>CM076682.1:46020812-46730812 GCA_038501925.1 Xenopus petersii | reverse complement strand
CCCCCATACCAGTGCCACATTTTGAAGATGTAACCTATTTTTAAATAGAAAAACATTATAACCATGACCAAACTCCCATACCTGATTTTACCCTTTTTTAATTAAAAAATCTCAATTTAATTGGTATGGGTAAAAACTCTATAAAATATCTTTTTTTCATGGCAATTTCCGGAATTTTTTGGATATTTGCCTGAAAATTTTCAGCCTCAGCTTTTCAGGCTAATTCCAGTGCAGACCACAGAAAATTCTAGTTTGCCCCAAAAAGCCAGAGCAGGTAAAATCTGAGTTTAGTAAATAACCCCCTATGTGTCATGTGTGGGCATTTAAATTGCTGTTAAAATAAATTCTTAAATACAAACAAAATAAAACCATAAACTCCTGCAATACAATCAACATTTGTTTTGATGTTATACCATTACTAGTACACTGCAATAATAATACTAATGATAGTAATGTAAGTAACAACATGCCCAGCAAGTGTGCTGAAAGGCATTCAAATACTTTTTTATAATGAATGTTTTTAACTTCCCAGCACATTCATAGAGCCATCAGAGGCAGAAATAATATAAAATAAAATATGATCTCATTGTACCTTATTAAATTCAACCTACAGTCACATTTTTCAACATTGGCAGGGAGAGGTGTCTGCTTCTGAACAGAAACTGTAACACCATGATAAAACAGCACAATCAATATTATCGTTTATCTGTCAGAATAATACCTCTCTATGTGTATAATACATTGACTAATGATAATGTTTGAAGTGACATGCCTGTGAACCTTGTACCTAAATTTCTTTTCTACTCCAGACATTTTAGCAGTTTATGTTTTTACTTGGTGAATGTACACAAGGACATGCTTGTAGGAAGATTTACTTAACACAGCTAAAACTCACACTTTCCTTGTACAAATTGTTTTCGTTGAATGTAAAATGTTGGTTTGACCATAGCCATTTTTGAAGGTTGTGCCTTTTACAGCACAGATCACTCTCATTTGTAACACATGAGACATGATGTCATTCCAACTCATTCAACCTCTTGCATAGTTTTTTCCTATCATTATAGAGGTTAGAGCACCATCCAATGATGCAACTGAGGGTGAGGAAGGGGGAATTCCTCACTTTCAGATGGTGCATATGCTACACATGTGGCAATTGCAAAGAAAATTGGGTAGGGACTGGTGGGGGGCAGAACCAGCTGCTACTACAGCCCTGATGCATGCATACTTCTACCCTTTTTGTCATATCTTTGTCCCTGGGTCCCTCTCTCCGTGCATAGCTCATAGAAGAACCAATGAGACTATCAAGGGGGCACTTCAGAAAGTTGTGATTCCCCCCCCCTGTAAACTCTTCAGTGTTGAACAACATTTAGTTGGTACCCTTACAGACTAATCTGAGGCCTAAAACGTTAGCCCTGTCAGGAGCGTTCCGTACCGGAGCACTCCTTTTTATGGCCAAGATGGTGGCGCCCAGAGCCACGCATTGACATCATCGAACCACACCGGCCATGTGACATGATCTTGAAGAAAACGGCACCAAAATTTCACGCAGAGGTCACGGGTTAAATGCCGGATTATAGGTCACTATTACTGGTGCTCCTGGGTGTTAATTCTGAATTGATTGTTGACCCCTTGTCTTGTTTCTGACAACAATCTTTTGCAGTCTGCCTTTGAACTTCTGCCCTAATCCTGACTACGCTTTCTTTTGTACCCTTGGCTACCACAAATTGGACTTTAACCCTCAAGCTTCCTCATTGGTCCAGACTTCCCCATCATCTGAGCCATAAGTCCCTGACAACCCCTACCTGTTGCTTCTCCCTGGGATCCCTGTCCTTACTGTGTCCTATTTGGGTTAAAGGCAGAGGTAAGTTCCACTGATTAAACCACTATAATTGGGTAGCTATCTACTACAAGAGGTTGCCCATAGAGATTGTCTTAGGTCCTTCTTGTCTTTTTTTTAACTACTTATTATTAGCCTTTGGACCACCCCTTTTCCTAGAAAATTCTTTGGTAACTATAGGGGTTGCTAATATTGACTAACCAGATCGGAATAACACTATACACAACATATATTGTACCTTACTTAAATAAAAACAGATGAACCAGACTGGAAACCCACTCATATTTGGAACACTCACAAACTCCATGGAGATAGTGCACATGTCAGAATTAAATCAAGGACCCAGGTGGTATAATGCAGCAGTGATAACCACTGAACTAAACTGACCCAATGACTTAGTCAATAAACTGGTATAATTACCCTTCTTGTCTTATTCTGGTCTCAGAAACCCTTGCTTCCATCCAAAGCAGTATACACATTCAATCCATTAGGTGGGTAAGAAACCATTCAGCGCAGGGTGCTTTTATTAACAACACAACATGTTTCGAGCTTAACAGCTCTTCATCAAGTGTGAACATCTCTCCGTGGTACAAAAAATAAATTCAAGTATAAACCCCATCCCCTCCAATCACATTGGTTAACAAGCCACTGTTGGGAGGATTTATCAGCCTAGCCGGTCAGCAAAGTTCAAGTCTAAGTTTTCCACTACATTTCAAAGTCAATCCAGCCGTATATTAAAGTCCAGCCAACTAAGATCCGTTGTGTACAATGAAAATCCATTCCCTTATGGACCAAGTGGTTGAAGTGTTTCAAACTATTAAAATCAATATAAAACAATCAGCACATGAACATCAGCACTACCCTATAAAGTCTGCTAAAGAGAATATTAATCGAAACACTATTACTATTCAATTTCCTTAGAGAGATACATTAACTAGAGCATGTTACAATGTATTATTCAGGCTACCTATTATATTTAGTAACATTGTATCTTACTAACAAAGTTTCTTACCATACTGTAGGTTTCAATTCAAATTCTTATTCAGGTCGCACTGTCAAAGAAAGAGAAGAATTAAAAACTCAATTTAACCACTTGGTCCATAAGGTAAACATGCCCTTTAAACACAGGACATTTTCAGAGCAAATACAATACAATACAAAACAATTATTTCAGCTCTAATCTGCAAATAGATTTCATAAAGATTTTGCCTTTAACTCATGCTTGCTTTGTTCTTCTGTTCTTCTGAATCATCAGAGAAATTACACCACAGATACATGTATTTGCTACTCTACAATCCATTACTTACTGTGTTTGGTCATAATAGGGGCATTATCCATGGAAATTTATTATTATGAGATTTAGCAGCATGCGTTTCAGCATGCATTTCATACCTTCCTTGTTTAGGCTACAAGGGCTAATTTCCTAAAAATTGGTACATTTCTCAAGTGCCATTATTGACAGCAAAACAAGCAATGAATCTGAAAATGAACTCAAAGATCTAGCCTCATTTTAAATATTAGCCAATGTTCAATAAGGAAAGCATTGGCAGGATTATCCTCAATGACCCTTCTTCGCTATGATTTATTAAGAAAAATGTAGACAATTCTAGAGTCTAAATTGTATAAGCTACTTGTGACAGCCAACTCTGATCTTGCCCATATGAACAGGGTCGAACTTAGCTGGGACCCTGAGAAAAACTTGGGAGGCCCCTGCCAATCCAGTCCTGTTCCTTGATCGTGGCCACAGAGAAAAGGGAAAAGATATGGGGCACAGGCAGGGGGTATACGCACACATATGGCGAAGCGTATGGACTTGCAGAATGGAGGCCCAAGCGACTGGGTTAGGTGGCCCTGAGGTAGCACAGCACCTGGTGGGCCCTGCATACCCCAATCTGACATTGTATGTGGACAAACATTATAAGGAAAGGTCTATTCAACAAGAACAAAGTATAGATCCTTTGTGACTATCATCCCAAAATCTATAATTATGACACTAGCATTTTTGTTTGATAAGTGGTAAAATGCTCTCAGATTTTTTTATTTTCTTTCTTTAAATCATCCAAAAGTATACAGCTGTAAAACATACAGGCTTTTCCCCCATTTTTATACATATATAATGTGCCAAACAATAACAATTATATAAATAAAACTGAACTTTCAAATAGATGTTATCAGTTTTTTTCCATTTAAGCCTATTTTTATGAAGCACTTTTTGGAACGGAACATTTTAAGTTTACTACATGTTGTTAGATATGATTGCTTTAAAATAACAATTATGCTGCTTTTTGTACCAGTTAACGTTCAATCAGAACAAACTTACAAACAAACCCACACAGTGCACTGAGCAAAAGAAGAACTTTTAAAGATCTGAAGACAGACAAAATGTTCCTGAGAACATGAGAATATCTGCTGGGAACTGTGCTGTGAGCTTTTATACTGTATATGCCTCTATGAGTAAACCAAATCATTAAAAATACTTTTTAGATTCCAAATTAAGGGACAAAGTATTAAATATTTTGGACCCAACAGCAATGAATCCACGAAAGCCATTAATGTAACAGCTTGAAACGTTTTTTTCTGTACTGTCTATTGACTATTTTAAATTCAATAAATATTTCTGTTATGCTAAAATGGCTAGATTTATTTAAGACCATTTTCACAATTGTAAAATCCAACACAAAGATTTCACAAAAACAAAAGGGGAGTTTAAAGGTATGATGGAAAAAACACTGAGAATATGTTTGGACATTTTGGACATTTAAACAGCCCTACTCATAATGGTAGCTACTTTCTGGATCTAGTGTTTTCTAACAATCTATCTCTTTCTGGCTTTACCAGTGACCCTTCCCACTTTCTGATCAGCATTTGGTTATGTTTCCCATCTCTTACTCTCCTTCTCCACCTGCTCCTTCCACCACTGTCTTAATTTGGAATACACTTGATATTGACCTCCCAGCATTAGCACACTCCTTCCAGTGCAGTCTTTCCTCCTTTAGGGAGATGTCTGATCCTGATACCATGGTTAGTGAGTTTAATCACATACTATCCTCCACCATTGGCTCATTTTTCCCCTTACAGGCTAAGTGTATTTACGATCAAAACATATGCCCCAGGCTGAATTCACAAATCAGATTATTACGGTCCTGTACAAGATCTGCTGAAAGTATGTGGAAGAAATGCAGAGTGCTAGCAGACTTTATCTGTTGTAAATTTCTATAGTCATGCCTCAATTCTGCCTTGTCAAAGGCCAAGCAAGAGTACTACAATACCCATATAAACAATCCAGCTTCTGCATGCCTTAATTCTTTCCCTCCTGTAACAACTTCTAAAGTCTCCAAGCCACTCTGATCCACTCCCAACTAACTCTCTTGACCCTATGCTTTCTTCTTTGCACTGCTGAACTTACTCCAGCTCTTACTCAATTCTTCTCTGGCTTCTGGAATTTTCCCCTCTCCATTCAAACAGTCCTGTGTAAATCCTATTCTTAAAAAGCTCATGCTTGACAAATCCTGTCTGTCGAATTACCGTCCTGTCTTACTTCTACCAATCCCCCTGTATGTATGTGTATAGTCCCCTATTAATAACTTTCTAAATAACCATAATCTGTTGGAGCCTCTGAAATCTGTTTTTTGGCCTGCACACTCTGCATTTGCTTGGTATCAGTAATCAGACTGCTCTCTTACCGATTATTCACTGTCTGTTATGCAATCAAAACCTCATTTCCAGTTCCACATAATGCAGGAGTGTTGCAAGACTCTGTACTTGGTCTGTTGTTGTTGTCCCTGTACACTTTATTTTTGGAAAATCTCATCCACTCATTTGGCTTTTATTACCATTTGATGCTATCCAAATATTTGTATCCACCCCTTCATTAACAGGTAAAACTGAGGTTCAAATCTGTAAATATCTCCTAGCTATCTCCAATTGGATGAACCAATGCCACCTCAAACTCAACCTCAACAAAAACGGAACTAATCATCTTTCCATCTAAGCCTGGTCCTACTCCCCCATTTTCTTTCTCTATTGAAGGCATGCTCATTAACCCTGTCAACTCACCACACTGTCTGGGGGTAATCTTTGACTCTTCTCTCTCTCTCTGATCATATTAACACCACTGTCAAAACCTGTGACTTTTATTTACACAATGTTGCCAAAATCCTTCCCTTTCTTTCATCTGCTACAGCAATGCTCATGAATGTTCTATCCTATCCCAACAAAAGTAACCTTCTACTATCTGGCCTCCCTAACTCTTATCTCGGCCCACTCCAGTCAGTCTCTGCCCACTCCTCCTCTCATCCAAGAGGATACAGCATTTATTTATTTATTATTATTTATTATTATTTATTTATTGATGCAATGGCACTAGTGAAAACAAACTGGCTCTTTTAGCTGCATGCATGTCCACTAAGTGAAACATTTACAAAGCAATTGCAGTATTTCTGCTCATGACAGTGATGAAATATAATACCATCATTTTGATTGATGTTAAATCAGCAGAGAGAGCTGGGTACCCCTTAAGAGGTTACACCAAAAAAAAAGAGACTAAGTTATGTTTTTGCTGTACTGAGTTGTTGTTTTCCAGATTGCCTTTTGTTTTCTTTCCTCCTACATAAAACAGAACCATAATCTTTCTCAGGAAGGTATTTAAGAAGAGAGCCAAAAATGATGACATTGCAGCTAAATCATGATATTCATCAATCAGGGATTGATTCATTATGTGCACTCAATACACAATTTGATGTTATTAAGACTGAGCCCATACAGCAGGAATGCATGGCAGTGCATGCATAAGTTATTCAGTTAATGTCTCTTCAAATCAGTGAACATGTAAATTCAGCTTCAAATCGTACATTTTCTTCAATATAATATGGAAACGAGAATGCCACAAGCTAAATCACCACTCTCCTAATGCTACTTATTCCATTTCATTTAAGTATTTTTAAAAATCTCAGAAATATGTCAGTGAGCCTTTTGATAACAAAATATGCTCAAAATTCTGTTTCATTATAATAAACTATATAGATAAATGTATTATAATGATAGTGAAGATTGCATTTTTATGGGGCTTCATAAGGGCTCCAGGTTAATCCCATGCAGATTTTATTATGTAGCGTGCCATTTATTGATCAGAAATGTGCCTTGAAGTGTCATATGTTAAAAATCTGAATTTATGTAATAATGGATATTAATTTTTTTAAATTGATCAAATGCACGGTTTAGTATCAGCATCCTGTTAGTATGGAGCCCATGATCATGCCAAGGAAGCTCAACAGGTATAAAACATTCACAGAGCTATTAAAAGGCACATTATAACATAAGTGACATTAAAATGTTTCAGTTTTTGTGTTTTTTTTTTACTAATCTTTTGCATTATGTTGTCAATCTTAGCTAACATTGAAGAGAGTGGTTGCCCTTTCTGGATATTTTGACACACATTATCTTGGAGACATAAGTGGAGACATTCATCTATTTAAGAGAAGATGCAAAATGTGGTGTACTAATTGCAAGCATATTTTATATCTAATAGCAATCAATATTTTTTTCAAATCAGACAACAAACTTAAATCCATCAGTAGTGATGGGCGAATCTGTCCCGTCTTGCTTCGCCAAAAAAATTGCGAGGTCCTCTGCACTCAACCCATTATCAATATATTTCAGACATTGAGACATTTGTGCATACTGCTACTGAAAAATGCCTTACCCTTTTTAACAAAACAGGGATTGTTTGTCCATATATTGCAATATATGGACAAACAATCCCTGTTTTGTTAAAAAGGGTAAGGCATTTTTTTTTTGTATTTAAGCTGGCCAACTACGTCAAAGTCATCCCATATCTGGCCAGTCCTATGCTCAATTTTCGTCTGATTCATTAAGAATTCTATTGCTTCATTATACATTTTACAAAGGAACTAAGTTTTACCTGCAACTTACTTGCTGCTTTCAAAGTAAAATTCCCAAACTTGGCTGCCCTTTTATTAGACACCAGTGGGATCACCTGACTATAGCTGGGAAGGGTGGGAGCTTAGTCCCTTTGTAAGATGTATAATGAAGCAATAGAATTCTTAATGAATCAGATACAATTTTACAGTGGTATTACAGTGGAATAATAGCATCAGGAAGAGATTTTGAATAAGTGCATGTATATTAACACAGCAAAAGTGAACGTTAAAACAATTTTACTTTCTTTTACATTTAAATACATATAAAACGCTCATTTTTCAGTTCTCCTGGTCATTTAATGATACCTGATAATAAAGCAATATTACTCCTCTTAATGCCCCATCCTCTAAAGGCCTCAGTAAATTAGAATGGTCTATGGACTGCAATACAGAACACACATAAACAATTAGTAGTAAGGACTAACTTCAGAAGCATTCGTTTTACCATGAAATCAGCTGCATCATTAATTCTCTGTGTTCCCATCTACCATTTAAAAACCATCACGATCATAATGGTATTTTCCATAAGTATATTTTCTGCAGTGCACACAAAGTGTAGGTAATTAAAACGCAGCATGTTATTTGCTTTCATTGCTGTGCTGTCATATGAACAAGCACATTATAAAACTATAATTATAATTAAGCTCTGTAGTTTGAACCGTGTTGTCCATACCACCTACAGATGCTCTGCTTCATTGAGACATTGATTTTTTTTCAGAGTCTGAAGTAGAATGCTGGCTTAATCTCCATACTGTGTTTAAAGTCTTGTGTAAAACTAAAGTTTGTCCCTGTCTTTCTTTATTCTACTTTATATGCATAACACAATTTAAGTGGACGATAATAAATGATGATGGCTGGTACGCTTGTCAAATTTTTAAGTCAGACAAAATATTTTTCATTAAAAAATCCAGCTTTTGGATGTTTCCTCCAGAGAGAAAACACATGGGTACAGACCAGATGAATTTCAACTTTTGCTTCTAATCAACTAATGGAAAAATTGGCATGCATCATACAACTCATTACACTGATTGCAGGTATTTGTATTTTAATCATAGTATTTTATACAAGTTACTATGGTTTCTGTATGAACCGCTTTTGTTTTTATCCCATATTGTAACCCTATCAATTATCAAAATCAGTGCTACATACAGTATTATTAGAGATGATGAGGTTGATGAATTCATTAGTTTCCTATAGAGGAAAATATCTCTGAGAATAATGCATCATACAAACCTACACATCTCATAATAAATGTAATAAAAATCAACACCCACGGTGGCATGAAAAAGAGGAGAAAAAAAACTCTTATGTTAAATAAGATAAAGATAAACCCATATGCAAAGGATGGATTCTACTTACCAAGACAATGACAACAAAGCAAGAAGCAAAAAAAAAAACAACAACAAGTGAAATATATTTACAAATATACATATAAATTGTTGCTCTTAAGAATGAACAGCAATGAATGTACATGGAATTATTCCTTCAAAAAAAAAAAAAAAAAAACAAGCAGCATTTTATGCCTGGCACAGATCTATCACAACAATGTCCATTCTCATCTGTTAACATTTAAGAACAAATGTGTTATGAAGCTCAAGAATTAATATCATTATATCATGTTAGATAATCTGTAAGACCTACGTCTGTGTCAGTTATTGTTATTAATATGTATTTATAGAGTTTTTATAGTAATTTCTGGCTCTATCCTTGAACAGACCCTTTGGACATAAAAAATAAAAAAAAATGTATATCACGAATATGAGCAAACTTGTTGAAAAAAAAACACGTTTGCTTAGTATGATTAGTAAAAAAGTATGCTCAGTTATATTGGTTTCACAGATACTGTTTATCAGCAGGACTACAAATAAGGGGCTTATATTCATTAAAAAAACAGCAGTTAGAAGATGTCCACGAATCAACATTAGCCTGGATTAGTATGGAGTGTATAGGTCAGTGGTTCCTAAACCATGTGATTTACACCTCTGGGGGCCTGGATAAGTCATATGGGGGCTTACTCTGAAGGTCAGTTATGGTGAAACCTGGGAAGAATGTCTATTTAGTGTGTTATTTGGGGCTTAAAGGGGAACTTCAAAAAAAACATGACTTAAGCTTTTTAAAAAGTAAACATAATTTCAAGCAACTTTGCAATATACATCAATTAAAAAATATGCAGAGTTTTCATGATTTTTAATGGTTTCTGACAGTTCCCTATGCCTAGCCCCCTGCTCTCCTTCTGATCTCTCTGACTAGCCAGCTGTCCTTAACCTGCATCCTCCAAACCCCACAATTCCCTGCACATGTGATTTCAATAAGGAATGGAACATCACAGTGCAATGCATTGTGGGTTATGTAGTTCCTGCATGCTGTCTGTAAGCTGTGGAGAAATTGTTACAATTTGTAACATCAGTGTTTAGTCCCTCCTTCCCTGCCAGGATTTCATATGATGCAGAAACAGAAGAACTGTTAAACAGCTGGATTTTAGCATAGAAAATGGCATTTATTCATACTTTTTGAAGAAACAGGTAACTGTGATGGATATATTGGGGATTCTGTGTTATATGGGCCGCAATTTTTGGTTTGGAAGCCGAAGTTCCCCTTTAATTGCTGCCCCGGGTATTCTTGGAAGTATGACTCAATGACTGAGAAGGCATTGCTCTCCTATATCTATACATTTTTTAAAAGCTAAGGGAGGCCCTGACCAAAGCAACATCTCCAATGGGAATGTGAATATCAATGGTCTAACAACGACTGCCATAGGTGATCTTTGGAATTTCTAATAATGATAATTTGTTTCTCTATTCCAGGATCAGCCATACTCACTGTGCAGTACTTCCAGTCTCCTGAAATTCTACTATGATGACATTGATATTTTTATCATGTATAGCATATCCCCTTGTTAAACTGCAACTTATCCCTGTCAGCTAACTGTGAGCCGAGCCTGAAAGCTTAATCGATTTGAACCCTTAAAATGCAGCAGGAAACATAAATGTTTCTAAAAACCCGATAAGGAGTCCAGGAGGAATGATAAAAGTAGTGACAGGTAGGATTTCAGATGGTAGCCAAACATCTTTGCTGCATAAACATGCAGTTCACTGCCAGGGAAATGGGTATTAAACATTTACCTAAGCAATTTATATAGAGCAAGCGATTTTTCTTCAGAGTAAAATAGATTGGCCTGCTCCTCAAGGAGCATTTGCCTAGATATGTTGTTTGCTTGACATATCCATTCTTTTTTCCGTTTTCGCACTTGTTTGAATTTGCTTGTTCAAATATGGTTACCATAGCAATGCTGTATTCAGTTCGCTGTAACAAAAACGAATGCTGGCAACTTTATGCACGCTGTACATAATTTATTATCTTTTTGCATTGAGCTAATATGTAATCAGGCTTGCAAGCTTCATTGTGGCAAATCTTGTTTCTATTTTTTACCAATTTCAGTGTCATCAAATACAATAATGTCATGTTTTTGGACATGAAGTGGGTGTTCTTTTTCTTTATCTTCTATGGCAGTTCGCTTGATTCTTGCTCAACAAGGAGATACTTCATAATTAGAAAACTTTGCTGTTTATGCTAAAAAAAAGCTGGGGGATATGACTCTGTATAATAGATTGGTATACATGTATAAAAATGATATTAACAGACAGGTTTAATTAATCCGTTGTTGGCACAGATGATTTTTTGCCACTGCTAGTGATGGGGGAATTTACTTGGCAGGCGCCAATTTGCGGCAAATTTGCGTGATTCGCCGCCATCGAACAAATTCACGAAACAGTGAAATTTGGCAGCATTAAAAAAAATGGATGCTGGCGTCCGTTTGTTTGGAAACCGGCGAATGTGCGCCGGCGTTCAAAAAGACGGGCACCGGCATCAAAAATGAGACGCCAGCGCCGTTTCGTGAATTTTACTCTGTTTTCGCCACTGCCCCTTGCACCTAAAACAGTAAATCCATTGGGACCTGAGGGGAAGTAAACCTATTCAGGTCTGTGTCCCAGATTGTGCCAATTGCTCCCAGTTGATGTGTATTAACTACAGTTATATACTCAGAGTACTAATAGCAGAGACTGCCTACATACAGTACCCTAACCTTGCACCTGCAAGTTCTTAGGTCTACTTTTATGATGGTCACAAAGCCCATGCTGGATTTTCCTGTTCTATAAGTATAGGTAGGTGCTGGACATTGAAATTTTCCCTGTCTTGCATGTAACCCTGCTAACCAGCCTATTAACCTTACTTGCACCAGTGCCTACCATCTGCCTTGCCTGTGCTTTAATAAAGTGATCATGTTTACCAAGTAGATGTCCTGCTCTTTAGTCAGCTTCCATAGTCCCTTCTCCAAAAAAAAACAGTGGCTCTTGAGAACCTGCTGTGTCCCACAGGTGGTGGCTGGGACAATGGCCCTCTAAATTCTGCATTTGTGCCTAGCAAACCATGGACAGGGCCAACTTTTCTTAAACAACTGATAAGTGCTTGTGCAGTGCATATTGACGTGTTCTATGGCTCAAACAAAAGTAGGAAATAGCTGCAGTCTTTAATATTGTTTTTCTGTTATGTAGGCTCAGAATGAGGATCATTTGGTGCAAGTAATTTGAACTTAAATCACTTCTTTGAGTCTTACCCAAGAATGATTATAATGATAATAACAGTTGCGTCTACCCACGTATATGTGATAGCAATAGGGATTATAACGTAGGAGTAGTGATGGGTGAATTTATTCGCCAGGCGCGAATTCACCGTGAATTCCCGGTGAAATTCGTGAAACCACCACGCAATTTCGGCAAAAATCAGACGCCGGAGCCGTTTTTTGCGAATCTTTCGCCGTTTGTGAATTTCGCAGGAAATTTGCAAATTTTTCGTCAAATCTAAATGTCCCAAATTCGCCCATCACTACATAGGAGGACATTTTGGATAGAACGTATATTTTAATAATTTCAGTGAAGTCTAAACTAGTGCACATTATAAACCTAAACACCTAAAATACGTAATAAAATACCTAACATTTCCTGCCTGGTCTTGATTTACAGTCACCCATTATATCAATGGTTTAAGGACAAGATATGTTTTGCATTAGGCTATTAAAAATTGTTTGTCCATATATTGCAATATATTTAAGATGACCAACTAAGTCAAAGTCATTCCTAATCTGACAAGTCATACACTGACTTCAAGCTGATTCATTATATTACTCATTATACATGTTCACCAGTTTTACCTGCAACTTGCTTTTTAAAGTTAAAACCCCAGACGATTGAATTTTTATTGGCCACCTGCCTCTAGATGGGAATGTTGAGAGCTACAACATGAAGCTGACCACTGCTCCTGCATAAACTATAGCAAAAAAAAAGGAAAAGTTGTGCCAACTACTAAACAATCTAAAGCCATTAAGGGAGGGTGTAATAAGTGTGTGACCACAAATTCATACAGACAAAGAATCCTCTGCACTCCCCAATGCATATGCAATTAATTGAGGCACATTTACTTACCTGCAAATTTTTCGCTTCAGAAGCCTCTGTCGTACTTCACACAACTACGTCAGATGAATGACAAATACGTGTATTCATCAAAATGCCCAATTTACGACATAGAGAGCTAGTTTATGGACTTAAAGCAATTCTGTCATGACTTTATTACTCTATGAAAATGTTGCAAATAATTAATTCTAACATTGTAATTTTCAAGCAAATGAACAGTTTTCTTTTGTTGTATGTATTAATAATAATGTGTGGGCAGCCACCTCAGTTCATTATGCATGACCCTTGCCTGCAGAAACAACCAGCACAACACAATTCAAGTCATTTCAGGCAATTACTGCCTCAGCCATAACAGAACTTTTCTTCTATTCTCCTGGTGTGTTAATTGTAAGCAGCATGGGCAGTTATGGCCGCTTCTCCATTCGTTAAACTACAGGATAATTGTCCACCAGAATGTGCATGGCTGCAGTGGAAGCAGCATAGACTTATCAATGCACAATTTGGAAACTAATAGCAACCTGGGACTATAGAACAATTCTTGCTTGATGTCTAGATTTTAAAGTTAAATATATAAAAACAATGTGTTCTTTAGAAAAGGACATTTCAACACAGTATTGTGCTTGAGAAGTATAAAATTAAATAATACATTTTGGAAACAGCATGCTTACCTATGGCAATATCCCTTTAAAGGGGATATTAACCTCAAAATAAATTATCCCAATGTAACAAACTTTAATTATAACTTTCCAATGTGCATTAAAATCACCACACATTACCGACTGGTCACCAAGAAACACAGTATGAAAAGCTGTGTGTTATTTTTTTGGTGTAAACGTTTTCATAATCCAGCGGCTGTGGAAGAAATAGACACCATCCATAATGGATCATCATTTGTTCAAGACAGAATTTAGTGGTGTCTGAATTGTTCATTTTGTCAAAGACTCCAAAATTGCTGTACATGCTGATCCAAAAAAAGTGTTTTATTGGCTCAAAAGTAGACATTCATTCTGGCTACAGGTAGAGCACTCTACCACTGCGCAGAATAGCTTTTTAGCGCCAGGAGTAACGCATGCACACTGGATTCAACAATATTTGCATATGCTGAAGCAGATTTGCATTCCTGACTGAACCTACAGGAGATAACCTTGCAGGGGAATTGGCGAAGGAGAAGAGATGCCTAAAATATTTGGAACTTCACTCTATTACACTCAAGCCAGAATTATAATTCTACTGTCTACTTCTAACGTCTACTTTTGAGCCAATAAAGCAATTTTTGCAGTAACAATTTTGGAACAGTCTTCTACATCTACAGTCTTTGACAACTGATTTGGCTTTGGGCAGGTGAGCCTATGAACTGTATAGCACCTGAAACATGAAAAGGTATTAGGAAGGAATGAGGCACACCATAAAAATTACGTGTAAATAAATCTGCTATCTAAAGCAATGCTTGTCCATTTCCTGGTTAAAATAATGTAGCAAAAACCTGCTAATTTTAAAACCGTTGACATTTTTAATGAATGTATTTTGGAAAGTTGTTTAGAATTACATTTTCTTTCCCTTAAAACAAAGTCAGAAATATACATTTACTCAATAGACGTCTATGTGGAATTGAATGAGGAGATACGTTTTCACACTGAATCTGTCCAGAAATCTTCATTGAAGTCTATGGGAAAATTTGGAACTTATTCTACTTGAATTTAAACTTTCCCAAAGTGTAAAAATATAATCTACTTAATCCTATAAATTTTTCACATTTATCTGAAACTGGTCTTTCGCATGCTATAGGGAAAGGTGGCAGAAGGAATCAGCGGCCAATGATTTTTTTTTAATAAAGGAAGCAATTTAACAGCAAGTTGTAACCGTGTAAAATAGACTCAAGCAAAAAAAATAAAAAACATTCTTCGACTGATTCAGAACAATAAACAAAAAAGTTATTTATAGTTGCATTGAAAAGAGTGTGCCTTATTAGAAATAAAACCTTTAAAGATATATTTCAAAAAATGAACATTGAACTACTACAAAGCAATACGTCAGTTTACAGATATTCCTTTATTGCATTTACTCTTGTTAATATGCTAACAAACCTTACAAATGAATAAAATGATCTATTAAAGTAAATAATGTCAAAGAAACAGTAAAATATAGTTAATGATTATTAAACATAAAGTCAAATAAGCAATACAATTAAAATTATTTCCGTCGTGATGACATACTTAGCATCCCTTGTTTTAAAGCAGAGGCACATATGGTCCTCTATCAAGGGATTTCAAAACAGTAGGTGATCTTTTATGCCATCTGTGCTGAACGAGTCTCACAGCAGGCGTTAGCTAAATGAAACTGAAATCCTCTTAACTATATATGAATCCAATGAAACTAATGTGAGAGATGTAAACATTGTGCAAATGCATTTGTGATGTCTCATAACATTTATTGATAAATAAGAAGCTTGGTTTTAATGCGGTGTGTAATGCTGAATGAGGGAATCTAGGTAATTCAGGTTTGTAAAACTTAGATTTTAAATCTATTAAAAATAAATTTGATAGTATGTCATTTTTATACATTGTATTTGTACATAGTGATGAGTGAATCTTTTCACCACAAATAGATTCGCGGCAAAATTCTGAATTTCCTCATCGGCAAATGTTTTCGCAAAACTGAGACAAAAATTGTCCGTGAAAAATTTTTCAGCAAAGCAGAATGGGGCAGATTCACTCATCACTAGTTGTAGACTTAGACCCATAATTTCCTATGTTTGTGGTTTCTCTGGAGGACCTGAATAGATGATCATTTGTTTGTACCTGTGAACTTCCAAAACTTTGCTATAAAAATTAGACTTCTCAAAATTGATTATAATTCTTATGATTGTTTTTCAAATGTCAGGCAGGCCTTTCCTCTGATTAATGTGTGATTTGGCCGCAATGGTATAGCCCCACCCACAAATGTAATTGATCCACCCCAACACTTAATTTCCCTGCCTCTTGACATTATTGGTCTGCCCCAGACATCACCAGCATCCCCAGTTAACCCTAATTATATGGGTCATCAGTGTGCATGCTCACTCCTGTGTGTATGTGTGTTTAGCAGGTTGGCAATATGCTCTTGGCGAATTGTTCGTGCACACGAGGAGGGGCCTGAGAGCTGGATGGCCAAGGTGCTGGCTTGGCCCACCACTGCAGGGGGGGCAGGGCCCACGGGAAGCACCCCAAGATCGGACTGGGGGGGCCAGGATCCACGGGACTGTTGTCCCAGGGCCCCCTCCTCCCCCCGCTGCTGTGTCACTGCCCCGGTGCGCTTACATGTTTTTGCTGCAACCTCCCGAAAAAGGGTGGTTGTGGCATGGAGAAGCCTGCTGATCTGGGTGTGGATTGGGCCGACGGGCCCACAAGAGCCAGGGGCCATGGGGTTTTTTCCAGGTGTTCTGCCAGCTGAGTCCGACCCTGATACCCAATCATTATATACATTTTTGTTCTTGGTTTCTTACTTGAACTAAAATAAGTGACATGCAAAGTGTGAAAATATAAATAAAGACAAATTCTATTAATTGTTGCTAATTCCTTTGGTGAAAATGTCCTGCCTGCAGAGCAGATCACAATATACTGGGGTCAGTTTCACTTTCACTTTCAGCTGGTAGAAATACGAATCCAAATCGGAAAATACGCCATCTTAACCTGTCGAGGTTGTGTAGAAGTCAGATGAATTACAGATGTCGCTGAAGTTGTTTCTTAGTGATCTGCGCTGGATAATCCGATAAAGTCGAGGTTTTCGTCCGGTAATCTGAAACAGTTGAGTTTTCGCAGCATCCAAAGTCTCTTTTGCAATGCATTTAAAATTATTCATGCTTTCCTTCCTTTTTAAATGGCAAATACTTCCACCTGCCTTCAAGCATGTAATAATATTCCAAGAAAATATCCCTTCTTTGTAAACTCCTTTATCCATTTTGCATTATCCCTCATACCTTATACAGTGGATTGTTTTCATCCACTTGCAGAATGTTCTAAATACTATTTGATGTTTTGCTCCAAGGCTCAGACTTAAGTCCTATTCTCTATTTATATTTTGGTAACCTCTTCACATATTTGCTTTCTCCTATAACCTTTGAGATGACAACACAAAGAATTTCTTCTATCCTGCCAAGTAGACAAATTGCATGTGTCCCTCCTAAAGCTGGGCCTTTCCCTAAATTCTTTATTATAGGTCCACATGTCACACTGCATGCAGCCACTCAAACAAGATCTAGGAGTAGCAAACTTCCGTTTCGGTCACATTTGATACCTGCCTAGATTATGCTATTTCTCTCTTGTAAATGTGACAAAAAAATATCAGACTGTATTAAATCTTATTCGCTATCATATAGCTCTGTAAATATGCAATGCAAATAAATATTGATATTATATTAGATGACCATATTACCGTTTCAATCTAAAAACACTTATTTAATAGTTATAACATTTTGAGTTTACATTAGTTACATACAGTAAAAAAAAGGATATCAAGGATTCTGGTTGTCCGCTTCCTCTGCCGGTATATCGTCTGTCTGTTCTCCCTCAGACTTAAGGCAAGGATTCAAAATTTCAAAGGAAAACCGGCGCCACAGCACAAGGTCAGATCCACGAAAAACAGAAAAAAAGAATAAAAGAGAAAAGAGAGATTTCCGCCAATATGGTGTAGTATTTTCCAAATGTGTACACACACCTTTATGTAATTAGCATATATACTAAATAAATAAATAAGTAAAAGTGTCCCTTGTATCCACTCCAACGTATTATCCCAGACTTTATCTCATACGAATTTGTATAGAGTGGTACTCACGAACGTTTAAGAGATACTGTGCAGAAAAGAGGCGTAGATATCAGCAGCGGATTTTACATGCGGCTCCAAAGCTTCATCCCACTATGGAAATTCACTGACATAGTGTAAAATTGTAAACATCTTTAATAACAAATGTTAAAAAATGCACTCACAATGTTCCAGTAATAAAATCGCATAAAATGTTTTTGTCTCCCACAATCACCACTTCAGCGTCCCCAAGAGTCTACAAGTTGTTGATATTTGGTGCGAAAATTCGCCAGCATCTTTTCCCACTGAGTGTAAACCTCAGGCGCTTAGCTGTGGCGTATTGGCCTTGATGCTTTCGTTCTTCAACTTTTTCAAAATATCAGACTGTATTAAATCTTATTCGCTATCATATAGCTCTGTAAATATGCAATGCAAATAAATATTGATATTATATTAGATGACCGTTTCAATCTAAAAACACTTATTTAATAGTTATAACATTTTGAGTTTACATTAGTTACATGCAATCTTTTCTGTCTTCCATTTGTGTACTTCTTGCTGATTTCTAATGCCAATCTAAGTTATGTTTCTATCATTGGCTTTTTTTTATCACAAATAGTTTATTATCTTCTGTATTTACTTTTATTTTACTTTGCTGTCTTTTTTTAGTCTGTTATCTCCCACTTTATGTCAATGCCACATTATCTTCTGTTTCCAGTGTCAATTATTTCCTGTTCCTGGTGTTGGTGTATTCTTATCGTATTTCTCCAGTCCATAGCTATCTTCCAGTTCCACTCTCACAGCTGTCACATCTTTACCAAAAGTCAATATCTCCCAATGCCAATAATATTCAGGTATTTGATTCAGGTAGAAATGTTATTTATGCTATTGCTCTGCTTCCAAACCAGCCTTATCCTGTTTTAAAAACAGAAATACCAAAAATGAATGACAAAATATATTTCTGAAATGGATATCTTTTAATTGTTTCAAAAACTGGTGTAGATTGTCTGTTGTATTAGTATCAATTCCCAGAGCCATCTCCTGAGAAATGAAGAGGGAAGTTGACTGAGAAATGATATTCTGCAGCAATGTGCAATTGGTTTTCATTTTTTATCATTTGTGGTTTTTGAGTTATTTAGCTTTTAATTCAGCAGCTCTCTAGTTTCTCTCTAGAAAACGGACACCTTTATACTTACCCCTTGTCACAGATTCCGGCTCCTCTGTAAGCTGACTGGGAGATCGGTATGTCGGCGCATGCGCAGTTGGAGCAATTTGCCGGTTTTTGACAACTGCGCATGCACCGAAATTGACGGAGATTGCCGATCTTCCAGTCAGCTTTCCGAGGACCCGGAAGATGGATGCTGTGAAGTCCGCTGCCAGAATCTGTGATGAGGGGTAAGTATAAAGTATGGGACATTTCCCCAGGGGGCAGTTAGTCTGCGGGGAGGAGGGAGGGGGGTCTACATGGGGAGGGGGGGTACAGGGGTTTTTTTTCTCCAGGGTTTCCTTCTCCTTAAAGTTTTACTTAAAGGAACAGTACCACCAAAAAATTAAAGTGATTTAAAGTAATGAAAATATCATGTAGTGTTGCCCTGCACTGGTAAAACTGATGTGTTTGCTTCAGAAACACTACTATAGTTCATATAAACAAGCTGCTGTGTAGCAATGGTGGAAATTGAAAAAAGGCTATATGGCACAGGATAAAAATGGATAACAGATAATATTATGTTCTACAGATCTTATTTGCTGTGTAACTTGAGCCTTTTCCCCTTTGAATGGCTGCCCCCATTACACAGCAGCTTTTTAATATAAACTATAGTAGTGTTTCTGAAGCAAACACACGTTTTACCACTGCAGGGCAACATTACATGATATTTTTATTACTTTAAAACAATTTTATTTTTTGATGTTACTGGTCCTTTAATATGTGTTTGTACCTAATTAAGGATTCAGCTGAATTCTAAAACTTTTAACAGGATTCTGAGTTTTCAGCCAACCCAAATCAAAACCCTTAAATACATGTGACTTTAAAGCTCTGGACAACTAAAGATGATAACTTTATGTTCCTGTTTATGTTCCATCATTTTACTATAATATTTTTATTTGAATATGCATTTTTTTCCATATACATAATTACATACTTAAAAAAATGTATATGCCTTAATTTTTCCATATATCAATAAAAAATTTAAATGTAAGTAAATAGAGTGGATATAATAAAAAGAGATTTTGAGTAATTAATTACAGACAATACTAACTAAACTTAAGACAATGCATTTTTAAAAACAAGTTTGGCATTCAAGTTACGTTTTTGTTTGTAATGGATATTTGTCCATACCAATTAGCAAGAGAACAAATGAATGAATGAAACTGGCCAGTTTGTAGGAGGGGCTTGCAGATTTAAAGGGAAAGTACCCTGGGTTCCCAACTGGTACTCCTTGATGGGGCCACAACTTCCCTTACTAAATACCCTCACTGCCTCGTGCACCTAGTGCTCGCTTACTTTAGATCTTTCCTGTTCTAAATCGTTGTTGGGTCTCACTTACCCTGCCAGGAGATGTAATTCTGGCCATGCCCTCCTATCAAGTGGCTTCACTGGTGCAGTGCACCTCCTTTTAAACCCTTCTCTGTCCCACAGAATGGCCGGGGTAAAAACTACACCTAAAATGAAATTAAAGAACTCTGCTGCCATCTAATGGTGATTTCCAGAAATTACATCCAACACACTAAAACATATCTAGTATAGGTCAATCTAAAAACAACTGGACTTGCTGAGTAATCAATGAAGACGTTTCACTACTCATCCGAGCAGCTTCTTCAGTTCAACTGACTGGTGTGGGAAGTTCTCGGCATATAAACTCTTCCACTAATCCATTTACAATGGCACATTGTAACTCTTCAAAGAGGTGACATCTGAAGAAACTCACAGAGGTGTTGATTCTGTGTAGTTGTGATAGGATTATCCAATGTGTCATGCAACTCCTAGATACAGGTGTTACTTGTGAGAGTTGCATGAATGGAATGGGGCCTTCGACACCACCTGTCTGCTACATACAATGCTGTTCTAACATCTGTACCCCGGCGGATTCAGAACACTTCACACATCCATTCATGCAACTCTCACAAGTAACACCTGTATCTAGGAGTTGCATGACACATTGGATAATCCTATCACAACTACACAGAATCAACACCTCTGTGAGTTTCTTCAGATGTCACCTCTTTGAAGAGTTACAATGTGCCATTGTAATTGGATTAGTGGAAGAGTTTATATGCCGAGAACTTCCCACACCAGTCAGTTGAACTGAAGAAGCTGCTCGGATGAGTAGTGAAACGTCTTCATTGATTACTCAGCAAGTCTAGTTGTTTTTAGATTGACCTATACTAGATATACTATGACCTGGATGAATGAAAATCTTCATAGTCACACTAAAACATACATACATTTTACACACATGCACATTTTGTTTTACAAAAAGTCGCACTTAACACTCTTCATCACTTCACACCCTCTTACAAGTTGCAGATACAGTGAATGCTCAATTTTACATCTCCTGATTTTAAATTTCCTTCATTTAACATCTTTTTTGTGGTCCCACCTATATGTAATGCATAATACGTTGATTTTACCTTTTCCAGCATTTTGTCCATCTATTTCTGGTCCCCTGAAAAATGTAAAATGAGCGTTCTATTGTAATCTGATATTATTGCTGTTTACGACACAAGTGTATAAGTCAAATTCCTCTTTAAGATCATCATCATTTATTTATATAGCGCTGTCAAGATACGCAGTGCTTTAAGATAACAGAATAAAATGTGTGTTTGTGTGTGTATATATATATATATATATATATATATATTGTCCGTGAGGCCGCTGCACACACTTCAAGTGAGATTCTGCCCTGGTGCTCAGAGGAATAACATATAGAATTTGTAGAAGAAGCTGTTGCACTCTAGGGGCTTTTGCAAATAAAATAAGCTTTATTTAGATTGACGTTTCGACCCTCATTGGGGTCTTTATCAAGATAACAAACACAGGTCAAAGCCACATATTTATAGTCCCATTGATACACCCCCCCAGACAGATACAATCATAAAGTGTCCAACATCAGGCCAGAAAGTCCCACATACCATGTGCAGATACTCGAAAACACTGCCACCTTGAGGTGAAACATAAAAATAACCAGAATAAATATAAATATACAGAGGTCGACATTTTGGTAGTTAAAATCAAGTGTTAACGTTCATTTAAAAAGCATAAGAAAGAACAATATTCGTTTAAGTCTCTTGGGGATAAAGTATTTAGTTTTTGGAATAGTATCTATCCCCATGAACCTAAAGGTAGGTGGACCATGACCCTTTTCTAAATAGTGTTTGTATAATGGGATAGCCGTTAAATTTTTTTCAAATGCAGCTCGTAATGCTGATCTGTGATTTCCCTGCATCCCGCACACGGTATTTGGGACTTTCTGGCCTGATGTTGGACACCTAATGATTGTATCTGTCTGGGGAGGTGAGTATCAATGGGACTATAAATATGTGGCTTTGACCTGTGTTTGTTATCTTGATAAAGACCCCAGTGAGGGTCGAAACGATCTAAATAAAGCTTTTTTTATTTGCAAAAGTCCCTAGAGTGCAACAGCTTCTTCTACAAATTCTATGGGGCAAATTCACTAACCTGCGGAGTTGCGCTAGCGCAGGCTTCGCCGCACTTCGCCAGGCAAAGTCTCGCCAGGGCGCCGCTAATTCACTAAAATCCGAAGTTGCGCTCAGGGAGGCGAATGGTAGCGAAGTTGCGCTAGCGTTAATTCGTCAAGGAAAGCAAAGTTACACTAGCGATGCCTAATTTGCATACGGCGCCAAGTTAAAGTACAATGGACGTATATGTAGCAGCAAATACATTACACTACACAAGCCTGGGAAAGCTTCATAAAATAAAATAGAGTTGTTATTTTGCCCTATACATGTGCCCACTGTATAGTTTAGGTGCCGTATGTTAGGAAATGTAGGGTGGAAGGAGGGTACCCCCAAAAGAAATTACAATCTTTTTCAGCCTATCACCCTTAAAAAATGAAAAGACGCCAGCGTTTTTTAGGACTTAGAAAAAATGTCAACTTTTTTTGAACCAATCCCTATCTACTCTATTGCACTATTGCGAAGTAGCGCTACAGTAGGTCCACTTCGCTAGCGAATTTACGCCAGCACCCGTTAGTAAATCGGCGAAGTAACGAAATGACGTCACGCTGTTAGCCGCTTCGCTCTTTAGTGAATTTGCCCCTATATATATATATATATGTGTGTGTGACAACATCAATGTGTAGTAATGTTTAACAGAAATTGTTCAAACAGCATGTTTAAGCTTTTAAATATTTATTTTTCTTGTTTTTAAATCTCCTGTAGGTAGTTTTAAATGATCCTATTTAGTATTAAGAGTGAACAAGGAGAAAAGCAATTCATGACATATTTTTAATAAAAGGGTTTTTTTTTTTTGTAGTTAACAGAAATAGGTTTGAGCTAAGAAATACAGCAGAAGACTGATGAGATGCCAGAGTGAACCAAACAGGAACAAAAGTAAAGCTGATGAAAACACTATAAATTAAAGAATTCAAAAATTGAAGACAGGAAAGATGTAAGTACCTACTTTTTTGTTATTATGAATCCTGCTATTGTGGTTTGGAAATTCTAATATGAAAAGGGCATGGAAAGACCAGGCAGAATGAAAAACAGAATAGAATTTATGAAATAAACATATCAACTTGGCATTCAGATCACCTTTTTAAAACTAACTATAAAAGTAACTATAAAAACTGAATATAAAAAGTTCTTCATATAATTTAAAGGGGTTGTTCACCTATAAGTGAGAGTGATATTCTGAGACAATCTGCAATTTATTTCATTTTTTATTATTTGTGGTTTTTAAGTTATTGAGCTTTTTATTAAGTAGCTCTCCAGTTTGTAATTCCAGTCATCTGGTTGCTGGGTACAAATTCCCCTAGCATCCATGAATTGATTTGAATAAGAGACTGGAATGTGAATAGGAGAGGGGCTGAATAGAAAGACGAATAATAAAAAGTAGCAATAACTATAAGTTTGTTGCCTTACAGAGCATTTGCTTTTAGATGGGGTCAGTGACCCCCATTGGAAAGTTGGAAAGAGTCTGGAGAAGAAGGCAAATAATTAAAAAACTATAAAAAAAATGAAGGTCAACTGTGCATGCACCGAAATGGACAAACTTGCCTAAGGGCCGAAAGAAGACACGAAGACCCAGAAGATGGCTGCTGTGAACTCCGATCCCTGAATCTGCACCGAGGGGTAAGTAAAAAGTTAGGGGCATTTGCGTGGGGTAGCAGCTAGGTTGGGGGTGAGGAGGGAGAGGGATCTATGTGGGGTAGAGGGGTAGGGTTTTTTTTAATAAGGGGTTTGTTTCTCCTTTAAAGGTGAACCACCCTTTTAATATACTGAATAATAACACTGAATCACACACACACAGAACAGATCTTTCAAATAACTTGGGTGCAAGTGCCACTTGCAGCAAATAGTTTGACTTTATTTGCTGGATTTCTTGCAATCTCTTTGGTGGTACTGCTCATAAATATTCACTTTCTAGATACTTCACACACTTTCATCCACTTGATGATGCTACACAGGCATAGGGTTGGCAACAAACCCAGAGGTAGAACTTGTGCCCAGAGCCAATGGATAGGGATGTAGCGAACCGCCGCCGATGTGTTCGCGAACGCCGTTCGCGAACACCGGCAAAAAATGCGGACAGTTCGCGAACAGTTCGCGAACTTCGAACATCCGAAAATCGTTTGATTCGAACGATCGAAGGATTTTAATCGTTCGATCGAAGGATTTTCGTTCGACTCGAACGATCGAAGCCATTCGATCGAATGATTTCATTCGATCCAATGGCTTCGATCGCTCGATTCGAACGAAAATCCTTCGATTTTAGCGGTCGAAGGAATCGAATGGTCGAATGGTCGAACGATTTTTGTTCGAATCGAACGCGAACTCGTATTGGCGAACGTCGCGTGACGTTCGCGAACATTCGGCGGACGCGAACAGTCGAAGTTCGCGCGAACTAGTTCGCCGGCGAACTGTTCGCTACATCCCTACCAATGGATGCTCCAGGAATCTCCTATTCCTGAGCCTAACTGCTTGAGTCCACATACTGTAAGGTGACACCACCAGATGCTAACCCTTCTGGTTTCATTTTTGGCGCCTATGACTGCCCTATTAACTACCCTTATCCTAGCTCTCACTAAGGGAGGCCGATTTACTAATTTACGTAGTTAAGGGGAAAAAGACACACACAAATCTATGACAAAACATGCACAACTTTTTTTCCCTCAAGCACTATTTAAGAGAAAAACATGACAAATTTTTTTACAGGTTTCACAGTCAGCACCCTTCACCTCCAAATCACTTTAGTGTGATGCAAGTCCAACGGTTTCCACCTTCAATCCGTTCAATCAGACCACATTAGTTATTGACTGCACCAGTCAATGGTTTCTTTTCTTAAAATGCCTTTATTAGGACATGGGCTCTGACCCCAAACAATTGGCAACGTTTCAGACCACACAGACTTTTCTCAAGCCACCAGGAAAAGACCGTGTGGTCTGAAACGTTGCCAGTTGTTTGGGGTCAGAGCCCATGTCCTAATAAAGGCATTTTAAGAAAAGAAACCATTGACTGGTGCAGTCAATAACTAATATAATATTTTTTTTTAAAATAATTCTATTCAAGGTTTCCCAAAATGCTTGTGGATAATGATGCATTCAGGTTTTTCTATCACATTTATTCTCAAATTGAATAAAAAAGCAGAGATGCGAATGACTATGTGACTTTTCTTATTTTGACCACTCCCACTGAAGCCTACCTCCAGTGACTCTTGTAGCACCTACCAACCCTTCAGCAAGTAGGGTCCAAAGAGAGAAAGTACATGGTGATTTCACTTTTTAAAGACTATGGAAATCTGACATCCTTCGCTAACTACAGAACTGCAAGGTACCATGTCAAAATTGGAACTGAACAATAGCCACAAACTGACTGATAAATCTGAAGCAACAGTTGAGACAATCCCTTTATTTGAATTAAATCTGAAGTACTGGCGAAGTACTTAAAGTAGTAGACAGAACATTAGAACAGAGATCTCACAGAAATGTTATGTTTTAGTATAGCTTTTATTGCTCAAGATTGTATCTTCAGCAGGGAAAGTAAGCGTAATAAAGATCAACAATATCACCGAATTTAGAAGTGTCTGATGCTCAAAAGAACCCAAGGTCAAGAGCTTATTTTGAAGTGTTAAATCTGTTATCATTCTGAGATCAGATGTGTTCCATTGCGTACCTTAGATGTTTCTGTGTGGAAGCATGAATTAAAGTCCAGGCAATACGGAGTGAACAGGTTGAGATAAGGTCATGCTTTGATTGTGGTTTTCCTAGATAAATGCTTGTTTTGAATTTCTGATGGGACGCTGTGATTGCAAGAGTTATATGAAATGTGTATTATATGATACATACGTAAATTGAGTATATTGTACCCAAAAGAAGAAGCAATTTGCTCTTTTCTACAAAGTGACACTTTCCTCTCTCTAAAACAATAATTTCAAAATAAGGGATAAACTTATTGGATTTCAACAAAACAAAAACTGTGGTACAGGTATGGGATCAATTATCCGGAAACCTGTTATCCAGAAAGCTCTGAATTATGTTAAGGTCCTTTCCCATAGACTTCCTTTCATCCATATAATTGGATTATTATTATTTTATTTTCTTACTGGAAGCAAAACCAGCCGAATGCACGGATCCACTATTTTGGATTCGGCGAACCCACAAATCCTTCACAAAAGATTCAGCCGAACCGAATCCGGATCCTAATTTGCATATGCAAATGCAAATTAGGGGTGGGAAGGGGAAAAAATTTTTTACTTCCTTGTTTTGTAACAAAAAGTCACACGATTTCCCTTCCCACCCCTAATTTGCATATGCAAATTCAGATTCGGTTCGGCCTGGCAGAAGGATTCGGCCGAATCCGAATCCTGCTGAAAAAGGCTGAATCCCGAACCGAATCCTGGATTCGGTGCATCCATAAAAAAAATTAAGTAGGACAAAAAAATAAGTAGGACATTTCTGCAATTTTCATGTTGACTAGTCTGTTGCACCCATTGTGAGACATTCCTTTGGATTCATTGACTGCCTTTCTCTTGCTTTCAGCTCCACAGCTGTTTTTATTCTCATGGCTAATGGCACAATACTTAGCATTGTCACTCACTACTTGTTAATATCACTTTTACAGTGCTGTACTTCCTTATTTTTATGCAAATTATAGCTTAACATTTTTAAAAGACAGTATAAATACATTCATTTTCTCAGTTAAGGACCAGATTTATAAAAGGTTGAATTCTTTTTTTTTTCATGAAAAATTTGCATTTTTTTGGCAGGCTGAATTTTGTTTACATTTATAAAAACCTTTCACAATTTTTAAAAAATTGGAAACATTTTAATGATTTAGCTCAGCTATGAAAGCCTTTTCCATCTTCCCCCAGCGTTTTTTTTCACTTAAAGGAATAGTTTAGTATAAAAATAAACACTGGGGAAATAGATAGGCTGTGAAAAATAAAAATGTTTTCAGTATAGTTAGTTAGCCAAAAATGTGTACTGATTGGATGTGGATAATAGCCAGAACACTACTTCCTGCTTTGCAGCTCTCTTGGTTTCCACTGATGGTTACCAGGCTATAACCAATCAGAGAATTGAAGGGGAGCCACATGGGTCATAACTGTTGCTTTTGAATCTGCCCTGAATGTTGAGAATCAATTGCAAACTCACTGAACAGGTATGTCCCATGTGGCCCCCTTTAAAGTCACTGACTAATGCAGAGAGAGCTGAAAAGAAAAGAAGTGTTCTGTAAGGTTAGACATCCGCTCACTCCAGCCTTTATACATTAAGTTGTTGGCTAACTAACTATATTAGAAACATGTTTGAGGTAGAATTCTTTTTCCCCACTTTTTTCCTGCAGGTCAAAAATGTTTTTTCACTTTAAGGTAAAAAAAATTAAACTTGGCTCATGTATAAAAACATTATCCTATTGTATTTTCATTTAAGTTTTTAACAAACAGCTTGGGAGTATGCCTGGAATACACAGCAAGAAAGTAAATGCAAATATACATGTGTTGATGCCAACATTAGATAGCTGATAGAGTATAAAATAAAGACAGAGGATTGAGGGCAAATTGGGAAAAAGAGAGGCAATAGAAACAATTAGCTATTATCTCAGAGTAAGGTTTGGACATGTTTGCAAGTTATTATTAAAACTACTCATTCTCTTTAATTTAAGTCACCGTTTTGCTGCCCCAAGAGGGACACATTAACAAAGCAGCAGCTGTTGTGGCAAGATGGATAATAATATTTTGGAAGGTTGTTTAAGCCACTTGAGCATCTGTCTAATGATTTATGGAGTTAATGTGAATGCTTTGTGAAATTGTGAACATTTTTTGTTGCCAACTAAAAATGTTGTCGCAGGTATCTCAAGGTATATATATATATATATATATATATATATATATATATATATATATATATATATATATATATATATATATATATATATATATATTCTTGTAAATATATACATATATATCCCTCTTGTAAATTATAAGGATATTATAAGTTACTGAGGAGTTTCATGACCATATAAAAACACGAGGCCAAAGGCCACGTGTTTTTATACAGGTCATGAAACTCCAAGGTTACTTCTAATATTTGCAACAGGGGGTATTTTATTATAATACACAAGTTTAAGTGAGTCATGTGGCACAAATTACATCACTAGTCACTGTTTATAACTGATGACATCAGAACTCACCATTTATAAGGATATAAGATATTCATGGCTTTTGTGTATTATATATATATAAAATACATGATAATATATATAATATACTAAACACATTGCCCCAGCACTCAATCAACACATTGAATGGAAAATGTCTACAACTAAAAGAGACACTTTTAGTTACAAAGTTTGTACAAAGTATGAGCCCCATCAAGGCAGTGTCCATGCATCAGTCCTAACTAAATGAAAAGAGAGAGTATTTTCTCTGGAAGGGAGAAAGACCATACCTGCTTTTCTCTTTATTTGGCATGACCTCTTCCAAAGAGACCATTCAGCTCTTTGGGCTGTTAAACAACTTTTTAACTGCAGGATTATTTTTAAAGGGGCAGGAGTTGGGCGAGCAAGCATACAGGAAAGACCATAGCTGCATTTTTTTGTTTATGTATATTATATATGGGGACATATATAATATACATAAACAAAAAAATGCAGCTATGGTCTTTCTCCCCCAAAGAAAATACTTTCTCTTTTCACTTAGTTAGGACTGACGCATGGACACTGTCTTGACGGGGCATGTCAGCTTATGCATACTTTGTACAAATCATGAAACTAAAAGTGTCTTAGTTTTTACTAAATGTAGAAATTTTCCCTTCAATGTGTACAAAATTAAGTTCTCTTAAGGCTATATAATGGAGTGCTGGGGTAATGTGTTTAGTAGGTGATACAAGCCACACCCACATGCACCCAACTGGTTTTAATTGGAATATGGGGATGAGCTGCATTTTTTTATTTTTGTATATTATATACAGTATGTCCGTCTGAAGAGCAGGGCACACACCCCTAGAAAAAGGCAAAAAAAGCCCAGGTGCTGCCACAAAAAGTAATATCAGCATAAAAAACACGGCGCACTCATGGGACTTAATTTATGTACAAAACTTTAATGCATCCGGTCATCTGATAACAACCGGTACATATGTCAGACAATTGGATCAATGCTTCCATACAATAGTATTCATGATCTAGAACTACCACAGCACTCCCCTTATCTGCAGGACAGATCACAATATCGGGGTTGGAGTAGAGGTCTCTAACACTCATTCAGCCGCCTAGAGGTTGCTATGGTTTTCTGGACCAGAAACAAGGATAAACCCTGATTGATAATCTTTGTGTAGGAAGATAGAATTATTAGAAGAAATTATAAGGTGTGTGCTTTTACTGTGAATGGCCTGTGCCCCAACTACATTACTGTCTCCAAACTCTTCTTTAAGCTTTAACAAAAGATTGAACTTAAAGATGTCCATCCAAGATGTTGCAGCGCACTCCTGGGTCAAATGATCGCTCAGGTTCATATTCGGTTAAAAGATCAGCCTTTATTAGTTACATCAGTTAAAAAGAAATGTTAGTTCATGGTCTGACGCGTTTCGTAACTATGTACTTCATCAGAGACCTGTTGAACTTAAAGATGTCAACCGATAAAATACATTGTGAGGCTTGCAGGAGGGGAAAAAAGAAAGACCTTGTGCAAAAACCAAAAGCTCTAAGAGGCACAAAGTGGCTTAATTTGAAAACCATTTCTTTGGTGTCTGGGGGGGGGGGTTCTGCTTAGAGCAATGGCCTTGCCCGAGGGCCTGTCTTGTATGTTTCAGTTTTTTTACAGATCAAGTTCGTATGGGAGAAAAAACCTTATTGGTTGTGTCAGTCTTTGTAGTCTTAGAAATATCTCTATCACCGTCAGAACCAGATGAATTGTCTGATCTATCAATACCAGATAGATTACCAGCCCACCCCAGTCTCAAAGGTCTAGTCCTATCCCTGCATTGTCTATCAGTGCCAGAAAGACACCTATACATACGTTTATCTGCATAATATTTACATACCTTATCTAATTTCCCTTTCTTCAAGGCAATCGGCTCCTGTCTGTATCTCTCTAAAGAGGTCTCAAGTTTAGAAAACCAAGAGTCAGTAGTATGGGCTCTGAGGGTCTCAAGGTACTTAGATTCAAAGGTAGTAATTTTGAGTTTAGTTAAATTAAACAGTCTTCCCACTTCCTCAATCACCAAAAGGATTAAGTCAAATGAACATTTATTCAAAATGTTGCACCACCTCCTACAGAATTCGGGGTTGTCGCAGCCAATTGTAGGAATATTGTGTATATGAAAACAAGTGGTATATGTTTTTGTCTATGGTATTGTTAAAGGTAACTGCCGTGTAATATCGGGTCAATTTCCCGTTTTTTTGTACAGCAAAGTACTTTGCTGTACTTTAAATGCTCTTATTTTTATATACATACTGTTACTTTACCAATCCCTCTGATTAGCAACTTAACAACCAACTACACGGTGATGTCATCCTCATTGTATAACACACCAGTGATGCAATGGGGGTGGGATTTAGGTGCCAATACTGACGAATTCAGTTGGTTTAGTTTGGGGAACTGTCTGCGATGTCTTCATAAAGGTCCTCTGTGCAGGACCGAAACGTCGACTTACACCATTAAAGTTTTATATATATATATATATATATATATATATATATAATTCGTATTTCACCAAATAACAGCACTCCAAGGAAGTGGATAACGCCAATAAGATTAGTAATATGTCAGGTTTATTAGTTCCAACGTTTCGGCTCCATGTTGGAGCCTTCGTCAGGGAAAACAAAATTAACATTGAATGGTCAGGACATTTAAAATGGCTGCAGTTGGCGCCGAAAATATGTTGCTAGGAGCCCCTAGCAACCTCTTTACATATTTTAATAGTCGTCCCGTGTAGCAAAGAAAAAACGTTTAAAGCACACTGTGGTAATGATGTTAGAGTGGGGGCCAATATGCCGTGCGAGTGATAAAGGGCTTATACCTATATTCAGAGTTTCCAAGCGCATCGTGGTAACCAGGCAAGGCGAGCGACCCGCACTTAAAACAGCAGAGGTGAACCAGAACTCTTATCGGCACCTGACAAAGCAGAGCACAGACCCAGCGGCTGTTGCCTAGCAACCCGTAAACCATTTCGGTACAGCGGCTCAGTGTAGCAGCACAGCTTTACTCAGTCCTTCGCCCCGTGCGGGGTACATTTGGGGATTTGACTGGCATCTTGGGGAGTACTTTGCTAGTAAAAGCTAAGAGTAAACCCGCATTGGCACAGTATTCTCCCTGACTTTTAGGTAAAAGGGGTGCACAGGATTAGCATGGATAGTGGGTTGCTCTGAGTCGTCCCCAAACAAGAGATAAAATCTCATTGTGGGGTCCACATGCTGAAAGCAGGTACTCAAGGGTAGTCAACGCCGCAAAGGTGCCTTATTTAGGGAGTAACCAACATATTGGGAACACTCAGGTAAAGCCAAGAGACGGCATATTGATATTAGGGATGTAGCGAACCGCCGACAATGTGTTTGCGAACGCCGTTCTCGAACACCGGCAAAAAATGCGAACAGTTCGCGAACAGTTCGCGAACTTCGAACATCCGAAAATCGTTCGATTCGAACGATCGAAGGATTTTAATCGTTCGATCGAACGATTTCCGTTCGAATCGAACGATCGAAGCCATTGGATCGAATGATTTCATTCAATCCAATGGCTTCGATCGTTCGATTCGAACGAAAATCGTTCGATTTTAGCGATCGAATGGTCGAATGGTCGAACGATTTTGACGCGAACGCCTATTGGCGAACGTCTCCGCGACGTTCGCGAACTTGCGACGGACGCGAACAGTCGAAGTTCGCGCGAACTAGTTCGCCGGCGAACAGTTCGCTACATCCCTAATTGATATACAGAACAGGAGAAAAAATAATTTGAAAGTGTAAATGGTGACCACACACAGAGAACTGTTAAAAAGCTAATCGGATGTGGGACATCATGAAAACAACATGAAAGCGCAACACTTAAGGATAATTGCAACATAGTTTAAACAATATAGTAACGAAATAATGGCAGAATCTGTAGGAGAGAGAGAAACAAGTATAATATAGCTCTAGTGATACTGCCTTGATACAGATAAGGGAAATGTACATACGGTTCCTTGAACGAGGTTACTCAGAGGAACTATTGAATGTGCAAGTGGAACGAGCATTACGCCACACAAAATCGTCACTTCTGGTGAACAAGCAGGTTACCAACAAAGCTGACATTCCCTTGATCTTCACTACTACGTACTCATCTGCCTCCCCCAGACTGTCATCGGGCCTCAGAGAGCACTGGCCAATGCTGAACATGGACGAATCCCTATCTCTACATCAAGTCCCGAAACCAATGATAGGCTACAAGAAAGGGGCGCAGCCTGAGGGATCTCCTGATGCGTACAGACTTTCTGAGGATGGAGCACACAGAGAGTAATTGGCTAACAGCAAAGAAAAAACCTGGCTGCTACAAATGTCCTGACTGTGTCACGTGCAGATACCTTCTCACTGGTCCTGACTTCCCACACCCCCTCACAGGAAAAAGATTTAAGATTTTGCACAGACTTGGCTGTACATCAACGTTTGTAGTATATATCATCACCTGTCCTTGTGGGTTATATTATGTGGGTAAAACTACAACCACGCTTAAGGAAAGAATCGGCAACCATAGGTCTACAATAAGTAAAGCCTTACGTGAAGGAAAGGCCCTTCAACCCGTGGCTAGACACTTTTTACAGATGGGACATACATTACCTACCTTCCGGTGCATGGCGATTGACCATCAGCCCCCTCTGGACAGAGGTGGCAATCGTGATCAAGCCCTGCTTAGAAGAGATTCAAGATGGATCTATAGACTAGATACTGTTGCCCCTCAGGGCCTTAACGAATCACTACCATCGGGGTGCTTCATGTGACTATTACTAACTCACTATTTATACTTGTTTCTCTCTCTCCTACAGATTCTGCCACTATTTTGTTACTATATTGTTTAAACTATGTTGCAATTAACCTTGCCTGTCTGACTTTGTAGGAACTCTGTCTGGATCCTTGTCTGCCTGATTTGTTTGAACTCTGTCTGGATTGACCCTTGCTTGTCTGACTTTGTTTGAACTCTGCATGGATTGACCGTTGCCTGTATGATTTGCTTGAACTCAGCATGGATTCATACTTGTCTGCCTGATTTGCTTGAACTCTGCCTGGATTGACCTTTGCCTCCCTGTCTTTGTTTGAAGTGTATCTGGATTGACCCTTGCCTGTCTGACTTTGTTTGAATTCTGTCTGGATTGAACCTTGTCTGTCTGACTTTGTTTGAACTCTGCATGGAATGACCCTTGCCTGCCTGATTTGCTTGAACTCTGCCTGGATTGACCCTTGCCTGTCTGACTTTGTTTGAACTCTGTCTGGATTGACCCATGCCTGTCTGACTTTGTTTGAACTCTGCATGGATTCACCCATGCCTGTCTGACCTTGCTTGAACTCTGCCTGGAACTCTGTCTGGATTGAACCCTGCCTGTCTTACTTTGTTTGAACTCTGCCTGGATTGACCCTTGCCTGTCTGACTTTGTTTGAACTCTGCCTGGATTGACCATTGCTGAACTCTTCCTGGAACATCCCTGATTATGAATTGACCATGTGTGTTATCAGCCTGGGCTTATCATTTCTCCCTGCAATGCTTCTGTATAGCCACTACTCCAATCTGCTGGTGTTTCATCCTGTCTTCCTACCGGCTACAATTAGGCCCCTTTGCTCACCCAGAACTCTTGTCTTGCTCCTCTCAAACTAAGTCCTGGCAGCATCTGATTATCTGAGGACTCCTCCCAAAGCCAAAGGCGGCTGCTAAAGGCAGAAGAGTGAGCCTAGACCAATATAGCTTGCTGTTAGTTTTGGGTATAGGATGCCAATCGTGACAGTCCAAACTGTAGCCCTCAAACAATTTTAGCACACCTGGGAGTAGTTATTCAAGGGAAAGATTGTGATGAAATCAACTTATAGTAGGACATAATGGGTTCTGATTCTGATTATCTTTTTCATTATTTTCATTCTGTCTGATCTGAAATGCAAAATTCTGCCAGGTTCCCAGGGTTGGTGACACCTGGCAACAAGAGATAAATTGAGTTTGGGGCAAAGTCTTAAGAGGTTGTTCACCTTTAAGTTAACTTCTAGTATGCTACAGAATGGCTAATTCTAAACAACTTTTCATTTGATCTTTAATTTTTTTTTATCGTTTTTGAGTTATTTGCCTTTCTATGCTGGTTCTTTCCTTATCATATTCCAGTCTTTTATTCAAATTGATGCATGGTTGTTAGGGTAATTTGGAGCTTAACAACCGCATTTCTAAAATTGCAAACTGGAGGGTACTGAATAAAAAACTAAATAATTCAAAAACCACAAATAATAGAAAATGAAAACCAATTGCAAATTGAGAATATCACTCTCGACATCACAATAAAAGTTAATTTAAAGGTGAACAACCATTTTAAATGTAACATTACAGTGTCGCAAATATGATTACTATCATATACACCTGCACATTCCTGTTTATAGAAGGAAATAAGAAATGTCCTGTGTTGTCACCAATCATTCTGCCTCTATAAAACTAGCAGATCCATCTATCTCTGTCTTTGCTAGACCATTTAAATCTCACAGGAGCCTAACAAACATGGATTGGTAAAATACGAATTACACAATGTGAAGAAATAAATGATGGGAAGTAGAGCTGAAAACTTTTTTAATTTGACTGGACATTTCACAACACATATAAGTACATGTATGGGATCCGTTATCCGGAAACCCGTTATCCAGAAAGTTCCGAATTACGGAAAGGCTGTCTCCCATAGACTCTATTATAATAAAATAATCCAAATGATTTCCGTTTTTCTCTGTAGTAAGAAAACAATAGCTTGTACTTGATCCCAACTAAGATATAATTAATCCTCATTGGAAGTAAAACCAGCCTATTGGGTTTATTTAATGTTTACATGATTTTCTAATAGACTTAAGGTGTGAAGATCCACATTACAGAAAGACCCGTTATCCGGAAAGCCCCAGGTCCTGATGATTCCGGATAATAGGTCCATATAAAACATACCCCTATACTGATACATGGCAGCACATTGCATTCACCACATTTCCATTAGCTCCATCCCTTCTTTCTATTAGATGCCACACAAAATCATGTTAAACTTACATAATGGCCTTTTTTTGTACCCAGTGAAACCTCAAGTTTACATAGTCTGATTTTAAGTTTTCCTGCATTTTAAACTTTTTTTGTGGTCCCACCAATATGTAATATATTTTTTTCTGGTACCCTTAGAAATGTAAAATGAAGGTTCGACTGTTTACATTCGGTAAATGTGAAAATCCCTTGAAGGACACCTATCAAAAAGATATTATCACAATGATTATTTTCTCAGGGGGAAAGTATGCATTTTCCTGCCAAAATCCAAATGTGTGAGCACTGACAGGCGGATGCTGTGTTTGTCAGGCCAGTTTGTCAGGCAGTGTATTGACATATTCTCTGTGGCATATTACACCAACAGAAAAAACCATGTGTGACACTAGCTTTGCTGTTAGCAATCTGGTTGAAATCAGACTTTAGCTCAGGTCAGTATATTAGGGTTGCCACCTTTCCCTACAGCTAACTCAGAGTGGGAGGGGCAGTAACATTGTGGGATGGGCCAATGAAGTGCAGGGTGGGTTGATAACATTGTGGGGGCAGTCCAGTGATGTCAGGGGTGGAGCTATGATGTGGTGATCAGCAATTGGCCAATAGCCATGTCAATGTCAAGGAATCCTGTCCAGTATTCCTAATATGGAACAGCAGGCAACCCGGACAGCCCTTCCAAAAACTGGACTGTCTGGGTCAAAACCGGATAGGTGGCAACCGTACAGTATGTTGAGCTAAATTTTGGTAACATTGGTAACAATAGGCAGGGCAATGGCTTACAAAAACTTTAGCACCAGATTCTATACTGTTTGCTAAGGAATAAATCAAATGCAGCCCCAAGAGCAGTGAAATGCAACTGCTGGAAAAGAAGGATGGACACTGCATGGGAGTCGGGGACCAAATAAATGTGTCGTGTAAATAAAAAAAGTAATATTCTGGGACATAAAGCACTTTCTGAACCCTATATTATTAGAAGAAACAAAACAATATTGAATGCTTGTCTTTTTAGATAGAGACATTAAAAAGACTAAGGGCCAGATTCAATAAGAGCCAATTTAATTGTAGTCATTCCCATTTAGTGCCATTTTCAAGAGATTAATCACGACTTCACTGAATTAAATTTGGCCCTAAATGCTACTATTTGGTCTTCAGGGAATGTGGTTGCAGATGATCATCATATCACACATTTATTAGAGTTTTTAGGTCACAATATATGTGATTTTTCACTATATAGCATTTGTCCAAAAACAGACCCCCCTATACACAGAACAGTTGCATGTTTTCAGTGCATCTTTCATTAGCATAGGCCTATGTGTGTTAATTAAAATCCCAATTACTGCTCTACTGCTGCTTTGAGGATAGGCCAACAATATGACTTAACAGTATGAATTTTTCTGGCTCACATTTAAACACTCATTAAAAAAATCTGCAAACTAACCTTCTACATTTTCGTTCTTTCCCTGCAAATGCTTGGAAAATGTTGATAAAAAAAGTGTGCAACTGATTTGCTATCAATGACAAGAAATACTGTAACTTATCATTCAACATAGTATAACCACTGTTTTTTTTTTAAAAAACCGCTATGGGTATCTTAATAAAGAGGTGCCTTGTGTGTCTATGATACATTTAAAGGAGAAGGAAAGCTCCAAGACAGTTTATTGCCAATAGAATAACCACAATAGTGCAAGCTAGAACGCTATATTTATTCAGCAGAATGCTTTACCATACCTGAGTAAACAGCTCTAGACACTGTCTCTGTTTGTTTAGGATAGAGGCTGCCATATATGCTTGGTGTGACAGCACTTCCTGCCTGAGTCTCTCCCTGCTTACTAACAGCTCTGAGCTCAGATTACAGTAGGGATGGGAGGAGGGAGGGGGAGAGGAGCAAACTGAGCATGCTCAAGGCCGTGCCCTGGAGGTTTAAGCTGAAAACAGGAAGTCTGATACAGAAGCCCATGTGTACACAATAAAAGCAAAGAAATGTGGTGTTTCTTTTGACAGAGGACTCAGAGCAGCATTACTTTGAGGGTTTACTGGTGTATTTATATAGACCTTTCTGATAAAGCTTACTTAATTTTAGCCTATCCTTCTCCTTTAAATGTGTTTGTACAACAGGTTACTTCCCTTTAACAGAGATGGAAAGTGTTCCAGTTTGTAGTTATCATAAGTAAATGCCCTTTGCCATGTTGTCCATACAGTGTGAGACCCTTTGCTTCTAAGTTATGAGCTATATTCAGTTTGATGAGAAAAGTTTATCTCTTATTTCAATTCCAGATTTTTCCATAGATCCAGATGCAATTCAGCAAGCAAAACTTATCTCATTGTTTATCACATCGTGGGCCAGATTCAATTCAGTGAGAAAAAGCTTTATCACGTGAAAACTCATGGACGAGATTCAATTATTTTCTCCAAATTCAGTTCCAGTTTTTTTCCCATATCCTTCAATAGAGTTTTCACAAGATAAACCATTAGATTTTTGTTGAATTGCATCTCAAATTGAATCTTGTCTATTCACGCGATAAACCGTTTTCTCACTGAATTGAATCTGGGCCACCAAATCTAATGAAATATATAGGGAAAAACTAGACCTGAACTAGGAGAAAAGTTTTTTTCTTTTCAGATTGAATCTCACCCATAAGCTTTCATGTGATAAACCATAAAATAATAGTTTCTCATTCATTTGAATCTGACCCATATATGTTCTAGAGAATCAATCTGTGCTATAGTAGGTATGACATCCAGTCACATGATTTAATTGCAGCGGCCCAAGTCTTAAAGGAGAACCAAACCCCCAACTAATGAAAACTCCTACTCTTTATAGTCCCCCCCTCCCTGTTCCCCTCCCCCGTACAGGTGTTAATACTTGTAAATGACCCGAAGTCTTTAATTACCTCTAGATGCAGAGTCAGCACAGTGGAACTCACAGGGGCCATCTTCATCGCTTCGGGAATCTTCAGTAAGAAAGAAGCGTATCGGCGCATGTGCAGTTGTAGCGATATTCCAGTCCCGAATAACTGCGCATGCGCCAACGCCACGGAAATTGCCAAAGGGACCTGAAGATTCCCGAAGTGCCGAAAGATGGTGCCTGTTAGCTCCGCTGAGCTGACTCTGTATCGAGAGGTAATTAAAAACTTAGAGGCATTTACAGGTATTAACACCTGTGCAGGGGGGTTGAAGACGGAGGGGGGACTATATAGGGTAGGGGTTTTCATTAGTTGGGAGGTTTGGTTCTCCTTTAAATCATATTTGTATTAGCACTACATAGTGTTCCAGAGTGATCCAAGGAAGAAAAGAATGCTCTAGCCCCAACACAGAGAATTAGAAAGGGCTGTCTGGCCCTCAGCATAAGCAATATTCAAATACTGTACATTATAGGCAAGTTCTCAGAGTGCTACATACTCTCTGAATCAGAGAGTATGTAGCAGCCTGTGGATCCATTAACTACAATTCTTTTTTATGCACCTTTATATGTTTATGACTTGTATATATTTGCATGTAATTTGATATTCACTTGACTTTTCCTGGGATACTGGAGAAACTCAGTCCCCCAATAGTGGATAAAGTTTTATGTTGCCCATAATTTGCTGTTCAGGCACTAGTGTGGGGACGGAAAGGGAAGGCCAGTGAGTTACAAAGGCATAATATGATGTATTTTGAGGGACTAGGTGAACTGTTATTGATAGCAGTAGGCAAGCTCTCATCAACAGCTGAGTGAAAATAAAAAGGACTGAAGGCAAGAATGCCACATTTCAGGACTCTTTTATTGTTACTTATAAAATATATATTAAATCTATGGGGCTCATTTATTAACGCAGCGCAGTGCTAAAAAGAGCGCAGTGGCCTGACATTTGCCCAGCGCATGCGAGTATTTAATAATGTAGCGCACGATACCTTAACAGTGCAATTTTGTGCGCTAATGTAGACACAGACAGGTGCGACGTGTGAAACTGCGTATCAGCTGTCGCAGTGCTTATAATATATTGTGCGCACAGGAAGATACCGCAAAGGTAAGGATTAGTTGTGCTCATGTATGAATGCGCTGCTTTAATTAGTTGCGTCACATATTGCGCATATTGCGTTCACTTAGACGCATCTGGTTGCAAAGGTGTTTAGCCTACCTGATACCCTTAAAGGAACCTTGGTCAATATAAACATGTTGGGTGGAAGGCGTGGTTAATATGCACTTTACAGGGGTTGTTCATCTTTGAGTAAACTTTGAGTTAACAAACATCCCCACCAACAGCAGCACCATTGTATTTGCCAGAACCCAGTTTAGCAGTGTGGCTCTGCTAGCGCAGCTGGGCAGGAATGCGCATTTTGAAGAGCGTTACTATTACGCCACAAACAGGCAGTCGTAAAAATTGTGGTGCTGTTGACCGGGTGCAGTTTTGCACATATACAGACGCAAATCTGCGACGGCCGCAGTGCAAGCGCATTGTAGCCACGCCCACAGCCACGCCCCTAACAACCACGGCATCGTTTGCGACATAAATGCCCAATCTTTTGCGCAATGCGCATAAACAAAACCATCGCAAAAGCTCTGTGTTATGCGCAATATCACGCAAATATATTAGCGATCACACTCGTGATGTCGCAGACAATCTTTTGCGTCCACTTATGCGCTGCGCTGCGTTAATAAATGAGCCCCAGTGTGTGATGTTTTCAGAGAATAATGAAAAGAATACAAATCAAAGTCAATATGGCTAAATAAATCAATAAGCAGGAAAATAAAAACAAAGAAATAACGGGCCTTTCAATTATTTAACTGAGAGATGCAGTTATTCAAGTGACAGGTGCAGGTCTGTCCTTATTACTGTACAGATCCAATCACCATTATTGATTTTGTTACCTGTTGTTGGGAATGTTATGGTCTGTTGCTTCAAACTGTATCTCAAGTTTAAAACAATGCCAGACCAAGTAGTTTTTTCTAAACAAAATGGCACAGTCAGAGGTGTCAGATTTACATTAGCAAATACTATTAAGAAATGATGTAAATAAATTAAATAATTACTAAAATATTTATTAAATACCTTTGAACCATGTACAATATTTTTGTGTGCCAGTGGAATAAATGAGAGAGGACATAAGTGAGGAAACATTGGCCTGAGGAAGAGAATTCTAGCAGAGTGAAATAAAGCAGTCATATCCACACAATGAACTATACTTTGATCAACAAAGTTATATTAAAGTCAGACAAAAATATAAATATAATATAAAATATAAAAATAATAAGTTATTTTAAATTTAAACATGAAACACAAATTTTTTTTTTATTAAAGCATCAATACTGGTTATAAACTTGTTTAAAATTCTCAGCTGTCAATCATATATTGACTGCCCCTCCTCTATGCCTTAGGCAAGGCGACTACTTTCCCTTTCCAATCTGGACTTCGTAGATGTCATTTCCCCTCCATCTTCAACATCTAATTGTGTAGCTGTTACAAAGGTCCCGGTCTGCCTTTAACAGCCACCTTTCACTTTGTGAGGAACCCTCCACTACTCAGGTGCCGTCAGGCCTTAGTGTGAGAGGACCAGGGGGAAAGTTCTGGGCAAGTAAGGGAACTGTTCATTGTGCAAGGATGGAGAACAAGAAGCATAGTCAGGGTCACAGGCCGAGTCAAAACACACCAATATCGCAGTACCAAGGGGAAATCCAAGAGAGTAGTCAAAAGAAGCTAGAATGAAATAATTGATATAGTATAAGTGAAGTTTATTTTGCTTGACTCACATTATAAAATATGATGATAATTGTATTTATGATGGAATTGTATCTTAGGGTGACGGGTCCCCTTTAAAGTTATATCCTGTGTTACAAAAGGAAATTGGCAAATTGAAATAAGACAGGTTGAACAGTCTGACCCTAGACAGTAAATGACAAAGCGGAAGGATTGTAGAGAGATTTAAAAAAAAAAACAAAAAAACTTTGGCATGGTATTTAGTTAATCATTACAGATTTTTAGGCAGTTTGCATCTTCCATAATTATATAACAAATTCAATCATACATATGCTAATAAGAGATAATTCATGTTGAAGAGATTATTCTGCAGTTGCATGAGGAGCCGAATTGTGTTCTTTATACTTCTTGGAAAATGATAAAAGGTCTAAACTGACCAGCAGATGTGAATAATTAACACTGCACCCAGTGACAGAATGCATCCATTTCAAGGGCAATGTTAAGCACCAAGCATGAGGCAACTATTTAACTTGAAAAGGCAAAGGCAGGCAGCAACCACAGACATGGAGTCAAATTCAATTCAATAAGTGCATATCTAATTCAATTCCAAATGTCCCCATAGAATTCTATTGAGTTTTCATGAGCGAACACATTCGATATGGCTTCTTATGGAATTGAATCTCTCTGAAAAGTAAAATTTTCCACCAGAACAATAAAACAAAATAAAAAAATGGGCACCCTGGACCTACATTAAAACAATGAGACAAAGCAACTTCAAATAAGCATAAATATTTCAAAACCTGATGCCAAGTGTTGCACCCAGGCACAAACGAGTAAGCCTAACTCCAACATAGACTCATACTAGCAAAGGTCTTGCACATTGAGCATAATAATGATCTAGCACACCTTTCCCTTACATCAGGAGTATTGAAACCCACTGTTCCTTCATTTGGCAAATTCATTTGCGAAACTGTAGTGAAATTTGCTGGGTCAAAAAAAAATTTGACATGCGCCAAAATTGTTGCGCGTTAAAATTATATTGATGCTCATTGACTTCAATGTGCTTCGCAAATTTTTTCGTGAATTTCGATGTCAATTTGCTAACAGATTCGCCCATCACTATTAATGAGGTTTGTGTGGAGGCCAAGGAAGCAACACTGAAAATGGAGGGCATGGGGTACCTACTACTACAAGCAGGTATAACCTTGCTCGTTTATTGCGGATGCAACGTTTTGGGGCGTGACCCCTTTCTCATGCATCCGCAATAAATGAGCAAGGTTATACCTGCTAGCAGTACCCATGTTGTGCCAGTGTGTTCTGTTTCTACACTACTTTTGAGGTTGCCAAGTTCCTCTATCGCCGAGCACCTGGGATTCGTGTTTGTCTGGACGGCCAGGGTGTGCGAGTGTAAGTTCTTTCTTTGTACCTACTACTACTCCATACATTTTGATGACATCAGCTCTAATTATTGCAATGACATTGCAGCAGGCACATCAACAATTTCAAAATGATATATTCAACGGTATTCCTGTGTAACAATAAACCTTGTCCCAACAGAGGTAGATTGGCAGAGTTTACCATGGGTCCATTCTATAGCCAGAGACCTGCTCTTGACTCTTCTCTAAGCCCTTCTGTTTCCAGTGGCCAATATTATCAAATGTATTTAAATTATCCAATAACAGTCAATCTTAATTGAAATGACCTTTATTGAGTGTTGAGGAGATCGTAATAAAATCTCAAATTTTGCTATTCTTTATTTACAAAAGAGAATCACATTTATTTGGCATGGAACAAATGGATTTCGATGCAACATTTGTTGAAACCTAATCCCAGACCATATTTAATAATACTTAAAATAAATCTTTTTGAAGAAAATTGAAGTCTGTGGAAAATGCAGTTTACATCCGTTAATCTGCATTAATTCTATGGGAGCAAACAGCTGCATCGAAAGATATATTTAAAAATGTAATACTTCACTGCATCTGTCTTAAAGCTTTAGAACAGATTAAGGTATTGTCATGTTAAAACACAAAAGTGCATAAACTATTTTAACATTTTTAATTAAAATTATTGTTCAATTTTGAAGTGTTTATAGCATATTTTTAAGGAGCAGCAGACTCAGAATCAGATATCCTCATTCATGACTTATTATACCCCACCATGTCTTTGCATTTAAAAGGTTTATCAGACCTTTTCCACTGAAATTAAAACTGTTAATGGCATGATATGGTAATCCCTAGTGGTTCATGGAAAATGTGAATCTGGGGGGCATGGCTTGATGATGCATTGGACGGACACAACAGCTTGTAGCTCCCATCTCCAAGCATTTCTATATTAGCTTTTACAAAAGCTAGAGACCTGAAAAAGACATTAAATGGAGACGGACAATAGGATAAAGCACTATACCTCTTACCATCTGACTCAGACTAAGATACAGTCTCCATCTGTCTCCCATTTCTTCAAAAAACCAGATTACTCCATCACCATTGCAAGGTTTGACAAGATGACCCTCACACACTGTCCAAGCACATCAGAATTGCTCAACCTGTCTCCCCAGTTCAGCCCACAACTAGATCTGCGTGAACTTTTAGCAGTATAACCAACTAAATCAGACCTTCACAAAATGGCAAGCTTCATGAAAGCCACACAGACAGCAGAGTTATCAGAGATTAAAGACACGCATTAAGACATTGGAGAGAAGCTTCTGGAGAACCCGGAATAATGTCCAGGGACTATCAAGCAGACCACAAAACAAGTGAACTATTACCATAAATACATATATCTGTAAACCATTGCAATCCGTATATCTGAAACTCTAACTATTTTAAGGAAGATGCAATACTGAACTCTAATACACAAGCAGTATGCAAGGCCTATACATTTGTGATACAAGTGGAACTGATCAAACTTGAAGCACAGAAGAAAAGAGAGAAACAGTAGAAATAGAATCCACTTTTCACAGCTCTCTAATCTTGAAAGCCAACGTAAACTCCATCACTCCATCACTCCCTACTCCCAACTCTTCTAGAACAAGTTACATCTATAAGAAAAGAAATCAGATCTACACAACTATACTGAAAATCTTTAATCAAGACCACATACAGAAACAAATGTGGTTGATTACTGGCCTTAGTCAGTACAAACAAAGAGGGAATGATGATCAGAAGTACCACTGGAGATGTCACTTTTTATATAGATAACATAACATAATATAAAAATGCACAAGACTTCTACATCCTAAGATCAAAGCTTCATATGAGAACCAATGTTATTAACACACTAGTGTCCTACCCCCCAGACAATTCCTAAACAACAACTTTCCACAAAGGGAGTTGACCAACTAGGAACACACATTAACCATTAGAGGAACTAAGGCCTATTCAAAAAATTGCTACTAACTAATAAATACCCTCGTCCAGGTGCCTTTACGAGCCTGTATATAAACTATAAAAAAATTCTCCAAAATCCTTCTTCCGCACTCACTGGTCAGTAACCACCTGATGCAACTACGGCCCATATAACATTATCGCATAAAAAAGGAAAAGACCCACTTGTAGGGATGGGCGAATTTTTTCATCTTGATTCGTCGTGGAAATGACGCCCATAGACTTGTATGGCGTCAATCGTCAAAAAAATAAACATGCGCATCAAAAAAATTTGCTGGCAGCGAATTTTTGGTGAAATGAAACCGGTCAAATTCGCCCAAGCCTACCCTTTTGTTGTTAAAAGCTACTTACTGATTTTGTTGCTTAATGTAGATACCAAACTGTATGTGAAAGTGCTTGCTAATCAACCCCAGATTATTCATCTTGAACATTTAGGGTTGTGAGAAGCATGAGACAATTCAATTAGTTATATGTTTATCAACATTCTGATTTTAGCGGTTTTAGAAACCATATAAAAATTACTTTTCTCTTAAACCATGAATGTCAAGTAATATATTAAAATAGCCTAATATAAAAAGCACAAACAAATAAAAATGGGAAAATAATCAAAATACTAATGTTAAAACCTTGAAATACCCGACTTTATGTTCAATTGGCTTCAGTGGATTGGCATAGGCCCCGCGTTCAAACAGTATGTTAAAAGTCTATAAGCTCAGATACACGTTCACTATGTAACCCATTCATCATTAGCAACAGCCCTTTTTCAGATGTTATCTGCTCACTAACTGAAGAGAAATCTTTTAAAGCGACTAAGCTGCACGAAAATAATTTGAAAGTACTCTCACAGTGGTATAGGGTACCTAGCAAACTATCCAAAATGTATTCTAATTTCCACAATAATTGCTGGAGATGCAGTCAACCTTGAGTTAATCTTACCCACATTATGTGGAATTGCCCCAAAATACAACCTTATTGGAACCAGATTAAGCAGCTTCGAGCTAGCTTTACAAAGATGGCAAATAACTGATTCAGAACCTTTCTTCCTGTTGCATATTAATGGTATGACAGTGAAAAGTTCCAAGTTCCCAAATTTTGGAAATCTAGTCTTCTTCCCATAATTAAAGACTGGGCACTTAAAGTACAAGAGATTTATCAGTTTGAAAAACTTAGTAGATTTGAGTAAATGAAAACAACAAGAAACATTTTGTCAGAAATAGAGCTGGTAGCTAATGGTTACATCATCTCAAGAATACATATTCCTTATCTCATCATTTAAAAGTACATTGTGGAAGAAGTTGTGTTACTCCCAAAAAGACAACTGACAAAGACTAAATATAGTGAGATAACCCACTATATAACCCATACATACGATATGGTATACTATATGATCTTTATACAGTTTTTTCTATACGTCAATTTTCCACCACTTTCTGTTAACTATCTATGGGGCAGATTTACTAACCGGCGGAAATTCTCCAGCGTCCACTTCTCACCCAGCGCAACACTTCACCAGGAGAAAATTCACTCTGACTACGCTAATTCACTAAAATGTGGAGTTTCGTCGTGGGCGCCGAAAGCTGGTGACTTTTCGCTAGCGTTACTTCAGCAATGCGAACATTTGATAGTGAAGATGAGCTAGCGTTCATCTGCCTAACAAAACTTCGCTACGGATCTTGTGCTCAGGTCAATTTGCATAGGTCGGGAAATTTAAAGTTGTATGGACGTCTTTATGTTAAATGTTGGTGCATATACCGTATATACTCGAGTATAAGCCGACCCGAGTATAAGCCGAGGTACTTAATTTTACCTACGAAAACTGGGAAAACTTATTGACTCTAGTATAAGCCTAGACACAACTACAGCCCTGTCTCCCAGCAGCACACATTCTGCCAAAGCGACCCCCCCAGCGATCAACCGGACTTCTTTGCAAAGTTGATGGTGACAGAGAATTGCCGAACAGATTACTGTGTGCATTGTCCCACTGTCCCACTACCATGTGCAGAGGGTGCTGTTTGATATTGCCATCACTTTTAATCTTTCGTATAACCAACAGAGGGCGATGTGTGATATTGCAGTCACTGTTATTCTTTCATATAACCAACAGAGGGTGCACTGTTATTCTTTCATATAACCAACAGAGGGTGCTGTGTGATATTGCAGTCACTGTTATTCTTTCATATAACCAATAGATGGCGCTGTGTGATATTGCAGTCACTGTTATTCTTTCATATAACCAACAGAGGGTGCACTGTTATTCTTTCATATAACAAACAGAGGGCATTGTGGGATATTGCAGTCTCTCCCCAAGTGAACTGTTGGTATAGGAATGATTAAAAGTGACTGCAATCTCAGCTAGTCAGGTACCGCTGACCCGAGTATAAGCCGAGGTAGACTTTTTCAGCACATTTTGGATGCTGAAAAACTCGGTTTATACTCGGGTACTTACAAAATACACTTTTTAAAACACATGTCCAGGGAACCTTAATAAAGTCAATTGAGTTATTCTAATGCCCTACACATGTGGCCACTGTAAAATTAATGTTCCATATGTTTGCAAATGTATGGGGAAAACCAGATACCCAAAAAAAGTTCAAGTTAGGTATTTTGCAGGCAATCAGGCTGAAAACAGGAAAAGACGCCAGCGTTTTTTGGCTCACAGATTATAATGTAAGTGAATGTAAGATTGAGGAAGATTTAGCTACTTTAATGCACTTTGCCTGGTCTGAGGTGGCAAAGGCAACTCTGGCAAAGAGGTAACGTTCAGTATGAACTTCAGTGAATTTGGGGAGTAACGTCCATTCACCAGAGCAAATAGTCCCCTGGCGATAGATGACCCTAGCGCCTGTCTCTTCACTAGTGAATTGGCGATTGTGCCCATTAGTAAGTCGTCGATGTCCCTGCGGGTGGTCACGCTAGTAAATTGACGCTAGCGTTAGCCACTTTGCCCTTTGGTAAATCTGCCCCTATGTGTTATACTATGCTTTTCTTTCATTTATTTTTTATACTCCTTAAAATATATGATTATTGACATATTAATATTTATTCAAAACGATATATTTGCCAGATGATCCATACAGTACGTCACTGCTTAGTGTCTGCCATATGAAACAAAAACAAATTTAAAAAAATAAACTTTTCTCCAAATCCTAATAAATCATTCTTCCTTTTGTTACTTTTTAAACAGAAAATTGGTTCCTCACAAACACAATAGTTGACACAATAAGGCAACATTCCAGAACCTATTGCTGCAATTTTGTGTTTCAGATTAATAAATATATTTCTTGTTTTTTTTTCTATTTCACTTAATTGAATTGTTCTCTTAAAACGACAGCAAAGGACCATTTTAATGACAAAAGCCTCTCTCTGGTGTACTGTAAATTTAAGATTATTTTTATACTAAACCTGATATCCTGGCATGCTATTTAACAGTTTCAGAACCTGCTTTGTCTTTAATGTGTTTTATGTTAAATAAATCACGATCTCCTTACAGTGCATCGCCTTTTAACAGCAGACTGTGTTTAATAAAAAAATCTGCATTTGTATTGTAGAGAAATGCTAGACATTTAAGTTGTAAATAATATCCTGCACAACATATCATCTAAATAAAAAAGAATGCCTGCTGACAGCTGAAACAAGTAAAAATCAGCATGAATTGTAATAAATTATTCAGTAAAAAATATTAAGTGACTTGTTTTTGTAGCACACCCTGTAATACTTTACCCAGATTTTGTGATGTATGGCAGATGTATTTTCTGGTACATAAATTGTTGTGTGTTTCAAGTAGAATAAAAATGATTTTGCAAGCAGGCTTCTAAGCCTAGGGAAATTTCAAATGCTATTAAAGAAATTGTTTTTCCTGCGGGGTTCTATTGAGTTTAATGAGCCTAGTGGGCTTGGCATAGGCTCCTGCTGGGACATGCAGCTTGTGGCAGCCAGGGTCTGTCCTAAACCATCCATCTTATGCATCACAATTTAAGGATGCTGCTTCACCAGATGTGCTGTAGGAACATCTCTGCCAACAAGCTTTTTCTAGCATAGGTGTTTTATTACTGCATTTAAATGATGTGTGACATCTAAATTAGTGTTTTTAATTGAACCATTTTATTATTTAACGCTAAAGAGCAGACATTGGTTAATTGGGAATCAAACAATACACAGAAGCTAGATAGCACAACCTATTCAACACTTCCGTATGGCTTGTATGAGTTGGATACAGAAATGCTAAACAGCACTTCACCCCACATCAATATCACAGTAAATAAGTGTCATTGTGACCCAACTACATTGCCTTGGCATCACATCCAAAGCTCTCCAGTTGTTTTCTCATTGCCTTTACCACATTTACTATTGGACACCACCAGCATGTTATACAGACATTAAAATCTCTTCCTGTTACATAGTTACATAGTTAAATTGGGTTGAAAAAAGACAAAGTCCATCAAGTTCAACCCCTCCAAATGAAAACCCAGCATCCATACATACACCCATCCCTACTTTTAATTAAAATTCTTTATACCCATACCTATACTAACTATAGAGCTTAGTATCAGAATAGCCTTTGATATTATGTCTGTCCAAAAAATCATCCAAGCCATTCTTAAAGGCATTAACTGAATCAGCCATCACAACATCACCCGGCAGTGCATTCCACAGCCTCACTGTCCTGACTGTGAAGAACCCCCTACGTAGCTTCAAATGAAAGTCCTTTTCTTCTAGTCTAAAGGGGTGGCCTCTGGTACGGTGATTCACTTTATGGGTAAATAGGTCCCTTGCTATTTGTCTATAATGTCCTCTAATGTACTTGTAAAGTGTAATCATGTCCCCTCGCAAGCGCCTTTTTTCCAGAGAAAACAACCCCAACCTTGACAGACTAACCTCATAATTTAAGTCTTCCGTCCCTCTAACCAATTTAGTTGCACGTCTCTGCACTCTCTCCAGCTCATTTATATCCCTCTTAAGGACTGGAGTCCAAAACTGCACTGCATACTCCAGATGAGGCCTTACCAGGGACCTATAAAGAGGCATAATTATGTTTTCATCCCTTGAGTTAATGCCCTTTTTTTATGCAAGACAGAACTTTATTTGCTTTAGTAGCCACAGAATGACACTGCCCAGAATTAGACAACATGTTATCTACAAAGACCCTTAGATCCTTCTCATTTAAGGAAACTCCCAACACACTGCCATTTAGTGTATAACTTGCATTTATATTATTTTTGCCAAAGTGCATAACCTTGCATTTATCAACATTGAACCTCATTTTCCAGTTTGCTGCCCAGTTTTCCAGTTTAGACAAATCACTCTGCAAAGTGGAAGCATCCTGCATGGAACCTATAGTTCTGCAGAATTTAGTATCATCTGCAAAAATAGAAACAGTACTTTCAATGCCCACCAGCAAGGGAACTAGTACAGTTACAATTAGAAAATGTTCCATTTACCACCACTCTTTGTAGTCTATCTTTTAGCCAGTTCTCTATCCAGGTACAAATACTATGTTCCAGGCCAACATTCCTTAATTTAACCAGTAACCTTTTGTGTGGCACTGTATCAAATGCTTTAGCAAAGTCTAAGTAAATCACATCCACTGCCATCCCAGAATCGAGGTTTCTACTTACATTCTCATAAAAAGAAATTAAGTTAGTCTGGCAAGATCTATTACGCATAAAACCATGCTGGCATAAACTCATAGTATTATGATTTGCTATGAAGTCCAGTATCTTATCCTTTATTAACCCTTCGAAAAGCTTTCCTACCACTGACGTCAGACTAACTGGCCTATAGTTTCGAGGCTGAGAACGGGATCCTTTTTTGAATAGAGGCACCACATTAGCAATTTGCCAGTCTCTCTGCACTATGCCAGATCTCAATGAATCCTGAAAAATTCAGTAAAGAGGTTTGGCAATAACAGAGCTAAGCTCGCTAATTACCCCGGGATGAATACCATCTGGCCCTGGACCTTTGTTAATCTTAACATGTTCTAGTCTCTTTTGAATTTCTTCATGTGTGAACCATGCATCATTAGTTGTATTACTAGAATTGGGACTGTTAAGAAGGAAACCTTCACTTACTGGTTCCTCATTTGTGTAGACAGATGAAAAATATGAGTTCAGAATCTGCGCTTTTATTTTGTTTTCATCAACCAGCTGACCCCCCTCTGATAGTAAGGGTCCCACCCCTTCCTGCTTCATTTTTTGATTACAACCATGTCAGGGTTTGTGTAATGACAACAAAGTCACAAATCTTGAGAGGCAGATATTACCAGGTGGCATGTTGGTCTTTACTGGAATTGCTACAACTGCAGTTTGGGACCATAGGGCATCAGACTGGCTCTGAGAAGAGGGCGCCACAACATAATGGTTGAAAACAGCATAAATGGTAAATATAGCTCTGTTTTGAAAAGATGATTTATTTAAACATTATTGCTTATTAAATTCAAATACGTATTCATCCCACCATTTTTCATTTTTGTGATTTGGCTACTGTTTAAATAATGTTTTAAATCAATGACCTTATCAGAACCACAGCTGTTTTTTGTACTGATATGGAATCTATCATACAGAAACAGCAAAGATTGCCAGCGCACAGTTTGCCTCTAAAAATAACTAATACAAAAAAACGAGGTGTTAGTTCTGGTGTTAGTACTAAGCTTTGGACAAAATATGTAGGCTCACGTGGCACGTCATAGCACTATCTATTAGCATTCTAAGTTTGTACTGCATTTAAAATCATAGCACCATTAGTGTATAATAAACAGGGGTCTTACAATAATTTAACAAATAAAAACGTATCTCACTGTTTATCAAATGAAAACTCCCTTGAAGTCTATGGGAAAAACTGAATTTGGATAAACTTTTTTCTATTCATATTGAATCTCGCCCAGACCTTTTCACATGATAAACCATAAAATAACATTTACTTTTTGTATGAATCTGGCCCTTCATGGAACTAAACAGTGAGATATGTTTTTCTCAGTGAATTGCATCTGTCTCTATGGGAAAACCTGGGATTGAATAAGGAGGTAAGTCTTTCTCATTTAATTGAATCTGAATTGAATACATTCACCTATACATTCTTTAAGCCATCTGGAAGTCTGACCTACATATTGCTTACCACACTTTTTGCAGGTTAATTGTTATATTACAATTTATGTAGTGATTAATGGTTGCTATAAAGTTATACAGTAGAGCTGAATTTATATGTGCTCTTACATACCAGACATGGAGACAGGTGCTTCCTCAGAGTTGACCATGTTGGAGAGCCTCAGTCAATTATTTCACTTTACTTGCCGGACTCTGTAAGTGCATGCCAGAAATCTTTGGCTGTGCTGTTTCTGCCCTCAAGCTGCAGGTCTGGGACATGTGGACAATGACACCACATGAAAGACTGGTGAGGTTTACTTCATGAGTACACACAACAAAACTTATTCTTGTCTTCATTGTTAAAGGCCTTGAATCTTAGTTAGTAATTTAAGTATGGAGGGTATGGTGCACAGAAAAAACAACAAAAGGATTTGACATGGTTTGGGATGTGCAAGATAAAATTAGAGATTCCCCTAATGCTTGGGATCTGGGGATCTGGGGGTTTTAGGATATGGGGGCAAATTCACTAAGCGCCGAAGCGCCTAACGCTAGCATCAATTCGCTAGCGTTGGTCATTTTCGTTACTTCGCAAATTCACTAACGAACACTGGCGTAAATTCGCTAGTGTTACTGCGCAATGGACGTAACTACGCAAATTCACTAACGCGCGCATTGTACTGAACGCTACCTTTTACGCTAGACTTCCATCGCCACCTCAGACTAGGCGAAGCACAATAGAGTAGATAGGGATTGCTTCAAAAAAAGTTCACATTTTTTCTAAGTCCCAAAAAAACGCTGGCATTTTTTTCTATATTATGGGTGATAGGCTGAAAAAGATCGAAAAAATCTTTGGGGCTCCTCTCCTTCCCCCCTACATTTCCTAACTCATGGCAACTTAACTATACAGTGGGCACATGTGTAGGGCAAAATAAAAAAATTATTTGCTGTTTTGAAGGTTTCCCAGGCATTTGTAGTGCTGCTACATATTCCTCCATTGAAATTTGAATTTGGCGCCGTATGCAAATTAACCATCGCTAGCGTAACTTCGCTTCGCTTAGCGAATCAACGCTAGCGCAACTTCGCAACCTTACACTACCCCTGAGCGCAACTTCGGATTTTAGTGAATTTGCAGAGCGCTGGCGAAACTACGCCTGGCGAAGTGTGGCGAAGTTATGCCTGGCGCAACTACGAATCTTAGTGAATTTGCCCCATGGGGTTTTCCTGTGATTTGGGGCACCATTCCTAAAAACCTAGGGGGTTATTAATCAATAAGGGTTTATCAGAGAGGGGTCATTTGATCAGATCTAAAATCTATACAAGTATTACATGAAATTTCCTTTTAAACTTGTACATCAAACAAACATAGATTGCTTTTAATTTGATTGGAAGGCAGAATGTATGTACAAAACAAGCCTTACATATGGAACACATGTTTCTTCATGTATATCATCATTATATAGATCATTTCAGCTGTTTTGATTTCATACTAACTTGGTGACCAATGGTAGGAGCTAACTCTGCAATATGTTTTCCTGGGCCACAAATAGGCCATAAATGTAGTTGTTTTATGTTTATATTGCATCTATACACAATGTAACTACAAAGTTTCAAAGTGGCACCAAAGGCTTCAGATATTTTATCTAAGATGGACCATTGCTGAAATGACTCATTTGGAAATCCTAATTCTCAAAACCATATTATTTGCCGCTATCTTCTTGTTAGTTTCAGTTTTAAATTTTGTTAAACGTGTTATAGATACCTACAGTAAATCTTCAAGCTTTCCTCACCTGAATAGCAAAGGCAGATAAATCTATTCCAGCATGGTAATAGAAAATCCAATATACCAGAACTATAGGGCTTGTACCCTGGAAGTTGGCACTCACCAGGTCTGTGACAAACATAAGCAGATAATAATAATAATAATAATAATCAGTAGTGTGTGAAAAAAAGTGTGTGAAAAAAGCCAGTGTTCTAAGTTAATTAACTTTATACTGCCAAAATAGCAGTACAGCTGAATTCAATTTAAATTTTTAATGCTTGAATCATTTTGGAAACATATATTTATTATTGGTGTCAATACGTCATAATTGAACATGGCTATATGCAATTCAGTGGAGAACTAAAATCTGAAATCGGCTGCTTTCACCTCTTGTTTATATTTTTTTTCATGATTCATTTCCTGACCTGCACACTCATTCAGTTTCCATGAGTATCATCCACTCCAAATGTTAGCACTTCTACAACCCTTAAACCTCTAAGTACTCCTTTTCTGTTATTTTTATTACGCTTAAAGCTTTTTATTCTTTTTTGCTCTGTACAAATTTATTATCTGCAGCCGAATTATTAAAATATGTCTAGTCAACTAATAAATATTTACTGTACATGTTTGTTACACATTGAATTGCAATGATGAAGTGGCTAATATGTTATGACTCTTGCAGGGAGAATGTGTGTGAAGAGTGAAGTAACAATATACAAAACATTAAGAACTGTTATTCAGAAAAATAATAATATGCATTTACAGCTTTAGGTTTTTGGCATAGAATCAGCTGTTTCTAAAGGATTTGCTTGATCTGTTTTCCGAATAAAACACTTGGACAGTTGCATCAGAGCATTTTTCACTCTGCATACTAATGCACTGTTTCTGTAGAAGTAAAACATTAGAAACGTATTAAATGAAACCAAATTAATTTATCCATCTGCCTGCAATCTGCCTGTTGAACTATATTATTAAGGGGAACTTATTTGTAAGTAATGAGTTATTGAAGGGTGAATACTAGAGACCCCCTAAAACCACTCTCATATACAAACAGCCTGTGTTGCTGCAGTTAAACATATACTACACCTTGTAGTACTGCCAGGTGAAATTGTTGCTATAGATATGCAGGTATCTGTTTAAAAGAATCAATGGAACATGAACTGCTTTTCAAATCTTATTAAAATTTTGATATCTGTTAAAATTCTGCTAGTCTCATCTACAAAGGAATAAAGACTTTATTTCATGGAATCAACTACCCAGCATGTTATCTTTTGTAAAGGCAGGTATCCAGTGTTTGTAGTAACACTGGAGACCCCAAATCAATTTTCTAGCAAAACCACAGTTCAAAATGTACTTTAAGGTTATTTGGTTTCTGATTTCAGGAGAGAAGATAAATCATTTCCAAAAGAGGTAGAGTCTGGTGTATATGTTAAAATCGTTTTCTGTAGTGACATATGTGCATAATATATCTTGGCTTATTAAAAGAATATACCATTGTGAACTACAATAAAATACTGCTTTGGAGTTAAAATAATATTATTGGAGTTTGGAATTAATACATATATATTATATATATATATATAAAAAAATATTTATGTATATATATATATATATATATATACTAAGTAGTTTTTTGGATACTTCGACCTTCGAATAGGATACTACGACTTCGAATTTGGTTCGAAGTAAAATCGTTAGAATATTCGACCATTCGATAATCGAAGTACTGTCTCTTTAAAAAGACTTCGACTTCAATACTTCGCCAAATTAAACCTGAGGAAATGCTATCTTAGCCTATGGGGACCTTCGAGAGCATTTTTCTAAGTTTTTGGAAGTCAAAGTAAAATCGTTCAATCGATCTCTGAAATCCTTCGAATCATACGATTTGAAGGATTTAATCGTTCGATCAAATGATTTTACTTAGACAATTCGATTAAAAAAACTTTGACTTCAATATTTGAAGTCAAAGTATTTCAATTCGATGGTCGAATTTCAAAGTATTTTTATCTTCGAAATTGGACCCTTGATAAATCTGCCCCTTCATGTACAGTGTTTACACTCTTACCGGATTAAAGACACTGTTAGGGCTTAATTGAAGGACCAGTACTTGAGAAAGGCCCTAATGTGGGCCGAAACGTTGGATAGGCATTAAATAAACTCATTTATTGTACACGAAAATCAAGTGCTGGTCCTTCAATCAAGCTATATATATATATCACATTTTAATGACTCTGTGGGGGGCATATATCAGGCTCCTATATTTAATCAAATGCTTATTGTAGCAGCAAACAACATGGGAAGGGGCACTATTGTTTCATGTCCTGATTTGTTTAAAGGGTAAGGCACTTTCTCTAAAATTTAGAGTTGAGCACAACTTTCCCTTTTTTGCTATATCTTACTCAAGGAGAGCAAACTAAGCTTTTAGTAATGGTTAAATTTGTCTAAATCTGAAGCTTTAACCAGACTACTGGCATGATTAACTACTGTTATGTTTATATGATATTGTCCTATAAAGCAATGTAGTTATGAAGTTCAGTTTTAAAGAGTCCAATAAAGGCAATATTAACAATTTGCAAACAGTAATAGCAATCTGAAAAATGACTTTGAACACTTCAAAAATGTTGTTCGTGCTAAGAAAACATTCTCACATCAGGGTGGTAATACAAACATTATATTTAGTAACTACTGTATATATTTATGTTATTTTTGTTTTTTATGGCACACAGTGACAGATGTAGAGACAAACGGTCTTATTTTGATAGCAGGATTAATGTGAAACACTCAATACATATTAAATCTCTTTCTGTGGATGTTTGTATTCTTTGCCCATAGATTTAATAGTTTACAGTCTGTTACCATTTTCAAAATAAATTTTTCCATAACATGATTTAAATAGTATTATATATATATATATATATATATATACATATATATATACATATATATATATATATACATATATATATATATATATACACACACATATATATATATATATATATATTTCTTCTTTCACCTTTTCTGGAGAAAAGCTGCTTTTCTTAAAGGTGTTAAAGAATACAGGAAGTATATATCCTTATCAAATGACAAGGATTTATGGTAATTAGACTCCCCTTCCAATATACTGCCCTCACTGGTGACACCTAAACAGTTACATTTAAAATCTACTGATATTTTATAATTAGTTAACATATTAATGTATTACTTCTTATATAGTTTTTTGAAAATGTTGATGTTGCGCAGAACGTGCTACTATATTTCAATAAGATTTGTATCAAAAATATAAAAATAGTTTTTATAAAGTATATTTCCAAAAAGAAAGGCAATTTAAAAAAATATAACAATTTACATTTGCCGTTTCATTCGATTTCCACCTGCTGTATCTGGCAAGAGGCCGTTTTAGGATAATAAATGACTGGTTATGCTCTTGTACTTGCTCTGGACTTGTTCTCTCTCTCTCTCTGACTGTCATCGTACCACAGCAGCTGGAGAAGATATGGTGACTGCTCTCTTCATTCATATTCTGATTTAAAATATTTCAGTTCCAAGCAGTTGTTTCTTTTCCAAAATAAAATGATTTTTATTTTGAAAACTGTTTCTTTACCCAGTCAATAACTGAATAAATATGGAAGTGCACTCTTGAGTAAGTGGCAGTGTTTGGCAGATTCATAAAATGTCTATATAGTATGGGTTGTTCGTATAGAATTGAGTTATAGCGTATATCACATAAGTAGTTAATATTAATAAGTAATTTTAAAGCACCAGTTTGGTAAATTATAACAAGCCACAAATTAAAACAGATAAAGATATATGTACCCTGCTTTGTCTTGTGTGACATGATGGGGGTTAGTTATTAAACTCAAATTTTGCTCATTATTTTATTAAAACAAGCTCGACCTAACTGCCATCCATCAATTCAGTGTGAGAAAAGACTAGATAAATCCATCGAATCTCTTGATTTTTTCAGATTATAGCCTGAACATTTTTTAGGATTACTGTACGAAACCCAGCGCAGATCACGATAATTTGAAATTGTAAAAGGGGCATATCCCAATGACTTATACATGCCCTCAACAGGTGTGAGATTGCAGATTTTCAGATTTGGGGTATGATAAATATCTAAAAATTTTAGGGTTTTTTTCCCCACGAAAAAGTTTTTCCCCAAAAAACCTAGACCAGAAAAAACTGAGTTTTAGTAAATAACCCAGGTGTAGGAGATATGCAGCATTCTGAAAGTAAATGTAAAAAGTAAAATAGCAACATCTAGGGATCCAAAGTTAAGAAACAGAACCCTGAACACATTCTGGGAGTCTCAAGAGGTGCTTCACATATTCTTTAGGGAAGTTCACCATTTAGCCCTATCACACAGCTTAACTTGGGGTTGCAACCAGGGTACTGAATCAGTTGAGAATATTATTCATTGTATTTGCTATGTTATAAGAAGCAGATCCACGCAGAATATACTTTTTATGCTTATTAAAGATTATTACTTCTAAAGATTACTTTTTGTGACGGAAATCAATCTATCAACAATAAATGATCTGTATCAACCGATGAACTTTTATTTAATTTATAAATTAATTTAATGAACTATAATGGTCAAAATAAGAATCTAATATTTTAAAGCTAAAGGCAGACAGGGAAATTTAGATCTGCACTACCATGGGTGACAAATCTCCCTGAAATGCTTTGTAACAGGCAATTGGCAATTTTCATTTTCACCCAAAGTTGCCGCATAAGGCAACAGATACTGTATAAGCATGGGTGACAAATCTTCCTGTTTATCATGGCCCTAAGGGTTTACACTTTACACTTTGCTTTAATTTTTACCTTTCATATAATTGCATTATTGCAAATTTTTAAACAGGTTAAAACACTACCATTCTTTCTGTGCAGTTTTGTAGCAATGCCATAGAGGTGTTGTTGTTATATAGTTAAATCGGGTTGAAAAAAGTCAAAGTCCATCTAGTTCAACCCCTCCAAATGAAATCCCAGCATCCATACACACACCCCTCCCTACTGTCAGATAAATTATATATACCCATATCTATACTAACTATAGAGTTTAGTATCACAATAGCCTTTGATATTATGTCTGTCCAAGGCATTAACTGAATCAGCATCACAACATCACCCGGCAGTGCATTCCACAACCTCACTGTCCTGACTGTGAAGAACCCCTTACGTTGCTTCAAATGAAAGTTCTTTTCTTCTAGTCTAAAGGGGTGGCCTCTGGTACGGTGATCCTCTTTATGGGTAAAAAGGTCCCCTGCTATTTGTCTATAATGTCCTCTAATGCACTTGTAAAGTGTAATCATGTCCCCTCGCAAGCGCCTTTTTTCCAGAGAAAACAAACTCAACCTTGACAGTCTACCCTCATAATTTAAGTCTTCCATCCCTCTAACCAGTTTAGTTGCACGTCTCTGCACTTTGTCCAGCTCATTTATATCCCTCTTAAGGACTGGAGTCCAAAACTGCACTGCATACTCCAGATGAGGCCTTACCAGGGACCTATATATACTGTATATATGTTTTCATCCCTTGAGTTAATGCCCTTTTTTATGCAAGACAGAACTTTATTTGCTTTAGTAGCCACAGAATGACACTGCCCAGAATTAGACAACTTGTTATCTATAAAAACCCCTAGATCCTTCTCATTTAAGGAAACTCCCAACACACTGCCATTTAGTGTATAACTTGCATTTATATTATTTTTGCCAAAGTGCATAACCTTGAATTTATCAACATTGAACCTCATTTTCCAGTTTGCTGCCCAGTTTTCCAAATTAGACAAATCACTCTGCAAAGTGGCAGCATCCTGCATGGAACCTATAGTTCTGCACAATTTGGTAACAGTAGAATGCCCATCTCCAGGTCATTAATAAACAAGTTGAAAAGCAAGGGACCTAGTACGGAGTCCTGTGGTACTCCACTAACAACACTGGTCCAATTAGAAAATGTTCCATTTACCACCACTCTTTGTAGTCTATCTTTTAGCCAGTTCTCTATCCAGGTACAAATACTAAATAATATATTGTTATCACCAAATCCATCCAACCATCACTTTGATATTCCTTTCATTCTCTTTTCATGCAGGAGTTGGGAGTAAGATTAGTTAAACAATTAAATCCAATACATCTTTTAGGGAGATCCTTTTGCCTAGAAGATGTATTAGAGCTCACTCACTCTATTAAAAACATGCAACATCCTGTCTTTCTACATGCAGAATCTGTGCCAGTTTTTCAGTCAGTTATTTTGTTAGATTTTTTTTGTACTGGAATCAGTTGAGTCAAGCTCTAATACATCTGCTAGGAAAATCTGACAACCAACTACTCCATCAAAACAGAATGAAGAGAAGCATATGCTGAGAGGGGATAGTGAAGATTAACTTGAATATTTCAGAAACTGTACAGAATTTGTAATTGATTATATTTAGAAAGCTTCTTATTTCAGTATGATCATTTCCTTTTCAAGGTTCACTAAAACAAGGGGAACTCAATTTGTAACCACATCCCCACACAGGCATTTACCAATATTGGTATAAATGTTACTATAACTAAGTCTTATAATGCCAAAACTAGCACATCCAAAAATTGTTCATTTTTAGTTTCAAGTCTGAGGTTTTCCAATTTATATTGGTACTACATTTATTCTAAGGGTCCAAGATCGACATCTAGTCTTGCAATTTCCTTATGGATAGTTAAATAAGAAAATGAGTACAAACAAAAAAAAAAGAAAAAGGAAAAGAGAAGAGGAGACAGGAGAAAATGAGAATATATAAAATAACCCCTCAAAATAAATTTTAAAAAAACAAGAAGACACAGTCCATGAATGCACTTTTTCTGTAACGTAATGCAAGAGGTAACAGGCAACTTAGCAGCACTCACAAACACATGCCGAAAATAATGGGGTTCAGGAAGATCCAGTACTTACATTCACTAATGTACAGTATTTAGAAAATGGATTGACAGGTCGCTTTACATGATTTTTGCCCAGATTTTACTTCCGTCATTATCAGTTTGGTCTGATTTATGATTGCCAGAACTTTACATTCACCTGATACCTGTAAGAAACACTCCCCTTTTCAATGAAGGCTTTTTCACATATTGGATAATTCTTGTTGCAACAATTAGCTGGGTGAGAATGTTATTAAAACTCATACAAGCCGGTGCTAGGAAGACAGCTTTGAGTTTTGTGTGTTTGTGTTTTTCAATTTATGTATTCCATTCAGTAAAAAACACTAAGGTGGCAATTGTTACACAAGAGAGAAAAGGAAAGTGATTGCATAAAATTTCCCCAACTATGCATGATTATTATCAATTTAAATATCCTTTCAGACATAGAAATATACATAATCAAACATGATGTTAAAATCACATAATTATATTTAAATGCCTGTTAAAAGTTGCAGGAATTGTTAGTTTTTAATGAAAACAATATTTTGGAAAATAGCTTAACAACATTGTGTTCATTATGCAAATGCAATCATTTCAAAACAAATATTTGGCAGCGTTGGGCGCCGTACAATTGAGAATAGTATTCATTGTATTTGCTATTTTATAAAAAGCAGATCCACGTAGAATATAATTTTTCTGCTTATTCAAGATTTTTACTTCTAAAGATTAAGTTTTGTGACAGATATCAACCAATAAATAAATGTTATCAACCAATACATAATCTGTATTTCATTTATACATTTATTTAATGAACTATAGTGGTCAAAATAAGAATCTAACATTTTAAAGCTAAAGGCAGACGGTAAGATTTGTGACAAATCTCCCTGAAATACTTTCCAACAGGCAATAAAGTAAATTGACAGTGGGAAAAAATACACGGGGCTTAGTTTTCACCAAAAGTTGCCTTTGGCCCTAAAGGTTTACACTTCACACTTGACTTTTTAATGGACCAGATTTGTTTTCACTTTTACCTTTCATATAATTTTATTATTGCCAATTTTAAACAGGTTAAAACTCTACTATTCTTTCTGTGCATTTCTGTTGCAATACCATAAAGGTGTTGTTATTACCAAACCCATCCAACCGTCAGTACCAGACTTTAAGATTCCTGTTTCTAAATGAAATAGTAAATATATTGACTCACTAGTAAGCAATCAACCAACAATCAAAATAAAATGTATTGTATGTATGTCAACAACAAAAATATAAAATATAAGAGGAAGAATTCATAAATATCTTTTAAATATTGACAAAATACAACAAAATGTAAGCACATGCTGCTTTTTATTATGACGTAAACTAAAAAAGCAAATAGCGGGGGTTATTTATAATGGTAGGCGAATAAATTTGCCAGTGCAAATTCACTGCAAATTTTTGTGGAAGTTGTGCCAATTTATTTGCCAGCGGCGAAATGTGGAAATTCAATTTTGGGTCTAAAACATTTGGGTGCATGTCAGAATAGTCGCGCGTCAAAATTATTCGGACACCCATTGACTTTAGTGCATTTGGCAAAAAAAAGGCATGCGTATAACAATTGTCCGGGGCATCAAAATTGACATGTGTCAAAATAATTTTGATGCCCATTAACTTCAATACGTTTTGCGAATTTTTCACATTATTTTTTTTCAGTCTGAAACATCCATGGGTAATAGCCCAGGTGCACATTTGCCCAGTGTTTATAAATGACCCCTACTATCTGAATTTCTGTTCCTTAAGGGAAATGTAAACCCTTAAAACAAATGTAATTAAAATTTCTCAGAGTGCCCTTCTGAGCACTTTTGCACTTTACATTTTTTTCCCCTAGTTTTCATGATATTAGAAGCTTTTAAACTGCTGATATAAAGAATTTAATACAACAGAGCCACCTACTGATTGTTTTGGCTTTCTGGCTAGTGATGAACGAATTTGGGGTGTTTCACTTCGCCAAAAAATTTGTGAATTCCTGAGAAATTAGTAAAACGGCGAAAAATGTGCGAAACAGCACGTCCGTTCTTGGTGAAATTTGCACCTACTAATTTTCACTGTGGTTTCGTGAATTTATTCGCCTGCAGTGAATCGCGGGAATTTGCTCCTGGCGAATAAATTCGCCCATCTCTACTTCTGGCTACTGTCACTGTAAATGAAGTTTTCTTAGGGAAAATAAGTCTTGAGGGGTACTGTAGCTGTAGAAAATGAAGTCAGTGAGCAGAAGGGTCATCTGATGTGTCTCTGTTCAGCTCAAGACTTTTCTCTCTATGCGAGATGGGCCTCCTGTCATTTGGAGCTTTGTGCATAACGGATTTCCAGATCCCATACTTGTACCAGAATACAACAAATACAAGCCCCTGAACATATCATGTCTGTAGCTGTTAAACCCCCTCCCCTTTCACAAAAGTTATCCATTTTGTACTCAAGTTGCACCTCCTATTGTTATTTTAGTTAGAAAGTTCTCTGAAGCCGGAATGGAGTGGGGATACAGATGTCAGGCCCACTATAAGGGACACAGAGGGTAGAAATAACATATCCAAATTCATTATTGTCTCTGTAAATATCTGTAACACATTCTGTTTATAGTCAGTGTTGTTTTGTGTCTTTTATTCTGCATGTTTCAATTCTCAAGTCTCGAAACTGCATGGTAACTTGGTAACCTACCGTTTTCTCCATTAAACATGCTCTCTCATAGCGGCTTTTGAGTTACTAAATTAAATAAATTGATTATAAAGCTTGTCAGTCAGATAACCTTGAAGCTGCCTATCTGTTATGGCTATAAATAAATCATGAGTTAGTGCATGACTACAAGAAACCATACAGTTACAGGATATGCTTCTGTTTATCTGTTCGGTTATTTTGTGTTTGTACATTCTACGTAGCTTATTTCCAGTGCATAAAAATATTTTAATGGGGGCATAACATTCTGAATTTGACTATACAATTTTACAAGGATAAAGTATAAGGAAATTTCTATTTGTTTTCCATTCTGATGAACATCATAGTCTGGGTTCCAATCTGAAGTCAAATTTAGTGAGATATTTTATTGTCAACTAAAAAAACAACTCATTTCCATTCTATTTTTTTCTGCAAAAGATGCTTCTACTGTGTCATAGGCAGAGCAAGGCAATAACCTTAGGATTTTATGCCCATAGCTGTCAGCAGTTTACTGCAGAGTATTTGTTGATCTATAAATATGCGGTCATTAATCACATTAACATTCCAGTTTCAGTTACAACAATATTAAAGAGGTTTGATGGCTAAGACAGACCTTTTCCATCTATTAGAAAAAAGACAATATCAAATAGAACTAGTACAATAATAATCTCCATGTAACAATATATCCTATATTTAACACTTAGTGCACAGTGTTTCTAGGATTGTGCCTTGCAAGAGGTTTCCAGTAAACATGTGATACTGCATAGATCAAAGACAAACCCAGACTCTATGTCCATAGAACCTTTATGGCAACAGCATGTTACTTTCATGGTCTGCATCTTACAGAGCCTTAAAGGGAAGTTTGTATGAATTTACTAATTTAAATGCTAGTGAAATGTTCTAATTTTGAGTCTATAGATAACATGCTCCACTACTCAATTGCAATTTAATTGTAGTCATACATTTAATGCAGTCCATGACCCAAAGTTATTTTATTTGTATGTAATGGGTTTTTCCTTTATTCCCACAGTTATCCAAATAAAGCAGGTGCAATAGTTATCCCAGATTCCTTGTTTCCCACTGTATAAGTGCTTGCAATATCTTAGAGTGAAATATAAATGCATGCTATATTGTCACACAAGGATGTGACAGTGATTTTATGATTTTTTTTTTTAAAAAAAGTATAACAAACAGAAAGTTAATGTATACCAAAAAGAAAGCTGAGAATATGAAAGCGTTTGAGATTAGTGATGGGCGAATTTGGGGCAAAATGGCGACTGTGTCTCGTTTTTGACTCCAGTGTCCTTTTTTTGGTCACCAGCGTCCATTTTTTTGACGCCGGCGAATTTTTCGCAAATTTATTCGCCGCAAATAAATTCGCCCATCGCTATTTGAGATGAAAAAATAGCAAAACTAAAAAGAACAGTACAGAATAAACAAAGAAACAATTTAGGAACAAACATTAAAAAATGTGGTTAAAAGAAAAAAATGTATATAGAAGAATATAAGAGAAGAAAAGGAAAGGAGAGGGGGGAAGAAAGGAATATAAAGAAAACAGAAAGAGTAGACTAAAGAAGAAAAAGGGGGAAAGGGTATGCATATGAGAAAATGGGTGGGACTAGGAGTAAGATTAAGTGGAAGTGGAGAGAAGAAGAAGAGCGGAACTTGGTACTAAGGGATAGAAGTGGAAATCAGAAGTGGATGTAGAAAGAAAATAGAGGCAAGATATATCATTCTGAGTTACAAAGCAAAAACATTAATGGCAAAGCAAAAGGGAAGGGAAGAGAGAATGCAGATTAGGGAAGAAAAGTAAAAGAGAGATAGCACAAATCTCTCCTCTCAAGTCCCTTATAATCCATGTCTAACAAAAATTTTAGGCAATGCAAAGCTTTGAACAAGACTACAGTGAACTGGATTCATTGCAGACAATATATTGTCCTCTATATCTAAGAAGGCAGAAAAACATGTCTACAACACTGTACTACACTTGAGATTAAACTAAGGGGCACATCTACTAAGGGTCGAAGTGAATTTTCAAATTTTAAAAACTTTGAATTTCGAAATAATGGTACTTCAACCATTGAATAGGCCTAAATTCGAGAACGCATTGAAGTCAATGGTTGTCAAAAATTTTTATGCGTGCAACAATTTTTTACACGCAACAGTTTTCTCGCTCCAAATGCATTAAAGTGAATTGGAGTTTTTCCTGTGGCACTTTTTTTTCTGACACTTTTTTGTGCAATCATTAAAATCAATGGGTGTTTTTTCTTATGTTGACTTTTTAGTCTTGGTGACATTTTTGTCTCTGTGACTTTTTTGTTGTGGCGAATTTTTTCTGCAGTTTCCCGAAAAAATTCACAGATGGTGAAATGCAGAATCTCGTTGCAAGTCCATGGTTGTAGAAAAAATTTAATCATCACTATCTATTAATACAATTATGAATTATAGGTTGGTCCTAGAAAAAACAAAAGTGTGCACTGAGTTAGTCGATTTACATGTTCTTTTCGACTTGTAGTTCTAGACCAGTGATCCCCAACCAGTAGCTCGTGAGCAACATGTTGCTCATCAACCTCTTGGATGTTGCTCCCAGTGGCCTCAAAGCAGGTGCTTATATTTGAATTCCAGACTTGGAGGCAAGTTTTGGTTGTAGAAAAACAACAGCAGGTGTACTGCCAAACAAAGCCTCCTGTGGGCCGCATGTCCTCATAGGGGCCACCAAATAGCCAAACACAGCCCTTATTTGGCACCCTCACAAACTTTTTCATGCTTGTGTTGCTCCCCAACTCTTTATTCATTTGAATGTTGCTCACTAGTAAATAAGGTTGGGGAGCACTGTTCTAGACCTTAATTAGACATTAAGAGGGTTATTTATCAAAGGTCCAGTTGTGTTTTCTCAAAAATTTCGATGTGAGGTATTCAAGGTTTTTTTTAGCTTATAAATTTGATAAATTGGAGGTATTCAAGTTTTTCCTCATATTGCATTCAATCAAGTTTTTTCCATTTGGGTTTTTTCATAAATAAGCAAACATCGAGTTGTGAGCTTATTCTAGGTAGAAAAAAACTGTGAGGACTTACCACGCTGCTCTTCTTCTTCCTAAATGCCGGTTTCCTAGGGTGCGCTGGAGCGAACTTCCTCTTCTTAAAGGCACAATGATGCTGGCGTGTGACGTCAGCATGTAATGGCACCAAATTCAAACTGTATTTAAGGGGAAACCTGGATTGTTATCATTGCCCATTGTAGGTTCTTCTTGTGAGAGTTCCTCGGTGCTATCCTGAGTAATCCTGTCGTCTGATTCCTGTTTTGACCCTGCCTGCCTGACTTTCCTGATTTCTGTGATCCCAAGCTCTGCCTGGTAAACCGACTATTCTGATATCCGTATTCCAACCCCTGCCTGTCTTGACCATTCTGATTGGCCTTGACCCTTGCCTGTCTGACTTGACTTGAATTCTGCCCACACCGACACGGCCTATTTGACTACGCTTTACGTCTATTTCTTGAACTGTGACCTTCTGCCAAAAGACTTTTGTTTGACAATCGTGCCCCTCTGCTCATACAGAACCCTTAGCTTGGCACCTCTCTTTATAAAACCTGGCGTCATCCAATTAGCCCAGGGCTCCTCCCAAGGTGAAAGGTGGCTGTTAAAGGCAGAAGTAAGAGCCGAGACCAGGGAGCCTAGCATTGGTTCTGGTTGCCGATCATGACAAAAAACTCACAAACTCGACCTTTGATAAATTACCCCCTAATAGTACCCCATGCAACAGTTTAGGCTGAGTTTGGTATAGTTTGGATAAGGTGTTACTTTGGAGGATTCAGTATATGCAGGTATGAAAGGGTCAAGAGGGAATTCTACAAAAAAGTTCAAGCAAACTGTCCCAACAAATTATTAGTAGGGCTTTTTGAAGTAGTTCTTCTGAAACTTTTCTGCCTTGGTTAATATCCTTTTTTGCAAATCAAGATTCAATTCCATTATAAAACATCTGCCACAAAGAGATAATAGAAGTAATATAATATATTGATACTGATGGATCAACCTGTTTTAAGCATGTTTACCCCAAGCAATCTTTTACGACCCACTCTAATTTTTCTGACTCCAGCTGTAATTTTGAAATTGCCATTACATCCCCATCAGGTAACATTATCTCAGAGGCAGTGTCAGTGAAGATGAAGTGTGTCTCTTCCTATAAGCCTTAATATTCAAAGCTTGGCTTTATTTCAGGATGAAATTGCGAACAGTTGGCTAGGCCTTTAATTTCTCAGTATAAATGTTGGTGATATTAGTGTCTGTTGATAAATTTGACATTTACAGACAGTTCACTCACAATTTACATGTACTTAGAATGCAAAGCACATTTTATAAGTTTAGAAATTAATTAAAATGCTTTTGCAACAGATGGTATGATTAAAAAAGGACGAGGATACATTCCTTTTAGCTGTTAAAAAATGTAATATACTAGCTGTGCATTTAGTGTTTATTAAACATTTATTCTTCTGGACATTGCTGCTCCGAAAAGTTAAATATTACAAATAACAGTTTTGGCTTTTTAATTGTTGACTTTTTAGGAAAACTGCATTTCACATATCTAAAATACTTTAAATAAGTAGATCATTTGATAATTGAACAGCTATATAATGTCAAACGTATGTGACTGGGAATGCTGTGTATTTCCCATAAGCTGAAAATTCGGTATATTTTCCAACAAATCTGCTATGCCAATGACAGCTGGAGTTAAATATATCAAACTGGTTAAACATCATGATAAATGAGGCAGTTTATATTACAGTAATAATAACTTTACAGTTTGTCAATGTTTGTCATGATGTATTACTATCATGTTTACAGGAAATCTATCTTGTGCTGTATAAAATACATATGAAGCAGACTGTATTAATGCATCTGGTGCATGTGATTGCAAAATAGTTCAGTTAAGTCGGCTCCAAAAAGTACAGTTTACAATATTTTTTTTTTGTTTCAATAATTTTATTTATAATTTTTCCATAAACACTATAGAATATATTAAGCAGATTGAGATAACAAAAGAAAAGAATATACAATGCTGTATAACATGCCAAAGATACAAACAAATATCTATAAATGTGTACTCAAAAGCACACATTAATTAACATAGTAAATAAAATAATGAAGTAAAGAAACAATAAGTTTACAATATTCACTAATTAGAGATATGCAAGTATTATTGGCTTCTCCAGTGTGAACAACCCCAAGCTTGGCCAGCCTCATAGCTGAGATTTTCTATACTTTTTACCCGCTTACTTGATCTTCTCTAGACCCTTTCCAATTCAGTTCTATCCCATTTAAGTCCTGGAGACTGAAACAGTACAATATATTCTAGATGGGGCCTTACCTGTGAAGTGTAAGAATAACCCCCTCCTCCCGCAAGTCTATGAAGCTTTTACAGCTCAATACCTTGTTTGCCCTTACAGCTGCTGATTGGTATTGCTTGTTAAAGCCAATTTACATAATGGATTAGCCTAGTGCAGTTCAAGTGGCTTGCATATTTTTACTTCCCAGGTGCATGATTTTAAATTTATCAACACTGAATCTCATCTGCCACCAGGCCTGGACTGGGAGTCAAAATAGGCCCTGCCATTCTAAGTACATAGAGGCCCAAACAGCCCTCTACCAGCCCAAACAGCCCCCTACCAGCTCACTATATGGTAACTTTCTATCGAACCATACAGCAGCCCCTCTGGCATTTGCCAGAACCCACAGATTGCCAGTCCGGGCCTGTCTGCCACCCATGTTGCCAGTTTGTCAAGAGCTTTGATAGTGTCTGTGGGAGGAGGGGCTGCTAGTGCAGCTGTAGAGCAGGACGTAGGAAAGTGAAAGTAATTGCTTCCCTGCAAACCATGTGACCTCTCTCCTCCAAACATCACACGCATGGGTAGAGAGGGGAGGGGGAGTGTACAGCTAGATTCTCATGTCATAGTGCGACTTGGCTTTTCATTACAGAGTGGCTGCCTCCAAGCACACAGGTAATGCTGTGCCTGCTGTTAGAACAGCACAGGATGAATGTGTAATGAGCAGAAATGGAAGCCCCCATGACAAAATACAAACTAAAATAACTTATGCATGGATTTGTGGATTAGCATTTTATTTGCCAGACAGTGTTTATGGATTTGTGTTTTTTATAAAAATGCAACAACAAAAAAAAAGTTTAAAATGACGACAGATTCCCTTTAACAATAAATACTAAGGCTGAAAGAAGTCTTTAAGGTAACTAGGCACAATAAATAGGTTGCAATTGTTCTGCATATATACACAAATCTAGAATATAAGCATCCAGTGCTTTGCCCATCTGCACTCTAAACCTTACTAAATTTGCTCTGTGGAGTTCAGGCTGCTCACTAGTTACACTACTCTTGTCTATCGGTCCAATCTTTTTCCTGCCCAGCGGGATTACAGGCTGAAAAGAACAAAGGGGCAAATTTACTAAGCGGTGAAAATTCTCCAGTGACGGCTTCGCAGCCATCGCAACACTTTGCCAGGCGAAAATTTCCTTAAGACAGCGCTAATTTATTAAAATGAAAAGTTGCATCCAGGGTACTGAATGCTGGCGAATTTTCGCTAGCGTTACTTTGGCATTACGTGCAAATCAAAGTGAAGATGCGCTAGCGTTCAATTCTTCTTCTCTTGGGCTAATTTGCATACGGCTGGAAATTTAAAGTTGAATGGACGTATATGTTGCAGCAAATACATTACATTACACAAGTCCAGGGAACCTTAATAAAGAAAATAGAGTTGTTATAATGCCCACTGTATTGTTAATGTTCCATATGTTGGAAAATGTATGGGGGAACCCGGTTGCCCAAAAAAGAAAATTAGTGACTTTTGCAGGAAATCACTCTGAAAAAAAGAAAAGACGCAAGTGTTTTTTAGACTTTGAAACATTCTCCACTAAAAAATATGTTGTAAGTAACAGAAGAATGAGGAAGTTCTATGAACTCTAGTGCACTTCGTCTGGTCTGAGCCAGCAAAGGCAAGTCTGGCGAAAGAGGTAACGTTCAGTAAAATCCGCAGTGAATATGAGTAACGTCCATTCGTCAGAGCGAAAGTTCACCTCGCCATAGAGTACAAATAATCATTAGCGTCTATCTCCTTCACTAGCGAAGTGACGCCTGCACCCGTTAGTAAATCAGTGAAGTCCCTGAAAACAGTAACGCTTTGCCCTTTAGTAAATCTGCCCCCAAGAGTCAGCTTATATACATTAGTACAGTGAAGACTGATAAGTTGCATATAATTGACCATTCCATAAAATACTAAAAGTTGATTTAAAGATGAACAACCGTTTACAATTTGTAGGCAAATAATTAGTCACTCTCGTCCATCAACCTGCTCCCAAAGTCCTCTTGCCAAGTCAGATTATGAATGGCAGCTGGTGCATAAGCCCAGATCTTGATAGCACAGTAATACTTGTCTACAAATGCAGTTTTCATTGAAGCATTCAGATAGTCACAGACTTCATTGGATTTGGGGTAGTTATAAGAACTTTACTGTGTAGAATGTATAGCAGAAAGTAAATAGCCAGCACCACCCAAAACCTCAAGGTAATAAATAAACAAATGAGTATATGTGTGACCATTCTGTTAAGTATTAACAACAGTCCCATCATTATTTCAGCCAACACATAATTGCATTCATCTTAATTTTTAAGCTGAATGTATGCTTATATAGGGCTGAATGTAAGAAAAGCTGTAACTGATATAAAAGTGTACAAAAATAAGAATGCAAGAATGTAATATTGTTCATAAGATAGATACAGTAAATACATTGCAAAATGATTTTTAAGACCTGCTGATGGCAGGAAATTCCAGAGGAAATATATATTTTTTCCCAGAATGAAGTTTTCTTAAATACACTGTAAACTGGGGCACATTATCTTTATTTTATATTGGCACTTGAGGTGATACAGGTTTTCAAAATCTACATTAAATATGTGCACTAGACAAATCATTTATTCAGAGGGATAATTGTGCTCATTGTGCATTGTTCTGTTATTTTACCTACTGTACAACTGATATAATGCTATTTGAAATGACTGATGCTTGTAGTTTGGTACCCATGGACCTCAACAACAGGAGGCTGATCTATTTTTGAATTTTAAATTATTAATGTGATTCAAATTTTTGCACTAAAACTGATAAATTCAAGTTAAAGTTTCCAAAACTTAAGTGCAAGAAAATCTAAAATGCAACACTTCAGCATCTAAAAGCTTAAGAGTTGGAGAAGTCATTTTTTAAAATTTTTTAGACTTTGTAAGACCCACTGAAAATGATGAGTAGAGTATGAATTTAATGCATTTGAGTCCTTTTCTAAATATTCATTCTCTCAAATGTGTTAGATTCTAATTTGTTCATTAACAAATTTGGTCAAATTTGGTGTTTACTCAAATTTGAAAAAACAGTAAATTTCACAAATTCGGATTTTGATAAATAAACCTCAAGGAATGGTAATGGGCTACTCTCAATAATTTAATCATCATTACTATCAGGAAAAGGTTATTTACCTCTCTCACTATATATCAGGGACATAGGCACTCTCGTAATTGTGTAATTATTTATCTTAATTAGTGTTTAACTATGCCAGTTTAATACTAATATTCATTTCTTTCTGCTCTTCTACCAAGAAAATTGTCAGACTTGTAACTGCCTCAAATTCCTCATGGTGGCCTGTCCCACAGTAATCTAAAAAAACATTCTCTGAACTTGCTTAATGTGATACCAGTATTGGGGAAACTTACTTCCTGTATTAGGGAAACTTCCTGTATGATTCCAGCTAAAATGTTCAGGAACCACTTCCAGCAGTGGTGGACAATTATTCTCCAACCCACTCATATGAACTGAAAGTACTGTAGATGTGCAATAACATCATGCTACTGGGGTCCTAACGTTTAGAATAATATACAGGAAACAATGTCTTCATTGCCTAATTAAAACGGCTTATAAATTAAAAGTTCCAGATGGTAAACTTTAAGAACTATTCTTGGAGAGCTCCACAAATCAAGGCGGTATACCATTGCAGCCTAATTAAAACGGCTTATAAATTAAAAGTTCCAGATGGTAAACTTTAAGAACTATTCTTGGAGAGCTCCACAAATCAAGGCGGTATACCATTGCAGCTCAAGACGTGTGTCATCTGAGAAACTTGCTAATAAATGATGCATGTAGTGCAAACAGGGCAATACCTTTTTTGTGGTTGATAATATGGTCCGTTGTGCAACCAGATCATTTTGGGTTCATTATGTTATATTTGAAATATCAGTAAACAACAAAGATTAACATGTCAAATTTATGGAAATAGATATAATAACTTACTTTAAATTATATTTTAGTAAGAAAACACATTTTGTTGATTACACATTATGTTGATTATTCGCCAACACCTTGGAAGCATAATGGAAATGAAGAATGTTTTGAGAGAAGTGCGCAAGATTAAAGAAAAAGAATGTAAAATTAGAATTGTTGGGCTCACCTTTCCTGTGGGTTGCGACCAGAATGACAGTTAATTTAGCTTGACTGCCATAGCATTTCCTTTGTTGATAGGAGTGGGGATTGCAAAGCCTGTCTTTACTGACCTGAAAATCCTATCTATTTCCTTGTCATCATTGTATTCATAAGAGGATGTAACACTTGTATATCCTATGATTAGATACACATCCCCTTGAGAAAGTCACTCTCTGCATCAGGAATGTTGCAGCCAGAGCAATGTTCTCAGCACACATGTCCCAAGCCTAATCAAATTTCTGTAGTATCAGCATGTGACCTTTTCTCTTATTAGTTTATTCATATTCCAGTCCCTTGATCCCTTATCACTTTGAGCATCTTTTGATTCCTTGAGCATAATTATTTAACAGTTCAAAGCAATAATTGAACCTGATTAAATCTGAATGTGAAGTATGATTAGTAAAACATTTATTAAATATGTTTTCTGAACTGCAACATCAATAAAGTAATACATTTTATGTACAGAAGAGAGCAATGGTAATTTAGCTGAGATTATTTGTTAATGTTTTTAAATGTTAGGATTTGAGGGGAAAACATGAATTCTCCTTTAATCCTTAACAACAAAGTCTCCCATCAATGGTACAGATCTAGATGTCTCAGGTGTTTACGAATGCATTATATCGCTTTATCCACAAAATGCATTACTTTGTTATATTGCACATTAAAGATGAGTTCTAAGAGAAAAGGTGTTCTCTTTAATAACACACTTTCTTTACCAAATGAGTTTTGGATTACATATGAATGTAGTATTTTATATTTAACACGGATGACTATTTTTTGGCAGCTGTTGAAAAAGAATTGCTCACCAGGCACCTACATGTAGTCTCACAGCAGGTTTTCCCCTTTGAACACATTGTAGTCAGTTTATAGTTTCTGCTCCTAATTTGTATCCCTTGAAATATAATATTTAAATTCCCAAGTACATGATGTTTTTTTTAGAGGCATGAATATCAATGCAATATCTGTTTCAACATTACACAACAATTACATAGATTATTGTCAGCTACTAATTTGCTGAAAGTGTAACATTTTCAAGATTTGTCCCTGGAAAACTGCACAGGAACATGTCCTCTGATCAAAATGTAATTTGTACTTTCATATTTACATAGTATCCTTAAGATATATTTTTAAAATACATCACAAATCATATTAAACACATCCACAAACGACTTAAATCCTAAATGTTTGTAATTCAATCTTTCTGTCTCAATTATTTTGATACTAAGTACCAATGCTTATAGTGAAAGTCTACCTTATCCTAAAGACTTAAAATAAGTAGCCCTTCCAGAAGGGCATTTTGTATTATTTTCTATGCCTCTCCATTTCTTTCTATTAAATCATCCAGCTATGTCATATTTAAATACAAGATGGATGCCTTTTCTGAAACGAAAAAAAAGTTGCTCACGGTATAACTAAACGTGTCTTGGAAATATGGCAACAAAATATGTAAAGTAAACAACCGGTCACTTCAGTTCTTGTCAAACTCACCTTCAGAGAAATTGGGTTTTAAATTTATATGTGATTTATTCATAAAAAAATAACATGAACTTCTTCTGGCAATCGTTGTTTTTTTGCTTTCAGCCCTCTTTCCATTCTACCACCTGCTGTATCTGCCTTCTGCTTTAATCGCATTGTTGACAGTTCCTAGCAGTAACGATTACAATTATTCAGCGTGACAGGCAAAATACTAAATTAGAAAGCAATCAAATTTGGCTTCATTTTTATATAATATGCTGCTGACTTCAAAGCTAAAATCTGGTTTCAAAGCATTTCTTCATTTACAAACACAGATTTTTTTTTTATTTAAATAGGACAACAATCTTACAAAATACCTTTAAAACCCATAATTTCTATACGTATCTACAGAATCAGTTACTTAATTATTGTAAATTATGATTTTCTTTGCAAGGGAGAAAGGTTAATATTAATTAAATAAATCAAACCTTTTCTTAATCTGATTTGTTTTTGTCATCCATATAACTGTCTTCATGTGCGGATCACAGATAATTTACATTCCATAGATTTATAAAACGATAATTCTCTTTTTTCCTCATTAAACATTAGCAAGATGGAAAACAATGATTGAAGATTTGTAATTATGTCAAAGGAAGATTTGAATTCCTGTAACTAATGTGTGCCCTGAAGGTAAACACTGGGTAAATAACGTTTTTTTATACAAACTTCATAGTGTACCTCTCGTTTTTCTATAGATTCCTCAAGCAGATATTCTTGTCACAACACATGTAACTTATTGCTAAGATTCTTTATTAAAAGTATTCTGCATAGCGTATGTTATTATCACATTTGAACATTCAACACTTTACAGTAAATGTGTAAATCAGGGGTGTCAACATGACAGCTGTAGTTGTAAAAGATAGAGTAGTAAGCATGGCAACTGTCAAAGCTTATCTTCTAAAATAGGTAACATAGGAATAACTAAGTGTTCCATGGGATAACGTTGTATTACATGTAATCATATATGAGTGTAAGTCTATAGTAAATGGAGTGGCACCTTAACTTCAAGCTATCAGCATTACTGATATGTTTGTTCTGAAAGAGACCTATTATTCTCAACTGTGGGCCCTCTCAGCTATGTTGAGGCAAGGTGTAATACAACTGTAATCTGTAATGTCTCCAAAGATTGGGCACCAGTGGTTTTTGTAAAATAACCAGAACTGATTTATTGAGCACAATGCACAAAGGAGAATACTGAGACAAAACAGGGCATAATAACTGAAAAGTCAGTATTTACTCGTAAGCAATGGGCAGAGCATTCCCTTGAATAGAGCACATAAGAGAAATATAATCCCGTCCACCCAGAGTTTTCCTTCTTCCTCGGAGGACTCATCTTTAAGTTGAATCTGGGTGGGAAAATTTCTGGTCCCTAAAACCTGAACACTGGTTCCTTTTCTAAGCAACAATGCCAATGGAGATCTAATGACTTCTAACACTCCTTGGTGGAGCCAAGAGCTGCTAATATAGGTAGTCCTGAACCTGGCTATATCGCTTAGAGAGACCTATGACAGAAGATAGCTGCCCCTTGCTAGAAGTCACATTAAAATCCCTTCCACCTAAGAGAGTCTCTGGAAAAAAGCCCTTAGAACCCCATGTTCTAAGGATGGGGATAAACAAGCCTGAAATAAGCCACAGGAGTACATAAAAAAGGTATTGAGAATGGGTCCTTTTATCCAGGATGGTACTTTATGTCTACTGAAAAATCTGATTGGCACAATAAACTCTGGGTAATGAGAATATCTGTAACTCGAGTCTGTAACTCAAGCTAAATAGAATTCATTTTGGTTTCTGTGACCCCTTTTCTATTTGCACAGCCTTTGTTTCAGTGGACTCTTCCTTTAAAGTTAAACAGTTCAATATAAATTAAGTGACCTGTTCTATTTGGTATAATATATATTGCTAATCATTTTTTTTTTATTTGAATTTTAAAGCAAAGCAGAAATACACAAGAGGTTCGAACACTGATTACAAAGTGAAAGTTACTATCATTTTTTTTAATATTGTGACCAAGGGAATAGGATGAAGTATATTCAGGGGTACTCCTATTCAGCTAAGGCTAGGAACACAATTAATCAGTGATAAGATAGTGTTTCTATTGGCGTTGGGATCACAGGTTGTGGCTTTTGTTCTAGATAATTAGTTACCATTCTATCAGCTTGATGGCTCCTGGGGGGGGTGAGGTTGTTGGTGATTGGCTGGAGAAGACTAACTGTGTAAGAGCAGATAGTGTTTCTATTGGTATAGTGTTGGGTTCACAGGTTGTGGCTTTTGTCCTGGATAATTAGTTGCCATTCTATCAGCTTGGTGGCTCCTGGGGGGTGAGGTCGTTGGAGATCGTGGGAGAAGACAAACTTTGTAAAAGCTTGGTCAGTCTCACAGACAAGTTTTTTGATTCTTTTGTTCCTTATTTGTCATGGTCTCAATCCGATCTAAGTGGCATATATAATGGAGTTTATCCTGCACTAGGGTAATAGGTGGAGAGGCCATTTATACAGGATGGCTTTTCTGGCTGCTTTTTCCATAGCAGAATGCTGTGATATGTGCCATGGTATACTGTGTGATGGCCAAACAAAGTTTATTTTGTCTATATTTAAGTTTAGTTATATTCTTTCTGGCTAAAAAAATCTATGTCTTGTTTTATAGCAGAGTTTATTATTAATAATAATACTAGTAATAATAATTCAACAAATATTCACTCAGTGTCATATCTGAAAGAATCATTTATATTTTTGAGAGAGGTTTGAGTTTTTGACTTAGCTGAAACAGATTAAACACTTAGGCACTTTTGTTGCATGTTGAGCCATGGAATGATGCTGCCTGGAATTAGACAACTTGTTATCTACAAAAATGCCCTTCTCAATTAAGAATACCCCACCAACACAACCTGAAACTACTTTTTCAGAACTTTCTTCTATATTTAAAAGAGTATAATGCACTGGCACATTCTTGTCTTTCACAAATATCGCCTTCAAGATTCCAGTGGCCAATTGCATTAATATAAATGGGCATTTTTAAGAAAAGAGTCTGTTTTTGAAGATGAATCCTGCATCTATATTCTTGTGTTCCTATCAACATATAATTAGAACAAATCTCCACAGATTGAAACTATTTTTCTTACTATTTTAGTCATGGTTATTTATGTTTCTGATTAAAGACCACTCAGTAACTGTCACATTATCCATCACAGTCCATTAGGATGGTAGCTTTGGTTGCTTCTTCTTATTTGCTATAAGAAATGCATGTCTGCTGAGATGATCTGAAAGCACTCTACCTGCCCTTAAGGTGGCAAAAAATACTTGGACCTATTAATTCACCTTCTGCATACCTGTCTGCATACTGCCTGATGCAATTTGTGTTGTGTCTGTGAGTTGTTTTGACAATGTGTTTGTAACACTGAAAGTCTACATCATCTCCAGAAATCATCAAATGTATTTGTGTCAGCCATACAGTTTTTTAGCTGCCAAACTATTTATATCTTAAAAAAAAAAAAGGACACTTCAATTCATGCAAGCGACCATAGAAAAGGAAACAAAAGAATCATTCTCAGAAATGTGATTGGAGGTGATGTTTACAATTCAATAACCTATTGCCCTTAGAAATACACTTCATGTATAATGTGTATTGTGTCAAAAATTGCTGCAGGCAAAGCAGAATGATATGACCCCCTTAGCCAAGAGAATGAATCTGTAAAACAAATCTGGTTTCCTGATATGAAATAAGCTGTCCTTGCAAATGCTTTGAATATTCTTAGCAATACCTTATATAGTTATATTTATTTGTCTCATACCAACCAACATATCTCTCCAGCAAAAATGCTTGGAGTTGTTGCTTTTTTTCAAAGGCATACATTCTTTTTAATTTTGCATTTTCATGTGCAATAAATTATGTGCTTTCAATAGGCTGTAGCATTAAAGACTGTGTGATAAAAAAAACATTAAAAATAACAAAAATAACAGAAAACCAATATATGCATTTACTGGTGATAGATTTTTGCATGCCATCTGCTCTCACAAGTGCACCATACACCATAAAAGTTTCAGAATTGTGTTTGCCCATTGATATAAGGTTTACTAAGCCATGACATGAATTGAAATGTTGTGCCCCATCTGGTGGAGCCAATGACTTCACCACAGCCCCAACCATTACAGAGGTGATTCGCCAGCAGGACCGCCATCAGAAATCACAGGGCCCCATACGACACATTTCCTGGGCCCCCTATTGGTGGTCAGGGCCCCCCATAAAAACATTTGTGGCCAGGGCCCCCCATTTAAAAATATTGGTAATCAAGTAAGTGTGGCGTGGCCGGGCCCCCCTTAACCTCGGGGGCCCCCTACAACGCTCCCCCCTGTCCCCCCCTGATGGCGGCCCTGTTCGCCAGCATGCCCTGTTGTGAATCGCCAGCAATTATTTCTAAAAGAAAACAAAATTCTGAAATTGTTCAAAAAAAGGAGAGGAAGGAATCATTTCATTTTATATTCAATAAATATGGTTGGAGGGTTTGTATACAATTCATTAACTCATTTCACTAGCAACATACATAGTGTTATGCATGAAAAAACATGATCCTTAGCATCATTGTGCATGCCACAACAGCCTCAAATGACACAGCCAACATAGGACCCCAGAGTGTACCTGCTGGCCAGTGTTCCCAGGAATAAGAGTGGGTCCCAGACCAGCATGGAGCATGAGAGTACCCTATCCATTTGATGCACCCTCCCAAGGTTTACTAGGAGACTTCCTATGGAAAGATTTAACCAGATGTGGGGCACAAATACCTTTGGCTACACCCAAGATATATTTCAGAACTAAACCCTTCCAATGAATAGAATCTTGGATCAGAAACGGAACTAGAGTGGGGCGGGCCCTGGCGCAGGACGCGCAGCCGGGCCCCCGACCCCCTCCATATACCCGGAACTGGCTCGGGAATATGCGCGGCAAAGCAGCGCGAGGACTGCCGGGGGGCCCTGAGGGGGTGCGGGCCCTGGCCCGCTCGCACCCCTTGCTCCCCCGGTAGTTCCGCCCCTGTCTTGGATTTTACTGATGATCATCCAGGAGGACTGGAGATGAAGAAGTGTGAGCACAAGACAAGGCATTCTTCATAACTGACTTAGTAGATAAATATGAATATAGAATCTAACATGTTCAATTTATAGGAAACATCTCCAGTTTTTGCTGACAACCTTTTAGAACCCTGGAACTTTTTGCAGCACACTAACAACAGAAAGGACTTGCTCTACTTTACAGAAGTGTTACCGTAAGTTACAAACAGGGTAATGCAAACTCATAGCTAAGGTCAGAATAACAGGTCAAGGCAGACAGCAAGAGTTGAAAAACAGGTTAGGGTAGGGTAAAAACAGAAAAAGCAGCAGAACAAACATAATAGTCTTGGGCAGGATCTTACAAAACAGAAGCCATTTTGGGCAGTTTCTGACAAAACAGATACTGTCTTGGGTAAGGACCATAAGAAACACAGTAAAGTCACTACTTTCAGTTTTGTCAGTTTGGCCTTGGAAGTCTTGAGGCCATCTGTCCTTGCTTTACTCCCATGAGAGGCTTTTTTTAAAAAAGAGCTTTCCTGCTAATTGTCCCCTCTTTAACTGTATGTTCTCTCCTGTTTTACAGACACATATTGCCAGCTTGCTGGCATAGTACCTCAACACCAAGATGGTCATGTTGGGTTATCCCATCTATTGGAATGAAAAACAGCAGTAACTTGCTAACTTTAGTTAGTGCTGGCTGTACACTTAAAGGGTTCAATTCTGAGCATTAATCTACAGATGAAAGGGTAGGGGTCCTTGGGCAGCCAACATGAGCACAGACAGCCTTCAATTACCCTTGAATTTTTTTGTGCTTTTTTGCTTTTTTTCTGTGAATCAGTGTTTGTGTGTTACATTATTTCTTAAGGACATTCATTTTCAGATTGAAAGTCTTTAAATTCTTATGCAGAACATGATTTGCAAGCCACACTTTATTTATACAATAAATGATTTTACGAACATAACGTCGCCTTTTCCTAACCTTTTCTCTTTTGCCTCTCTTTTGTTTTTTTTAACATATTCGATTATAAATTAAATTGGGTTTGAGTGATGCCAGTAACAGATTTGGCAACAATGGAGTGGGCTCTTTATTAACAACAATAATCAAAGGTAAATTGCAAAACTGTAAATACAAAAAGCAAGTTTTTCTTGCATCCTGCAAGTAGAATTTAATTAAATTAGAAAAAGTGGAGAGCCAATTACTTTCCCTGTGTTTAAATTAGTTGTTTGATATAACCATAGCAGTTCCAATTAAATTCAAATTTAAACTTCAGTGAATGTGTTCATTTTATCTAACCTCTTCACAGGCATAGTTTTTGTGTTTGAAAAATATTTTTAAGGAAGTTTAAGTGACACTGTTAATACAAATGGATCTCTTACAGTAAATTGCATACAATGCACCCTCTTTGGCTCATTTTCCTCTTCACCATGCTGAAGCTGAGGTGGATAGAGTCTTCCTACTATCTGCAGTCCAGATGAGAATGCAGTGCCCCCTCTGGAGAGCAGAGGAATAACTGGGGTTTGGAAATAAAATCATTAGCCCAGGGTAAACATTTTTCTTTCTGCCAAACTAAATCAAATTTAAAGAATCAAATCATAATAAATTAAAACATGACTACACACACTTTTTATTATATCATGCATAGTGGTAGCCTGCTTAATTTATTTACTATTGACTTAAGGGAACAGTTCAATGTAAAAATAAAAACTGGGTATATAGAAAATGTTTCTAATATAGTTAGTTAGACAAAAATGTAACCTTTAAAAGCTGGAGTGACTGATTGTCTAATATAACACAATAGAACACTACTTCCTGCTTTGCAGCTCTCTAACTCTGAGTTAGTCAGCGACTAAGGGGGGCCACATGGGACATAACAGTGAGTTTGCAATAGATCCTTAGCATGCAGCTCAGATTCAAAAGCAACCCATGTGGCCCCCCTCAAGTTACTGATTGGTTACTGCCTGGTAACCAATAAGAGAGCTACAAAGCAGGAAGTTGGGTTTTGGCTATTGCCCAGTTTTTTTTTTATACTGAACAATTCCTTTAAAAAAAAGAACAGATTTGAGGTGTAATTTACAATTAGTAAGGCAGCGTGCAAAGGACTGGGTCAATCCACCATTATTTTACACTGACTTTCTTGTTTAAAGAATCTCTGTGCTCCACTTAGGACTTGCAGCAACCCCTATGAATACTATCTTGCCTGCGTTCAGCATACAGGGCATTTTCATTTCCTGAAGTTACTGACCCTTAATACATACAAGTAAGTATATGAATATTTAAAATGTAATATTACATTGTAATCATTTCAAACTATTCATCCTTGAATACAATCATACACTTTTTGGGACAGATACATGAACAAGTCAGAGCACATGCAGAGAGACAATGATATATTGCTTGTACAGGTATGGGCTATTTTATCTGGAATGCTTGGGACCTAGGGTTTTCTGCAACTTAGATCACAATGCCTTAACAATTGTGTTCCCATCAATATATACTGTATTTATGCAGCTTAGTTACTATACAGTACACGCTGATTATATAGATAAAGGAAATTCACACGTGCTTAAAATGGTCTCTATGGGAGGTACTTGTATTCCCAAGTGCCAGTTTGGTGCCCCAAGAATGAATTGCATCATCTATTGCTTATAATGGGTCCAATGAGAAATAGCTGTGAGCAGTAAGGAACCCATAGCAGGGCACCTAACAGGTCATGTTCATTTGCAATATCCCATGTGCCATCTGTAGTCTAAAGACACTTTAAATAGCAGCCAAGGCAAGGGTGGGTTTTAAAATATTTACTGGCAATGAACTTGCAATTCCATCTTGTTCTACCCCTTATTTGCCCCAATTAATCCAATTCCCAGAATCCCCATATTGATGTTATCGCTCCGCCCAGTGAAGCCATTGATTCGCACCTTACATCACTTTTCTGCCCCTTACATCACTGCTATGCCCCAAACATCATCCATGTCCAATCCCAGCATGCCCTGGCAGGTATTATACGATTTAAAAAATGGCAACCATATAACAGAAGTTATGTTCTTTTGGACTTGTTGAGAAAGTGAAGGTGTTGGAATTAATGATACACCCTCTGGCAAAAATAAAGTGGCTGTGAGCGAACTCTCTTCCCAGGCATTAGAAAGTGTGTCTTTCTTGGGCAGTTTGGAGACAAGATTGCGGGTTGGATAACTGTGTGTTTAATGAATAGTTGTGTGTTTATGCTATGTCTGTTATGTGCTATATAAGCTTATTTTATATTGTGAAACTTTGCTATGAATAAATACAGATAGTATCTGCTGACATTTCCTTGGGTCTCACTGTCTTTAGAGAAGCATTACCATGTCGGCCATTTGGGTGAATTCCCATAGCAAAGAAAATATCACCATTAGTGATGGGCGAATTTATTCTCCAGGCGTAAATTCACGGGGAATTCCCTCGATTGTCCTCCGGCGAATAAATTTGCGAAACCGACGCTAAATTTCAAAAACAGATGCCAGTGTCAAAAATGGACACCAGTGTCAAAAACAAGACGCCGGCACCATTTCGCAATTTTTCGCCATTTCACAGATATCGTGGGAAATTTGCAAATTTTTAGGCAAACCGTAATGCCCCAAATTCTCCCATGACTAATCACCATCAATGAATAGATGTGTTCACTCTCCCAGAGCCTGACTTTTTAAGTTTGAGAAGTTCTGGAGGTCAAATGTGTAGACAAGTTTTCGTATTTTGTCATCTGTAGAGTTGTCCTTGTCAGTTAGTTTTGAAAGCTTTCTCTCTCTTCTTATTTTGTTCTTTGTTTTTTAATTTTGACTCATACGCATTTTAAACATATTTGAAGTGTTCTAACTATTTGCATGTATACAACGGACAAATATGCCAGCTGTGTCCTCATTAATACTCTTCACTTCTACTGTCAGGCTCTAGCTGTTATGAGAATGTTTGGTGTTAACTAATTAAGAAAACCGTAATGCTTATTTTTTTTTAGAGTATCTATGGAGACTAGGTCGAGAGGAAAAATAAGAATTATTAATACTATTAATCACACATTTATACTGCCCTCCTGTCGTTATATTGTACATTTCATATTCTATTTGACTAAATCATTTATTACTAAGTTCTTGGGGGGCTAGATAAACAGATTCAGCTGGAAATACTTAATATCTTCTACCCACCCTTGGGTGAGCAATAAACTTTATATCCTTGTTCAAGACATCTACTCAGTTTCATTAACATGAGACATTTGTAGGAAACAATTGTGTACGTAGCGTTGATTTAAAAAAGTTATACTTTGGAAAAAGTTATCATTGCTTTTTATGTTCACATCATGGAATCAGTTTCCTGGTATTCGTGTGACTATTTATTTTCCATCTAGAAAACAGCAGCAGTTTTGTCTTTAGTTATTGCAGATATAACTTTTCATTAACATCTGTAAATGAAGAGAGTCAAGTGCAGTTTTGAGTGCAATCAGTTTTTTTTCTTACACTACCACATTTTTTCACAGAATTCCAGCAGCTTTGGAGTTTGAAAAGGGAGTTGACCTGACCATTTGGTGTCATTTTCAATGTTTAGCAGGTGAGAGACTCATGCACCCAGTGTCAGACTGGAATATCTGGGGCCCACCAGAAAACCTTTGAGTGCGGGCCCACTCTCCAAATTATTTTTCTTTTTTTTCTTCATTCACTCTCTTTATTATTTTAATCACTTCTCCTTATATATTATCATTCATTCTTCCCTCCATTTCCTCTCTTAGAAATGGGGAATGGCTGCGGTATAGACATACAAGACAAATAATTGGGTTAGCAGAAGGTCCCACTGATATCTGGGCCCACCGGGAGTTTTCCTGGTATCCCGGTGGGCCAGTGCGACACTGCATGCACCCCATTCTTTATACACAAGTGAGCTGTGCCCTTTGATGCAGGGCACTCAGTTTGAGATGGCGGTAGCTCCAGGGTTCCTCCAGGGTGTCAATGGATGCAGCAGAGCTCAGTTTGGAACAGAAAGGCAGTGGCTGTGAGCACAACTATACATAGGTGCAAAGAACACAGTTTGATACAAGCACCTATAATTAGTGATGGGTGAATTCGCGAAACGGCGCCGGTGTCTCGCTTTTGACTCCGGCGCCTGTTTTTTTGACGCCGGCGCCGTTTTTGACGCCGGCTCCCGTTTTTTCAGAAAATTTTTTTTGATACTGGGGAATTTTTGTTGCAAATTTTCGCGGGTGTTTCGCCGCGAATTTGCGCCTGGCGAATAAATTCGCCCATCACTACCTATAATGAATAGTATTTTATGTGCAACTGAATATGAGAAAAATTGCGAGAACACAACTGCGGTCCTAAATGAGTCTCAGGGTGAAAATTTTTTAGGGATGTCACTCAACTGGTATTTTACTGGCCAGGGCTGGCATTAAAAACGTTAAGGCAAGGTAGTTGCCAATGCATTTGTAATACCGCTAAAATGAGCCCCTGTCCTTTCCCTGATCCACCCCAATCTGCCCAGTCTCACCATTTTTCTTCCAAAATCCACCCAACAACCCACCCTCAAGCAGTTCATGTGTAATAGCTCTGTCCCCTTTACATTACTACCCTGCCCCCTTTATATCACAGTTGGCCTCCTTTTGTGCTTGCCCCCACCAGCTGGTAAAAATTATTCATATCAAACTGAATAAGAGGAATTTCCAGCGGGTTGATATTTCTCCATGTCATGAACATGTACTTGACTATCAGGAAAATGTAACAATTTGCCATATTTATCAGTGCATTTACTGCTTTGAACAAAGTATTCATAGCACATAGTAGTGCTTGCCTGCTTTAAGCAGTAGATCTCCAGTCTATGCTATTTTGCGTTAGAGTTCAGGGACAGCCATTTGAGCTCTAATACCCCACTAAATTCCCCTGTTATGTACACTTACATATCAGGGACACTTATATGCCAGGAAAATGTAACAAATCGCCAAATTTATGGAATCATGTACTGCTTCAAGGTAGCGACTATTGAGAAAGGGCTCAACTGTTTAAGCAGTAAAAGCACATTCTGTGCTATTGGCTGTTGGAGCTCAGCATTGCAACAGTACTTTGAGCTCTAACATCCTACTGAATCAATAATCCCAAGAAATTAGCAAAAGAACATAATTACTTTTCAGTTATAAGCATAGTAAAACATTTAGAACTAAAATGTTTAAAGGACAGGAAACTGTAAATCACTGGGGGGGGGCAATTTGTTAAGCAACCCCCAGTGAATAGAATCTCTGAAAATAGACCCCGAGTCCATCCTTTTGGTTTAAAACATTGCCAACCTGGGGCAACAAATTGTTAGCTGCACACTAGATTAATTTTAAGGGAATTGGCAAAGGAGGTAAGGTGCTCCAGAGCCATTAATTACTCATAAGAAAAGAGAATGGAATCTCCATACTGGGCACACCCGTACAAACCTATTAACACCCACTTTGTCCATTGTAGCAATATTTAAGAGTAATTCATAAGCGTAACTTTTGTGTTTATTTTATGTTTAAGTTTATAATAAAATTATAGGTTAAAAACAAACACATAACACTAAGGGGTTTATTTATTAAAGGTCAAGTTATGTTTTCTCTAAAAATTCTAGTTTTTTTCATAAAAAAACTAATTTTTAGATATTTATTATGCCCCAAAGCAGCAAAAAAATCTGAAAATACTCCAGCAAAAATCTGTCGAATTCATGTAAAAGTCAATGGAAGAGATCCATCTAACCATTTCAAGATGTTTTTTGCCTTCAGAATTCGGGGTGTTTGATGATGGCTTTCCCTCGAATACTAGATACATTTGAGTTTTTTAAGCCTATAAACTCAAAAAAAAAAAATTTGAGGTATTCATAAAAAGGTAGGTCAAGTTCGTTTCTGGTAAAATATGAGAAAAAAAACAAGTTGTAGTAAATAACCCCCTAAATGTAGATAATGTTCAGGGCCAGAGTTAGAGAAACGGGTCAAGACAGCAATGGTTTTAATTTGGGGCCCCCATTTGTGCGTGTCTTACCATGTAGAGACCGCTGCTGGATATATACAAATTCTGCTCTTTTAAAAAAAAAACCATGCATTTCCGATTTATCAGAAAATGTGTTATTTTGTGATGAAGCAGGTATTTCTGAACTTGCATTAAAATACCTTATCTAGAAAAATACTGTGCAGAAGATAAGAAATGTCAATATTCACTGTGGCCATGTCACTTTTTTACATTTGACCTTTTTGGCGACGACACTCTACTGTTTGTCATTGTATGTATAAATGAGCTCACAAATCATCTGTGTTGAGTAGATTACATTTATTTATCAAAATTTGTATTTGTGTATTTTTTTTTATTTCTTTCTAGTTTGAATAACCTTCACATTTTAAAATTTTGAATGTTACCTTATTCATTAAACATTTTTAATAAAAAAGTGTTTGTAGAAAACTGTGAAAAAAATACAGATACACGTACCTCAATTTGTATTTTTATTTTTAATGGGTCAACAAGCTCAATATTTTTTCAAAAACTCAAATTGCTAAATATATTTTGCCTAGGACAGCTCCCGTTGATGTCTACATAGCCTCACAAGCTTTCAGATGCCTACATTTTGCATTTTTGTTTGTTTAATAAATAATGAAAATTATTGTTTTTCAAATCAATACTAAAATTCATGAGTTTTAGTACACTAAAATTTAAGTCACGTAAGAAATGTTAATAAGTAACCCCCATAATTCTATCAATAATAATAATACTTTGAACCAGTCTAGTAACCAACAACATTCAGTCAAATGTTTGCATTTAAGTTTGTTATTACAAGTATGGGCATCTTCCATGCATTGTAATCAAATAATTCACATTTTTTAAATATTTCCTTTATCTCTTTAATAATAAAACAAAATCTTGTACTTGATCAAAGCTCAGATATAATTAATTATTGGAGGTTAAACAATCCTATTGGATTTAATTAATGTTTAAATGATTTTCTAGTAGAGTTAAGGTATGAAATTATCAAAATTTCATAAGGTATCAAAATTACAGAAGAATGCCTGATCCTAAAAAACCCAGGTCCCTAGACACAGGTTTAACAGGTCAAATGCCTGTACATGCTACTGTAAGGGTACCTGGTGGTCTAGTGGGGTGGCAGAAACCCCTGGCCTTGCTCACTGCGGGGACCCCCGCCGCCTTCTTCTTGTCGTTGCCTCATTGAATAGCCGATTCTGGGTTCATGTGACATCACTCCGGTTGGCGCGAAAAATCCATTGCCATTTAAATGCGCATCTGCTATTTTCACGTTGCCCAACTTAAAGGTTCTTTTCTGGTTCCTGGGTGTTCTAGTCTGTCTAAGATTCTATGTTTGACCCTTGCCTGTCCCTGAACTTACCTCTGCCTGTATTAACTACTCTTCGGATCCAATTGGTACTATGCTACTTCTCTGTGTATGACCTTGGTCTGTGACTCCGACATTGCTCCTGATATCCATTTGGTACCGCATTGCCTGTTTGGTTTTGACTCAGCCTGTTCTTTGACTTTGCTGACTGCCTCTCTGTGCCTTCCCTACACGTTTGGTTCCCGTGCTCACCCACAACTCTCTCCCTGGTTCTCCCACAATAAGACCTGGTGGCATCTGAATAGCGGAGGGCTCCAACCGAAGCCAAAGGCAGATGCTATAGGCAGAAGAGTGGGCCAAGACTGGAACCTTGGAGTTAGCTCTGGATTTGGGATGCCTTACGATACAGCTACATGCTGATTGGTTGCTATGAGTTACTAAACCTGGCACAAACTTTGCATCTTTTATGATATTACCTGATTATCTTCTTCTGGGCATTTGAGGCTGACCTAAAGAAGTGCTATAGATTATCAATAAAAGAAAGTCTTGTCCTCTTAATACCTGCCTGGCTACTGCTTTATTTTTAAACTGTAGCTAAAAGAAAATACTTCAGAGTTGTGCCAGGCCTGTAATCATGCAATCAAAGAGAAAGCAGAGGGGAAAAAATGAATAAACAAAATACTCAGTGCCTGTAGTGCAAGAGTTACCATTTCATGAATTCATGCTGGTCTAGAAATTTAAGTAAACATAATTTCGCTGTTCTTATCTGCATGTAACACACAGGTTGAGGGTTTGTCAATATTTCTCAAACTCCTTTGAACATTTTTCAGCCGACATTGGAAGCACTGACAGAATGGTTACACGCTGAATACCAAATGCATTACCATAAAGAGCTCATTCTTGCGGAGGTTATTACTTTGAAATGATAATTATTTAAGATAAGTTCTCTGTGTACATTTTCCAACTTTCCCGTCATCTAAGATGCAAAAGGTGAAGTACCTTTATTTAAAACGGATTAAAATCCAGGACATGGCAATATAAATGCTTTCTATAAATACTCTACTTTCTGCTTTTCCTGTTTTTTTAAGTGTATTGGACTTTCCAAATAGAGCCATAAAAAATGTATATTATTATTTTCTGATTTATACTATCATTATAGCCTCATGATTATTATGTTACTTGAACAGAAAAAGGGCCTTGAATAATTCATATTTACTCCATTCATTTTGCACTGGGTTTATGTTTATTGTATAGTCATCTGAAATTACAATACATATGTAACCATAGAAGAACATAATAACGTTTTACATTAGCTTCCTCCTACTAAGGAGGGTTTGCACTCACTTTATATTTCCGTACATGTTATTATACTGAAAGATTATTTTGTACTGACATAGATGATGCTGCACAGGGAGCCTTATTTATCTGTCCATTTGTGTTTTCATATGAGTGGGTGAAGTCATATTTGCTCCTATAACGCTACCTTATTATATAAAAGTATTAATCACACATTGACCCCTAGTGGCTGAATTACCAAGCAATACGTTGTGGACGAAGCAATTGTCAGGCAGGGGCACGCATGAGTTTAAGAGCCAAGAATTGCACATTCATTTTTTATTCCATTGCTGCTCAGTACAATGTACATTTAGCTTTCTCTATGATCCTAGAAGTCATTCTCTCTCTCTCTCTGAAGTGTAGGAATAGAGAAATTATAATTGAAATGGAGTCATATACCACTGTTTGATTTTTATTGCACTTGTGTAGGGGTAGGAAATATTCCTATTTTATGAGTAATAAAATATATTCTACCTCCTCCAGTAGATAAAAATAAAGGATCATTTCTTTATCCAAGAGATGATTTATTCATTCATTGTATGCCTGTTTTTAAACATGCATAAACCATAGAAAAATAGAAAATTTATATCCAGTGATGTTATTCTTTTCTGTTTTTCTGGAAAACTAGAAACGTATATTGTAAATAGGGGCCAATAGGGTTAACCGCCCCTATGGATATACAGTATCTATGTATATAACTGCAGAAATAAAAAATGGATGCCACATAGCACATGGTGTTTCAAAGCCACTCCTGTAATTGCTGGTTCTCCTACATAAATGCATAAAATGTTATTACTATCCCTTTGTTTAAAGGACTTTTTGGGAAATTCTGTGTGGCACAAAATCTACAGAAATAATGGTACGTCAGACCAAGCACTACAGATTTTATCAGTTCTCAGGCTTCATGGCTGTGTACAATATATATCTCACATTGATGATGATATGTGGGAAGAGGTAACAAATGACATATAATTATCTGATCTCTACTAGAGACAGAATGGTGCAGTTCAGAATACTGCATAGGACATACATACCCAATGCCCCAAGTGTCAAACCCGAATTTAGATTTTTCCCAGCTGTTATGGACATGCCCTGTTGTACATAACTAATGGTCCAAAGTGGTAAAATATAACAAACAAGGGAAAGTTGTGCTCACCACTATTTTTTAAAACCATTAGGTGGGGGTGCAATGAGGCTGTGACCACAAAATACATATAGTCAAATGCAAGAGTCCTCTGCACTCAACCCTTTATCAATATATTTAAGACAGCGACATTTTGTGCATACTGCTACTAAAAAATGCCTTACCCTTTAAACAAAACAGGGATTGTTTGTCTATATATTGCAATATATTTAAGCTGGCCAACTATGTCAAACTCATCCCATATCTGGCCAGTCCTATGCTCAATTTTATCTGATTCATTAAGAATTCTATTGCTTCATTATACATTTTACAAAGGGACTAGGTTTTACCTGCAACTTCCTTGCTGCTTTCAAAGTAAACCTCCATACTTGGCTGCCCTTTTATTAGACACCAATGGGATCACCTGACTATAGCTGGGAAGGGTGGGAGCTACAACATGGAGCTGGTCACTGCTCCTGTATAAACTATAAAAAACAAGGGAAAGTATGGAGGTTTACTTTGAAAGCTGCAAGTAAGTTGCAGGTAAAACCTAGTCCCTTTGTAAAATGTATAATGAAGCAATAGAATTCTTAATGAATCAGATAAAATTGAGCGTAGGACTGGCCAGATATGGGATGACTTTGACGTAGTTGGCCATCTTAAATAAATTGCAATATATGGACAAACAATCCCTGTTTTGTTTAAAGGGTAAGGCATTTTTTAGTAGCAGTATGCACAAAATGTCGCTGTCTTAAATAAATTGATAATGGGTTGAGTGCAGAAGACTCTTGCATTTGACCAAAGTGGTAAAATACCTTAAGGATCAAATTTTATTTCCTGGAATTTTAACTCCAGAAGTATGTCAATTGGGTCTAGTCGATGACATAGTCCCTTAGAGCAAAACTAGAACTCTGCTCAGGACTTTGTACTTTTATGCAAAAAAAATAGTAGCAATGAAGTGGAAAAGCCTTCAACTTTCCACTGTTCAACAATGGGTAAAACTGATGAACAGTAGCCAGTTATTAAATTAAAATATTAGCAAAAGTACGAGAAAATATTGGATCTATTGCTAGAGGCCTATCCAGAAGCAGACCCCAGGTCTGATAATACTAGTCAAGTAACAATATGGTGACCCTAGACATCTATCTAATGTAACCTACTGGATTTCTATTGTATGCTTTAACTGTGTCCTATTCACTCTTGTGTTATTGTAATTATTGTCTTGAAGTTACAATATAATGCTGAATGACCCTCCCTTTTCAACTGTCATAGCAATGCATATTTCTGTCTGTTTGTGTTGTTGAGAAAAATAAAAATTAAAAAAAAAAAAACAAATTGTGAGCCAGCACCTCTGCAAAGGTTGGCCATAGTCATTGTTTAATGCTGGAGATCTGACTTGAGCCAATTAAGATTTTGTTTGTGTACATTTATATATTCCTTTATTGCTGTATATTTGTTAAGGAACTTTTTTGATATTGCAAGGTTTACTGTTCACAGTTGATTAATTTTTTCCTTTCTTCAGAATTGTTAGCATTTACAAGACGTTACCTATATTTATTGCGTTTCTTACTGATCTTTCTGTTATGCTTTGTTCTGCTTGTTGTTCAATAAATCCATTCACTGTTTGTTTAAAAACCAATGGTGTCCAACATATCTTTGATTCAAGAGTTAATTAGAGCACCTCAAAGACTATTACCTAGAGAGAGAACAAAATGCTTGCAACACTCTCCTTGTAATAGATGGATCAGTGTTAAGCCACAAAGATGGGACATAATATTATTTCACCAAAAATATCAAAACCTATTTGATCAGATATACCTTTTTAAAATGCCTAGACACATGTAAGCTTACCTTATCATACTTTATGTGACCCCATGGACAGGTCAACAAAAATAGGTATTAGGCACAAATAATCCATCAAAGCATAATATTTGTGTCAAAATTACAACAGCCTTATGTATTTAAAGCAAGCCTATGATTAAGTACCATGTGGGCAAGAAACACAAACCGTATATACTCGAGTCTAAGCCGAGTTTTTCAGGACCCACAATGTGGTGGAAAAGTGTCCCTCGGCTTATACTCGAGTCAATGTGCAGAATCACCAAAACCAGCCTCACTGTGCACACTGATATAAACACGATCAGAATGTTATTTGCAAACATAGTACTCATCTTGCGGGCACCGCTAGCTTCACAACTCCCACACAGGAAGCGCAGGCCTCCGTCTATAGGAAGCGAGTCAGCATTCCGAGAGTGACGTCACCTAGCAACTGGAAGTCGGAAGTCGGGACCAAAGGCTGGACTGGGCTTAGTTTAGATTTGGGAGATGCTGTGATTGCGTCACGATGCTTCAAGTACTTCAAGGCTCTGTTCCGCTCATCCCCAGACTGGTCCCTACCCAAACTTTGTGTAACACGGCTAGCAAAGTAGCAACGCAGCGGGTGAAATTATTGTGGATGGGAGAAACAGAAGGGAAGAATGACCATTAGCAGGTCCTATCTTTGGCACAGTAGGAGTTTGGCCCGGCACTGCTTTAGTTTGACAGCTGAAGGGCCCCAGATCAGGCAGAGCAAATATACAGTGTTACTGTCACTAGTGACTCAGTTTTACCCTGTCACTGTCATTAACTGCATCTGTCATCTTGCTTTACTATTCCCATTTTGGGCACAGTAGGGGTTTGCGTACTGCCATCATCTTGCCCTATTGTCTCCGTCTTGCCCTACTACCTTAAATTTCCCTGCTGTCACCATCTTTCCATTCTGTTGACATGTTGTGCTACTGTCAGCATCTTTCCTACTGCCATCTTAACCCACAATTACCATTTTGTCCAATGTCACCATCCTGCCTTATTATCACCATGACTATATTGCCATCCTATCACCATCTTACCTGTATTACCTGCCATCCCCCATGTTTCCTGTCTTCTGTGCCTACTCTGTAGACAGCCTCTATCCACAGATGCATGACAGCTGCTGCCTCAGTACGTACAGACATCTCAACACAGTGTGTACTGGAATGCACCCTAGGCTTATATTCAAGTCAATAAGGTTTCCCAGTTTTTGTATGGAAAAATTAGGTACATTGGCTTATACTCGAGTATATAAGGTAAGTGCTCAATACCTGTTTTTTATTGTGCTACTATGGTTTATCTGCTACCTGAAGCTGAGGGTCTGATGCTGGGCATCTTGACCACGTTATTATGCAGATGAGGTTTTCAACTATTAGTGCCCCTTGTGTTTTCTTTAATCATATAGACTGGTCACCTCTTAAAAGGCATAGCATGTGGAACAGTTAGTAACCTCTCAGCTGCACAGAAATATACTGTAAACAGAAATATTTTTCAGAAATACTGTAATGACATGGAGAGACAAAGGCTGTCCTATTTCATGTAATCAAATGTCAATATGCAAAAGTAGGCAAAGAAACACATTATCTTTGGTTATAATAAATTTGACTTTTTGGTTACTATTGGATGAACAGTCTGGTTAAAGCAAAGGTTATGTTGTTTTATTCTTCCAGACATTGTTTAATATTATGTTCCCATCTAGATACTGTATATTCACAGAAGCAAAAAGGACGGGTAACTGTATCCATAATGCTCTGGACCTGGGGTTTTCTTTTTGTAATCTGGATCTCCATACCGTTAGTCTACTAAAAAATAATTTAAACATTTTTAAACCCAATAGATTTGTTAACCTTCAATATGGATCAATTGTATCTTAGTTGGAACCAAGAAAAATGTACTGTTTTATTATTACAGAGAATAATAAATTTATTTTTAAAAATTGTAATTATTTGATTCAAATGTATGTGAGATGGCCTTCCCATAATTTGGAGCTTTCTAGATAAAGGGTTGACTGATGAGGGATCCCATACCTGTACAGACCCATTTTATCGGGCTCCTATTGAACATATGGTATTGCCATGGCAAATAAAACAATTAAAACAAAGCTACAAATCACAACCACAAAGGATGACTACAGACTATCTCTCTGTGGACTACTTGGGGTGATTCCCTCATACTTGTGAAGATACAACCATCAATCCTATTATTTTTTTCTCTGCTCGGTACTTAATACACGAAATGTATTTTCGGTTTTGAGTGCAGCAGTTTATATTTTATCTTTATATAATAATTTTTAAAGCCAAATATTACAATCTTTTTTTTTTTTGAGTAAAAGTTTTTATCCAAGTTAATATAATAAAGTTCCCAGATGTAATATAAGCTGATTATAAAAAATAAACTGTAAAAGTCTATGCCGTATAAATTATTGTACGCTGAAACTTTAAAAACTATAACCGCGCACATACTTTGCTTTTGCTCTCTACTTCAATCACACCTGCCAAGCCTCAAAAAGTCTTGTGTCATATCATTTTTACTGAGAAGATTTTAAAAGCTATTGTGCTTTGCTGGGTTGTCTCCTGGGGAAACTTTAGCTGCTACATTAATACAAAGAAACAGAGACAACTGGCCTTTCATGGAAGGGCAAACTGCAGAAAGAATGGCCAATTAGATTATCACTTGAAAATTCCAATACGCAATATCTATATATATTTCACATCTAGTACACACTGTAACAAACATTGCAAAGGCTACTGAGATGGTTGAAGCACTTACTCTTTTTCCGTATCACACGGACAAAAATGTTAACTGGAAATGTTGAACACATTATTATTGATGTCTTGGTGAGCTAGCAAATACAGGACATTCAAAATAAAACAAAGATAATAATAAAAAAGAAAAGTCTTGCGTGCAAGCACAGCAAGACATTATGAGATTACGTAAATGCCCAGACTTTATCTTCAGGTCTGCTTGTAACGTGGGTAGCCATGGCTAGTACGCAACCAGCATGGGCACCATGCAGGCCTTTACTGTAGGAAATCTGCAACCTTTTATTGAGCAACCTCTCCCAGGAGCACAGGGGTGGATCGGAGCCAATTGACACATACTAATAACGTGATAGAATAAATTTGCATGTTTTCTATATACAGTATTTATATACATGCTCAAGTGCATTACAGATTACAGCAGCAGTGAACCCTGGCTGCCCGCTTAAAGCGTTTCGTGGCGTCCTGCCACTTCATCAGAAACTAACGGCAGCCAACATTCAACTCCTTTAAAAACCTTCATGTAGACACGCCCACAAAAAACCATTAACCCCATATGACCCAAAAATGCAGTAATACTTAGAAAAACTATGGACTACCATCCCCATAAGTCATAGTGCAATCAAATACATACAAATACAAAATAGCTAATACATATAATAACATGGTTTGCAACAATGTAATTAGTATAAAATAAGTGACAATGTGCAGAATCGCTCACCGTGTTACCAAATGTCTAAATCATTACATTCGTAGTAAACAGACATGTAAAAAGATCAAGGCCCACAGAAATGGTAAATAAATGAACCCATTCCAGTAGGTTTAAAACTAGATGGACACAGATAAATCACCCATAACCAAAAACATTACCCACATAACAACACGAATCAAGGAGTCTATGGAACATTTACCCACCGCCGAAATATGCTCAAGAATCCGTGTTCCTGCCTTTCTCAATGTTTTTCCCACATACTGGGACCCACATGCACATGTTACCAGGTAGACCACTCCCTTTGATGTGCAGTTAAAATATTTATTGATCTTAAAGACTCTCCCTGTATTAGTAGCTAAAAAATCTTTCGAAACCTTAAGAAATCGGCATGATTTACATCTTGTTCTACCACATCTGTAGTTCCCTTTATACTTAAGCCAGTTATAAGAATTACCACGATCTTTAGAGCTATATAAACTATGTGAAATCCACGACGCCACATTCCTATTTTTTCTAAACACAAAAGATGGCCGTGTATCCAACACCCTAGCCAAAATCGAGTCCTGGAGCAGCACCCCCTAATATTTCCTCACACTGCTTGTAGTCACCATGTTTCTTTACTATAAGTAGTACAGAATCTAACCCTTGTATTTTCCTATCTCTCAGTCTTAAGCTTCTTATGCCGTTTAGAGCCACAATCAGACAGCAAACTCACTCTTTCCATAGCCACTGCCCTCTCATAGGCGGATCTCACCACACTCATCTCATAGCCCCTTTCGATGAACCGGTCCCATAATGCCATAGCCTGGGAATGAAAATCATCCCATGTGGAATAAATCATCCCATGTGGAATAAACTGGCCTATGGGAATCCCCCGCAAACACGCCCCAGGGTGTGCACTCTCTGCATGTAGCAGAGTATTACGGGTAATGGGTTTTCTATACAAATCCGTACATATCCTCCCCTCCCTAACCATCAGCATTATGTCCAAAAAAGGAATACATGTATCTTGTGTTTCCATAGTAAATGCTAACCCGCCACCTTGTTATTACAGTATTGAACAAATGTTTGCAGCGAAGCTTCATCACCATCCCACACCCCTATGCAGTCATCGATGTCGCGGAAGAAAAAAACTATTCTAGTTCTATATGGATTAGTATCATCAAAAATGTGGAGCAGCTCGAACCATCCCATATATAAATTGGCATATGTGGGGGCAAAGGAGGCACCCATAGCGGACCCACATTTCTGAATATAGTAATGTCCATCAAACATGAAATAATTGGATCCAAATAAAAATTCAATTGATTGCAGCAAAAAAGCAGACTGTTCCTCTGTAAATCTATGTTCCAAGTTCAACCAAAACCTGTGTGTAAAGCTGGCCATAGATGTAAAGATTTTTAAAAGATCCAATCGTCATTGCAAGCCCACGATTATCTTGAAACGATCGTATGATCATACAAATTGGCCATCAACTAAAAAGACCACTAACCGCACGATAATTTCGAAGGATTGGTCGGACTTTGCTAAAATCGGTCGTTCGGCAAGAAAAATCTTTGCGTCTATGGGGAGCTTAAGAGAACTAGAGTATGAGACAGAGGGGCTGATTTAATAAGATAGGTTCCTGGTTGCACCAGCACAGTTAATGAAAGTTAATGAAAAACCAAAATCAAAATCAGATGCTTGCCTGCATATGCTAACATTTTAACTGACAAAAACAGAGAGAGAGAGAGAAAGAGAAAGAGAGAGAGAGAGAGAGAGAGAGAGAGAGAGAGAGAGAGGCCAGTGAGATGCATAGATATGCACTACCTTAAAAATAGCTAGAGCGAGATGCATATTTAAAAACCTACTATGTTACTGTTATATACAGTAGACTAATATTTAAGAATGCATTTTCATCACCACAGTAACTTTTCTTTATTAAACACATTCATTTTACTTGCCATTTTCTATAATTGAGTTTTTCTTTTGCAAAAACACCAGAAATGTTCCAGTTCAGAAAAGCCTCTGGTGTCAACTACGTTTTGTGCTTTTATTTATGATGCATTGCGCTGCTTCGCTATGTACAACAAGCATTAATGTAGTCGTCCCCATGTGGCTTTGCAATCCAAATGCAATTTTCTTTGTGACCCTTGTGTTTTGGGAGAAATTGGAATACAAAAATAAAATGTCACCAGTGGTCTGCCTTTTCCCCCCAGTATATATCTTATGATTGCAACATTCAGGCAAACAACATAAAATGGAATTCCTATAATATAATGTGCATTAAATTGGGTTGTAAAACAAATAAATGTCCTTTTTATGAATTATAGGAAAACCTACCTGATGCTCTCTAAATAAAAATGTAGCCGTTTAAAGCATGAATACAATTCAATAGGATTTATGTGTATAGGCAAGTAACAATGCTATATGCTTACGGTCATATTATTGGGTTCAGGTTCTGGCTTTCATAGAATTAAGGTGACAACAGTATATCATCAGTTGGTCGGTATTTCTGTACATTTTAGTATTTTAGTTTAGTTTCTCATTTAGAGAAGATAGCTAGTATTCATTAGCAAGATACTAATGAGCATGTGCACTATTCCCTCTGTACCATGGATGGAAATTCAACCTTTATGAGAAGAATTATCAAGGGTCGAATTTAGAGTTCATGGGAGTTTTTAAAAACTCCCATAAACTGCCTTGAACTCTAAATTTTTTTAAAAAAATAAAAATTTTCAAACTCGGGTGAATGGGATTGACCCGCAAACTGGAATCTATTTTGATTTGAGTTTTCTCTCCAGGATGGCTGCAAACAACTCTAAACTGGTCTCAGGACACCCCCCATAGGCTAAAACAGCAATTTGGCAGTTTTAAGGTGGTGTGTAGTCGAATTCGAATTCTTAATGAGAAAGTGCATGATAGATTTTGAAAACTGAATTCGAATTTTAAAAAACTCGAATCCAATTTTAACTACTCCCTAGTTGAATTCCACTAAAATAAACTTGAAAATTCAAATTTCAAAATTTTTATTCAAAATTAGAATTTTCACTTTGATACTTGATAAATCTGCCCCTTAGTATATTCTTCCTTTCTCACATATTCTCCCTCAGAAAGGTCCCAATGGGGGCCGAAACGTTGGATATGCATCTGTGAATAAAACTAAACACTATTTTCACAAAATATCTTGGAGTGTGGGTCCATTTGTCCTGATATATATTTATATATATATATATATATATATATATATATATATATATATATATATATATATATATATATATATATATACTGTATCTATATATATATATATAAAACAAGGGAAAGTTGTGCTCACCACCAATTTTTAAAACCATTAGGCGGGGGTTCAATGAGGCTGTGACCACAAAATACATATAGTCAAATACAAGAGTCCTCTGCACTCAACCCATTATCAATGTATTTAAGACAGAGACATTTTGTGCATACTGCTACTGAAAAATGCCTTAACCTTTAAACAAAACAGGGATTGTTTGTCCATATATTGCATTATATTTAAGCTGGCCAACTACGTCAAAGTCATCCCATATCTGGCCAGTCCTACACTTCATTTTCATCTGATTCATTAAGAATTCTATTGCTTCATTACACATTTTGCAAAGGGACTAAGTTTTACCTGCAACTTACTAGCTGCTTTCAAGTTTTTCTGCTTTTTTGATGTAGTTGGCCAGCTTAAATATATTGCAATATATGCACAAACAATCCCTGTTTTTATATATATATATATATATATATATATATATATATATATATATATATATATATACATATATATAGTGTATATATCTGTTAAAAATCACTAGTTACAAGATATCCTTCCTGAAATCCTTCAGTCATAAATGTGCACTCTGAATTATCTTACATGTTGACAGCTTATCAGGCGTTAAACTCATTATGAACTTATCTTCATGGAGTGTTCGTGGCAACTCTCAGTTGTCATTAAATAGTAAAGAGAAGCAGAATCTGTCCATCACGCTGGATTATATTTGAATATCTGGCTGGTGGGATACAATTATTATTATTATATGGCAAGAAGCTACGTCTCCAGTCTTCAAGTTGAAGCTTGTCCTGTATAAATAGATCACTAATTAAACCATCTAAGCCAATTTACCTAGAACTATGATAATGTAAATATTGAGATCAAATATTTTAAGGAAATGTACTCAGTTGTACTCAGTGTAATACAATATTGCTTACATGAAATATGATAAATATATGCACATAGAATAAGCAGATACCTGTATACAAACCAGTACTAATTAGGAGCAGTTCCATCCAGGAAAGACACATGTTTAAACATTGTACATTCAACACTGAGGTTTAACCTAAGCACAAGGGACAATCAAAAGAGCATAAAACAAGGCAGGCAAACAAGGTTCCGTGTGAAAAAAAACATGTTTTACTGCACTCAACTTATGTGCTCTATATCAGCTCACCCTAGCTGGAACTGGATACATGGTCTACATTGGTGTTTTATGGTAACTCGGTGCCTGTGAATTAACCCAGGACTTGTTTTCCAGTGAATCACAACCTCACGGTATTTACCTATTGTTGTCAGTGGAAATGTTACTTATCCATCTATTATAAATCCTTGATAGCTGAATTTCTATTTAATGACATCTATATTTTATTTCTACCACTTTCTATACACTACACACACACATTTTTGGATCAGATTTACCAATATTGCATTGTTTCACTATTCAAGAAAAACACCCGGAAATGTGATTGTGAATATTCTCTAGAAAATGTTTTTAAAACTTGAATAGCAGCAATTTATTAATTGAAAAATATGAGAACATTCATGGCCAATCAGGAACCAACCCCCCCAGCAGGGGGATGAGTTAGAAAATAATTATAGTCAATTTAAGAGCAATAAAAGGATATGAACCCAGATAGTGTTTATTCGCCCTTTCAGTATAAGTACAACTAAATGAGCTTATGTTGAAAGGGGGGTTTATTTTCTCTTTGATAGAAATAAGACCTGTGACTATGCTTTTGGTGACAATGCAACTTACTGGAAAGTCTATTAAATTGCTTATTATACATAACTTTATAGCTTTGCCTGGAGATATTGCATCCAAAAATATGAACAACGGAATAATTACAGCAATAGGAGAAGTTGAGAGGACAGTTGGCTTGTACCTTAAAATAGTTAAAGGAACAATGGACCTGATATATACAGCAATATCTTTGTGTTCATCATGAATATTAGAAAGAGACAATTAAATGAGATCCATTATCCCTATCAGCATTGTACCTGTGAAGTCTTTTGTATTTATAAGCAGGACCAAGAGAACAAGAGAAGAAGTATTAACAGTATTGCCCCTTTTGAATCTAAGCCTTATAAAAACTGCTATTTGCTGAATGTGTTAAGTAGTGATGGTTGAATTTATTTGGCAGGCGTGAATATCCCGCGAATTCCAGCGAATTCCAGCGATTAGCCGCCGGCGAATAAATTGGCAAAACCGCCGCAAAATTTGCCGGAGTCTATAAAAATGGATGCCGGTACATTTTCACCAGCAAATGTGCGCCAGAGTCCAAAAAACGGACGCCAGCGTCCAAAAAACGGATGCCTGCATCAAAAACGGAATGAGACGCCAGAGCCGTTTTTGGGAATTTTTCACTGTTTCGGGAATTTTGCCGGGAAAAGCCCCAAAATCGCCTATCACTAGTGAGAGGAAGAGAGTTAAAGCAAACAACAGTAATTTAACTGGAAGAAACCATTAGACAGCACTCTGTAAAAAAATTGTAACAACTTCTCATCTCAGGCAATGAGGAAGGAGAAATCACCTGTTTCTAGAAAAACAGGTCAACAAAAGCATTGTTAAGTCAAAACACAACAATAGAGCTTATGTTGCCCTAAACGCAAAAAAAAACATGTAAACTTACTTGGAGTGTGTTTCCGAGCACTTTTGCAATTTTATATTTATAGTGGTTCCTAAAATACAGTATTAGCAGTTTTATACAGCTAGGCTAACTTTCTGCTCAGCAATTCTCTTTAAAGGAGAATTCAACCATAAATTTAAAAAATCCCTACCCCCTACCCTACATATCCCCCCCTCCTCCCCCCAGCCTAAGTGTTACCCTGGGCAAATGCCCCTAATATTTTATTACCCCCTCAGTGCAGATTCAGGCATCGGAGTTCACAGGCGCCATCTTCAGCCGCGTTCCGGTAATCTTCAGAATGAGACCTTCAGCAACTTCCGAGAGTTTTGGTGCTGCGCAGTTGTTGCGAAACAGAAAATTGCTCCAACTGTGCATGCGCCGCCATGCCGGTCTCATTTTAAAGGTTTCCGAAGAGAAGAAGATGGTGCCCGTGAATTCCGATGCCTGAATCTGCACCAAGGGCTAAGTAAAACATTAGAGGCATTTGTCCAGGGTAACAATTAGGCTTGGGGGAGGAGGGGGGGTCTATGTAGGGTAGGGGGGTAGGGTTTTTTTAACTTTAGAGTTTAATCCTTTAAAGTCTCAACAGTCTTTGAGTGTCAGTGACCCTGTCTGTGCATTTTCTATGGATTTCCAGTATTCATTTGCCCTAGGGTTGCTGATTTTCATTTGAGCCAAAAGGCTGGTTCTATAAGTCTTAACTGTAAATATCTAAAAATAGAAAATGAAAATGTAAATTGCAAAAAGCAGCCTAAGTGAGTTTACATCAATTGTATTTTTTGATCATTTTCTGATAAAAAATAAATAAATCTGAATAAGGTTGGCCAAAGTAACCAATTAGGTTGCCAGTTAGCAAATGAAAACAAATGTCAGTCAAAAATTCACAAAACTGCTGAAAAATTTGAGAAAAGCATTAAAGTCAATAGGCAACTTTTTTTTTTACCCATAACAAATTTTTACTCATGCAACTTTTTTTCCACTCCAAATGCATTCAAGTAAATGAGCATTTTTTCTTGCTGTGACAGTTTTGCCTTGGCGACTTATCCTCTCTGTCTCTTTGCGCATCACTAGCAACTATACTAGTGGTATTTATCACCTATTTTAGTAAATCTGACCCATAGAATAAACTGTCATGTGGTGAATTATCGTTCATATTTTTTCAGATAATTGAATACATCTACGCACATGATTGTAAGGAGCATCTGTTCTAGCTTGGGCATTGATATGATGTTTCCTAAATTCTATTATCGCACTACAGTACGTGATGGAATTAAAGCCAGTGTCTTTGCTGATAGTTGACCAGGTACATCCATTGAAATGCTGTAACAAAGCTCAAATGGAATTTTTCCCTCTGAACTGCATCACCATCTCTTCTCTTTAACCAATTTGTTTAATGTGTTTAAATGAAAAAAAAAAGATCTTTGTATAAAAAAAACCTTCCCTAATCTGCAGATTTTTTCAGGCGTTGAGATAAAGAGCAACTCATCATTAAGTGAGCTTTTTTTCTGACTAGCCATTTGTTTTGTTACCTTCTCCTCCTCAAACTGTGACTGTAGAATGAGGAAGATGGACCGAAAACTGGAGAATGGTCTTTGTCCTATTAAGGGAAAGAAATTAGATGCAAAAAATAGACAAAAGCCCTATTTACTGAGCTGTTGGAAAGGAGAGATACTATCCCTTTAAGTCTTGGTCTGAAGTATTCTAAACATTTCTTATTGGTTTTGGAAACAAGACTGAAAAATTGCCATCCATTAAGCTCTTCTGATGGAAGAACTAAAGAGCATTTAACCATTTCCTTTTTTATTCTATATGGTATTTTCACTAAATTAAATACAAATACCAGTTCGGCACCATTTCAACACATTTTTAAAAGTATTCATTTGTCCAAAATATTGTACTTTTTAAACAGATAATGAGGAATGTTACATTTCACCACCGTTATTACAAAGATGGCCTGTATCCCAATTTAATATTATTAAGTTATATTAAATATATAAATGTAACTTATTAAATGGACATTTTAGTGCCCCAATTTGCAATTTCTCCAATATGTAACAGTATAAATTCCTGGAATCGCAATGCATAAATAGCTGTTTCTATTTAACAAATGACCAGGACGTGACATTTAAACTCTAGCATGTTTGCATAAAAACCAGGGGGTATACAGCAAGTGGTTGATATATCACCATTTACTAGCAACTAGTAACTAGCAGTTAATATACAGTTAAAAAGCTAAACTTGATGGATGTGTGTTTTTTTTTCAACCTAAATTACTACGTTACTATGTACCTATGTATGTATTTGAATTTTAATGTGTTTTAGGGTGATTCCATATTATGTGCTAACAATTATGAATTTTAGGGGCCCACCATTTACTTAGCTCGAGTGAAGGAATAGAATAAAAAAAACCTTTTTTTGGCTACTTCGACCTTCGACTATGACTTTGAATCGAACGATTCGAACTAAAAATCGTTCAAATATTCAACCATTCGATAGTCAAAGTACTGTCTCTTTAAAAAAAACTTCTACCCCCTAGTTCGCCACCTAAAACCTACCGAGGTGCTATGTTCGCCTATGGGGAAGGTCCCTTTGTAACAATTTTTGGTTGAAGAAAAATCGTTTGATCAATCAATTTTTCGTTCGATCGAACTATTTGATATTTGAAGTTGAAGGATTTACATTCGGCAGTCGAATATCGAGGGTTAATTAACCCTTGATATTCGACCCTATGTAAATCTGCCCCTTAATAATTTTTTTTTAAAAACTCAAAATGTTGCTCGAAAAACGTAAAAGTAAAATTTGAAGTGGTTTTTAAAATGTGAGTTTTCCGATTTCTTTGAATTGATTTTTCGAGTTATAGACCCATTCAAAATGGTGAGTAGAATAATATTTCAAGATATTTAAGGCTTTTTTCAATTAAAATTTTTGTACTGGATATTTAAAAAAATAAGCAAACACTCTGTTTTTTATAGTGTGGGGTTTTTACAAATTAGAAAAAAAACCTCTAAAATTTACACAATTGCAAATTCTGATAAAATAGGCCCCTTAGATTAATAAATGTATTGTCTACTTCTTTCACTGAATTATTTGAATTATGATATTTGACTGATAAAAAATAAAAATGGGGTAAACATGAATATTTTATGATCCTAATACAAGAATATGGCTCATAGCTCAATTACCTCATGAATAAGTTGTTGTTTCAAACACAGTAAATAAGTTCATGTGATGTGACTTGGGTAATAAGACAAAGACAGATAGACTGGAACAATGATGCAAACAGGATCCCTGTTTCCAAGTGTGAAGTCATTGCTAAGCAAGCATGGTTGTAGAGGTGTCAGACTTTAACACAGGTAAATATGGATGGGGGGGGCATTATTTTGTAGACATGGGACCTGTTATCCAGAATACTGAGGGACCTGGATAATGGATCTTTCCATAATTTGAAACTTCATACTTATATCTTAGTTTGGATCAAGTACAAGCTACTTTTTTAGTATTACGGAGAAAAAGGAAATCATTATTAATTTTTATAAAATGGAGTCCAGGGGCAAATTTACTAAAGGGGCGAAGTGGCTAATGCTGGCGAAAATTGACGTCATTTCGCTCTGGCGAAAGAGGGTTACTACGCAAATTCTCTGAGTTTTTGATTTTACTGAACGTTACCTCTTGTTACTACGCAAATTCACAAAGTTTTTGATTTTACTGAACTTTACCTCTATCGCTAGACTTGCCTTCACCACTTCAGACCACCTAGAGTAGATAGGACTTGGTCCAAAAAAAGTTGTAATTTTTTTTCCAAGTCCCAAAAAACACTGGCGTCTTTTCCTTTATACAGGGTGTTAGGCTGCAAAAGATTGTATATTTTTTTTTGTTACCCTCCTTCCCACTTACATTTCCTAACATATGGCACATTAACTATACAGTGGGCTCTTGTGTAGGGTAATATAACAACTCTAATTTATTTTATTAAGGTTCCCCTCGCTTGTGTAGTGTAATGTATTTGCTGCAACATATACATCCATTGAAATTTAACTACCCGCTGTATGCAAATTATCTAACGCTAGGGCAACTTCGCTATGCCTGGCGTAGTAACGCTCAGTGGCGTAACTAGTTGTTATTGGGCCCCATAGCAAATTCAATTTAGGGCCCCAAAATATTTATAAGTTGGCCTATTTAACCAAGATATGTTTAAAAACAAAAGCAGAGGATAGCCCAAGATATTCAGTCATTTGGTTATATCTCTTTACTACAGATGTGTTGCGATATATGATCTCCAAAGGAGTATTATAATTCATATAATGTTTTAAAGTGTAATTAAAAACAATTGTATTTTGGTAATTGCTAAGTTAATTAAACTTATATCCCCCCAGGTTCTTTAATTACTTTGCCTCTGGAAATACTTTTAAAAGTAGCTGAACGCGGAAAGTAAAAAAGAATGCAAGAAAATGTTTAAAGCAAAATTTCAAAGACATGTCGGCTCATAAAACACAGATGCGAACAATATTTTAATTAAAAGAGAATATGTAATTAAAAGTTTTGATACCTTGAATTAAATGTCATTTTGGCAGCCCTGGTATAACTTTTCCAGTGTCTGACAGGAATTAGGAAAATTTCAAGATTTTCATAGTCTTTCACGTCAGTGGCAGTTCTGTCTTAATGAGAAAAAATATTTGAAAAGAGACAAGGAAAACAAAAAACACACTGAAATTAAGGATTATAGGATAAGGCAAATAATATAATGATATTAAGTGTAATAAATTACATTGGAAAAAATCTGTTAAAGCAGTACTGTACGTTTCCCAAAGGTCCCGTGACAGTGTGCTGCCGCAATGTGATACTTACTGCAGGTTACTACCATAGTAAGGAACAGTAATAATGATGATTAACTCCCAGAAGTCTCATAGGAATTGACTACTGCAATATGAGTTACCAAGATGCAATAAATCATGTAATGCAATCAAAATGACTTTATGTACGGTTATTTGTCATACTGGATTTAGGGATATTGTATGTATTTAAAGGACAAACCAAAGAAAAAATTCACATTCCTTTAGTGAAGGTCCAGTAATTATGCAGGTGCTCTGTTAATTTTTAATGGTGACTGGCTCCCTGGGTATGGAGTATGTGCAGTTTTCCTATGCTGCTGGAGTGCAAAAGCTCCTATCGAATGGGACAATTCATTGTCATCAATGACTTGCAGGTCAGGGGAACAGGAAAGAAAATCCAAGATAGCTGGGCAAGTGTCTGGGCCTAGCGGCTCTTGTAAGATTGGAGTCAGGACCAAGGAGGAAGCTGTATACAGAAATGATTGGTATTTGAAGGGTTAAGAAAGTTCGTAGTTTTATCCAGTCAAAAGTTGAGGGCAGGCAGGGAGTAGTCAGGAGTCAAAACAAGAATGTCAGGATCTAGAAATCAGTCAATAATGAATTATAGTGCACCCTGGAACACTAGGCAGTATAAACTATATTTGGGCATTGAACCCAGGTCCTTGGCATCCTTTTATTAAGAATTTAGCACCATCACTACATGACACACGTGGCTTATGGGCACTGCCATCTTGGCTGTGGCACAGAAGAGGAGAAGAGCGCTATCAGGCTCTCCACATACTGTATCAAACTCCAGAAACCATGCTCTGTTGGAGCTCAGAAACGTAAGAATGTTAGCCCAAAATGATGCTCATCAGAAAAGGATAGGGGCAAAAAATATATTGGTAAAATGGTGAAAATATACTCTCCTTCTTTTAAAGACTTACAGATATTAAAACATCTCATGTTGGAGTTGGACCACAAGAATGAGGCATTTTGCTCATCTTGTAGAAGGTAGTGGAGGGCAAGTAGTATGATATACCCAGATCAGTGACTGGTAGAACTATGCTCTTAAAACAATGTCACATATTTATTATAATTACTGTATTATCATATCAATCAATTGGTATTTTATTTATAGCGCCTTTAACAATCTCCCCAATTTATTATACATCATCATTTTTTAGAACTATTCAGTTCTTCTGAATACTGTTAGATATTTTCACATTCTCTCTCTGATAAAATATATGTCTTCTTGCTTTAGTTAATAGGCATTGTGACATTTCAACTTTTCAAACAGACTGGACAGGTCTTGTGCAAATTAATCATCTACAGAAAACTGTCATAATATTGCCATATGGCAAGGTGCCATCAGAATTATCATATATATTGTTAAGTGTCATAGTGAAAACGGTATATGGTTCAACATATGTTAATGTTAAAGAAATGTTGGAACAGTACCACAAATTATTTTCACTTAAAAAGCCTTCATTATATGCTTAGGGAATTGCAGCATTTACAAATGAAAACCTGAATACAGAACAAAGGTGCTTTCAATAGTGTGACTGTCAAGTCAACTACATGTAGCAGTTAACAAGTTCTTAAAATGGTCTTGTTTTATTCAATTTTTTCCACATATGATTGGACCAACAGTAATGATGGGTGAATCTGTCCGAAAGTTAATGGGCATCAAAATAAATTTGACAAGCAACAATTTTTGACGTTAGCGACGTGTGACTATTTTGTCCAAAAATGCAAAAATGCATTAAAGTCAATAGGCGTCAGAATAATTTTTATGCGCGATAATTTTATTTTTTGTCGTGGCGGATTCTTCACCGGCTAATTTTACAAAATTAGTTTCACAAAAACATTCATGGTCAGCGGAAATTTGCTGCAAATCCATGCCTGACGAATTTATTCGCATATCAACAGTACAGGTATGGGATCCCTTATCTGGAAACCCAATATCCAGAAAGCTCAGAATTACGGCATGGCTGTCTCCCATAGACTACATTATAAAAATAATCCAAATTTTTAAAAATGCTCCGTAATAATAAAACAGTAGCTTGTACTTGATCCAAACTAAGATATCATTAATGCTTATTGTAAGCAAAATCAGCCTATTGGGTTTATTTAATGTTTAAATGAATTTCTAGTAGACTTAAGGCATGAAGACCCAAATTACAGATCCATTATCCGTAAAACCCCTGGTCCTGGGTAACAGGTCCCATACCTGTATTACTGGAAAAAATCAAGATAGTAGCACTCCTTAGATACCCTGCTTATTATTCTTTATGGAAATATAAATGTGGTGTTTTGTACAACACTTTTTCTCAAACACATGCCAAAAGGAGGTTCTGAAAAGTATTTTTTGCTAAATGGTCATCTTATTGAAAATATTATTGAAAATATTTACGTTGTAAGCATTTACTGTATATTCTTGGTACTCAAATACTGGATTATTCTTAACAGGTGTTGCTGACAGTACGATCTAAACAATAACTGACTGTACAAATGTCTGTTGGCACTGTGACAGTCAGTCTCCTGTTGCTTTTGCACATGCATGCCCCTGGTTACTATTTCTGTGCACATTACATAATCACGTGGTTTTTATTTCTGTCTGTTGTCCGACCTTGATATTTGCCACCTATCCTGACCTCTAACCTATTCCCAAGTACAATTCTGCCTCACACTTACCTTGACTGTACAGGTATGGGATTCACTTTGCAGAAACCCAAACTCCAAATTACGGGAAAGCAGTCGCCATAGAATCAATTTTAAATATAATTAAAGTGTTTTTCCTCTTTCTCTTTCCTGGCAAAGTAAGTAAGTAAAAAGACTCCATTTTTAATCAAACAAATTAGATTTAATTTTTCTCTTTTTCTCGCAAAGAAACTTCAGGTGACTTCAGAAAACAAAGCACCTCATATGTTTTCCCACTGGCAGTTCACTGGTAGGAAAACATTTCAGATTGGTTGCCCGCTGTAGAGTAGATTGAAACACGGGAAACAAATCTCCCCATGCGCCAGTATCTTTAGGGTTCTGTCCTGATCGTGTCTGTATGATGATCTGTAGAAGAAAACGATAGAATCAATTAAGGAAATGTAATAAAAGTCCTAAATGGAAAATAGATTTGCATAAATAAGTATAAAAAGTGTAATATTCTTCATTAAAGAGTTATTCTATTATTGATTTTAATGAAAATGTTAAGACCTTTTTAAAGGTGGTACAATCTTCTGGTGCAAAAATCTTATTTTTTTTTTAAGATAGAAGCTTTAATAAATGTACTGTGTACAGGTGCAAACTAAAAAATCACAGAATAGTGATATTTCTGTAACGCAGGGTATCCCAAACCAGAACAAACCCCAAGGTTTCAGTCTAGGCTCACTCTTACACCTATAGCAGCCATCTTTGGTTTCAGGTAGAGCCCTCCGCTAGTCAGATGCTACCAGGTCTTATTGTGGGAGAAGAAAGTAGAGAGAGAGTTCTGAGCAAGCAAGGGAACCAAGTGTGGTATTGTAGAATGAGAAACAAGGAACGTAGTCAAAAGCCAGGCCGGGTCGGTAACAAACAGTCAATACGGTACAGATGCAGGACACATAAGAATGGTCGGGGTCACAGGCCAGGTTAAACATATCAAAATCACAGTACAAATTCAGAATCCAATAGAGTTGTCAAAACGGCAATAATCAGGACAGGCAGCAGACCGGACGAGAACCAGGGACAGGCAGGATCAGTAACAGCAGGAATACACAGAAGAATCACACCCAGGAACTCAAGAAAAGACCTTTAAATTGGGCAATGATTTCCCTATTGAAGGCTCTTTAAATATTTGCATTTCGCACCAGCCGGTGATGTCACATTCAGCACTTTCTGGATAAAGCCAGAAACAGCCGTGTACCCGGAAGAGACGCTTATTCAGGGAACCGGTGCTGGACAGGACGAATACAGTGGGCGTCGCCGCCAAGGTGCGATGGGTTTCCTGACGCACCCCCACTAGACCACCAGGGTGAGTTGTTACAATCTCCCCCAATCACCCCCAAAAAAGCAAAGTGGCAACTTTTAATTTTACAAAGCATATATTGTATAATCATAAAACATATAATCACTGTTGGTCTGGGCCTCCTTTCACCCACCAGGGAAACTGACATCTAAAGCTCAATCTTTGTACCATTGAATGCATTTAATTGTATCTGTATTACACAGCTTTGTGGTAGAAATAAAAGTTCTAATGGAATTTTTCATACAATGGGGTGTATCGAGAGATTAGCTGGTATACTGGCAGGCCAGTGCAACCATGCATATAATGATTTAATCAACACACCAGAGGTTTATTACGTTTGTATCCTGCATCTTTTCTACCATTACTTTGTATTTCCCAAATGCATAGATCACTTAAAGGGATACTGTTATGGGAAAACATGTTTCTTTCAAAACACATCAGTTAATAGTGCTGCTCCAGTAGAATTCTGCACTGATTTTGTTATATTTAATTTTGAAATATGACATGGGGCTTGATATGTTGTCAATTTCCCAGCTGCCTCCAGTCATGTGACTTGTGCTCTGATAAATTACAGTCACTCTTTACTGCTGTACTGCAAGTTGGAGTGTTATCACCCCTCCCCCCCCCAGCAGCCTAACAACAGGACAATGGAAAGGTAACCAGATAGCAGCTACCTAACACAAGAAAAAAGCTTCCTGGTAGATCTAAAACAGCACTAAATAGTAAAAGCCAAGCCCCACTGAGATTGATTCAGTTACATTATGTAGGAAACATAACAGTATCCCTCTAATGAAAAAACATGTTTTGACTGTGGTTTTTTAAATTCCCACTTCCACCTCCAAATTCTTCCTGAGATAAAGATTGATCCTCAAATGTGTTGCCAAAATATCACTAGTGCAAATATGTAACTGAACTTCTATTTTTCTTATAATAATTGATAAGCACAGAAGTGATTGCTGTCCTTCCCCCCACTGTGAGTATGGCCAGAGCTGCATCTTGGGGCTGTGCTGTTAAAGGAAACCTATAACCTCAGGATGAAAACCTAAGCAACAGATAGAGCCTGAGCGCTGTAATGCCCGGCCCATTTTTAAAAGTAAGCCCGAAGGGCATTTGCCCTTTGGGCAAATGCCCGAGCCGACAGATTGTCAGTCCTGGGCCTGATTCCAAAAGAAACCATTAGGTTGTTCACCTCTGAGTTAACTTTTAGTATGATGTTGAGAGTGATATTCTTAGACAATTTGCAATTGGTTTTTAATTTTTTTTATTATTTGTGGCTTTTGAGTTATTTTTGAGTATTTTATGCGGCAGCTCTCCAGTTTGCAATTCCAGCAGTCCGGTTGCTAGGGTCCAGATTACCCTAGCAACCATGCATTGATCGAATAAGAGACTGGAATATGAATAGGAGAGGGCTGAATAGAAAGATGAGTAAAAACAAGTTGCAATAACAGTGAATTTGTAACATTACAGAACATTTGTTTTTAGATGGGCCAGTGACCCCCATTTGAAAGCTGGACAGTGTTCGAAGAAGAAGAAGGCGAATAATTCAAAAACTATGCGAGATAAATAATGAAGACCAAGTGAAATGTTGCTTAACTATGGCTAGTCTATAACATACTAAAAGTTAACTTAAAGGTGAACCACCCCTTTAACTGCTAGTCTACAAGTCTTTTCAACTCAGGTCTAAAACAGTGAGATCTCTAATGACTAAATCTAACATATCATATGCTACATATCATATCATGCTACATGTGTGTCCTAGGCCCCTGACCTGTAGGTCTCTGAGGTGACTCAGAGGTGACTTCTAATATCTTCATATTTTACAACAGGGAGTACATTATTTATCATAATACATATTGTAGACTATTTTTTATAATACTGATTTTTTTTCAGTGACATCACTAAGCAAAGTTTATAAGGATTTCAATTACTGGATATTCTTGGCTCCTGTGTATTCTATGAAAACAGCTATATGTGCTAAAAATGTTAGTTCCACGGCATCCACATGTAAAGCGCCAAACCAAAACTACTAGAAAGATAATTCTCTTCCTACAGGTGTTCCATTGTTTCTAAGAAAAACAATTACATTTGCCACCTGTCTGGTTTTGACCCGGACAGCCTGTTTTTCGGGTTTCCCTAAGATTGACATGAAAGAAAGACAATCTGCATATGATTTATAGAAGAAAGTTGCTGTACAATACATTCATTTGCCAACTAAAACAGCTGTTTCACTGATAATTATATATAACATTTGCGCTAAAAGTATTGATTGTGTGCAAGAAAAAAAAAGAAATAGAAAATGCACCTTAAAATATATTTTCTTTGTTAAAGTGATGTGTAAATCAGAAAAACAGAGATGCCAAGAGAGAAATGAGTTGCTGGGCAACCTTACTGTTGTCGTTACCCAGGGGCAACATCAGAAAAGGAGAAAAAATGATTACTGGAAATAAAGTTATGTTAAAGCAACATAATAACTCAGAATGTTGATATGGTAAATGTTCATCATAAAAGGTTCTGCAGACACCAGACTAAAATGAAAAACTAAATTCTGCTAAAAATGCACAATAAACTGTATGAGAATGTCCCCTAAGACTCAGGAAGATAATTATTAATAAGAATTTATTCAGGTGCACCCTGAAGATTCATACATAGATGGAAAAATGAAATGCGAGATCAATGCAATAACATTCATATTATATTCAAAGAAGTGCAGTTTGACTCCAGGGCAATATGGTGATGGTGGTTTCAAGATATGATTTCCAAACTGTATGGAAGAGGATAAAGGGGAACATTTAATATTAATGAAACATCAAGCAGTTATACCCAGTTGCCTACTGCCAAAACTGATCAAATATAGGGTCAGTAGGATATGATTCCTTTATTACTGCAGTGCAGCAGGACATTGTTTAATAAACATCTTTTATAAAATAGTATGTGAATGTAAACATTCTATTCGAAACACAAAAACGGTGGGTTTTAAATGAGTGGTGTGTGTCATAGGGTGCCCTTTGTTCTAAGCTCTATGTAGTTGGGATGATCATGCAGAGTGCCTGCCATCATTTGGTGCAAGGACTGTGAGAATGCAGTTGGTTACAGACACCCCATGCCAACAGGATTATGCCTAACAATATTTCTGATACACAAGGTAGATATAGGAAGAAAAGAGGGCACTGATTCATAGAGCTGACAATGTAAAAGTTACCTTTTACATGGAATATGGATCCTGGCTCATAGTTGTTCTTTACCACTAAGTATGGACTCTGATAAGTCTAATGACATTCCACTCCAATAACATATTTTATGCTTGCCCGCTGTAAAAAAATTGGATAACAGAGATAGCTAAGGATTATGTTAAGTGATTGCATGCATGATCATCATACGGCTGTTTTGATAAATTGAAGGGACAGTGCAACATGAATTAGTGTCATTTGGTTGGGAGAAGTACAATTATTCATACGTGGTGATATTTTTTAGATTATCGGACAGTGCAATATGAGCCTTTATATATATATATATATATATATATATATAATATATTTTGACATGAAATTTACTGGATTGATGCTACATGATAACACAATTAATTTGAAGGAGAAATTTGATTAACGAATGCTGTAATCTCATGAATAATAAAGACCTCATGTATTATGATTTCTTGGAAAAGTGAAGGACTATAACAGTTTATACAACTTAGTAATTAATACATTGATTTTTTTATTTTTATGGAAAACATTTTTAAAAAAATAGCTCCCTGTTTGATTTATATAATATATGTAACCCTTTGTTGGTACACTCACTTACTTTGGCACAGTTGCTATGGCGATCAGGGGTCCTGAGACTCTTTGCATGAACTGGTATTTCCAGAGCAGTGTCGCCACCTAGTGAGCACTGAGGAGTTATACCTCAGGGGAATTCAAATATAAACTTTATAAAAAACTTAAGAAAAAGTAATTGGACATCTAATACACAATGCCCTGGGGACACATGGGGACTTACTTACCTCACTATTAGGTTCACACTGACTGACTCTCTAACACAGTACTTTTGTTATCATAGTCCCAATCACACCAGAAGGGGTTAATGATCACATAGTTCAATTCAAATGCAATGTCCCTTCATAAGGACAAGCACTTGAGCTAAAGAGATACATTGTACAAATGAGAAATGGCCAATATACTATTAAATCTTACAGACATTACCATAGTTTGGATAATGAAATATAATCTATTGTGATATTAATGAAAGTGACCTTGGATAGCCACAAAGTATCATTAAAGTGGACATAGAAGATTTCTCGATTTTCACATTGTGTTTTATCACTTCAATGTTTCTTTTCAGAGATGATATATGTGTGAACTTTCAAAATACATTAAATATTAAACACCTAACACAGTTTAGATAGAATGTAGAAGTCTGTATACCACCAAAACTAAAACCAAGAAAGTACATTTGCAACACTTCCCACTTTACCTACGTAACCTTTTTGAAAGTGCCCTGCTTTCTGGTACCTTGTACCTTATTTGGTCTTACCCTGACACTTCTGCCAGTTGCACTTACCTGCAACTCCTGCTAGAGCATGGATTATATGCAACTCTTTCATCTCTGGTGGGCCCTAACAGAACTGGTGAAGGAAGAGTTAATCACACTGAATTCACACACAAAACTTGATCTCTCACCACAACTATCTCTCATTCCTAAAACAAAAGACTTTTTATTGGTTGAATGGCTCACAAGCTCAAACACTTTCATGCCTCGGGTGTACTAGGCAACGCTCACATTGGTGTATTACTCTAGGAATCTCCTATTACTGAACCTGACCTCTTGAGTTCCGATATGGCAGATAACACTGCAGTGTTCAAACCCTTTGTGGTCTCCTCATTAAAGACTCTGGCTGCTTTAACTACTCAAGATGAGCTATTACAAAACTTCCTAACACTTACTTACCTACTGAGGCCTAGCTAGGCCCAAGGCACATCAGCACACCACCTCTTCCTGCAAGAAGAGACCAAAGAGAAATACTATGTGGTGGCTTACCCTTTTAAATAATATGGAACCCTGACACTCCCTGGTCAAGTTTTGGAGCTGCCAGGAAAATACATTAACCAAGGAATTTGAAAACAACTTCTCTTCTCAACTGTGGATCAGGACCACCTTTTATCTGTCCAAAACCATCTTATAAAGCTACTGGAAATAAAGCTTGGTACACCCATTTAATATTAAGGGACTGGTATCTTACATATTACTGTATGTTCTACCCTAGAATTTACACAACTGATGCACCAAAACCTATGACTATACAGTATATGTAGTTTCCTTTATATATTGCAATCATTTGGCATTTTTATTTATGTGAATACAGAATATATAACTGTAAAATACTGGCAAGCTGGACCATCATTTTATAGATTAATTATGTCTTACGTATTACTGTATGTTCTGCATAGAACGAAATAAAAAATCACTGGGAAAAAAAAAGAAAGGAAACAATTGTGCAAAAAGTGCAAAAACACGAAAATAAATAAGAAAAACAGTAAAAGAATACAAGAGTTGAAGCTTGCAGGCTAAAAAATAAATTATTTGTATTTGAACTGATTTGCATTGTTGGTATGTGTTACTGTGAGAGTAACAGCTGTGTGTGGGTGTTATAGCAACCTGTATCATACTAACACTAGGTATTCTTATTTCTGTTCTGCCACTTACAGCTCTATTGTTAGCCTTCCTTGCTAGATTTGATACCTCACTGTATTTACAGTTTTGCTGCTGTAGTTACTATAGGTTTGCTCTTTTATAAAAGTACCACAAAGATATACATCAAATCCTTAATTTAGATTTACCATCCTTTAGAAATGAGCAAAGCTTAATATTCACATTCTAATAATAATTAACATATAACCCATTTTGTTTTTTTGGGGGGGGGGGAGAGTTGAATGATTATATGTCTAAGGTAGAGTGCATGTATCTTAGAAAACTGAAGAAAGCATCAGGCACAGAACAATAAAAAAAACTCTGGAATCCAAAATAGAGCATTGAAACCATATAAATCGAGATAATCTAGTCAAAATATGCCAAAGAATTTTGAAGGAAATTACAGTAAGTGAGTTGAACTTCAATGTGTTCAAGGTTAATGTTCATCAGAAATAAGGCATGACTATAATAGCGTGAGATGAATTACAAAGTATATCGGGAATTCAGTAGTCTTGAGGATGAAGATGTTTCTACACTGCTGTAACACCAAACATGTTTTAATATATATATATATATATATATATATATATATATATATATATATTTATATATATATAAATATATATAAATATATATATATATATATATATATAAGATAATCGAAGGACTCGCACTCCAATTCCTTTTTCGTGAATAAACGTGTTAATTTATTTTTAGTTGCAACTAAAAATAAATGAACACGTTTATTCACGAAAAAGGAATTGGAGTGCGAGTCCTTCGATTATCTTATCTGAACAATATTGACCCACGCACCCTAAATTGCTTGGAACATCTGGTAAGAGTGCATACACTGAATGGACTTATATATATATATATATATATATATATTCTAAGCTAGGTTCATTTGTAGACAAGAATCATGCCTAAGGAGTATGGGATTGAGGTGCCAGGCACGCATTATGTCTTTGAAAAGCTGCTAGAGTAGCCCACAGTCAGTTGTGCAATCATGCTCCAAACTGTGCTCCTTGCACTTCCATAGAATTGAACTCAGTACTACTGCTTCCTCCTGCCTCAGAATTGTTCCAGATTGAGTTCTCCTGCAGTGAATTTGGAACCCTCCAAACGAGCCGGTAGCTCCAGCATTCCCACAAAGGCCTGCATCGATATTCACAACTAAGACAAAATTGTGCTGGAAATGAAACCTACTAAAAAATGTATGTAATTGTGTCCGATAACTCCCCCTTGCAACCGCAACAAGGCTGGTATTCTGGAGTAAATGCTGCATTGGGGGTAAAGAAACATAGTGATTGTATTAAGCCTTTAATACCTTTAGGTCTTCCTGTTAAAGGGGCTGATTTATTGGTTGTTTTTTTAGTTCAAACTTCACTTTGTAGAACACTATTTGTTCAGGCCCTTCTTACCCAGATTTCACCCAAACTGACTGGCATTTCTGGAGTATCTAAGAGATGAAATAAGCATTCACCACATACAGTACAATATGCTGCAGTCACTGCTTGGCACCCCTGATGAATCAATCACAACATTTAGAAAACCCTGGACTACATGCTACTGTATATTATTGGAAATTAAAATGCAGGTGTATGTTTTTATTAGCAAATATGTAAACTCAGGCTGCTACAATGTAGAATCTATTCTCTTGCTCCTAGTAGGGCTTATGCCCCTGTTGTATGTTTGGATACTTTATGTTACAATATTCTACTTTCTATTTAATTAATGTAATTCTTAAAAATCAAGTCAAGTGTACTAAAGAAATACATGTACGATTCGAGTTTTCGCTGTTTTATCAGATCTTTTCCCGATAATTTTATTGATAAATAAAATTGTGGATGGGAGTGTGGTCGACCTTGGTTTAATAAAAATTCGAGTTTTAGTAAATAACCCCCTTAAAGTGTTATACAGGTATCGGACCTATTATCCAGAATGCTCGGGACCTGGGGCTTTTCAGATAACGGGTCTTTCCGTAATTTGGATCTTCCCTCCTTAAGTCTACTAGAAAATCATGTAAACATTAAATAAACCCAATAGGCTGGCTTTGCCTCCAATAAGGATTAATTATATCTTAGTTTGGATCAAGTACAAGTTACTGTTTTATTATTACACAGAAAAAGGAAATCATTTTTAAAAATTTGGATTATTTGGATAAAATGGAGTCTATGGAAGATGGCCTTTCCGTAATTATGAACTTTCTGGATAACGGGTTTCCGGAAAACGGATCCCATACCTGTATACTCTTTCGTTGCACACAGCTAGATGGCCAAATACCCATTGACACCAACCACATTCCAACAATACTTCTTCTGCTCTTATTTGATCTACAGGTAACAAGGACCATCAAGGTGAACAGAAAGACTAGATAAGAAAATTCCTGTTCCCCCTGCAGTTTCCAAATCACTAACAAACTTGTTTTTTTAGACATTGCTATAAATAAAAATTGAAAATACTTTCTGCTTACATGCTCAGAAATAAATTAACAAAACTCATGGCAGCATTTGCCAAATTTATATCTGAGAACTAAAACAAACTGCTTTGCCATCTGCTGCTTTTGATAAGAGACTCATCTGCTTATGGAGCAGGTAGCTGAGTGGGTGACAGAGACAAGACGGAAAGATAATGAATTGCTAAACTGATCCAATGTTGCTCAGATGTCCCCAGAAAAGGTTAATAATCTAGCGGGTCATCCCAGTACTACAGCATTTAAGAATTACACAAAACTTATGTTTCCCTTTTCTCGTTTCATATTTAAATACAGACATATTAACAATCGATTCTGGCATGAATGTGTAATTACTGCATCTGTTAAGATAGCTGTTTGTAATCTTGACTAATACGCTTTTTTTTTACCTCTAAGGCAATACTGTCATTTGCAATGCATGGAAATATTTATAATCTGTTTGAGTGATAATGCTAAATATGTTTGCTTAGTTATTAGCGTTTACTTGGTATGACATATATTCATTTGCCCGTCTAATTCATTGCAGTCGTTGTACTGTTTTAGCGCACCTTTCAAATTAAGAACAATTTTATAGATGAGATACTCTATAATAAATGTATATTAACACAGCACATACTAAACAGGAAAAACAATTATATCTAATTTATGGGGATAATGTTACTGTCACAGAGTTACAATCCTGCTGCTCTTCCATAGATCACATTTTCACTCAGTGCCTTTATGACAATGGAACCTGAACATTACCATTTGTATATTAGCCATTAGCAAAGATTGATTTACTCATAAAAGGTTTCAAGTTTGACCAGTTAGGGTAACTAATCAGATGTGTTTTCACACCTGACCAGTAAATCCTACCTGCTGATTGGTTGTTATGGGTTATTAGACAACATGAGTATTGATGGCCAGACAATATAATTAAAACCTATTTAAAGAGATACTGACACCTGAAATTAAACTTTTTTTTACATCTATTATAATATTGGCTTTGCAAGCTACTTCTAACTTTGCCATAAAGTATTTGCATGATGCTTTTACATTACCTGTCTGATCCCCCATGTTCCTGTATGAGGGGGCTGCCATATTTGTGCAGCAGGAGTCCGTTAGCATTAGAAACTGTAACTAACAGGCTGAGATGGGACAGTCAGGTTGGCAAAGTCAGAGTGTCAGAGAGTCAGGCTTAGGAACGTCAACTAACAATTATATACAAAAACAAACCTCAGCAAAAAATGATCACCATGACCTATAGGTAACATTTAATGTACATTCATATGCTAAAATTCATTTTTTAGTGTCAGTATCACTTTAATACAGATATTATTTCCATTCTTTCCCTGCAGTAAACATGCAGGACCTCTTTTACTTGCTTTAGTAAAGGAATAAAGACATAATATATAAAGACAAAGGGGCCAATTCACTAACTTCGAGTGAAGGATTTGAAGTAAAAAAACTTCGAATTTCGAAGTGTTTTTTGGGCTACTTTGACCATCGACTACGACTTGACTTCGAATCGAATGATTCAAACCAAAAATCGTTCGACTATTCGACCATTCGATAGTCGAAGTACTGTCTCTTTAAGAAAAACCTTCGACCCTCTAGTCCGCCATCTAAAACCTACCGAACTCAATGTTAGCCTATGGGGAAGGTCCCCATAGGCTTGCCTACGTTTTTTTGGTCGAAGGATAATCCTTCGATCGTTGGATTAAAATCCTTCGAATCGAAGGATTTAATCGTTCAATCGAAGGATTTAATCGTTCGATCGAAGGATTATTCCTTCGATCGAACGATCGAACTATTTGCACTAAAATCCTTCGACTTCGATATTCGAAGTCGAAGGATTTTAATTCCCAGTCGAATATTGAGGGTTAATTAACCCTCAATATTCGACCCTTGGTGAATCGCCCCCAAAGTGAGTAAACTGCATAATAAAAGTGTTGTGATATAGATACCGGTATGGCATCCCTTAGCCGGAAACCCCTTATCCAGAAAGCTCCGAATTACAGAAAGACTATCTGCAATTAAGACCATTTTAAGCAAATATGTTAACTTTAGAAATTATTTTTTTTTCTCTATAATCATAAAAGGGCACCTTGCACTTGATCGTAACTAATCTGCATTAAGGTTTGGTGGTCCAAATTACAGAAAAACCCTTTATCCTGAAAACCCCAGGTTCAAACATTCTGGATTAGATCCTCTACCTGTCATAATAAGAATTATAATAATTATTATAATAATAATAAAGGCAAAGTGTCTAACTAATACAAAGAAAAAACATGAACTAAATGTTTAAAGTATATATACAGTATATATAGAGACTAATACACCTCTTAAATTTTAAAATATAAGGAAATTATAAGTCACTGAGGAGCTCCATGATTATATTAAGGCACAAGGTCAAAGGCCAATTATTTTATACAGGCTATGGGACTCCAAGCTGACTTCTAATGACCACTTGCACACCATAAACTGTAAACTCATATTATTGAGGTGCAGCCTGTAAAGCTAAACAGAACATAGCCATTGATTAATGAGTTGGGTTGCTAGGGCCCAAATTACCTTAGCAACCATACATTGATTTGAATGAGATATGGGATATGAATAGGAGAGGACTTGAATAGAAAGATGAGCAGGGCCAGGCCAAGCTGACCGGGTCCCCTAGGCAATGTAAGGGGAGGGACAGAGGAGAAGGGAGGGACAGAGAGGCGAGCGACAGGGGTAGAACTGCAGACGGGAGCAAATCTGAACTAGGGGTAGACAGAAGAATCTTAAACAGGTACCTGCCAGCACCCCTGCACCTTTGGCCCTAGGCAGGTGCCTCTTCTGGCTTTCCCTAGTTCCGGCCCTGTAGATGAATAATAAAAAGTACCAATAGCAATAAAGTTGTAGCCTTACAGAGCATTTGTTTTTTAGGGTCAGTGATCTCACTCTGAAGAAGTGATCTCACAGCCAGAAAAAAAAGACAAATAATTAAAAGAATTATAAAAAAAAAAATTATAATGAAGACCAATTGAAACGTTGCTTAGAATTGGATATTCTATAACACACTAAAAGTTAAATTACAGAGGAAGGTGACTGTGCATCTGTTTGTTCCATTTAAAATCGATGGTCTTTGTTGAGGACCTTACTGCCATTGCTGTAGATTTTATGTTTCCAGGTTACTCTTGGATCTCTGCTGTGCCTCATGTTGCATGCAGATTTCAATTCTGTCAAGACTTGTCTGCAAAAGCCAAGTCATTTCAGTCATTTCTTATACATGCTGAACTGTTTGAACAATTCTAACTACAATTAGCACATTCCACTATTATTATACATGTCATAAAGGGTCCATCAAAAGTATATTTGTAGTATGTGATTGGGTGTTTTAGGCAATGAAGCTAATTAGGAATGTTTCCATAATTGCCTTTGTTGGAAACAGGGACACAGTAACTTACACTTACATATCTTTGATCAATTTAACATGTTAAGACAATACAACTCCTCCTGTAAACTCCAATAATACCAGCACCCTGTGGTTATAAATATGTTTATTGCTGAAAAAAGTCTTAAGCAAGCAGATATTTTCCCTGTAAGGCAGCAGTTTTTCATGTCAAAACAAAAGCTCAAATAAGATAAGGGTAAATGCTGTATCATCCAACAAGGAATAAAAAGCCCACTGATGAACATTCGTTCAATTACTAAAAAACGTGGTCTTCAAAAGGCAACTGAAAACTGCTGCTTAAATATTTTAGAAGAGTTGTTAAAAGTTAGAGTAATTAAAAAAAACAAAGGGGTTATGTAATATTAGGAACACAGTTTGCTATACATCTTGTAGCAACCAATCAGCAGGTAGCATTTACTGATTACTAGGGATGCATCAAATCCTCTATTTGGGATTCGGCTGAATCTCTGATTCCTTCATGAAAGATTCGGCCGAATAGCAAACCAAATCCTAATTTGCATATGCTAATTGTGCTAGGGATGGGAAGGAAAAACATTTTTTGCTTCCTTGTTTCGTCACAAAGTTACGTAATTTCCCTTCCCGTCCTTAATTTGAATATACATATTAGGATTCGGATTTGGTTCCGCCAGGCATGACGATTCAGCCAAATCCTACTAAAAAAGGCCAGAACTGAATTCTGGATTCAGTCCATCCCTACCTGTTCAAAAGAAAGCATTTCATTGGTTGCTTTGGATTCCTGCCCCTCTGCAAACTTTGTGCCTTTTATTATGAATTGTATGGAGGAAAGTGTTAACCACATAAACAGATAAGTGATAAGTGTAATGGTGGAGATAGGATAATTTTAATGCAGACTGATTGCTACATACTTTAAAGAGATATCTTGGTACTGTACATATATGCTGTACATTACATGAGTCTTATCATGTTAATTATATAAAAACAAAAGTAATGTCATCATGTATTATCAGTTCTTAGTGATGTCATATGTGTTACAAGAATCTTAAAATCCTCTGTCTTGCAAAAAATACAGTATATATAATAATGTTATAAATAAATTTATATTTTACTGATAAATAAATATATATACAATCTACATGATGGCTTTTATGCATGAGCAACGTCTTGGAATCATATTGAATATGCATTTGCTAGAATTAATTTCAAGTTTCACAAAAGCCTGTTTTTTCATCAGTCCATTCATTTAAGCAACTATTGTTAAACTTCAATATTTAATGGCGTGGACAAGTTAACAATTTTGCATTCATGGCCTGCAATACATTTGTCATCTATATTAGCATACTTGCATTGATAAAGGTTCTCTGGGACAATTGCTATTTCATCTTTGCATTAGGATCTCCTTTCATTTATTTTTCCAAAGCCCTGGCTCAAAAGCTCAGTAACATACTTTTGTACATTTTCAAAACTTTCCCTTGGTTTTTGATGTAAAAGTAGAGACAGATCAGAAGGACATTTCTGCCAATCCAATTATCCACTCCATACAAACCCCAGTAGCAGAACACTGTTCACCTGCATCCTTGCCCTCAAAGCAGGCTTCCAGCATCCCACACTGCTTATGATGCTGCAGTACCACAGAGAATAGCACCAGAGATTTTTTTTATCAAATGTTTTAGCTTTCCTGGATTCAGTATCAAGTGGTTTTTAATAAATAAAGAGGGCTTCTCTTACTCATAGCGAGCAAAGTTCACATTTCTGAACAATTATTATCAGTTTGTTCCAGAATATGGCTATTTTTGTGTCCTGTGCAAGTCGATATAAAAAAAAAACAATCTCAGTAGCCCCCCCAGTTGACCAGGTTTAATTGATGAAAAAAAAGAATGTGTGGATGCTGCAAACCAACGGAACGAAACTCCGAATGCAAAAATCATGAAAAATTTGTAATTTTTTTATATATAAAATATCGGACTTTTAAAAATCATGGTTTTTTTCGGAATTTATTAAACCCAGAGGATGGAAAAGTCAGAATCACAAAATCCGGCATCTCAGACCTGTCAAAGTTGCATATAAGTCCTAATGATTTTTTGATGTGGGCTGGGTTTATGGCCAGCGTTTTTGGTCAAAATTCCGAGTTTTCGGGTGCAAAATCCGAAAAAATCTTGAAAATCAGATGAAAAATCAAGATTTTTTCCTGCAAACAAAATTTCGGGAAAGTGTATTAATAAATAAGCCCAAAAAACCTGTGTGGATTTGGTTAGAGTTTTTTCCAGAAAACATTGAGATAAATTCGGACTTTGATAAATAACCCTTTAATAGTGAAAGAAGCCCAGTGGGGTAACAATCAGTTCATGGATTTAAATACATTCATGAATACAGGATTTCAATTCATTGTCAGACTGACCCACCAGGATGCCAGAAAAAATCCCAGTGAACTCAGTCCACTCTGTACATTGTACAATTAGCAGAAAAAGAGATGACCTGGGAGCACACCGGTATACTCAACCTCTGCGTGCTACACGTGAAAAGCTGCCTGGTAAGCTTATTAGTCCAGAACCATGTAACAAGCATGGTGTACCAATGAAAGGAGAGATTTGAATGTCGCTTTAAAAATTCATATTTTACTCATCCATTAAAATCTACACTCTATCGCATACATAAGGAACCATTGCTTAACGTTTTTCGTGGCTGTCCAGCCACTTTCTCAAAAGCTTGTGAGAAATAGCTGGACAGCCACGAAACGTGTTAAGCAATGGTTCCTTATTTATGCGATGGAGTGCCTATTTTAATGCATGAACAAAATATGAATTTTTCATTCAAATCTCTCCTTTCATTGGTGCACTGTGCTTGTTACACCCTGTACATTGTGCCCACCTCATTTGCCCTGGCACCACAACCTAAAGCCCCTGTCTGATATTGTAACATGAAGCACCAGCCATTGCCACCCAACCCACTCTCAAAAACTTCCATTCTCAAAGGCAGGGGCACCAATTTAGTTCAAGTTGCTTGCATGACCTCCAGTCCGCCAAGGTATAGGTACTAGGTTCACTTCCCCATTTCCTATTTATTCCCCCTATTTCACTTGGCACAGCACAGGGTGTGGTTTGGGATTCCGTAGGTAAATGGACAGTGAAAAAAAGGCGCTCCCCCCAGATATTTAGTATAGTTTGTGCCGGAGGAAATGGTGAGAACGTTTTTTTATTGGGTACTGGGCATCAAGATCATTACATATATAAGCACCAGGAACTTCCAAATGTTAAATATATGTTTTGTTTATGATATGTTACTATGACTGGATTTAAGAAAAATTTATTTCAGCAAGGGACATGTGTGTTTGAGTTGATTTGAGGTGGGCTCATGGGATATTTGGAAACTATGATCAGGGACATATTAGATGTCCTTTTAATACATTCCATGCAGTTGCTGAGTCGAACTGAGCTCTATTGCCAGTGTATGGCCAATGGCGCAATTTATAATTCCCCTGTAATAATGTCACTGGCTGTAGCATTCACTGATGAGTACCTGATTAGTACCTCTTGTGGCTGCAGGTTTAGACCAAGTCTAGCATTTTTATGTGAACAATGTGACAAAGGAGTTTGTAGTTTTTTTACGGTTATAAATGAAGAGTCTAGGAGTAGCCATACATGGCCATGCCTTTTTGAACCACAGGCCAAATGGCTAGATATTGTCTAATTTGATCTCAAAAATCTATGATAAATACATCAGAAAATATGGAGTATGGCACTGTAGCCCCTTTGATGGGTATAGATCTTTTATCCCGACAAACTGAAAAAATTGCCTACCAATGTACGAAAGCTAAGGCAATAAGTCCTATTTTTGGAAACTATACCATTATGGACAGATTCAATTCAGTGAGAAAAAGGTTTATAACATGAAAAGTCATGGACAAGATTCAATTTGAGATGCAATTCAATTTTATAAAACCTTATCTGCCAGTTTATCACATGAAAACTCTATTAAAGTCTATGGAAAAATCTGGAACAGAATTAGGAGAAACGTTTTTTTTTCTCCTAGAATTGAATCTCGTCCACAAGCTTTCACTTGATAGACCTTTTTCTCACTTAAAGGAAAAGTGTTTTAAAGTAATGAAAATATAATGCAGTGTTGCCCTGCACTGGTAAAACTGCTGCGTTTGCTTCAGAAACACTACTATTGTTTCTATAAATAAGCTGCTGTGTAGCAATGGGGGCAGCCATTCAAAGGAGAAAAGGCTCAGGTTACACAGCAGATAAGCTCTGTAGAACATAATGTTATCTGTTATCCACTATTTAACCTGTGCCAAATAGTCTTTTTTGTCAATTTCAGCCATTGCTACACAGCAGCTTCTTTATATGAACTAAAGTAGTATTTCTGAAGCAAACACATCAGTTTTACCAGTGCAGGGCAACACTACATGATATTTTCATCACTTTAAAACACTTACATTTTTTGGTGTTACTGTTCCTTTAATTGAATCTGACCCTGAGTCTTAAACTGGTTTGCTTGTATCTCAGTTATTGAAATATTTCAAAACTCACTAATGAGTTCAGAAGTCTTTGCCAATTGTAACATATCTAATGAGTTTGGGTTTCATTGCATGCCTCAAACAGATCAGCAGACTTTGATAAATCTCCTGTAATACTTAAAATAAAGTAATTGAACTTTGAAAGCTTTTTGATATCCTATCAGTATAATAACACAACTGCAAACAGTCAATGAAGCACTTCTTGAGCAGATGTTTTCTTAACTTCATAGCGTTTATCTTATTGTTCAGACAGCAGAGAGACTGTTGCAGTTAAAATTATTCTGCTATAATCTGGTTTTATGCTCCACTATCAGGTTGCAATGCTAATTATTTCTTTTTAGTGCCTGGCTAAAAGAGAAAACATATTTGTTTGAACTGTGGATGTGACAATAATTCAAAAATGTTGCAAGAAAATTTTAACTTAAGTAATCATTTGTGCAGCTAAAGAAAGGTCAAGGAGCAGAACAGCATTTCATCACTCTGCTGATAGTTTCAATTATCATTCCTATCAAATAAAATAAATGATCAGAGTCTTCAAGCAAACAAGAGTCTTGCATCACCCATGCAAAGTAAGCAACTGAAATTAAATGCCTTTCATCCCAGCACATGGAAATAGTTTATGGCATCATGTGTACTTGTCTGCCATGTGTGATAATTTTGCAATCAAATGTATGCGGAAAGTTCAGCAACATAATCTGATAAGGTCAGAGTTTTAACTCTGGAAATGGTTTTGAAAAGGTCACCTAATTATTTTTGAATTCTCTGATTTAAACTGTAATGCTTTGAAATGTAGTTGAATTTCTGTGTTCAAGCCAATTAAGCGCTGACAGTAGTTGCTAATGAAAACAATCCATTGTCTATGCGGATGTGTAATTTATTTCCCAAAGGTAAATATTTGATTAGAATTAGAACTGTAATGGCAGTTTAGAAGAATAGCCAATATGGCATTGGATTTACAAGAATATGTTTAATGAATTTTTAAGTCTTCTATCTTCAGCCATATGTTTCTCCAGTAAAGGATACCTTTACTATTCTGTCCCCCCACATTATATTCCTGTGATTATCTTATTGCTGAGATAATTAATATTACTAGTTAATCATGGATGCACAACTGTCTCCTGACATGCAGAATGCAATTTATGGATCGGTCAGCTTATCTTTATTTATATTAACTAGATATAAATAAATATGAAGGCATATGCATTATGAGAACTGTAATGATAGATAGATAGATGATAGATGATAGATAGATAGATAGATAGATAGATAGATAGATGATAGATAGATAGATAGATAGATAGATAGATAGATAGATAGATAGATAGATAGATAGATAGATATGCTGATGCCTTGCCTGTCCAACATAAATATGTCCAATATGAAGTTGGTTGTCCTTTTGTTACTCTTCTACTCATCTAAGAAGGCTTTTCACTAGAAGTTGGAACATTGTTGGTTGGATTTGCTTCCATTCACCCACAAGAGCATTAGTGAGGTTGGGCACTTATGTTTAACAAGCAGGACTGGCTTGAAGTTGGCAATTTAAGCCAATAGGTGTTCAGTTGGATCGAGGACAGAGACAGGCCAGCTCAGTTCTTTGACTCATTCCATTGCTTTAGTGCATGGCGGCACTATTGCACTGAAAAAGAAAGAACTTTCCACAAACTGTTACCAAAAAGCAGAAAGCACCCAACCATAAAGGTTAGCCCCAAGCCATTATACCACTTTGTCTGTTAAGGTTCCAGGTCATGGTATATTTATAGCAATAATTTAAATCAACATCACTTGCTGCATTTTTTTTTTTTTTTGCTCTTGAAGACGTTTTGCTATTCATGGAATGACTAGCGAAAAGTTTTCAAGAGCAAAAAAAATACAGCAAGTCCAGTTGATTTGACTTATTATTATAGATGTTATTCCACTTTCAGCAACTTTACAGAATTCAGGCTGCTAGTCTTTTCCTGTCATCTCTCAAACCCATATTTAAACTGGCAGTTGCTGAAGTCTAATACATTACTCAAAAGCACACGTTTTCAGTGCTCCAGATTAGTGATGGGCGAATTTGGGCCATTTCCCTTCCCCAAAAAATTTGCGAATTTCCAGTGAAATTCACAAAACTTCAAAAAATTCACGAAACGGCGAATTTTTGCAGGCAAATTTTTGCTGGGGAATTTTTGCGGCAGTTTCACGAATAAATCACTACTCCAGATTCCTATCGTGGTGACCTTAACGGGGACTGACATAACTGTGGCCGAAGCATCTAATTTCACATAGTTGCACCAGAACACAATTGCTCTGAAATTGTTTCATCTGCTGTCAATTCTGGGGCTTGCCATTATAATGACATGTGCACCTGATTCTTAAGGTGCAGGTGTTCTGCAGCAACTGTGTAGACCCCAGAGCCACAAACCGAATCCTAATTCTTATTTGCATATGCAAATTAGGGGTGAGGAAGGAAAAGGTGGAAAAAATTGTTTTTGCTTCCTTGTTTTGTGAAGAAAAGTCATGTGATTTCCCTTCCTGCCCCTATTGCAAATTAGGATTTGGTTCAGCTAGTCTCAAGGATTTGGTCGAATCCCAATCCTACTGAAAAAGGCTGAATCCTGCCCGAATCCCAAACCGAATTCTGGATTTGGTGCATCCCTGTTTTTAACTAAATGTAAATAATCAGAATCAAACCCATTATAACATTAAGTTGGTTGGATTTGCTTCCATTCACCCATTGGATTTTTTGTGTCTGAACGTTTGGGTGACTGACCCCTATTAGGTAGCCAAAGGTTTTTGGAGTTCAGAGCTTTAAAAAATATTTCTGTGTGAATCAGAACTTTCTACTCCATTCTACCTCTCTAGCATAATGGCATTTTTATTAGCATAAGAATAATATGAGGCTTTTCATCTGATCAGTTACATTTTATGAAGACAAATATATAGTAACTAAAGTGTAAATAATAATAATCAGAATAAAACTCATTGTAACATTAAGGATAATGGTGGTGAGATTTTATTTTAATGTCTCTTTAAATGACTCAGTACGTTATATAATTTCCTGAAAATCACCCGCTCATGAAAAGAGATGCTTTCAGCCTAAGATACTGTTAAATCTCAACTACTGAACTTGCCAAACTATGAAAGCTTGAACAGATAACCACATTCTGCTGAATATAAACCAGAACTGAACGTGTGTGTGATGCTTAAAGGGTATCTTCTGCAGTGGATTACGATAAACTGAAATGTGGGACTATTTTTCATTTCCACACTTCACTATTTATATATATGTATCATTTTATGAGATGTAAAGCTGGATATCTTATGAAAGCAAAAATACAGTACCTATGGCTCCATATAGAGAATGCAGCTACAGATAATTATGCACGGCACAGCTGATTAATATGGCCCAGGGCCAGCACAGGAAATCATAGCAGATAAAATCAATGATTCATCTAGAAATAGACACAATATTGGGGAAGTAAGTGTGATACTGAATAAGAAGCAATGTTTTCTAGAGAAAAATAGAATATGTGTTGTCTTCTGCAAATACTAAATTCCTTTTTTGTAAACTACTTAGGGGCACATTTACTAAGCTTGAGTGAAGGATTAGAATGAAAAAAAACATTTCCAAGGTTTTTTTGGGTACTTCGACCATCGAATAGGCTACTTCGACCTTTGACTACGACGTCGACTTTGAATCGAACGATTCGAATTAAAAATCATTCTACTATTCGACCATTCGATAGTCGAAGTACTGTCTCTTTAAAAAAAACTTTGACTACCTACTTCGCCACTTTAAACCTACCGAGCATCAATGTTAGCCTATGGGGACCTTCCCCATAAGCTTTCTAAGCTGTTTTTGATCGAAGGAAAATCCTTAGATCGATGGATTAAAATCCGTCGAATCGTTCTATCATTCGATCAAAGTATTTGCGGAAAATCCTTCGACTTCGATATTCAAAGTCGAAGGATTTTACTTCGAGGGTCGAATATCGAGGGTTATTTTAACCCTCGATATTCACCCAATAGTAAATGTGCCCCTAAGAGTTGCATTTGTGGTTTAGATCAACATACATTCACAAATATGGTCTATGTGAGTTTATGAAGGGGTCGGAGTGAGTGTTGGGTTTCATTTGGAGGAGTTGATGGACTTTGGTATTTTTCCTACCCAACTTAACTATATGACTATGTAACACTGAGGGGCAGATTTGTCGAGGGTCGAATTTCGAAGTACAAAAAACTTCAAAATTCGACCATTGCATTAAAAAACGTCAAATTCGAATATCGAATTAAAAGTTTTTTCACCGAATTTGGCAATCCAACGATTCGAAGGATTTGAGCGATCGATCAAAGAATTTTTATTCGATGTGTAAAGACTTAGAAAATGTTGTAGAAAGTCCCCATAGGCTAACATAGCACTTCGGCAGGTTTAATTTGGCGAAGTATTGAAGTCGAAGTTTTTTTTAAAAAGACAGTACTTTGATTATTGAATGGTCGAATATTCAAACGATTTTTACTTCGTATTGAAGTCGAAGTAAATTCATAGTCGTAGTATCCTATTCGTAGTATCCAAAAAATTACTTTGAATTTTGAATTTTTTTCGAATTCATTTTGACCCTTGATAAATCCGCCCCTGAATGTATGTTTTATTTTTATATCACATAATTATTCCTCCAGAAACGGGTTGTTATGGGTCCAGTAACAATCGGCAGGTAGCATTTGTTTAGTAAACATCTAATTGGTTGCTTGTGATGGGCATGCTTACACATTGGGGGTCATTTACTTTAGAAGTCACTTATTTTAGAAGTCATTCAAATCTGCAATTTAGGGAGTAATTGTGGGCTCAGGCCATAACAGAGCCCTGTACATCTGACCTGTAGGGTTACCACCTTTCTTTCTGGGCCATATTGGCTGATGGTGTAAGGAACAGAGGTAAAGAAAAGATCACCAAACACTCGAAGGCGAATGAAGTGAGAGAGAGAGAGAGAGAGAGAGAGAGAGAGAGAGAGAGAGAGAGAGAGAGAGAGAGAGAGAGAGAGAATTAGAGGCAGGCCAGGGGCAGAACAACAACTAATTTACCAACAATTACATTCAACTCCAAGATGACTTCCAATATCTTCATATTTTGCAAAGGATACACATTATTTTTTTCCATAATATACAAATTATAAAAGTTTCAGTGAGTCGTGTGGCACAAATGACATAATTGAGTACTGATAACAGCTGATGACATCATTTATGAGGCTATATTTTAAGTATATTCATAGCTCTTATACATTGTACATGTATTGTCTGTCAATACCCTGCCATAAAAATGGAGATTTAAAGAAATAGTGACAAGAGTTATAGGGATTTGATGGACACTGTTAGAAGAAGTGTGCTTTGATGCATTTACAAATAAATGGAAGCCTTACAAAGTATATTTACTCCAACTTAAATGTGTCTTTTCACTTTTCGTCCTCTTTTGTCCAAATTCTTCCAGGCTGCTTTTAGCCTATAAATGTTTTTTTGTTTTTTTTCATTTCCGTTTTAGCCATTGTCCACTATTTTTAAGAAGTGCATAACAAACACATTGCTATTGAATTTCTTGGGTTAGGGAGAATCTTGATAAACAATAGGGCTTACTCTAAGAAATCCTAGCGAACAAGCTTCTCTTGTACTCTGGATATAATAACACAATGACAGGAAATCAATAAAACACATTAAAGCAGTTTCAGTTCCACTTTTATTAAAAATTCTATTATTTATAATTGAACCTGCCGACAAGAAAAAAAAAAAAACAAGCTTAAGAGGCAGGCGCTGTTTATCTTTATTATTTATTTCAGATTTTCCACCACATGTATTGCAAGAACATATGTGGCTTTGTAATGAAATAAATTTCAACTGGGGCTGTATAAAAGTGTGCAAAGGAAATAATTCTTGGAAAGAGCAAGTTAATATGCTGTTTCTGCTGAGTGTAATGTTGTTCTTATAGCACACAGATTCTGACTAGGGAGAATTGTCATTCCATTTAAGATTCAATTAAATACTGTATTGTAGATCATTTTTGCAGTTGTAGCAGGTTTAATCATTTCTAGAATGCCTTAAGGTCTTTACTCCTCTTCCTTTGACCTGGCTACAGGACATAAAATACACATGTATAAATGTGTACAATGTACACTGCTGGGAGAACCATACCCCAATAACATGGCGGGGCTGGATAGATTTGAACATGAGAATTTGATGGACAGCAAGAAATTTATTACCAAGCAAATAAGGGGAAATAAATGCTATCAGACCTATAAGATATAAACATACATAGGCTATACAGCAGAGAAAGAGTACAGGCATGGGATCCATTATCTTGAAACCCATTATCCAGAAAGCTCCAAATTATGGAAAGGACGTCTCCCATAGACTCCATTAAATCGAAATAATCCAAAGTGTTTCCTTTTTCTCTCTAATAATAAAACACTACCTTGTACTTGATCCTAAGTAAGAAAAATGTAATCTTTAATGGAAGTGAAAATGATTTTTTTCAAACGACATGAACAAGATGGAGTGAAGAAAACAAAATGGATCCTGTTTCTCTTCCACAAAATTTAATATCAGCAAGATACTTATACTAGTCCTCACAATTGTACCAGGGTACTGACAAACACCATTTATGCTTTGGGGGTTATTTATTAAAGTCTGAATGCTAAAAACTCATAAAATTCATTTTTGTTTTTTTTACTATAAAATCCAAATTTTTAGTGGGAAAAAAAAAATCACATTTTTCGAGATTTATTATACCCCAAGGATGCAAAACGTCCAAATACAAAAATCCGCCATCTCAGACATTGTATATAAGTCAGTGGGAGAGGTCCCTATACCATTTGGAAGTTTCTGTGGTCTCCGCTGGAATTAGCCTGAAAAAAAATCAGAAAAATTCTGATTTTCAAAAAGAAGCCTGAAAAAATTGTACAATTCAGGGAAAAACTATGATTCTGGTTTTTGCTCGATTTCACCGAGTTTTTCCCCCATGCAATTAAATCAAGCTTTTTTTTTAATAATAAATAAGGTCAAATAATGGATTCTAGTTTGGTCTCACTTTTTTAAAATAAAAAATTAGAAATATTTTGGTAAATAACCCCTTTATATCACTTATCACATATCCACCCTTCCCCGTTATTTTCCTGGTTAAACAATGCAAATTGAGGCTTCTAACTCCATCAAACTGTTCCTCGGAATTTTCTCTCTTTCCTTATTCTTGTCCCTGAGGGGGGAGAACAGCAGCTCCAACAGAAATGAATAATAAATTAGACAAAACAAGAATACATTTTATACAAAGCAAAGCATCACTTAGAACCCTGAGTACAAGTTTAAATAAAACTGTAAACCTGTGATCTTCTGTAGCCAGGGGATTAGGCACATGCCAGTATATGAATGATATGTGGATCACTCAATAGAAAGTGATTGTACAGCAAATTGGCCCAGAAATAATGCTAAATGAAGAATGTGATAGAATTTTCAGCAGTTGCCTGAAATATACAACTGGAGACCATAATGAGCTAATATTTTACGAGGAAAGAGTTATTATCAATTAAGTTTTCAAACTGCTGACTTTCAGTATTGAAATAGTAGGTAGAAAAATGCACTGCATCAACAATTTCACTATTAATCACGGCAACTTCATTTAATCCACTATCTGTATGATGTATATTAGTATATTGTTGTAGGTACAAACACATCTCAAAGGATTCGGTCATTAAAGACTCACGCGGAAGAAAAATGAACAGATCTCTCAGGAGAACACATAAACTAACTTGATTCCGAAAAGTAATTTGAAAGGCGCATAAAACTGTTGAATAAATGGAAGACAGCATTTCCAAGCCAATAATGGAAATATTTGTATAAAATGATGTTGGTGTACCCACTAGAAATAAAAAAAAAATACAATTTAGCTTGTCTGCCTGGTTGCCCGGCCTGAAGCTTCATTAGTGTCATTCTGACACTTTACAAGTAAGGCATGACTTCAAGCAATACAAAAATAGACATGGGGATAGAGCACAACCCTCTCAGTCTACACAATGTTATTGTGACTGATACAGAAAGCATACTGCTGGCTCTGTGTCTGATGGCTGAATAACCAGCCTCAACAGAAAATAGAATAAACAGCAATGATACAGAACATCACTCTGCTAAATAAGCAATAATCTGTAATGTGCCTCTATCTTCCTCAACTCCATACTGTACATGTGACATGTTAAAAGTATTTTTCACTTAAAAGCCATTTACGCACCCCCATAAACAAACACAGACTGTAAATAGAACACAAAAATTAGATTTATTTCAATCCCTCCATCTGAAACTGACAGTACTTAGTTTCCAAATTCTAATCCCCGGGATCCATTTGCCAGTTCATATGGTTGGCAAAGCCCTGTTATAAATGATACATTCCAAATATCTTTGTCATGTCTATGCAACATGTAATGCAATTATAATGCACTTGAAAGGTGTCCCAGGAGACCGCGCCGGTCCCCAGGTTCCTCTAGCCGCAATCTGGCGAAAATGCATATGCGTGATGATGTCATCAGTGCGCATAGGCAAAGACTTGGGCTCATTTATCAACACTGGGTAGATTTGCCCATGGGCTGTTACCTATAGCAACCAATCAGATTGCTGCATTCATTGTTCTTCTTGCAGCTGGCTTTAAATGGCTAATCACTGATTGGTTGCTATAGGTAACAGCCCATGGGCAAATTTGCCCAGTGTTGATAAATGAGCCCCAGTGTGTCGTGATGACGGCGGAAGCGCTGACGTCATGTATTGGCGCCGATTTGAAATTTAAAAGATGTTTTTTGTTTGTTTTCAATTGCCCAAGCTGATTTTCAGTATTTCTGACACCACTCAAGCTATTCCTGCAATCCTTATTGGTTTTTGACTCCTTCCTGGTTATCGACTTCTGATTCTTGCCACCTGCCATTGACCTTTGCCTGGACATGACTCTGAACTTGCCTGAACCTTTTTGTACCACGCTTCCGACCACCTTGGCCATGGGTAGGATCCCTGCCTGCTCCACAGCAGAAAGCCCAGGCCTGCAAAAGGGCGTCGGTGAACACCGGAGTTAGTAGGGCTCTTTAACTACACCTAAGGGGTAGGTCCTGGCAGTTACAGGCTTCTCTACACTACTGAGCTGTAAGAGCACCACTTTTATGTTACATGGACATATATGTATGTTTTAGCTCTAGAATTCACACTACAGCAATCATCTCACACAAACACACACTGTCCTCCTTTTCCATTTGAATTTCAGCCATTTTACATATACTTTCTCACTAATGAGGATTAACACTCTAGAATGTATCCATCTTCTCCGTGGAAATGCCTATCCAAAGATCAGTTGAGTCACACCAACATATGGACTAACCACACTATCACATAGATATACAGGTATGGGACCTGTTATCCAGAATGCTCGGGACCTGGGGTTTTCCAGATAATGGATCTTTCCGTAATTTGGGTCTTCATGCCTTAAGTCTACTAGAAATTAATACATTAAATAAACCCAATAGGCTGGTTTTGCCTCCAATAAGGATTAATTATATCTTAGTTTGGATCAAGTACAAGCTACTGTTTTATTATTACAGAGAAAAAGGAAATCATTTTTAAAAATCTGGATTATTTGGATAAAATTGAGTCTATGGAAGACAGCCATTCCGTAATTCGGAGCTTTCTGGATATCGGGTTTCCGGATAATGCATCCGATACCTGTACTATGATAAGAAGCAATAGGGTAAAATACCAAACACTTCCCACATGGCAATGGGATGCAGTTAAGGGGTTCATATCTCTGCCACTGTATACATATTACAGGTATGGAATCTGATATCCAAAAAAACATTATCCAGAAAGCTTTGAATTATGGAAAGGCTGTCTCCCATGGATTCCATTTTATCCACATAATCCATTTTTTTTAAATGATTTTCTTTTTCTCTATAATAATAAAGCACATGTTGTACTTTATCCAAACTAAGATATAATTAATGCTTATTGGAAGCAAAACCAGCCTATTGGGTTTATATAATGTTTACATTATTTTCTAGTAGACTTAATATCCTTTATTCAGAAAACCACAGGTCCCAAGCATTCTAGATGACAGATCCCATGTAGCAGCAAGCATACTTTTCGCTAAGCAGACACAGTCACATGTTCTGTTTCTGTAAATAGACATCAAGCATAGGATTTTGTGTCTCCCATTTAAAAAAAAAGAAAAAAGGTTACCAGATATCAATTCTATCCTATATAAACAGTAAGGGGCTTATTTGCTAAAACACCCATATTTTTATTAAACCAAGCTCGACCAAACTCCCATCCATGATTTATCAATAAAATAACTTGAAAAAGTTGGGTCAAGAAAAAACGAGTGAAAACCCTAATCATATGAATTTTTCAGATTTGATGCCCAAATCACTTGATTTTTTTTCAGTTATCACCCAAAATTCACTCGTAATTTTTCGGATTATCAGACGAAATCACAATAAATTGTAAAAGGGACATCTGCAATAATGAAGGATTTGTTGCATCCCTATATAGTGCGTTGCAGTCATTGTTCAAATAAATATTTTAGATATAAAACTAGTCAACACTATAGGGCAGATTTATTAAGGGTCAAATATTAAATTCGAATTCGATGTTTTGATTTTTTTTTTGGTGTCTATATTCAGACATTCAAATTTTAATGCCCCAATTCGAATGTAAATTTAAATGTGAGATGTATTACAACTCGACCATGGAAATAGTTCTAGTTCGAATACCACCTGAAACCTGCCAAGTTCATTTACAAGTCAATGGCAGAGGTGCGTTGATCCATTCGAATATGTTAATTGAGTTTCCGACCTTCGAGTTTTTTTCGGTGGGAAAACTCACTTCGAATTCGATTTTGATTCGAATTTTCAGGTTGTGACTATTAGACGTTCAAATTTTAAATAACCTCCCATTCAAGTTGTGAGTATATTTGAATTTATTAGAGGAAAAAAAATTCACATCAATTGCTGTATATGGAATTTCCAACACTGACAGAACATAGTTTAAATTGTTATCATATATGTGGCAGCTAATCTGTGCTGAAACCAAACTGTCTGGCTCAATGTATTGTTCACAGGACGTAAACTTGATTGATAAGGTCCATGTTAACTAATACTTCTGATATTATGCTCCAAAATATAATCTTCAATTTGATCCTTTAAAGGGAAACTATACCCCCCAAACAATGTAGGTCTCTATTAAAAGATACTGAGTAAAACAGCTCATGTGTAAAACCCTGCTTCATGTAAATGAACCATTATCATAATAATATACTTTTTTAGTAGTATGTGCCATTGGGTAATCATAATTAGAAAATTGCCATTTTAAAAAATAAGGGCCGCCCCCTGAGATCGTAAGATTCACTGTGCACACATACAAACCACATGTAAGGTCACATGAGCCAATTAACAGACAGAGTTCTGCCTTTTGCTTCCTCACTTCTTCCTGTTACAGTTAGTGTTGTAGTATTTCTGGTCAGGTGATCTCTGAGGCAGCACAGATAGAGTCACGAAATGGTGGTTCAAGGCAAGAGATGTAAAAGGGCAATATTTATGTAAAGATATATTCCAGTTTGGTAAGATTCTTTAATATGTCATTCAATTTGATATAAACTATCTGTTGCTTAAGTATTCATTTTGGGGGTATAGTTTTCCTTTAAGAAATAGTAAAATATTTTCCAAAAAAATGCTTGAATGAAAAAATGCTAGGTTGGGGCTGTGCAGAGGATAGCATGCATTTCAAAACTAGATAAACCATACCTGGCTAGAATTGAATCAAGAGGTCGTGCCACATCATGATCATTACAAGTTGACCCCTCGGTAGTTTTGAACAAAAAGTAAGAAATCATAAATAACATTTAAGCATGTGAATAGTTACATAAGGGCCATGATGTTTTGTCAGTCATTTAAAAGGGCAGTAATCATAATTGCTACAAACAAGCCCAACTATTCTGATGAAGAACATGTTCTTTTGTTAACAAGCTCTGTCGCTAATAATGGCATAATGAAGGACGGGAAACAGGCATAACAATTAATGAAGTTCTGATTGTTTAAACAAACATTAGAAGTCGCAATGAATTCAATCTAACGCTGTGACTATTTTGAAAGTGACTTTCCTTCTTGTTCCATGTCCGTAATACTGAATGGCAATATTCAAAATTGCCCAGGAGTGTGTCCTTGCGGCACAGAAGTGTTTAGCATTAGAGTTGCTTGTATTTTTGAAATTCAATAACTACGCTTCATCCATTTTGTTCCTGACAATAATGTCAACGGAGTTTTCATGCACAGTGGAAAGAAATAGCATGTCTTGATGAAAAATAAGGTTGCTTTAGTGGTTTTTCAAAGTCCTGGCTCTCATAGCAAGACCCAAGAAAACCATGTTTTTTTTTTAAAAAAAAAAAAAGCTCATATTCTACTGAATTCAAAAATGGGAAGTGATGTCTTTTTACTCCCTGAAAATCAAATGAAAATTTTATTCTACCTCATCTCACACGTGTCCTTAGGTAGAAATATACCAAAATGTATTTTGCCTTTTATTAAATATTAAATAGTGGATAACTGATAACACCATTATGTTCTACAGAGCTTATCTGCTGTGTAACCTGAGTCCTTTCTCCTTTGAATGGCTGCCCCCATTGCTACACAGCAGCTTGTTTATATGAACTATAGTAGTGTTTCTGATGCAAACACATCAGTTTTACCAGTGCAGGGCAACACTGTATTATATTTTTACTACTTTAAAACAATTACATTTTTTGATGTTTCTGTTCCATTAACTACATATTATCTGCCACATATCTTTAGGGGCAAAATTACAAAGCCATGTACAGACTTCAAAATATAATAGGGCATACAATATTTTCACAACAGACACAAAATGGGTAAATCTATATTTTCTACTTCAAACCACCTAACTGCAAAAGTTTGTTATAATTAAAGGGGAACTATTGCGAAAATGAACATTTAAATAAGAAACTTCCTAAAAACAATCAATTAAAAATTCTGCATTATTTCTAAAAATAATCAAGTTTATATTCACTATTCCTCTCTCAGCATCTGTTTCTCTTGATTCTCTCTTCACGCAGCAGTTGGTCGCTCCAATATATCTTATAGGGGGAGCTCCCTTTCCCAGCAGATGTTTTAGAGCTCACTTAAATAACTGATTCCAGTACAAACAAAATCTAACAAAATAACTGCCTTTTGCACAAGTTCTGCATGTAGAGAGACAGGATTTCTGCCTGAGTGAGCTCTAATACATCTTCTAGGCAAAAGGAGCCCCCCCCCCCATAAGATATATTGGAACATTCATATGACACCCAACTGCTGAATGAAGACAGAATGAGGAGAAACAGATGCTCAGAGAGGGATAGTGAATATAAACTTAATTATTTCCAAAACAATGCAGAATATTTAATTGATTGTATTTAGAAAGTTTCTTATTTCAGTATGATGAAGATAATATGCAATTTTCACGATAGTTCTCCTTTAACGATTTTCATAAAACGACTGCAAATCTCCTTAGTTCTTTTATTACTTTTACCCAATCCCACAGGGCATAAGTTACATTTGAGCCTTCTTTAACAGTAGGAGAACTTAACAATTTCACATCTTGTACATTTATAACAAACCTTTGTGGGTTACAAGATATAAGATATTTGGCCAGATTCAATTCAGTGAGAGAAAGGATTGTCACCTGAAAATTCATAGACGAGATTCAATTTGAAATGCAATTCAATTCACTATTTATCACGTGAAATCTCTTTTGAAGTCTATGGGGAAAAATGGGAACTGAATTTGGAGAAAAGTTTTTTCCCCTTTGAATTGAATCTTGTCCATGAGTTTTCACGTGATAAAGCAAGAGATAACTTTTTCTCACTGATTTGAATCTGGCCCATTGTCTGAAACTCAATATTTACATCACTACAGATTTTTTAGAGGTCTGCACATGTCTTATTATATGGACAATCACCCTACACATAACCACAACCTGTAGGTTACCTTCTAGATGGATCCCCTCCAAACCACTAATCACCACCAGGTCTGGACTGAGAATTAAAATAGGCCCTGGCATTTCAGATACACAGAGGCCCAATCAGCCCACACAGAGGCCCCACCAGCCCCACCAGCCCACTAAATTCTGACTTCTTATGGCACCTTATAGCAACCCCTGTGGCATTTGCCAGAACCCACAGATTGCCAGTCCAAGCCTGCTCACCACTAGCCAAAGACCAGAAACAAACATTATGGGGCTTAAGGATGGAAGGAGCAGTACTGCATTTAAGAAAACACAGCACAATGTTGTGAAAGACAAAATCAGTACCCATAATTAATGTACAGTACATGTATCCTAATTGTGACAACTGTCAGCCACGTACCCGAAACGTATTCTGCATGGATTTTCCCCTAGTGTCATCCATGAGTATCCACCCCTGCACAATGATTATCATATAAAACTGTCCAGGATTGTAAAGTAAATAAATGAATAAAGCTGTAATATTGTGAAAGGGACATTTTGGGATGATAATATACTGCCGGTTTCATTTGGTTGTGGTTTTTTACATCTTGTAATTTATGTTAACATTTATTAGTATATTCTGCAATACACTATTCAATCTGAAAAGCAGTCGCCAATTAAAATGACTACAATTCTTAAAGGCTGTATTTGCCTTCAGATTTACAATGTAAAATGGACGCTCTTAAAAATAAATACATTTTACAATCGTTATTTTGCTGTCTGGAACAATATATTCAGAGGCTGTGAGTTCATCGTTTAATAAGCGTTGTTTTGCTGGACTATTTCTTCCCAAAGCTTAACCAAAAGAACGTACGTTTCTCGATCCTTTGCACCCGACCCAGTTTCCTGGCAATATCCTGTGAACAGAATGTGGCTTTAATAAATAACCTTAGATTAGAGGAGAAGGGGAAGCTAGACCTTTCTACTGTACATTTCTAATAAAAAAGTGGAAAATTATCAGTCTAAATCTCAGACTGCCTGCTTTGAGAAATTAAAGGGTTTTACTTTTTTTTTTTTTGGTCCATTAAAAATATATTGCAATGAATAATATAGCAGAGCTGTGTATAAAACCAACCCTTTCTGCCGACTTTTTAAATGTTTGTTCTCGAGCAGGGAATCCTCCGTGGAAAACTTATTGAAAGGATGAACAGTAATTTAATTTTTTATCATAAGCATTAACAAAAAAATAAAGAACAAAAGTGCTTTGCTAGGCTGAAGAAATGATAAGAGTTATTCATCAAGGGAGCATATTACATCCAGATTGAGTCTCTGGCAGCCGGTATTCTTTCTGTATTCAGAGCTAAGAGAAGGAGGAGATTAATAAGAAGGTACTAAGAAAATCCCCACTGATGCCATAAGTAGCACACATTGAAATAACTCACAGTGACAAGGTGCTTGCGGAGAGCCGCAGTATTACAGCACACTGATAGTTTATACGGCTACACGAGGAGAATCCTTTTAAAAAACCAACACCTGAGAATATTCAGATAGCAAGAGCTGAAAAGAGATGTTAGTGACACTCACAATTGTTAAACTCTTCTTTATAGAAATATAAAATTAGGACATAAAATCTGTCAAAGCAAAATGCATGTAAGGGGTTTGGGAATCCTGCATACTAGCACGTGCTATCATTTTGGTGTCATCATCAAACATAGGGAGAATACTATGAAATTTTGCCATTGGAGGATCTGCTTGCAGTAAGGTGGCTTCCGGTCCTGATGCTTCTCCATCCCTGATGTTCTTGGCTTATGGTTCCCAGCTTCATAGAAGAAGGAAAATTAAATTTCCTGGTGAGAGATAATTTGTTACTCACCCCAGTGGGTAGCTCAAATGCAAACAGCACTTCTTCTGTAAAAAAAGATGCACCAGCTGTCCATCAGATAGTCATGCTACCATGTTCCCTTCTATCATTCTCCCAAGAGTTTATTTCTCTTTTAACAGTAATAATAATGTTTTAAGTATGCTTGGAGTTCTATCCAAAAACATTTTGTTGGAACTATACCTTTACTGAAGGCTTACTTCCCGGGTAAAACCAAGTACTGATGTACAAGCCCTACCAGATTTAAATGTACACAAATTGTTTCAGTGCTCTTCACATTGCAAATGCAAAATAATGACATTGGGGTTGATTTAAAAACATAGATGCTTAATTGCACTAGTGCAGTTTTCATAGTAATCAATCAGGCATTTGTTTTGATTTAACAATATGTAGTAAACTGATCAGGCTTATTGATTGGGTGCAAAGCATTTGCATCAGATGCGGAACGCATCTGAGCTCCACTGGATTGTATGTTCTCCTGTCCAGACACTGCTGTCGCGAGGTGTCGGCCACTCCACACTGATACTGGACCATTAACACAAAGAATTCCCGCATACACCAGCATTGTTCCAGACCTTCATGGAGAACCAATATTACTTAATAAAAGCTGCTTTATTAAAACACACGAAGGGGCACATTTACTAAATTCGAGTGAAGGATAAGAATAAAAAATACTTAGAATTTCAAAGTATTTTTTTGGCTACTTCGACCATCGAATTGGCTACTTCGAACTTTGACTACGACTTCGAATCAAACGATTCGAACTAAAAATCGTTTGACTATTCGACCATTCGATAGTCCTGTACTATCTCTTTCAAAAAAACTTCAACCACCTACTTCGCCACCTAAAACCTACCAAGCACCAATGTTAGCCTATGGGGAAGGTCCCCATAGGCTTTCCTAGCTTTTTCTGATTGAAGAAAAATCGTTTGATCGATGGATTAAAATCCTGTGAATTGCGGTAAATCCTTCGACTTCGATATTCGAAGTCGAAGGATTTAACTTCGATAGTTGAATATCGAGGGTTAATTAACCCTCGATATACGACCAATAGTAAATGTGCCCCTAAGTGGTACAAATATTTTGCAGTGGGTGCGCAGGACTTACGTTTTTCTTGCCTAAATACTCGGCACTTCCTCAGCGTCAGAGTTATTGATTGGGTGCCGTGGGTAACTGCACTGGTGCAATTTAGCATCTGTGTAAGTAAATCAGCCACGTTATCTGTATGCAGCCCTATCTAATGAGCAGGGTAAAGGCAGAAGTGGCTCTCAGCAGAGAAAGAAGTCAGGAACATAGTTGACTAACATAAAATCCATAATAATTGTACTCTATGTGCTGAAAATATATATGAAGTCTTAAACTATATAATTGAATCCTTTGTTCTTTGCTGCTGTCTTCTTCGCCTGCCCCAGGACCCCTCTTACGTTTGAAGTTCGGGGCAAATTAATTTTTTGCCTTTCCTAAAATCCGCCTCTGATCTACCTTTGCTATCCTCATGAATATTCTCCTGACTGTAAAGGTTTAGCTGTTTAAAATTCATGGTCGTAGCCTCGTAATAGTTATGTTCCCACATATTCATTTCAGATATTTTCAAGAGTGCTATGAAGCAACGTGTTTATGCCACAAACTCATAAGAATTTACTAGCACTTTTTGGAAGCAGCTGCACGTGTAAAATATGCTCTTTAATTAATGCAATATTTCCAGGGCCATCCTTTATATGATGTGCCACTCCATAAAACATGGCTTCATAAAAACTAGGAATTGCAGTCCAGTCAATTAAAAGGGTAATATGATATTTTCCTTCATGAAAGATATATCACCGGGAGCAGTGGCATTTCATAGCATGTTAGGTGCAAGGTTTGGGCTGTTCCCAAGCTCTTTTATTGCCATGTAGAATGTTTAGATAACATGTTCTCACTAGATAACCGCATCCCAAATTAATTGCATAATAAAAAATGCTGTATATGTTACTGAAATCCTCAGACAAAGATAAATTAGCAGAGCGGCATTCTTGATTCAACACAACAGAATTATTTGCTGCTACTGGAGAGCTGCATTATTTTTCAATTACACTACCACAATGGATGAATCTAATATTAAACACCTAAAAAAGATAGTAAATTGATAGAAAAGAGAAAAATCACAGGCATTCATCTTCCTGTTCAGTCTTATCAATTAAGATAGCAACAGCACCCCCTGGGGGAACATAGTAAAATAGTTTCATGTTTCCCTGCTTAAAGGAACAGTAACACTAAAAATTTTTTTATTAAAATATCCATTTCCTCCCCACTAATAATAGATCTACCCTGCATAAAGTTTATTAATATCAATGCTTTATTAAAAAAATACTGTTTGAAAACACTGGTTCCTGTCTACTGCAAAACGGCGATATGGCGACTCACTCTGCAGATCTGCGCTCCACACCTTCCCCCTAACCCGACGTCTGCCTAAACCGGAAGCTAGGCAGGAAGACTACTTCCAACTGAAAATGTTCAGCAGCACTAAGGGCAGAAAACACATTCTGTTTCCACCAATTTACAAGCTTTCTCTATGTAGCCCATTCTTACACAGCATACAAGCCTTATTTTGCGGGAAGTGGCAGAGATCCCCTCTTTTCCCCAGCTTACCCCGTAGTGGCAGGACTGCGGGAACACTGAGCGCTGCCCCAGTGCTCTTTCCTATGGTAGCAGGCAGCTGATGACAAGTCCGTGGTACCTGAGGAAAAAAAGGTCGGCACCGCACCCGAGCCCAGACAAGAGCCTCTCAAAGCCCCTGGCAGCAGAGACCAACAGAGCCGGGAGTCGTCGCTAAACAGAGAACGCCGGTCCGCAGCCTTCCAATTGCCAGAATCCAGCCACACGGCTCAGAAGAAAAAAGCGGAACCGGACCCGGCGAGAGAGAATGCAGAGACTCACAGCCGCGATCCAGCCTCCATGTGCAGTCTGCCTCTATTTTACTCACCTGCCTCGTGAGTGACTTTGTTCCAGCATGTTTGGCCACTGAGGATGTTGAAGTGTTTCGAACAGTGGCTGCAGGTTGTGGGACAATGGCCGGCTCCGGTTCCGGAGCCGGCCATCAGGCAGCTGATGACTGATGGCCGGCCATCAGGCAGCTGATGACAAGTCCGTGGTACCTGAGGAAAAAAAGGTCGGCACGTCAGTGACTTTGTTCCAGAAAAAAGCGGAACCGGAGCCGGCCATTGTCCCACAACCTGCAGCCACTGTTCGAAACACTTCAACATCCTCAGTGGCCAAACATGCTGGAACAAAGTCACTCACGAGGCAGGTGAGTAAAATAGAGGCAGACTGCACATGGAGGCTGGATCGCGGCTGTGAGTCTCTGCATTCTCTCTCGCCGGGTCCGGTTCCGCTTTTTTCTTCTGAGCCGTGTGGCTGGATTCTGGCAATTGGAAGGCTGCGGACCGGCGTTCTCTGTTTAGCGACGACTCCCGGCTCTGTTGGTCTCTGCTGCCAGGGGCTTTGAGAGGCTCTTGTCTGGGCTCGGGTGCGGTGCCGACCTTTTTTTCCTCAGGTACCACGGACTTGTCATCAGCTGCCTGCTACCATAGGAAAGAGCACTGGGGCAGCGCTCAGTGTTCCCGCAGTCCTGCCACTACGGGGTAAGCTGGGGAAAAGAGGGGATCTCTGCCACTTCCCGCAAAATAAGGCTTGTATGCTGTGTAAGAATGGGCTACATAGAGAAAGCTTGTAAATTGGTGGAAACAGAATGTGTTTTCTGCCCTTAGTGCTGCTGAACATTTTCAGTTGGAAGTAGTCTTCCTGCCTAGCTTCCGGTTTAGGCAGACGTCGGGTTAGGGGGAAGGTGTGGAGCGCAGATCTGCAGAGTGAGTCGCCATATCGCCGTTTTGCAGTAGACAGGAACCAGTGTTTTCAAACAGTATTTTTTTAATAAAGCATTGATAGTAATAAACTTTATGCAGGGTAGATCTATTATTAGTGGGGAGGAAATGGATATTTTAATAAAAAATTTTTTAGTGTTACTGTTCCTTTAAATGATACAAAACACTAAAGTGCAACTCATGGATTATTTGGTCATTAAGGAGGGTTTATATCACATGGAATAAGGCACAGATCTTAGCAGAAGTATACAATAAATAAGGCATTAGGAATCCTTTAGACTGCTAATCAGGATATTTTCTTGCTTACAGTGAGTTACAGTATATAGTAGTCACTATTTAAGTTCAACCTGTGCTCAAGTAGCATCTGCTTAACTTCTATCTGATGAAAAAGAAGGTAATAAAATATCCAATTTGTCTCCACTTTGTCTGACATGGGAAGAAAAGTGATAGATGGGTACAAAACACTATTTATAAATGCACCATTTTTCTTCATTGCACCAAAGCGTAGTTGCATGCAATTGCTAAGTACAGGGGTGTCAATAAGAGTAAGTCATGGACACATTTCTTGTGTCCCTAATTGTTGCACCTACACACACAACTGGCTTAGTGAATGACATGCTAACACCACGTGCAGAATGTGACACTATTTGTGGGTCAGCAACATGGCAAGTTGTATCAATTTTAGCACTTTGCGCATTCCATCTGTTAGTAAATGACTCTTTATAAGTATTATTTTATTATCTCAGTTGTTAGAAAGTGGCGTATCAAAAGAATCTTGCAGTTGTAAATATCTATACATGGATTAATACAGGCTCTTCTCAGGGCGGTATTTTGGCCACCAGATCTTAGGCCTCGCTCAGTGTATCCACAGAAGGACCTGCTGTACGTGCACATGCACCGGTCGTGGAAATTCAGCTAGCCCACACCCTTCTAGCTCAGGAGAGATTTTATTTCCCTGTAAATATTAATTTAACATATACAGTAGATACCTGAGGGCCACCCCTCTAAAGCCATCATTCTATGCACGGGCCTTGAATTGCTACATGTTAAACACAGTCTTGGCCTTTGTGTCAGAGCTCAGCAGTTCCATGTTGCCCCATTGGCTGGCTACTGGCAACCTCATCTTACCTTTATAGAGGGATCAGTGGCCTCTTGTAAAATGTGTTCTGTGGCTGGTGCTTGTAAACAGTTTCTTATTAGGGATGAGCAAAATATTTTGCCACGTTTTGCCAAGAAAAAAAACACCCACAGACTCATAGAAAATACACAGCACAAAAATACATAGTAAAAAAAATGATGCACAATTTTGAGCGAAAAAACGCCCATTGACCTTAATGCGTTTGACAAATTTTCTGCCGTTTTGTGGATTTTTGGTGAAGCAAAACGGGTCAGATTTGCCCATCACTATTTATTTTACTTTATTCCATAGATATAGATTTAGGCAGGGCTGGGACCATGGGAAACACAAACACTGATTCTGGAAGGACTGGGATTAGGATTGCCCCCTCACCCTTTCAAAACCGTACACATATGGAATAAACAGCCTGCATGGCTTTTTAGCAATTCCATTAGATGCATGCTGCAGACTGAACTGATTTCTGTGCAGCCATGCAGGCGAGAGCCCTTTAAATATTTAAATTTCACGCCAGTGTGCGATAACGTCATATCCAGCGCCGCATCAAAAACCAGGAAAGGCCCGAGAGCGGCGCTGAAGAGGAAACAACGCACGGAAGAGAATGGGGCAGTCATTCCTGAAGGCCTCCTAGATCACCAGGTGTCCACACACCATAAAACTGACTATATCAAGATAAACAAATTCAGTGGGATTAATGCAGTGGCTACACCTCTGTAGCATGCAAAGGAGTAAAATAGTCCAGCAGTTTACTCCTGCCAGGGCCTCTGAATGCCCCTCCCACATGACCTAAAATTGTCATGGGTGCATATTGTATAGAATACGAGCCAAAACTGTCCAGTGTAAAATTTTGGCCCAGTTATGCAGCAGTTGCAATTACGCCAAATTTCCAGGGAGAAATTTGCACTTTAGTAAATGAGACTATATAGGGGGTTGTTTAAGATATCAAAATAAAGATTTCCATTAAGCTAAGCTATTTTGTATTTGCCTTGCCTCCTTTGCTGTATTAGCGCACTTCATAATTAGTGATGGGCGAATCTCTCCTGTTTTGCTTCGCAAAAAAATTTGCGAATTTCACACTAAATTTGCGACACTGCAAAAAATTTGTGAAAAATCGTGAAATTGGAAAGTTCACTGAAAAATCGTGAAATGCGGACATTTTCATGAAAAAAACGTGAAATTTTGATGTTTTCACGAAAAAATCGCGCAATCGAACCTTTTCACGAAAAAATCGAGCAATTCGAACATTTTTACTAAAAAATTGTGAAAATCGGAAATTGACGCCAGCAAATTTTCACCGGGAGATTTGCGAATTTATTCACCGGCAGCGAAACGCGGGAATTCGCCGCAAATTAGTGCCAGGCGAATTTATTCGCCCATCACTATTCATAATCGTGGAGCTACCAGCACCCTAGTAATGGCAGTAATTCAGGATTCCCACAGCGGGTTTTGGCTATAGGTGCAGCAGATAAAATACTAGCTGCAACTTGCACTTGATTTGCAAAGACTTGCTCTCGCAGTTGCAGTCATTTTAAAGCATGAAACACAACTCCCTGTGTGCTGTAGTAATTGGAATTTTGGAGAAATGTTGCATTGTGGGTAAAAAAAATATGGCAATTTTGATCTAAGTAAAAATCTACATTGTACTGCCTTTGTTTATGACCCTTTATATCTGCAGAATAATACTACAAATAACATCTGTGCTTTTCTATCAATAGTAATGCTCCTCACATCACAATTGTAAGTAGATCAAGTCAAGCATTATAATATTTTCCAAATGAATGAATCTTTAAAGTTCAACCAAGAATAGTGAAGTGATAATGCATTGATCACAAGTTTATTGCACAAACGTAACCACCAATCTGTGTCCTTATCCAACAGCACCACCTACTGCCTGCAGAGAAGTTTTATGCTCAACATTCTAACTAAAACTATAAAAGTACTGCAGTACAGATTACATATAAGTCATATTATATATTTAACCAGGGAAGGAAAGGCCCCAGAAAATTAAATTCCAACCATAAATAGTAGATCAAACTGATGAAGATAAGGCTTCATTTTAGTATCCTTGGGAACCCCCTGCTATAAAATCACGTAAACATTAATTTAACCCAATAGGATTCTTTTGCTTCCACTGAGGATTCATTATATTTTAGTTGGGATGGAGTATAAGGTACTGTTTTACTATTACAGAGAAAAGGGAAATAATTTTTAAAAATGTGGCTTATTTGGATAAATGAAGTCTATGGGAGACAGCCTTTCCGTAATTCAGAGCTTTCTGGATTATGGGTTTCCGGATAACGGATCCCATACCTGTATATGGCTTTAATTATTGAATTGGGAAAGAAGCATTATAAAAAAAGCTATTTATTGTGCACCGACCAGCTCAGTATGAAAGGGTGATGAGAACATTCTACTTAAAGGTGAACTCCACAAAAACATAGCTTTTTGAAAAGTAAACATAATTTCAAGCAACTTTGCAATACACATCAATTAAAACATAAGGAGACTTTTCATGATTTTTAATGGTTTTTGATTTCTCTGACTTTGCTGAGCTGGCTGACTACTGTTACTTTCTATCAACTGCATCCTCCAAACCCCACAATTCCCTGCACATGTATTTCAATAAGAAACTGAACATCACAGTGCAATGCATTGTGGGTTGTGTAGTTACTGCATGCTGTCTGTAAGTTGTGGATCTCAGCATAGAAAATGGCATTTATTCATACTTTTTTGGTATCTGGGATGATATATTCAGGCTAGACAATCTGTGAGTTCTGGCAAATGCCTGAGGGGCTGCTGTAAGATGCCATAGACAGTCACTGTGGAGTGGGCTGGTGGGAGACTGGTTGGGCCTCTGTGTACTTGAAATGGCAGGGCTTATTTTTAGGAATGGGCGAATTTTTTCACCTTGTTTCGACAAAAAATGACGCCCATAGACTTGAATGTCGTCTTCGTCAAAATAAAAAGACGCGTGTCAAAAAAATTTCGCCATAGACTTTAATGGGCGTCGGCGACATTTTGCCGGTGGCGAATATTTGGCAAAACGAAACGGGTCAAATTTGCCCATCCCTACTTATTTTGAGTCTTAGTCCAGGCCTGGGTATATTAGGGGTTCCTATGTTAATGTGGGTCTCTTTATGAAATTTTGGTTTGGAAGCTGGAGTTTTTTTTAAATTTACAAATAAACAAACACAACACTGCATTTTGTCTAAGGTGTCAATTTTCTATCTAGTAAGGTCAATCTTCTGAGTACTTATCATAAGTTGCACAACTTGTGGCTAGAACAAAGAGACATGATTTTTGACTATAGGGCAAAGCGTTTCACCTACACTATAAATCTAAGAAAAGAATCAATGCCTTGAATGTAGATTACTTATGAACTTGCAGTGAAAATGCATTTTGGAAATGAGTTGAAGCAAAGTCTAAGGAAGACAGTGTAGTTCTCCTACCAAACAGCCAGTGGCCAGAGATTGCCCATTGTGTCCATTTGCATGTTGACATTTCAGCTAAAATTACAAATGAGGAGGTTTGAATTAAAAGTACAGCAAACTGCTGCAAAAAAATGAATATATGACCTAAAAGTCACAAGCTGCAAAATATATATTGCCATTTTGGGCACTTACCTGTGGCTTTGCTCCCACGAGGCACTTTATTTAGTTTAAGGCCGGTGCTTGTTCTTGAGAGCTATACTTGGGTTGTAGCTGACTCTTATCATTCTACATTAAAGTCAATTGGAATCAATGTGATGACATATACAAGCGTTTCCATTGCCCTAAGATGTGCAGCAATATATTGTGGCTGTAAATTTGCCCTTTAATAAGAATGCCCCTAATTACTGTACAATCTGTTCAGTGTTGTTCTCTATGTAGAATTTTAATCATCTCCACTGCTCATTAGATAACCATCTTTTATTCACTTCTCTATTGCAAGATCAATATATTTACTAAATAAACAAGCTACAAAGTAAAACAAGAGGAAATCCTGCCAGCTCCTTCAATTAGCTATGAATAATTAAAGAGCATCTGCAAACTTTAAAGTCAACTTGTTTCCTTATGTAAATAAGGCGTGAAAATACATTCGAACGATATAAGCTTTCTACATTAGGCAGCAGAAGTCCATCTATTTCCAGTCTATGGATGAAATCTGCTATGAATCTCAATCAGCTTATTTTGTAAATACTTTAGAAATCAAGCAAACAATGATATAAAGAGAGAGTTGCATTCTGTTCTGAATTCAGTTGTAGGTTTCAAGTTGAAACAAGGTCTGCACCCCTTATTGTAAAATATAAGAATAATATAAGTAACTGGGGAGTTTCATGACCAAATAAAAGTACGAGGTCAAAGGGCAAGTGCTTTTATGCAGGTGATGGAACTCTGAGGTCTGACTTGTTACTATATTCATGACCCGTGTTTGATTTGGAAAGGAGATGTGGAATCTCTCACAGCCTTTCATAATTACCTTAATCATCTTGACAACCCCGTCAGACTAATACTTAGGGGTCTATTTATTAAACCTCGATTTTTTTGGGGGTGTTGTTTTTTTCATGGAAACATAAAAACTTACATTTAGAGCTTTATCATACCCCAATCAAGAAGTCAAGGCAGATGTCCCTGAAGTTGTTTCTTGACATCTTGATCTACTCTAGATAATCTGATAAAGTTGGGATTTTCTTCCGATCATCCGATAAAGTCGAGTTTTTGCAGCCACAATTCGCTACGTTTTTGATTTTGTTGCAGCATTTTTTTGCTCCAACTTTTTCTAGAACAATTATTGATAAGCGAGTTCAATTCGTGAAAGGTCAACTTTGTTTTAAGACTATTGGAGGACTATTTACTAAAACGTAAAGCTCAAAAGTTCAAAGCTCAGATTTTTAGAATCTTTGGTGTATAATAAATCTCTAATATACAAGGCAATTACAATGCTAAAAAATCATATTGGGAACAAGTGACCAGCGATCAGTAAGGCTCCGAGGGAAAGAATGGCAGAGCAACCTGTTGCCAGGCACTTTTTATCTGCCTAATTCTAAATGCATGGGCCTCAACAACAAAACCTTCACACAAGTTGATCCCATGCCAGATATTTCAGCATTTCAATCATATTAGCAATATACATATGTACATACTGTAATATACATTAGTTACAAAGAATATTACTGGTCCCAAAATATTTATTTATAAAAGTAGTGCTGTACTGTATCCTCAGATCCTCTCCCTTCTGAACCAGTGTCAACCAGTAACGCTTACATTATACAGTATCACATGCTGGAAGGGCAGGAATCATCTTTACTGCACATGCTCATTCCATACCAGGTAAATAATGGGGGTGTTGCGGGTGACATGCACCACACACACAATTTTGAGAGTGGGACCCCAAACACAATTTTTTGGGGGGGTTGACTTGACTATGCTTCTGTTAATACTGATTCTGTCCAAAAGTATGCACAGAATGGGAATTAGGAACAGGCACTATTTACCCTAGCAATGGTTATGACCGACACTATAATCTACAGCAAACTGACCAATGAAATACATTATTACATTAGTTATGGCCAATCAGAAAAAAGGGCAGCTTGTTTGCTTGAGCTCTGTTTTAGGTTCCATCCACATCTGGACTTTCGGATCTGAAACTCAGGGGATATGAAAAGAGGTAGGATTGTGCAATTTGTATTAACAAGTGTTATAGGAAGTGTCAGGAACAATAAGGAAACTGCATGTTGTACATTTATGATCTAAAGCACCCCTTCATGTATCCAGCTTGATCAGCCAGTTATAGCAAACCTCCATACAAAATCATATTTAAATCATATTTAAAGTGGTTGTTCACCTTCAAACAACCAGTTGTTTTCAGATAGATCTGCAGAAATAACACATTTTTCCAATTACTTTCTATTTTCTATGTGTCACTGTTTTTCTAAGTGGAAAGTATAATTTTTCACCTTCTAAAGCAGATCTGGGAGGGGGGGTTGTCGACCCTGTAAACTTCTCTAAATTTATACATTTAGATGATAAATGTCATATCTTTGTCTCTGCTGAGCAGAATCTCTGGATTTCATTATAGGCAGCTGTTAGAATTGATACAATAGTTGCTAATACTCCAGAGATGCTGCTGAGAAATGGATCAACTAAATGTTGCAGAATTGTAACAATTTAGAACAGTGGTCCCCAACCTTTTTTGCCCTTGAGCCACATTCAAATGTAAAAAGAGTTGGGGAGCAACACAAGCATGAGATAAGTACCTGGGGAAGACAAATAAAGGCAGTGATTGGCTATTCGGTAGCACCATGTGAACTGGCAGCCTACCAGAAGTTCTATTTAGCATTACACCTCTTTTTATGCAGCTAAAACTTGCCTCCAAGTTTGGAATTCAAAAATAAGCACCTGCTTTGAGGCCACTGGGAGCAACATCCAAGGGGTCGGTGAGCAACATGTTGCTTGTGAGCCACTGGTTGGGGATCACTGGTTTAGAATCTGCACCTGAATTACTGAGCTGTCAGATTCAAACACCAGAGATAGGGACATTCAACTTTAAACTTAGATTTTGGAAAAACAATAAAAAAATAAATAATGAAAAGTAATTGAAAAAAGTCTTTATTTCTGGGGCGCAATCTGAAAACAATTAAACTAAAAAAAAGTGCTTGGAAGGTGATCAACTCCTTTAAGGACATAGCAGAGAACAGAACAGGTGCTTCATCTGTAGAGAAACACACGTTAATAAACTATGATAAAAAAAGGATAATATAGAAATACAAGGTGTAAATGAAATAAACATAACATGTCTCACAGATATTAAGACATTGCTACCATGAATCTGCATGTTTATGTATATTTATGGAGGCATATATTTCAGGGCTAGAAAGAGAGCATCAATAATACATCAGTATGCTCCTGTATCAACCAAACCACACCAATAGCATTGATCTGCCAGTCATTTTATTTAATTAAAATGTTAATTTCTTGGCCTTTTCGGTAATCAATGAAATACAGAACAGTATAAAAACTAGGGAGTAACCCAGGCAACCAATCAAATGTTTTGCATTTATAGTTCTAGCTGCAGCTGGCGGGAAAAAAAGGAAACCACTAAAATAGGTAACTGACCCATTGGACCAGTATTTACAAATGCATGCATACAGTGTTTACAAAAAAGCTGATATTTCATACAGTAGTTGTTATGTACACATACAGATATCCTTCATATATTTTACTAAATAATTCTCTTGATGAATAGACATCAAGATGAGAAACAAAAGGAAGATAATTCTGAAGATAAGTACAGAGCTTTACATTATGCTTTTGAGTTGGGTTAGTCAGTTAGACAGTCAGTTAGTCATTTATTAACAAGCATATTCAGACATAACAACCAATTGGGTATATTGAAATGTATACACCCTTGGTATTGATTTTCAGTTAAACAAGAGTAGTGTCATGTCTGAGGGATATCAAGTTCAATAGGTATTGATAAACCAAGCAATCATTTCCTTGTTTGATGATGAGATAGACGACAGCTGAACCTTGATACTGAATGAAAAACAACACCATTTTTATTTTGGATTAAAATAATCCCTGTTGTAAATCATAAACATATTAGAAGTCACAGAAGAGTTTGCCGACTATATAAAGGCCAGAAGAACAGGGTGACTGCTTTTATACAGGTCAAAGAACTCCATGATTACAAGCACTGATCCTAACTGAGGACTAATTACTAGTGATGGGCGAATTTATTCGCCAGGCGCAAATTCGTGGCAAATTTGCGCGATTTGCCGCCAGCGAATAAAATCGCGAAGCGCCCGCGAAAATTTGCGGCAAAAATTCGCCGGCGTTAAAAAATAATAATAATAAAATGGACGCTGGCGTCAAAAACGGGCGCCGGCATAAAAAATAACGGGCGCCGGCGTCAAAAATGGGCGCCGGCATCAAAAATGAGACGCCAGCGCCGTTTCACGGAAGCGGCGCAAATTCGCCCATCACTACTAATTACCCTTTGTATAGTGAATAAAGTTCCCCCTCTTGTAAAATATAAGGATATTATAAGTTACCGAGGAGTTCCTTGACCATATAAAAGCACAAGTGTTTTTATACAGGTCATGGAACTCCAAGGTGACCTATTTTACAACAGGGGGTACCTTATTAATTATAATACACAAGTTTCAGTGAGTCATGTGAGAAAAATGACATCACTAAGCACTGATTATAACCAATGACATCACTAAGCACCGTTTATAAGGATATACTGTAATTTACAGGATATTCATGGTAAATATCCTGAAATAATATCTTTATAATACACAAAAGCCATGAATATCTTAAATTATATCCTTATAAACGGTGAGTACTGAGTACAGTTATAAAGGTGAGTAGTGATGCCATTTCTGTCACATGACTCACTGAAACCTGTGTATTGTAATAAATAAAGTATCCCCTGTTGCAAAATATTAGGATATCAGAAGTTACCTCGGAGTTCCATGACCTGTATATGGTCATGAATCTCCTCAGTAACTTATAATATCCTTATAATTTACAAGAGGGGGTACTTTATTCACTATATAAACAGTGCTTAGTTATGTAATTTCTGTGACATGACTCCCTGAAATTGGTGAATTTTAATAAAAAATATACCCCTGTTTTAAAATATAAGTTTATAGAAATCACCTCCATGGCTTGTATAAAAGCATGAGACTTGTGGCTTGTTCTTTTACATGGTCATGGAACTCCGAAGTGACTTATAATAGCTAGTGATGGGCGAATTTGTCCAGTTTTGCCGAAAAATTCACGAACCGCATTGAAGTCAATGGGCGTTAAAATTATTTTTACGTGCATCAATTACGACACTCGTGACAATTGTTATACTTGCCTATTTTGGCCAAATGCATTATTCTGATGTGCACCCAAATATTTTCGATGCACCGGATTTTTCACCTTTACGTTTTGCTGCAGTTTTATTCACCGTCAACAGGAATTTCTCCTTGAATTTGCCCATCATTAATAATAGCCTTATATTGTATTTTACAGTATGGGATACATTATTCAGTATATATTTTAAAGGCTATTTGTGGTTGTTGATGTACAGGTATTGAAATTCTTATCTGGATCCAGATTAACGGAAATCTATCTCCCATAGAGAACATTTCAAGCAAATGATTCTAATTTTTAACTTGATGGTAACTAAGCTGCATAAATCCATATTGGTGTTAAAACAATCCTTTTGTTTTTAACTAATGTATAAATGATTTTTAGAAGACTTATGGTATGGTGATGAAAATTACAGAAAGTCCCCTTATGTGGGAATCCCCAGCTCCCGATAATAGATCCCATACTTATACTTTGAACAGAAAACACACCCATTACAGTATCACATTCACCACTAAAATAAACATTCTAGCAAAACTAAAAAGAACATAGCCTCAGAATATACATAACAATTAATAACTTTACATATCAAAGGATTTCCTTTTGTATTTTCCAAGCTGAGAGTTGGTACACAGCCAGACAGATACTACTTGGACTTTTTGGCATTGGCTGTGCTTTTTATGGCCACAGAACTCCTTTTCTGACTTCTAGTATCCTTATATGTTACAGCAGGGGGTGAATTATATCAGGGGCTTTCAAGCTGTGAGGTGTGGCTCACATGTGAGACATCTTTAAATATTTGTTGTGAGCCAGTTGGAATTCTTGAACAAGCAGGGATTTCATCTGGCATCCAGATTATCCCTATTCACTGAAATGGAAACCAATGCTTGGTCTGTATCCCCTCCCCCTCCTTAAAGGAACAGTTCAGTATAAAAATAAAAACTGGGTAAATAGATGGACTGTGCAAAATAAAAAATGTTTCTAATATAGTTAGTTAGCCAGAAATGTAATGTATAAAGGCTGGAGTGAGCAGATGGCTGAACAGAACAGAACACAACTTCCTTCTTTTCAGCTCTCTAACTCTGAGTAAGTCAGCAACTTTAAGGGGGGCCACATGGGACATAACTGTTCAGTTTGCAATTGATCCTTAGCATGCAGGTCCGACTCAAAAGCAAACAACTATGACCCATATGTCCCCCCTAAAGTCATTGATTGGTTACTGCCTGGTAACCAATAAGGGCTCTTACTGACGAGCGGTTGAAGCTGCACTCCCCTGCGTTCCGTTTTTCATGCGTTAGACGCATTTAGCTTTTTTCAATGGGGCTGTACTCACACAGCCGCGTGTAGGCGCCGAACGCAGGTTGAGACTCAACATGCTGCATTTTTCCTGTGTTCGGCGCTTACATGCGCCTGTGTGAGCACAGCCCCATTGAAAAAAGCTAAATGTGTCTATTCCTGCGCCCCCCTGCGGCTGAACGCAGAAAAACGGAACGCAGGGGAGCGCAGCTTCAACCGATCATCAGTAAGAGCCCTAAGAGAGCTACAAAGCAGGATGTAGTCTTATGGCAATAATGTTAGACATTCAGTGACTCCAGCCTTTATTCATTACGTTTTTGGCTAACTATATTATACACATTTTCTATTTTGCACAGACTATCTATTTACCCAGTTTTCCACTGAACAGTCCTTTTAAAGGGGTTGTTCACCTTTCAATTAACTTTTAGTATGATGTAGAGAGTGATATTCTGAGACAATTTGCCATTGGTTTTCATTTTTTATTATTTGTGGTTTTTAAGTTATTTAGCTTTTTATTCAACTCTCCAGTTTGCGATTTCAGCAATCTGGTTTGTAAGGTCTGAATTACTCTAGCAACCATGCACTGATTTGGACAAGAGACTGGAATATGAATAGAGGCCTGAATAGAAGGATTAAAAAGTAGCAATAGCAAAACATTTGTGGCCTTGCAGAGCATTTGCTTTTTTAGTTGGGGTCAGTGAACCCCATTTGAAAGCTGGAGTCAGAAGAAGAAGTAAAAATGATTTTAAAAAACTATAAAATAAATAAATAATGAAGATCAAACGAAAAGTTGCTTAGAACTGGCCATTTTATAACATATTAAAAGTGAACTTAAAGGTGAACCGCCCCTTGAATATTATTTTATTTCTTTAGATGTAGGAGATCCTAATGGTTAACAGAGATCGAAATTCTCTTTTGGAGGCCTAGAGAGAGAAGCAATTAAGAGATGCAGTTAACAAGGTCAGATTTTAAAAAATACTTGGTCTAGAGAATGTCTGAACATGTTAAAAACATGTGTTTTCTTATAGTAGTGAGCAATTTAGCCCCCAGGTAAGGCTCATCAACCCACCGATCAGTTTACAAGCCCCAGACCCCTCTCTTCTGAACACTTGTCTAGCGTCAAATGTCAAGTTTGTTGCCTATTGGCTATTGCAGAGTATAAATGATAATGACCTTAAAAGATATTACTGTGAGAAATGCTTGACCTTGAAAGTGGACATGCTTTAACTGGACAACGGTCACAAAATATACCATTTTAGACTGCCCCGTTCATAAAGACATATTAAGGGGCACATTTACTTAGCTCGAGTGAAGGAATAGGATAAAAAATACTTCAAATTTCTACTACTGGCTACTTCGACTACGACTTTGAATCGAACGATGAAAACTAAAAATCGTTCGACTATTCGACCATTCGATAGTCGACGTACTGTCTCTTTAAAAAAAACTTCGACCACCTACTTCGCCACCTAAAACCTACCGAGCATCAATGTTAGCCTATGGGGAAGGTCCCTATGGGCTTTCCTAGCTTTTTTTGATTGAAGGAAAATCGTTTGATCGATGGATTCAAATCCTTCAAATCATTCGATTCGAAAAAACTATTTTTCCTACGATCGTTCGAGGTAAATCCTTCGACTTCAATATTCGAAGTCGAAGGATTTTACTTTGACGGTCGAATATCGAGGGTTAATTAACCCTTGATATTCGACCCTAAGTAAATGTGCCCCTAAGAGTCATTAAAGAGAATGTAATACGTCTATTCCATTGCTTTTATCGTTCCAAACATTGTTATATATGGCTTTTCATTGAAAAAAGACAAATTTTGGCTGAAGACAGGCCTGTCCATAGGTGGGTTGTGATACAGAGGCTCCAATGATACAGATGTAAGAAAAAATTTGGGAACTTATACAATGAGAATAAAAAAGAAAGTAGTAAGTCCCAGATGCTATTATCAGCTCAGAGTCAGGAATGCCTATTTATCAAAGTTCAAATTTGTCTAATGTTATAGGTTTTTTTCTACTTTGAACAAACCGTAATTTTTAAAAGCTTTGAAAGTTTGCTCATTTATTTAAATCAGTATATAAATGATGTAATTGAATAAAATCGTGAAAAATAACTTGAAGACCTCACATTTGTGCTCTATTATTCTTATTATTCATTTCAATGGTTCAAAAATTTTTAACAATTTGCATTGAAAAACCTGCATTAAATTTGCTCCAGACAGCTCTCTTTAACATTAACTTGGCAGCTTTTAGATGCCAAAGTTTTACATTAGAATTCTTGCCCTTAATAAATATCATTCAAGTATTGAAATCATAATTTGAATTGCAGAAACATTGCGCATTAGTGTTTCATTACCCCCAACCCAATCAGAACCTGGTGCCTTTATGGCTTCTCTTAAGTTGCTCTAACATACTGAACAAAGTGAGGAGAAAAGAGAAGGGAGAGGCTACACCTACCAAGCTACTGTTGGGTATATATATACTTAAAATACATTTAAAAATGTACAAAAAAATTAAATACCATCTTTAAAGACACATATTTCTGAAATCACACACATAAATATACTGTACAGTATAGATTTATTATAAAGTGACTATAAAGTGCAACAACTTCCCATATAAAATCCAAAAAACATAAGGCTAAATAACAAATGTTTACCTTCAAATGAAAGTGCACAAAGCAGCTGAACAAATTTCCTGTCAGGAAAGGTTTTGATAGATGAGGGAAAATTTTTAACTTCTGGGAATCCTTCACAATTCCCCAGTTTGATAACTGAGGCGCTCTTGAGGTGGGCAATATCCGGTTGATCTGATTGTGGGCCCTAGAGTCCAACTATTGGATCACAACTCCGAGAATACAGGCGATCGGACCGAGGACCAAAACAAAGAATTGATGCAGTACTCAGACAGGATTTTTAAGCCTGGCTGATCTGGGGAAGCCTGTTAAAGGGCCCCATACACTGCCCAGTAAGCTGTTGACTTAGTCTGTTGGCAGCTTATATCTGCCTGTATATGGCTACTTTTAGGGTTGCTACCTGTCTGGCTTTGCGTTCGTCTGCCTGTTTTTTTTAGGGACTGTCTGGTATGGTATCAGCCCTGTGAAACCTGGACTAAAATCAGACCAGTCTCTGCTTCCCTGAACTCATATCCCCATCCTGACATTATGAGCCTGTCCCCAAATGTCATAGATTTCCTCCCTGGATGTCAAGACACCACCAATGGGCCACCCATGCCACGTACAGTCTTTCAATGGTTAAAAGCAGTTTCAGTCTTGCTATGTATTTGTTCTGCTGGTTCTGGCTCCTCAAAGTAACAATCAGCTGATTAAAGGGGATGTAAAGGCAAAAAAATAAAATCCCATTTTTACTTTCATTAATGAAAAAGAAATATATCTCCAGTATACATTAATTAAAAAATCGGTACAGTTTTTATAATAAACCTGACTGTATGCAGTGAAATTCCCCCTTTGTTTTACTTGCTCTGACAGCTACAGATAGAAAACTTTGGTCCCTTTGATCATACTTTCAAACAGCAGGGGAGAGCCCTCCCATCTTACTTCCCAGAACGCGAACAGCTTTGTTTGTTTCCCTGTAGAGCAGCCGCTACTGTATCCAGATTTGTATCTATAGACCCAGTGCAGTCTGTATATTCCGATTATTAATCAGTCCTGCTGTATCAGCTTCTACGGCGGATATTATTTGACTTGTGCTGTTTTGATAAATTATGACGACCCCTAAGCTTAACCTCCCAACTGAAGCCCAGACCACACTGAGCATGTGCGTAGTCTTAGTCTTGCAAAGATGGTGACTCCCTGCGGCCAACTTTGAAAATATAAATCACTTGTTTAATTAGGCTTCTGGTACAGTAAGTTCATGTCTAGTATACAAAATACAGCATTTCTAGCATTATTCTATCATAGACTTTAGTTCCCTTTAACAGACCTGGAGCACTGACTTCTGCTACATGGTTTCGAGAGACAGAACCAGATAACAGAAAGCACTAAACATTTCCTGTTTTCAACTATAATTACATGTTCAAATAACTTTAAAATTGCTGAAAAACTTTAATGTATGTTGCATGCATTTTGGAAAGTCACGTTAAATTACATTTTTATTGATTGACAAAGTGCTCACAGAAGGAAATTGTGTTACATTTAGGGGCCTATTTACTAACATTCAAATCTCTATTTTTTTTCACAAATCAATTTTTTTTCTCTAGAAATATGTTTTTCAAATTTCTCTAAAATTTTCTAGATTTATAAAGTGTAAAAACAACAAAAACTCTAATACAAAACTTTGGCAAGTAAAAAGCAGTCAGTGTCCTTTAGAAGTCAATCGGAATTCTATTGGTTAATTTTCTAGCCACTCAAAGGTTTTCTGATTTTTTTCCACTAATAATTGCCTGCAAATCTCTGTTTTTTACAGGGTTTTTGAGGTATTGGCATTTTTCTCCAGATAATTCAGTGTTTTTTTTTTATTCGTCCTTTTTAAATTCAGATTGTTTTAATAAATTACATGGAATTTGTGGTTTTAGACAAATAGAGTTTAATCATAGCTTTAAAAAACACTCAAATGAGAATGTTAATAATTGGGACTCTTAGGGGCAGATTTATCAAGGGTTGAAACCAGCATAGGCTAAAACAGTAATTCGGCAGGTTTAAGGTGGTGAATAATTGAATTTGTATTTTTAAAGGGCCAATAAGAACTCAAATTGAATTTTAACTATTCCCTAGTCAAATTACACTAAAATAAACTCTAAAATTTGAATTTTTAAATTCTAAATTCGAATTTTCACTTCGACCCTTGATAAATCTGTCCCTTAATGTTCATTCTTTTCCTGGAACTTAGTACATGACTGAACTAAAGGTAAATCTATCACATTACATTGTTTGACTAACTGACACATTGATCGGCTTTGAGGAATATGTCTGTTTTTGTCATGTCTGTGTAAAAAAACAACTGAAAATGTAGAATTGCTGGGGCTCCTTCAGGTTGTTTTAAAGGGACAGTTACTGGAATGCTGAAGATACACTCATTGACTTGTATAGTAACTCAGCAGGTTTCAGGTGTTCTATAGTTTTTAAGTAGAATATTTAAGATTTATATATATTTTCAAGATTGAGAGTCTGAATTTTCATAAAGCTTGCATTGGCTTTTCGCTGCTTATATATATATATATATATATATATATATATATATATATATATATATATATATATATATATATAGATATATATATATATATATATATACATAACATACATATACACCAGAGGGGTAAACAACTTGAGTTCCAGTAATTTAATGCTACATGGGGTTAATTCTCTATGATTAACGCAGGACGAGAATCAGCCCGTACACTGGTATCAGCCTTCTCCTATGACTGCACCCAAAGCTACTATGTTGTGCCTGGTATAGGCACATTGAGTTTATTTTGGTGCTCAAATGCATATGTAGGGAATCAGACAAATCCTTCCCCTGTTTTTCTGTCTGTGACATCATCCAGCCCAGTTACAGGCTGGAGAGCCATCCTATTGGCCAGGTGCCCCAGTGCATCCTTGGGAGAGGGGGAGTGCCTGACATTGGAGCCAAATGTGCAGGGTTTCCCACAGAGCTTATAAAGGGATCCATGCTGCAGCAGCCAGAGAGATCCAGGTCTGTGGAGTGTGACATTGCAAATTGAAAAGATTTTTCAGGGAGAAGGAAAAGGAAAGGGTTGTGTTTTGCTCTGCTTTGAGGAAGTACTTGAGCATCAGGAGGAGCCAGTTTCTCCTGTCTGTGGATCATTTGGCCACTGTGTGTTTCCCCAGGGTGAGTACAGGTCTTGTTGGTGTACCTGCCACGTGGGAGCAGCTACTACTTTCAAAGGGAAAGGAACCTTGGGGCAGGTAGCGCTACATGGGGACATTGAAATGACCAGATTTAGTCTACATTTAACCGCTCAGAGTGGAGTGTGGGACTGTGGCATTGAGAGACTATGCCAGGGGTTTATAGCCCACACAGGTCCTCCAGAGTAAAGTTATATTGTGTGATTTGTATTTACAGATATTGCATTCAGTTTTACATAAAGTTTGTATTTGTTTTACTGCAAACTGTGTTTTATTTTTCCTGTGGAAATACCCTGAGGTGTGCTCTTCAGTGTTCCCTAGGTGGAGGCACTGCACTGTAAATCCCAGTTCCCAGTACTTTTCATATGCAAAAGGAACTCAGGGCCCTGGATTGCCATGGGTTAATTGCTATTTAAAGAGACAGTAACCAAATTAGGGATATACATACTTCAGCACTTCAATGCCAAAATCATCTGTGGATGCGTGCACCCAGGCCAACGCTGTGGCTCCAGGTGCAGTCACAGGAGAAGGTGAATGCCAGTAGAGGGTCATTGCAGAGAATCAGCCCCATGTAGCAGTAGCCTTACCCCATTGATTTTAGGCAGACATACACATTTCTAAGAATTACTTTATTCCTATTTAAAGGTGTTTACTCTTTTTGATTACGCTTTCTGGCTCATGAATAGTTTTTTATGTAACAATCCAATCACCAAAACAGGGTGGACTTTTTCTTAAAGGGGTTGTTCACGTTCCAAAACCTTTTTCAGTTAAGTTGTTTTCAGAATATTCACCAGAAATACAGACTTTTCCAAATTGCTTTCCATCTTTTATTTTTTTACATTTTTCCCAAAATTGAAGTATAAAGTAGAATGGTTTACAGAGTTGGTGATCCCCCTCCCAGAGCTGCGTTTGAAAGAGATAAGAAGGCGAAAAATGAAACTTCAGACGTCAATATTAAAAAAACAGTGACAAATAGAAGGCAATTGAAAAAAATCTATTTTTCTGGTGAACTGAAAATAACAGAACTTATAAAGCTTTGGAAGGTGAACAACCCCACAAAGGATAAAATACCTCTCCACACATCTGAACATATAGCAAAACCCTGCACTAAATAAAACGCACTTCAGCTTGTTTTTTAAGCGTTGGATATTATTTTGTATAGTTTCAAATGAATTATTTTCAGAGGTTTTCCTTGGATGAACATAATCAGACTGTTTATATAATATAAACTATAACCAGACACAATGTTGTTTGCTCCAAAGCCTTTAAAACCAGTCATTTAAGACACAATTACTGAAATGCTGAGCAAATAATCGGAATTTATAATGCTAGGCATCAGCTAAAATCCTGTTGGGTCCTGATCAAAAATGATTATTTGCAATTCAAAAATAAAAAGAACGGCATCAATGAAAAGGACGACAAAAAGGACAACCAGGATTACACAACCCTCGAGTCTTTATTATTTAAAAATACTGCAGTGCAATTCTACATAGAAACATTCATTTATTCTTTCATTATCAATTTTATCTCTATCATGTTTGTCTTTGGCAACCTTTAAAATAAAAATAAAGACACCTACAGTTAACGATATATTCAGAACAGCTTCTATAAGTGTAAATGCACACAAGACTTATGATGGGTAAGAATGACCTGCTGCTTGGGCCAAAGTTTTAGATTGATTTGGTTTTAAAGAAAGTGGTCACATTGGATAATGGAAGCCCAGATATGCTTTTTTTTTTTAAGAACTTGTCTTAATAAATCTTAATAAATGAATTAGAAACGGGGGCATTCATGTGTCTGGTCAATGATCCTTTACATGCAACATTGTGATCATCACCTGAATAGGTTTGCCAATGTTTTCAATTCAAAATGTGGACGTTTTTACAACAAAGGCAAATATTGCACGCTATGGTTAAAACTGGCCCGGAAATTTGCCCTTTAAAAAGCTCTACAAAAAGATATGACATAAAAAATAGTAATTGAGATAATTAAAGCATTTTGCAATAAATAGGTCTTTATAAACCGACTTTTCAGGAGGAAATTCTTGCATGTTTAGGGCTCTTACTGACGAGCGGTTGTAGCTGCGCTCCTGCATTCCGTTTTTCTGCGTTCAGCCGCAGGAATAGACGCATTACATTTTTTCCAATGGGGCTGTACTCATACAGGCGCAGCTACAACCGCTCGTCTGTAAGAGCCCTTAAACAGTTAATGAGACCTTTCAACATTTGTTGATGTTGAAGTGTGATTCCCAGCACCTAAATTCCAGCAGATTAATTTTCTCCCCTCCTCCAAAAACACCTGATTTGAGTGAAACAGCTTCTTGTAATTATGCACCTGATTTGCAAAGGAGCTAATAGAAAGAGACAGCAGGTTACAACAAGGTAGAAGAAAATGTTAATATTGAGTTGCTTGCCTGCTGTATTTCATACAATCTATGGCACTGGCTCTCAAGCACCTGAATGCTGGCTCCATAGATTTTAGGTTTCCATTGTGCTTGCAGTGTGGCAAGATCAGAGGGCAGGGAATTGGTATAGGCTGCTAAAGAACCACAATAAGATCTACTGTATATTTATAGCATGTATGGTAATTGCAGATCTAAAGGAAATTGGATCACTTCTAAATGTGACCCAATTTGCAGTGTCTTAAGTGTCTTTAAGCTGTAGAAGCTACGTTTGTATATGTTAATAGGAAGGAGGTGGGGAAAGTTTTTGGTTCACTTGTTAGGAGACTATGGCAAATATAAATATTGTTTCTAGAAAAAAGTTTTTTTTATTTAAAATACTGTAAAAATTTTGCATATGTATTTTTGCAGATGGAGAATTAATGCAGGTAATACAACTATTTCCACTTGCTAATGTTGTTCGAATTATAGTTTGCCGTCATCACTGAACTTAGATGGCAATAGCTTTTTTAATTTAGAAAGCCTAGAAAAGAATGTGGTTTTGATGCTGTTTTAATTGTAGAATAATAATTAAATGTCTAATTAAACATGGTTAAATACAAATCCAGCATTTTATAAACATGGCCGGAGATGTCACAAATTCGGTTTTACAAACAAAATACAAGCTCACCCACCACCCAAAAGCGTTTACAGAAAAAACAATGGCATGGAGTAGAACTATTGTTGGAGGGGGGTATCCTAAAAATTCATGATCACAAAGCAATCCTGTAACTGATCAGTCACCGGGGTATGTTTATTTGTGCATAACTGGAAAGGGATCAGAGTTAACTACACAAATATTTTAAGCTTTAGTAAATATTTTATTTCTAGACTCCCTGTCAACACTATGTGGGGTGTGGGTTTCAATCTGAAAGTGCACAGTATAGCTTATAGCAGCTGCAGGTCGTGTTGAGACAGCTTGGGCTACACTGGTCCTCCTCCATAATGTCCATTTAATGTCTTTTTTGCCCGATTCCATTTACACTGGTCCTCCTCCATAATGTCCATCAGACTAACCTCCAGACTATAACAAACCTTACCCATGCCACATTTTGTCTTCCCGGTCTGCAAATGGGGACTGTTAGGCACTAAATGTTAGGCACCCCCAAGTGATCGAATTGACTTACCTGAAATCCCGGGCTAATGCTCCTATTAGCAGAAAACTGCACCAGCCTGGGGTTATATCAGTGAGCACCACGGATCGACCTTCTTCAGTCTTCTTCTTTCTTCAAATTTCCAGGGGCAGATGCATGTGCAGTTGAACAAAATAGACGACTTTTTAGTTAAAGTTCGGCTCTTCATACTACTGCACATGCCCAGCTCCGAAGAAAGAGGAAGACGGAAGATGATCGATGCATGGTGCTTGCTGGAATAACCAAAAGCTGGAGCTTACAGGAGCACCGGCACAGGGTTTCAGGTAAGTCTATACAATCAGTTTGGTTGCCTAACATTTGCCACCCCAAAGTGCATGAAGCCTTTCCTTTGAAAAGCTCTGACAAAGCACGAGCAGTATTGACACAAGAATAAACATTAAGAAGTTAGACCTTTAAGCATTTTAGAATGTTGGTAAGAAAACAAAAGACAAGCAGATGCATAGACAGATGAGACTCAGTAAATAAACTAAACTGAAGAACAAGCGAGCTGAGAAACATCAGTAAAGCTCTGCAATATTTAAAACCTAAGACAATGTACATCAATACACTATAACTTAACCAACTACTGTATGTAAAGCTCACCAACAGAAAAGTTCATGTACAGAAAAGAGTTACCTGAAATTCTTCCAAATATTTTACATTTAACAAATTTAAAACACTGCAAATCGGCACATTATGCCAACACGAGGAAGGATGGTTACAAAACGTTATTTACACACTTTTACAAAGAAGACGTGCCGGTTTCAAGAAATAAAGAGAATACGCAAAAGGACGTTCTTTCTAACCAGCCCCTGCTTATAATGTGCTCAGTGCCAGTTTAGCAGGGACATTGTGAAACATGCAAGCAGTGTAGAGTGATTTACTAACAGTATATACAGTTAGATGTGAGCTGTAAAGGTCTGAGTACGTACCATAGTACAGGAGCTAAGGTACAATAGGCACTTTGGTGGCTGCTACTAGCAGCTGCAGAAGACTAAAAGTAAAGTTTGCAGTAAATGTGATGAATGGTTTACTTAATGATAGTCTAGAACAATTTGCAATTGGTCATTTCTGTGGTTTCCAATTATCTTTGGCTTCTGCAGCTTGCAATTTCAAATGCTATCAGGATCGGATCACTGTCAGCAGAGCAGGAGTGGGTCAATAACACCAAAATCCAAAAATACTTTATGTACATTTAGAAAATGTAGCGCAGTAAATTCAAATAAAAATCTTAATGGCAGCAACAGTCTAATATAATATAATGATGTTTGTCACCATGCAAGTGTAGACAGCCATGAATGACACCTGATTGCTGTTTATCAGTACTTAGATAACAAAAAACCACTGTATTCTAAACAAATTATGTGGAACGTGCTTCTAGTAAAGCCTGTACAGCAGATTTAACTGCTATAAAAGGAGAGGAAAGAGAGGGTCTAGGGGGGACACGTTTTAGGCACCCCCAAATGATTTGAGATGCTCATCTCTGGCACCCCACACCTCTACCTTTCCCTTTCATTTACATGATTACATTTTTACTAGAGCAGGTAACTCTCTGTGTGTGTGTATTAATTTTTTTTAATACATATTAAACTGATGCCATCATTGAAAAAGTGTTTGGTTTTGCCCGATTCCATGAATGTGGGTAGCATTGGATAAAACTAACGTACATGTTGTGCTTGCCGTGGACAAGGAATAGCCTGAATAAAAAGGTGAATAAAAATCTAGCTGTGCACTCTGCTTCCTAACATCATTGTCACTTCCCTCCATAAACCAGTTTTTTTAGTTTCTTGTTAAGAGAAGTAGAAAAGGAAAGCAAAGGGTTTAGAGTTTGAAAAATACTATGTGTTGGTTAACTTCCTCTTTAATCTTTAAAATGCAGTTCTGGGAAATAAGATTGGTCAGACTTGATAAAATGCTGAATTCCCCTTTAATTCAGCTGAATCTTTTTTTTTGTAGATGGTAAACTAAAGAAACCACATACTTTTTAGGTTACTGTATGTACAGGAATTAAATGATGTACAGTTGTTTCCTCAATATTTGGCAAAACATTTACTTTTTTGCACAGACTTCTGCTAATGTCCTGAACTTTGGCTCTAAATGATTTAAAAAGTCCATTTTGTCCTCATCTCGAAATTCACTGCAGCAGCCAACAGATCCTGCCGCCGACCCTTTTCCTTCAAAGTTGTAGGACAGAACATAATCGTCTCCACGCTGTTGCTCCTCACTCTGTCCACACATGTATAATTTCTGTGGGGAAAAACATACAGAGGTCAGTGGAACCAAACTTAGTTAAATCTAAAAGCAAGTCATGATTCTGACACACTAGTAGCTGTGAATTGAAAAGAGAAATAGATCATACTAAATATATGTATACAGGTATTGGACCCGTTATCCAGAATGCTCGGGACCTGGGACTTTTCGGATAACGAATCCTTCTGTAATTTGGATCTCCATACCTTAAGTCTACAAGAAAATCATGTAAATTTAAATAAACCCAATAGGCTGGTTTTGCTTCCAATAAGGATTAATTATATCTTAGTTTGGATCAAGTACAAAGTACTGTTTTATTATTACAGAGAAAAAAGAAAATCATTTTTTAATAATTTTGTCATTTAAAATTTGGATAAAATGGAGTCTATAGGAGACATCCTGTAATTCAGAGCTTTCTGGATAATGGGTTTGGATAACGGATCCCATACCTGTACTATATATGTATCAGATTGTTATGGGGATTAGGGATGGGCGAATTTGACCCGTTCCGCCAAAAATTTGCCACTGGCGAAATGTCATAGACGGCCATTAAAGTCTATGGGCGTCAAAAAAAATTGTTGCGCGCCAAAATTATTTTGACGCACGCCATTGTTTTGCTGATGGACTGCTGGGGTGGGGGGAAGGAAGGGGGTGATATCACTCAAACTTGCAGTAAAGCAGTAAAGAGTGACAAGTATATCAGAGCACGAGTCACATGACTGGGGGCTCCTGGGAAACTAATAATATGTCTATCCCCATTTCAGATTCAAAATTTAAAAAAAAAATCAGTTTGTGCTTTTGAAAAATGGATTTCAGGGCAGAAGTATGCTGGAGGAGCACTATTCACTGATGCGTTTTGAAAAAAAAGTTTTCCCATGACAGTATACCTTTAATAATAAGCATCAACATATTTATAATCCACATTGAATGTAGAACATTAAGGAGAAATAGAATGACATAGGAAAAAAAGGTTGAAGAAAGTGTATTTATCACACTCAACCCACTCCAAATGCATTCCGCTGACTGCAGGGAATTGCAGCGCAGGTGAGTGGAGGTGGCTTCAGGTCTTCCCTTCCCTGAGACTGCCATTATGGAAGTTAAAGCCAAACAATCTCAGAGAAGAAGACCAGAAGATGAGTCAACCCCTATGCGCTACTCTGCATTTTTAACCAGGTACAGTGAGGGGGTCCCCTGTGGTGTAGTTTGGGAGGGAGGCCTTTGGAGATTGCCAAGTGTTACACACACACACTTTTGAATACCTTTAAGGGCTTGTTTTCTTTTAAATTAAGTTTTAGTATGATATTCTGAGTGATTTTTATGTATGGGTGATTATTATTTGTGGGTTTTGCATTATTTAGCTTTTTATTCAGCAGTTCTCCAGTTTCCAATTTCAGCAATCTGGTCGCTAGGGTCCAAATTACCCTAGCAACCATGCACTGATTTGAATGAGAGACTGGAATATGAAAGGCCTGAATAGAAAGAGGAGTAAACAATAACAATACATTTGTAACCTTACAGATCATTTGTTTTTTTCGATGGGGTCGGTGACCCCCATTTGAAAGCTGGAAAGCAAATAATTCCAAAACTATTAGCCATTCAGTAACATACTAAACATTAACTTAAAGGTGAACCATCCCCTTTAAAAGGAACAGCCTAAAATGTGCCATCACTGAAAAAAGAAATGACTTACATCATCAAGATGGTTGTTCATGAAACTGTGCCATTCTGTATAGTTTACTCTGTTTGCATCAAGGAACTGCTGCCCTCCTCCCATAGAATTAAGGCCACCTCGGCTATCCTCTGGAGTGATGAGCTGCCCTGTGCTTTTCCTATAGATAGTTTTTTTTGTAACCTGGCTTCCACTTTGTCCTCCTTGGCCTTTGCCACCTGAGACAGACGGAGCATTTCCACTGACATGAGCATTTGTCACATGAACAGGAACTTTGAAATTTGAATCCTAAGGAGAAAGATAAAAAATAAGTAAAAAAAAAAAAAAAAAATCAAACACTATAATAGGTGGGATAGAACTAATAAAGGTTTTTGGAAACATAAAATAAACCATACAAATGACATGCTAGGCCAAATCAAAATGCTAACAGACCTACTATATCTACTAATATCTACTGGACATGACAAATACACCGTTTATTTACCATCACGTCTGCTCCTGGTGCCTCACTGTTGGTTACAATTAGATTCTGTTGAGCTAAATCATCAGGAAAACTTTTTTTCCCCTTGGTAGCTGCAGCACCGCACAGGCAAGCACACAAACCACCTATGAATAGACAGAAGGAAAAAAAAAAAAAAAAAAGATGTCATTCTGTCCACATATAAATTGTCTCCACTATTCTAGCTTACAGCAGATCTGACTTTTTGTCACAAAACAAGGAAATAAAAAACATTTCCCCCCTTTCCACCCCCAATTTGCATATGCAAATTAGGATTCAGTTGGGTATTCGGCTGAATCTTTCACAAAGTATTCGGGGGTTCGGCCGAATCCAAAATAATGGATTCAGTGCATCCCTAAATGATTTTGAGTGTATTTAGCGGGGTGTCAAGTTCTGGCATAGAAATTAACTTTGAAAATGGGTTTACAGTACAGGGTTACACCAAGTAAATGTGTAAATTAGGGGTGCACTATTTTGGATTCAGCCGAACCCCGAATCCTTTGCGAAACATTTGGCTGAATACTGAACCGAATCAAAATAGGGGTGGAAAGGGGGAAACATGTTTTACTTCCTTGTTTTGTGACAAAAAGTCATGCAATTTCCCTCCCCTCCCCTAATTTCGGCCAGGCAGAAGGATTCAGCCGAATCCAAATCCTGCTGAAAAAGGGCGAATCCTGGCAGAATCACAAACCGAATCCTGTGCATCCTTAGTGTAAATTCACAGTAAGTATGGCACGGTGGAGTGGTCAGTCCATATAGTTAAATCAGGTTGAAAAAAAAAATAAGTTTAAAAAAAAAAAAGACATCCTTCATATCACTGGATAAAGGAACCGACTTAAACTGTGTTTGAGTATAATTATAACATTTGCAATTTACAGTTCTAGATCCCCTTTTGACTAAAGCATTATAATGTATTTTGGGGCATATATATCAAGCTGTGTACATTGGTCTAAAATGTTATTTATCAAGCTGTGTTATTTTTCTAACTCAATTTAATACACAGCTTGCTAAATACACATGATTTTAAGGTGTAGCACAGAGGTAAAAGTGGTGAGAAGTGGTGCATCCTTACACCACTTTTTTTGTTTGTTTTTTATTTTTTTTACACAGTTTAATAATTACACAGTATGATAAATAGGCCGTGTTAGTCATCTTTATGAGCTTACTGTTTGGGCCAAAAAAGGCCTAGTGTAGTTATAATTTAATGCAAGCAAAATGTAATACTGTCTTTGCTTCACAGTGTATGTTTTTTTGCCTAGCAGGGGAATATTTAACACTAATATAAAATAAACTAGTTCACCCTATTCTTATTTGCAGTCACATTGGTTATTGAATAGATTATCTAAAAGAACTCAACCTGACAGAACACGGACATATCTGTATACTTACATAAGAGCAGAGCAAAGAGTAATGCAGCCAGCACCATCACTAGAATAGCCCATCCACCAAGAGCGGTAAAGTTGGGAAATCTGGATCCACCAGAACAGTTAATATTATCAAGGCAAGTGCATTTTCTAATATTAACTATCTGTGTTTGGCCAAAGCCTTGTTGATCTGAAATGATTATTGGAATTTGGTAATTTCCCTCTGGAACACCATCGGCTCTTATATTAACGGATGTATCTGTTACAGGACAAAAAGAAAAGAGAGATCTATTTAAATACATTATAGAAAGTTACGTGCAATCTTCTCAGTGCTTTAGAAGTGCTTTTGGCTTACCATTAACTTTTTCTATTTGAAACTGATTTTGCAGACTGGGGTTATTGCTAGAATCAATTCTGAATATGAAAGGTGCAGTATTAGGAGCTCCATCTCGGTCTTCAGCCACGAGCAGATTATAGGTCCTGCCATTTTGGCAAATAGTTCCATCTCTGTTTATAATACTTGGATAGTTATCGTTAACATCTTCCAGGTTTATTATAAGTGTTCCAGTGCCCGTCTTGCCACCTATATGCAGAAACAGAAAATGCTTAAAATTCCAGATGCAATGCTGGACATTAAAATCTACTTTCCAATTTAACCCAAAAGACGAAATTGGCACTTACTCTGATCTACCGCAACGATAATCACAGTATTCTGGTGATTATCTGATTCATAATCCAGGACTTTTGCCATTGTTATCCGACAGGTTGCTGCATCAATATTCACCCAGTTAAGCGCATCGGACTGTTTTGTAAACCTGTTGACAATAATTTGATGTAAGGTACACTGTATCTTCAGTCTATTCCAGATATTTCTGAAGATTTGGGAGGTTATATAGAAGGAGGAGACAATGGCTGCCCAAGGCATACCCCTATATGTAGTAAAAGACAAAGTTTGCCTAGGTGTAGTAACTAACAGCAATCAGTTTGCTTGTAATTAAGGAACCAGTACCTGTTGAATTGTTCCTGTAAATGATGAGACCTGTACCAAAACTTGCACCTTTTATTACCTGAGACTTACAAGGCATTTGTCATGCTGGCTGGTAAAGCGGGTGCCAGTTAATGACCTTATGTAATGGCTTGGATGTTTGTCCTTGGTCATAGGTTAGTATCTGGCACGGTTTGTATAGCACTGCACAACATGTTGGTGTTTTATCAATAAGATATACTAATCACAATAATAATACTAGATGTATAAAATCAAACACAGGTTTTACAAATACTTCTTGGCACCACTGAACTCCCAAATATCAGACAATTACAGTGCAATGCCGAACCCATAAAGATGTCCACTAACATAAGAAACACTCTACGACTATTATGATCATGCGGTATTAAATCATAAGCAGTATGTGCACTAAATGGCTGCACTGTACTTACTGTATGCCATCGCTGTTCTTTGTTTCTGGGTCTTTTGCTTGACATCTGTATATTTCCGTTCCTACCGGTGTGTTTTCTTTAACTCTTATCTCTCTGATAGTTGGTATGAACTCGGGTCCTTCATCTACATCTTTAACAATTATGATGACAGGGATGGTGCTCATGCCAGAACTTTTTACTCCTGAATAGTTTATAACATCAATTTCGTTAGTGACTCCGACCAGTATTTGAATTCTTTTTGTTTCCTCATAATTTAGTCCCTAAAAAAAACAAAATGCAGTCTGTAATCCTTGGGGAAAACATACATTTATGGATAGATGTATATTTTAACATGACGCTTTTGTGCAAAACTAAAGAGCTTATTTGGTCAAGTGTACATTTTGGCTTAAAGAAGTCCTTATTTCAGCATGGGACAGAACTGCAAGGCCACAATGCTTTGGATCCACATGAATATTCCTAGTAGTCCATTCCAGAGTTCTCATAGAACCTGCAGTCACAAAAGCAATTTTTGGAAAAACAATCCCTGCCTCATCAAACTTAACAAATTGAAATGTAGACTAATAATTATTAATGATGTATTGTATCTAATTTATCCTTAGGTGTGCACCCACCAACCCCCCTTTTTTGTATTTTAGCCGGAAGCTGTGGCTGAAGCTTCATGTGGTTTGTTGCACCCGCATACCCACCCCTTTAGACTAATGGTGGTCCTAGGTTTTAAAAAAAATGGGTCTTGGTTTGTACAATCTCTCTCTCTTAAAAGCCGCAAAAGCTAGTGGCGGGGGAGGATCCAGCCCAGTTTGAAACCAACGCTCATGAGACACTTATAACATTTACTGCACCTGCCATTAGGTAACACTTTTGCACAAACTTACACATATTACACCTATCACACTCCTCATATAGCTTTTCTTTTTATTTCTTGCTCACATTTATACACACACTTACACTCACATCTACAAACACACACATACATACATACATACACACACACACACACACGTGTGTAACTATACTTTGCCTTTAATTTCTTTCCACTATCACATTTTTTTCTAAAATGGGCGTTGGTTTGGGCAGTCTCTACCTCTTAAAAGCCGCATAAGCAGGTGGCAGGGGAGGCTTTAGCCAACATGTTGAAACCAAGGCACAGGAGATATTTACTCCAAGTAATGCTATTTAGCAGAGAGGTAAAAGACCTTTTATACTATGAGGTAAACAAGTTAGGGAGCACCGTGTGGGGTTTACCTTGACGTGGTATGGTGGCTTATCAATTTTATGATCATACCTTTGTAACAAAAAACCCTGTTTTTAAAATACATGCACTTGAATATTTATTCAATTTCTCAGACAGGGCATCAGGGAATGTGCATTGATTGACTGGCCGGATCAGTAGCACTTCCATTGTATCTAAATGTATTAAAATTTAACGTTAGGTGTGCACCCACAACCCCCCTTTTTTGTATCAATAATTATTAATAAATCTATAAAAATGTAATTAACTTTTTTGGGCTTTTTTTAATAGCCCTATAAAAAGGTAACAGAAGATAGGTTTATTTATGTGCATAAGATATTTTCATCACCTACTGATGTAAGGTTCGTTTCAGAATTAGGGATGTAGCGAACTGTTCGCCGGCGAACTAGTTCGCGCGAACTTCGACTGTTCGCGTCCGCCGCAAGTTCGCGAACGTCGCGCGACGTTCGCCAATAGGCGTTCGCGTCAAAATCGTTCGACCATTCGACCATTCGATCGCTAAAATCTAACGATTTTCGTTCGAATCGAACGATCGAAGCCATTGGATTGAATGAAATCATTCGATCCAATGGCTTCGATCGTTCGAGTCGAACGGAAATCGTTCGATCGAACGATTAAAATCCTTCGATCGTTCGAATCGAACGATTTTCGGATGTTCGAAGTTCGCGAACTGTTCGCAATTTTTGCCGGCGTTCGCGAACACATTGTCGGCGGTTCGCTACATCCCTATTCAGAATGTTCCATTTAAAAAACAAAAACAAAAAATCTATGCAGTGGTTCTTAGCATATAAATCAGACAGCGGTTAAATGTGTACATTATATGACTGGTTTAGGAACCTCTCATTAATATGTACCTTTTCAACCATGAGACATCCCTCGTTGGTTTCTGGATTTGTACTTATACTGAAATATTCTCTCTCATTTCCCTGAGTGATGTAATACTTTGCCCTTGAGTTGGGAGAGTCGGGAAGGTCATTGTCATTTATGGGTATACATAAGATGATCATTCCACTTTCATTTTCATTAACTTCTACCTGGTACTGTGAGGAAAAAATAAACATCAAATAAATGGAAAAACAGTTTAGTGCATTATGAAACACAAACTGGTAAGTAATAACTCTGTGCTGACTGTTTAAATAAATGAACCCCCTTTCCTTTTTGCATATAGCCACTACTGCACCAAACAGCACATAGGTGAGGGGTATCTAATGGACATGCAGGTTACTCCTTAAATAACATTATATATATATATATATATATATATATATATATATATATATATATATATATATATATATATATACACATATACATATATATATATATATATATATATATATATATACCTTCCACATTTCAATTTTGCCCTTCCCCTCTGCCCCGTCCCCGCTTGCACAGTCCAAATGTTTTGCTTTAAAGAAACAGTAAGATCAAAAAATTAAGGTGTTTTAAAGTAATAAAAATATCATATAGTGTTGCCCTGCACTGGTAAAACTGGCATGTTTGATTCAGAAACACTACTATTGTTTATAGAAATAAGCTGCGGTATAGCAATGGGGGCAGCCATTCAAAGGAGAAAAGGCTCAGATTAAACAACAGATACCAGATAGGCTCTGTACAACATAATAGTGTTGTGTTTTTAACCTGTGTCATATAGCCTTTTTTCAATTCCCCCCATTGCTACACAGCAACGTGTTTATATGAACTATAGTTGTATTTCTGAAGCAAACATGCCAGTTTTAGCAGTGCAGGGCAACATTATATGATATTTTCATTAATTTAGAACACTTTCGTTTTTTGGAGTTACTATTCCTTAAATTAATAATTTCATTGATTAACACACCTTTCCCAATAACTCAGCCCTTAGGCAATTTATGTCAAAAGACACAAGGGGGCAAATTTACTTACCTGCGGAAATTCCCAGCGCTGGCTTCGCGCACATCGCAACACTTTGTCAGGCATAAATTCGCCTGGACAACGCTAATTCACGAAGATCTGAAGTTGCATTGGTACCGAACGCTTGCAAAGTTGTGCTAGCGAAAATACGATCAGCAGTTCGAAGTTACGCTAGTTTTGGCTAATTTGCTTATGGCATGCAGTTAAAGTACAATGGCCGTATGTGCTGCAGCAAATACATTACACTACACGAGCCCAGGGAACCCTTAATAAAATGATATAGAGTTGTTTATGTGCCATATGTTATCAAGTGTAGGGGGGAAGGAGGGTTCCCCAAAAACATTTTGATCTTTTTCAGCCTATCACCCTGTAAAAAGGAAAAGACGCCAGCATGTTTTGGGACTTAGAAAAATTTACAACAAAATTTCAAGTAAGTCCTATCTACTCCATTGCACTTCACTTGGTCTGAGGTGGTGAAAGCAAGTCTGGCTTTAGAGGGAACGGTCAGTAAAATCAAAAACGTAGTGAATTTGAGTAGTAACGCTCTTTCACCAGAACGAAAATTCGCCTGACGTTAGAGTGCGAAGTTGCGCCAGAGCCTATCTCCTTCTCTAGCGAAATAACGCCAGCGTTAGCCACTTCGCCCTTTAGTAAATTTGCCCCTAAGTTTTTACAAGTAAAGAGCACAAGGCTATTAAAATTGAATCAGTGGGCTGAAAGTGGCCCACAAGCTGGCAACTGAATGCCACTTTTTTTCTCATTTAGTCTACTTATTATTTAGGACATGTTGAGGTGACATAAACAATGGATTTCAGTCTGGAACTTAGACCACTGTGGTCTAAATATACAGTTACAAAAACAGCAAGAATCCTAGCTGTAAAGCATTTTTTTACAACTTAAACAGAATATTTATACAGTACTTTGTTGTGCAAGCACAAAATGGGACTTTTTTACTAATAGTTTGAATAATTATACTGCCCCTTTTCAGTTATACTGTATCAGATGGTTCTAGAGAGTCAAACACTGGGTTTTATTATGGAACGGTAGATAGGAAAAGGACTATTAACACAACTTACAGACTTTTGTACAAAAACTGGTGGATTGTCATTGACATCCGTAATGGTTATGGATACTGTTCCAGTCGAAGACAAAAATGAACGCTGTCCAGGCATATCCCGAACGTCAATGAGAAGGACGTAAGAATCTGAGAGCTTAATGGGAATAAAGAAGTGAAAATATTCTTAAAAATAAGTGCACTAATCCATACATCTATAAAACAATAATACATGAATCATCAAAATACAGTATTCTGATTACAACACATTTTCAGACTTTTCATAGTCATGTTACAGTGACCATTAATAATGGTCACTGAATTTGCTGCTGAAGAATGCAAAATTAGTCTAATTGTACTGGGCACAATTTTATATAAACTGGGGGAGGAGGCTGTTAAAATGAGGTTACGTTATGGCAATAAATGGAACTGTTGGAAATGGTCCTCTAAATGCCATATTAAATATAGGGAAAACACTCTTATGAGCCACTCCCACTTTTATTACTTAAAGGGGTGGTTCACCTTCAAACAACTATTTGTTTTCAGATAGATCACCAGAAATAACGACTTTTTCCAATGACTTTTTATTTTCTATGTCTCGCCGTTTTTCTAATATTGAAGTGTAAAGTGTCATTTTTCACCTTCTGAAACAGCCCTGGGAGGAGGGGTCGTCGAACCTGTAAACTGTTCTAAATGGATACATTTATTAAGTTGATACATTTATCTTCGTCCCTGCTAAGCAGAATCTCTGGGTTTCATTACAGGCAGCTGTTGCAATTGATACAATAGTTGCTAATACTCCAGAGATGCTGCTGAGAAATGTATCAACTAAATGTTGCAAAATGGTAACAGTTTAGAATCTGCACCTGAATTACTGAGCTGCCAGACTCAAACACCAGAGACACGAACATTCAACTTTAAACTAAAACAGTAAAAAATAAAAAATGGAAAGTAATTGAAAAAAATCTTTATTTTTGGGGAACAATCTTGAAACAACTGAATTGAAAAAACATTTATATTTGTTTCATGACTTGCTGTAATGTGGCTGCTCCCTCACTGCACTCAAAATACTATGGATACTGCTACTCTAAAGTCGACCCACTAAGTTCTCCAAGCACTAATTACTTAATACTATTGTTTAAGAACACCCACTGTGTCCATTCAAACCATTCATTATTGAGGGTTGGCCCTCTGGTTTTTCAGGATAGACAGATGAGAAAGGAGACAACTCCCTGTTGATGCAGGGCAAATAAACTACAAAGTTCTTTAAGAAAAGTTGCTGCTAATCATACAGTAGGTACCATGCAGCTTGGTGTTTGCAAAAATGAAAAATGTACTAAACTTTCTAAATATAATCAATGAAAACTTCTGTACCATTTATTATGAAATATCAAGTTACTCTTCACTCTACTACTCTGAGCAACCTGTCTCTCTTCATTCTGTCTTTGTGCTGTAGGTTGGGTATTGGAGATATTCTGCTAAGAAAGGTTGAGGCTATCACATTAGCTATAGTCTGGAATACTAGAGGCAGCTCTTTGGAAACATGGTTCATGACAGGAGAACTAGCTGACTCAACAAGACTGTGGAAGCCTATGGCATTCAGACTGGCTAAACTCAGGATAAATGGCAGGCACTCACTGATCCCGGAGTATGAATATCCAGCTTTACCTCCAGAAACTGGTGGTCTGAGGCATGTGCACCTGGAGCCCACATTTCTACAGATGACTTTAAACTATTAAAGCCTCAGAACCAAAACATATTATATATGTTTAGTACGACTGACTAGCCAGACTGAAAATCAGATAAACAAGATTATACAGTTGTTGCAAGTAATTCTGTCAAACAAATATTTAGTGAACTTCATGCTTTGCTTGTTTCCTTATGGGAAGCATGTCTTCTGGCAGAAATTAGAGACCCAATTTAACAGATGGGAAAAAGATACAAATTCATTTTCTATAGCGCAGATAGAAAAATATGTTTATACTGCCTGATGAAAAGAAGAGTTTACCTCTCTATCAAGTCTGTTTGAGGTTGTAGTGATAATCCCAGTTTCTGGATGAAGAGCAAACATCACAGGCGATGGAGGAGTCTGAGAAATAATAGAGTATCTGAGCATAGTGTGCAGGGTTTTGGGTTCATCCTTGTCATTGGCCTTGACTCTTCCTACTATTACACCTGAAGAAGATACAGAAATGCCACAGTTGAGATATGTTTAAAGAAAAATAATTGATCCCAACAAAGATACAATTAATCCTTATTGGAGGCGAAACAATCCTCAGGTTTTTTGTTTTTTTTTAATGTTTCAATGATTTTAAGTAGATTTAAGGTATGTAGATCCAAATTGTGTAAATACTCTTTATCTAACAACCTCCATGTCCCAAGCATTCTGCATACCAGGTTCCATACCTGTTCTCCAAAAACAAAACCATTCGTATTAGAGATATCAGTATTTTGCCCTTCAGACATTAATATATATATATTCATAATAGACAGTGTCATTCCTCAACCCTCCATGACACCATTCAGGTATGCTGTAATGTTTCTAAACATAGTATATATATTTTTGACAGTACACCTGGTTTTCATTCAATCAAAACTTGCCTCCAAACCAGGAATCCAAAAATAAGCATCTGCTTTGAGGACACTGGGAGTAACATCCAAGGGGTTGGTGAACAACAAGTTATTCACTAGCTACTAGTTGGGGATCACTGCTCTACATCCATCATACTAAAAGTTAACTCAATAACATTTTAAGATTCCTTTAACCCACTCAATGCAAACAGATTTTTAAAAGGGTTTTCAAATGCACAAAACCCCCATTAAAATGTATTCTTTAAAAGAGCATTTGTCAATGGGTGAAAGTTCACCCTTTGATAAACATGCCTTTAAAAATCCCATAGAAATGAATTGAGAGTGGCAGAATTTCATTCTAGTGGACTGTGGTGATCTCTAACTTCACTCTTTGATAAATATACCCCAATGGTTTCTTTTCTTCCAATATAAATGTGCAAGCTGGACTGCTCGGTTTCTAAAACAGCGATTATGTGCCCCTCACAGCCCAAGCTAGATTGTTTTAGAAAAGTAAAACAAATATACAAATAACCACATTTCCTGCTAATCAGTATATCAAAAAATACTAACCTTGTTTTGTGTGTTCAGGAACTTCAATACAAAATGCTTCTTCTACAAATATGGGTGGATTATCATTGCTGTCTTCAACTTTGATTACTATATTTAAAGGAGCTTCTGGTGAATAGCCATCCACAGTTTTTGCAAAGCCAGTTAACTGGAAATTAAGGACAAAAGAGAAATCATAAACAAACTGACCAGAACAAACGGACACAATAAACCAAAAATGCAGACAAGTTCATTATTCTAATCGGGATTAATGGTGCTCGCTATTTCAAGTTGCTGTCCATACAACTATAGCTCTAGAGTTATTTCAAAGTGAACCAAGTGATTCCAATACCATGATAAATATAATAGAATATCTGTAAAATATTGGCATGATAAATATTATAATATATTTGTAAAATATTAGCAAAACAGTAAGTATTAAAGATAAACACATTTCAAAGATTACTCAAAGGCACAATAACAGTAGGAGTTTTTATTAGCACAATGCCTTCTGAGCCCTTCTATTAATCAGTGTATCCTGCAGCAACCTCATTGTTTGAATTAGCACTGCGTATCTTGTCTGTGCTATATAAATAAGTGATGATGATGATGATAATTGATGATGAATTGTTTTCTAGTTCTATAGAACATTGCCAAATATGGTGATTGGGTACCATCCACAATGAAGAGCTTTGTATGCTTGCTCCTTTTGTAAAGTTTTCTTAGGTCTTTATCTGGCCACTATTTAGGTTGGAGTGAGGAGGGGTGTGGGAAGCAGGATTTACTTCAGCCCATTGATTTATGCGGTAGGTCATGTGTGCTAATGTGGGAAATGAGAGGGGTGCTGGCTGACTTTGAATTCGCTGGGGGACGTTTGTGGCTCTTGAAGCAGCAATAAAAATGTCTAATAGACAATAGACTGACTTAAGCTGTTGCCGATGATGTATTGGGAAAAGTTGTGTGACGGTGGTTGACGTCACATAGGAAGTGAACAACAGGAGTGTGCATGTTAATCGGGACCCAGGAAATGTAAATATGATAAAGACACCTTGAGGAAACCAGAAACTGAAAAGTTTCTCCTCACTCCCCACCCAATCAATGGAAACCAGTGTAAAGCACCATATATTGGAGATAAAGGATATGCAAATGTTATGGGCAGGGAGTTTTGAAAGGTGTTAATTGAACAGTAACACAAACACAAAGTGTTTTAAGTAATTAAAATATAATGTACGGTTGCCCTGAACTGGTAAAACTGATGTGTCTGCTTTTGAAACACTACTATAGTTTATATAAATAAAATATTATGTACAATACAATTGGATTGCGGTGTAGAAACTAATCCCATTGTATTCTACTGAGCTAATCTGTTACCTACTACGTAACCCGTGTCATTCAGCCATATTACAATTTGAAATGCTGCCCCCATGGCTACACAGCAGCTTGCTTATAAGAACTATAGCAGTGTTTTTACCAAAAAAAAAAAAAAAACACACTGGTTTTACTAATACAGGGCAACAGTAAATTATAATTTTAATTTGATGTAATGATTACACCCAGACGCCCTCGGCAACCTGCAGGCCACCACGCTCCCCCCAACATGTGCGTGCACTGAGGAGACTGGCAGAGGGGAGGACAGGAGGGAGGGAAGGGTGACAGAGGGGAGAGAACACAGAGTAGGCAGAAAATCCCATCAACAAGTACCTGCCCAGCGCCTCCTATCATTGCGTCTTCTGCCTACCCCTAGTTCCAGCCCTGGATGCAGCAAATCCAGACCAAATATCAGCAATTTTTTCAGCATTCTGATTATATTTATGCTAAATTATTTGGTTTTTAGCAGACTTTAAAGCTCTGTACAACTGAATGCAACATTTTCTTGTTCACAGATAATGCTTTCCTTTGTTTATCTCTAATCAGAATATGCAAATTAAGATTTAAAATCGGTGCAGTATTTGCCCAAATCTCTTGTTGAGGATTTTACCTAATTCAAAAATGATTGATTAAGGGCAGTCCTGACAGCTGGTGCTATCCAACATTACCTTAAAGGGATGGTTCCTGCCCACAATTTTGCAAAAAGTTGCTGTGGTGCGAAAGCTCCCAAGATGCCTTGTAGGGCATCAAATGTACAATAAAAAAAAAACACAGGAGTCACACACCTTAACAGTATAAAACTGATGCCCTCGCAAGAAAGGTTTGTGCACCTGAAACACGGTTTCCCCACTCTGTGGCAGGTAGGTAAAGTACTGCATTTTCAATGTATATTGTATGTTTGGCTATTGTTTTCTTCATGTTCATGGGGAGGGAAAGACGGACAGGGGAGGGAGACAGGATTAACGGACAGGGGAGGGAAGGAGAGACGGACAGGGGAGGGATGGACAGGGGAGGGGCGCACAGGGGAGGGAGGGACAGAAGAGCGAGTGACAGAGGGGGTAGGCAATACCTGCAGAGGGGAGTGAATCTGGGCTAGGGGTAGGAAAAAGAATCTTGAACAGGTATCTGCCCAGTGCCCCCACAGAGTTGCGCCCTAGGCAGGTGCCTTTTCTGCCTATCCCTAGTTCTGGCTCTGTTAACTGGAACTAGTGTTTATTAATAGATATTTTAAGAGTCCATTACCATATAATCCCCAGCAATATTATACACCCTATGTGCTGGAACTGGCCCTTACAAAAAATATCTCACCCTAGTTTCTATCACAACTATTCTATCAGATGGATTAGTGGCCCTATACTTACAGTATATTCTAAATTTTCCTTTGTGTGCCCCCAGCTAGACCATGCACCCTGGCAAATAAGAGGACTTTTATTAGCATGTGTGTCACAGGGCCAAAGTGTGGCATACTTGAAGAGACTAGGCTGCCTCATGCAACAGCTCATTTAGTGACTAATTTACATATTAAAGATTTACCTAATTAGCATTTTTAGGTGAGCGTTCCATTTACATTTTAAAGCAAGCAGCCCATCGGGCATTTGCGCAAACCCACAGATTGCCAGTCCATGCCTGGTGGGGGGGGGGTTATTCTATTGTAAAGAAAAGTGAATACCCGTCTCTTTATATATGACATGTAATATGTCGTAGTTACACACAAGACAACAACTTACTCTAAAAACTGGATACATCTCACGATCAACTTTTCTGGTATAAAATATATTTCCAGTTTGGGGCTCAACGTAGAACAAGCCAACTGGTTCTTCATTTACTCCAGGTCCGGATATGGAGTATTTGACAGTATAGTTCTCCTGTGTGTCAGACTGGATCTACAAAATTATATAAAATATAAATGCAAGCATTTGAATATATAGTCCATATAAGTACATACAAATTGAAGAAAAATGCATTGAAAATTGAAGGGATGTTCACCTTCCAACACATTTTTAAGTTCAGTTGGTTTCAGATAGTTCACCAGAAATAAAGATGTTTTCCAATTACTTTCTATTTTCTATGTGTGACAGTTTTTCTAATATTGAAGTGTAAAGTGTCATTTTCCCCTTCTAAAGCAGCTCTGAGAGAGGAGGGACCCCCAACCCTGTAAACTGTTCTTAAACTGATACATTTACTTGATACTTTTCTCTTACCTGCTGAGAAGAATCCCTGGATTTCATTACAGGCAGCGGATAGAATTGATACAATAGTTGCTAATACTCCAGAGATGCTGCTGAGAAATGGATCAACTAAATGTTGCAGAATTGTAACAGTTTAGAGTCTGTGCCTGAATAATTGAGCTGCGAGACTCAAACACCAGAGACAGGAACATTAAGCTTTAAACGTAGATTACAGAAAAACGGTCTATTTCTGGTGAACAATCTGAAAACAATTGAACTGAAAAAAAGTATTTAGGTGAACAACCCATTTAAAGGAATCTGTACACAAAAGGAATTTTACTAAAATATTTAGTAATATTGTAACTAAAATGTCACATTCCACATGAAAACATCACCTAAAAATGTTTTTGTTTATATCATTTCTCATTGTTAGCTTGGGACGATAATAAATACCAATTTATTTAACAAAAGTGCCTAAACTGGCCTATACATTTGATCGATCATTTGACGCAGTTCCCTCAAATCTAAAATGACTGGAATCTTGTTTCATTCCCTGAATAAACTTTGATAAATCTGTCCCTACATGCCCAAAAATACCTCAAAACTCCTCCTGGAATTAGCCAATACCATTGCTCTTTAATTAAGGAATTCAATCAGCTGCAAACTAGCAATAGAAGGGATGTGATATTCAGTTTGACATCAACATCAGTCAAATTTTTGCCCATCTCTTAAGCTGCCTTGGACAAATGTATACAAAGTCTGGGAGAAGCAATAGTTCACAAGGAAATAACAGGGCATACAGTTTTCTTTTGGAGCTTTGCCCTGCCCAAATAATCGCCTGAAGTTTCCTTCGTAAGGCAATGTCGGGCGACTTCAGAAAGCAAAGCTAACTGAGTGCCATCACATTCTAGCCAATGGGAAGGCATTTCGTGGTGATTAGTCGCCCGAAGAAGAGAAGATTTATCGCTAAGCGACTAATCTCCCCAGAAAGCTACGTGTGCCATCATCCTTAGATCTACAGGCAGCCTTTATCTTGTGATAGGGAGCTGCTATCTGGTTACCTTCTGTCTGTTGTTAGGCTGCTTGGGGGAAAGGGAGGGGGTGATATGACTTCAACTTGCAGTGCAGCAGTAAAGAGCGACTGAAGTTTATCAGAGCACAAGTCACATGACTGGGGGCAGCTGGGAAATGGACAATATGTCTAGCCCCATGTCATATTTCAAAATTAAATATAAAAAAAATCTGTTGGCTCTTTTGAGAAATTAATTTCATTGCAGAATTCTGCTGGAGCAGCACTATTAACTGATGCATTTTGATATGGCGAGCGGCTCGCCATATCAAAGAATGTACATTACTAGGGATGTAGCGAACGTCGGAAAAAAAGTTCGCGAACATATTCGCGAACTTGCGCAAAAATGCGAGCGGTTCGCGAACGGTTCGCGAACCCCATAGACTTCAATGGGAAGGCGAACTTTAACATCTAAAAAAGACATTTCTGGCCAGAAAAATGATTTTAAAGTTGTTTAAAGGGTGCAACGACCTGGACAGTGGCATGCCAGAGGGGGATCAAGGGCAAAAATGTATCTGAAAAATCTGCCTGTGTGTGCTTGGAAGAGATAGTGTAGGGGGAGAGCTGTTAGTGATTTCAGGGACAGATGATAGTAAGTTTGCTGGCTAGTAATCTGCTTGATACTGCTCTGTATTGGAACAAAAAAATAAATAAAAGCAGTCCTTACAAGGACTACTGTTATTGCAGCAGTCAGCAGATGAGATCAGAAGCAGGACAGCTGCCCACTGCAGCTACATACAGAGCACTGCAGTAGAAGGTAGATTACTAGCCAGCAAAGCTACCTAAGCTTAAATGTCCCTCAAACCCCTGCAGACTTCTGTCCCTCCAATAACAGAGCAGTATCAAAACGATTACTAGCCAGCAAACTTTCAACTGTCCCTGAAATCACTAACAGGCAGCAGCTCTCTCCCTACACTATCTCTTCAGCACACACAGGCAGAGTGAAAAAACGCTGCAGGGCTTCGGTTTTTATAGGGAAGGGGAGTGGTCCAGGGGAGAGCTTCCTGATTGGCTGCCATGTACCTGCTGGTCTGGGGTGAGAGGGCAAAAAAAAGCGCCAACAATGGCGAACCCAAAATGGCGAACGTCGCGCGACGTTCGCAAACTTCCGGCGAGCGCGAACACCCGATGTTCGCGCGAACAAGTTCGCCGGCGAACAGTTCGCGCCATCTCTATACATTACAGTACAGCAATTATCTAAACACTCCCGGGATCTTGGAAGATTTTCAATTACTGTAGTAACCAGGGCAAATAAAGCAGATGACCGTGGCCTAAGAACAAAGTAAGATGGGTAAACCTTTGAAAGCTTCCCTGGATATTATTGCAGCGTCTTTTGAATTCTTGAGTAATAATGGTAAACATTTTTTCAGGGAAAGTGAATCCTAAAAAAGAATTATTAGAGCACACATTGATCACATTGCTCTCTTTTGGAAAGAGTTCTCGATTTTCGGAATATTACCTGTTGTACAAAATATGGGAATGGTCCAATATAGCTTTCCATGATAGAAAATGGTAGAGGGGCCCATCTTCGTTTGGAACGTCTCAGTACCTCTCTTGCATATCTTGTTTTAGCAGTCTGAAAAAAAAAATTCAGAAATACACCATTGTAATTGAAGTATAAAAAAAGTGATGTCTGATGTAGAGATAGCAGCAGCGATTAAAAGTTTGACCTATTGTTGAAGCATAAGTATCACTCACATCTACAGTTTTGTGTATGTATTTTACAAAGCTTATGTCCCCTTGTTGCATTAGAGCTTTGGTCCAAACAGTAACCTCAACATGTTTTTCTTCCTAAAAAAAAAAATCCTTAAGATTGCCCTGTCTTGTCCTCAGTGAGAATCGTTTTAAAGCCCCTACACATTTGACTGTTAGGCAACTCTTCCCTGCAAAAGCGCCTACATTTAGATAATTGCCTGGCAAGCAACTCTGTTAGCACTTTTACACTAAAAATAGCCCTAAGCATGTCTTGGCAGTGATGGCAAATACTGGGTTTTTTTTTATTTTAAATTATTTCTCATACTCCATGTATATATGTCTAAGCATGCAAGTCCTGCTGGGCTTCACCCATTTTTTGCATCCTGATCAATTTAAGAAGGGTGTGGTGGGTGCAAATAAAAACTTGCTAAGAGGAGGATATGTCACAGCAGGAAAATCCAAACAGCAGAGTAGCTGAAGCCCCAGTTTATTGTGATACTGTTCAAGGTAAATATTGTAGCAACTTTCATTTGAAGCAACGTAGGGGGTTCTTCACAGCGAGTACAATGAGGTTGTGGAATGCACTGCCGGGTGATGTTGTGATGGCTGATTCAGTTAATGCCTTTAAGAATGGCTTGGATGATTTTTTGGACAGACATAATATCAAAGGCTATTGTGATACTAAACTCTATAGTTAGTATAGATATGGGTATATAGAATTTATGTGAAAGAAGGGTGGAGTGTGTATATGGATGCTGAGTTTTCATTTGGAGGGGTTGAACTTTTTTCAACCTGATTTAACTATTTAACTCTTGAGCTCTAAAATTGCTTTTAGCGATGTCTTGAACAAATAAATATTCTACTGTGTTTCCTTTGCCTTGCTTCCATATCTCATATTTCATATCTCAACCACTGTGCTAATGGCATAGCAGAATTAGACTGGCAGTATACCCCCTAGTTCAATGAATAGGGCTTGCGCTGGACATACTTTCTAAATAAAACAATAGACAAAGTGTCTATGTGTTTTAATTCTTGCACTAAACAGGGCAAGCCCTGAAAATGTACACATTCTGCTTCCAGTTCCTACAAACAAGGTAAAACAAATTTACAGTCAACTAAGAAGCCCCTGTATAACAAGCTGCTCTTATCTCCTAGAGGGAAAGGAGTGGTTTGTTTATACAGTGGCTTATCAGTGCTGTCAAAACACTGCCATTGTGGTTTTGGTCATTCCAGTAAAGCTGGCCACTTGAAGATTCACTCCTTTGGCAAGGTTTACCTTTGCTTTGGTGATCAGTTTAACTCTAATTTTTTTCTCATTCGAAGTCACGGTGTCCACGAGTCGAATTGTAAACCACGTTTTGCCAGCCAATGAAATACGTTTTTGTGCATAAATCGACCCATTTTCCAAAATGAAGTAATCAGGATTACTTGACTGAACGATAAATGTATCTGAATTCAAACAATGCCGAAGATTTACTAATAGGGAAAAAAACAGAAGATGGTTAGCTTGACATGATATCATTATAAGTGGCAAGGCCCATGGTCCATAATGTTATTTATATGTATTCTACTTATATGCCTTGAGTAGAATATACCTTAAGTAGACAAATTAAATCAATGCTGGAAAAAAATAGGTATCATATAAACAAAAAAAAAAAAAGTGAAGGGCCTAGGCCCAAGGTTAAAGGTGAAGTATTTAACGAGTATCATTACAACTAAAATGTTGACCCCCAATCAGGAATAGCATAACAACACACTAGTGTCTTGTTTTACATCTACTGTACATGCAGAAGTGCACCTCCATTATCTGCCTTGTGTTCAGCAAACAAAACAATCCTATTTCTCTTGCATTTTCTGTCAAACCAACATAAAGTATAAATCTCCATTTTATATGTATTTTTAATAATGTTTTGTGTAATAAGCATTACGAAAGTAAGATTAACAGATCTTATTAAGCAATAGCTGGACTGCTTGCAAATGAACTCCGATTAGTATCTGAATGGGCCCAATAAGATACTAACTGGAAAACAGGATCATTTGGCCCCATTGTCAGATCAATCGGATTCAAATTGTGTGTATGATTCCTTTTAGGGTCACCTTTTCAAACCTGTAAATCTCAGTAAATACAGATTTCAAAGCTAATGGCATACCAGACAGTTTTTCTACTGGAGTGTGTGCGCTGACAGAGACGAATCAGAACACACACATAGCTGATTTGGTCACAGAAACACTGATGTTAGGGCCACACCATACAGATGTGTTTCTCTGCAGGCCAAGAATCTGCAGCCCTGCTGCACTGTCTGCACAAAGAATCATTATCTCTGCTGAGATGCAGGCAGACACAGTGGATTTGGCCGCTGAAAAGCAAGATGGAGCAGTGGTTTCTCAACCTGTGTTTCTCCAGAGGCTGAGATCCATGTAGCATGGCCCTTGTGCGCTACGATACAAAATCTGCTCTGCGTGTGTGCCAACGGGCTGATCCTATGCCTGCCAGCAAACACACATTCACAGACAAGAAGGCAACATATCAGCTTTTCTCCACTGGTATGTAAATGGTATTGTGTACCATTAGCCTAAAGATGGCCATACACGGGCTGATAAAAGCTGACGACAGACCAAGTTGCCAACTAATTGGCCCATGTATGGGTCCTCAGATGGGCTTCCACGGTCGATATCTGGGCAAGAGTCAGCCAGATCGGGCAGGGGTAAATATCCAGTCGGATCGCAGACCGCATTTGTTCATTGATGTGGTCCTGTGATGCGACCACCCGTATAAAAACTTTCATTATGATCCGATTGTTGGGCCCTTGATAGGTTAAGCCTGATATAGGCCACTTCAAGGCATATCGGGGAGAGATCTGTTAATTTGGTGACATTGACAAACGAGCGGATCTCTCTGTGTATGGCTACCTTAAATCCTGGTACCTGCAAAACCCAAGATTCACTGCTCAAATAAGCAAGCCGATAATAAAAAGCAGTCTCTCATCTCACCTTTGCCGATCAGATGTCCAGAATAGATTACAGAAGGTACATGCAGTTTCACTTTCTCGCAGGTGTCTGTAAACACAGCAACTGGCTATAAAAAAAAATAAAAATATAAATGTATTCAATTTTGGTATGAAACGTTTTGCTACATGAACACTGAAGCAAATGTCACCGTGCCCTAGTGAAGAGGCGTTATATCATATTTGATTTAAAGGGGTTACTGGTTACCCTTCCAGAAAATGTTTCTGTGCAGTTGTTTTCAGATTGTTCACCAGAAATACTTTTTTTCAGTTGATTTCCATCTTTTATTTTTCACTGTTTTCCCAAAATTAAAGTTTAAGGTTTCTGTCCGGCAGTTCAGTAATCCAGGTGCAGATTCTGAACTGTTACAGTTTGTTACATTCACCGATACATTTCTCAGCAGCATCTGTAGAATATTAGCAACTATTGTATCAATTATAACAGCTGCCTGTAATGAAACTCAGGGACTGGGATTCTGCTCAACTAGGGATGCACCGAATCCAGGATTCGGTTCGGGATTCGGCCAGGATTCGGCCTTTTTCGAATCCGAATCCTTCTGCCTGGCCGAACCGAATCCGAACCCTAATTTGCATATGCAAATTAGGGGCGGGAGGGAAATCACGTGACTTTTTTTCCGAAAACGAGGAAGTAAAAAATGTTTTCCCCTTCCCACCCCTAATTTGCATATGCAAATTAGGGTTCGGGTTCGGTATTTGGCCGAATCTTTCACAAAGGATTCGGGGGTTCGGCCGAATCCAAAATAGTGGATTCGGTGCATCGCTATGCTCAACAGGAACCAAAGAGAAGAAATGTATCAACTAAATGTATTAAATTTAGAAAAGTTACAGATCCCCCCAAACTGCTTTTAAAAGATAAAACGTGAAAAATTAAGCTTTCCATTTCAAAATAAGAAAAACAGTCACAAATAGAAAATAGAAAGTAATTGTAAAAAAGTCTTTTTGTTTCTGGTAAACTATCTGAAACCAATTGAACTGAAAAAAGTCTTGGAATGTGAACAACCCCTTTAAGAGTTTATTCCAGATATGCAGGAATAAACAATAGAATTCTACCTCTATCTGAGGATTCAGCGTTCATCTTTTGCTGACATTCAATATTTTTTTGGGCCGATAAAAATGTTCCTTCCTGTCCGATCGTCTAGACTACGGCATTAGTTGATATCGGCCGCTTCTTCTCTCACCATACATGCACCCAATATCGTTCAAAAGTTTTGTATATCGGTGCGTGAATGGCCACCTTGAAGGATACATTTGTACCAATAAAAAGCAGATCTAGAGCTCTGCAACATGTGGGAGCAGATTAATCAAACAATTAGGGGAAGTTTTATCAAAGGGCGAGGTGAATTTCAAGCTATTTGTTGTGTACTTCGACTAGGCAATAGTCAAAATTCAAATATCGAAATGTATCATGTACGGTCTCTTTTTATTCGTCTTCGACCATTCGCCATCTAAAACCTGCCAAATAGCTGTTTTAACCTATGGGGACCTATTTGGAGTCAATTGGAGGACTTTGAAAAATCAGAGGTTTTTTGGGAAAAATGTTGATCGAACTCGATCAAATGCACTATTACTAGGATTCAAATTCGGCCAAAAAAAAAAAAAAAACCTTCGACTTTTTTTCAATTCGAAATTCGACCCTTGATAAATATGCCCCTTAGAGTTCAATACAACAACTCACCCACTTTCTATTCATTCCTATGGGTTTATTAGAATCATATTTATCAGTGGGTTCACAATTTGATAAATACACTTCTAAAAATCCACTAAAAATTAATAGAAAGTGGATGGGAGTGGGCGTTTTTCTGTGGTGAGCTCTAATCTTACACTTTGATAAATCTGCCCCCAAACATTGCAGAGCTCTAGATCTGCTTTTTATATTACGAGGCCTGGTGCCTCATACCTTTATAGTTGTCACACAATGAATAAGTCACTAAAATTCCACATTTTCCCTTTCAAAAATTATTATAATACCCCGACCAAAAATCATCTGCATATACCAAAAAGGAAAATGTTTCAATAGTTTTATACAAGGACTATTCCATCTCCAAATTAATACACATCATATATGATTCTGGTATCAGAATGTTTCAGAATGTTTACAATTAACTGCTAAATTCAAATATGTCAAATTACTATACTGGAATTCTTGGTTCTAGTGTTTTGTTTCCCATTATCCACTTGCGGCTTTTCACAACAAATGAACAGGTGCAAAAGGCACCTAAAGTGCATTGTAGAATTTAAAAAAAAAATTCATACTGGGAGTGTAGTTCATATAAATAATAGCAAGTTTATCTTTTGTGTTATATTATTTATCATTGGTCCTTATAATAATAATAATAATAATAATAATAATAATAATAATAATAATAATAATATTATTATTAATAATAATAATAATAATACTAAGTACTGTAACAACAATCAAAATGCCATTCTCGGCTAGCAGCCACTTCCATTTCAGATGAATAAGTATGAGTAATATATTTTGTACAACAGTTGGGCCAGTAGGATAAACGGTATCCATAGAAGGAAGAGTACTGGGGTAACGCCCAGCTGTTGGTACAACTGAGAGCAACTAGCAGTTATGGGAGGCCACGTTTTGTGGCACCTGCTCCCTGAAACAACCACAGCCATTAAAATATGCCCATGTGACCATTTAGGTGTTACCCGCCAGTTGTGTTTTTGGCAACCAAATATGGTTCAATGATTAAACATGTTTCAGAGCTGCACATCTGAACACCCATTTAATTCAGGTGCCAAAAACAAAACTGGATGATCTGGTTGTAAGATTTCTTTAAGGAAGATTTTAAGGAGCTTTAAATTAATCAAAATCTGTATCTGCTCTTGTGCAAATACATGTTTTCTAAAGACTTTGCAATTTATTTGGCATTAAAGCCAAATACCTGCCTGTCCAAAACTTCATTCCAACCAAGGGCATTAATGTGAAGTTGGTCTTCCCTTCTCCTCTTTGGGAAGGCTGTACTCAATATGATGGAACAATTTTGGGGAGATTCTCCTCAATTCCGCTGCAAGAGAATTAGTCAAGTCGGTACTAATGATGGGCGATTGTTTTTTGACTTACAATTGTAGTTCCAATTCATGGCACAGGTGTTCAGAAGGGTTCAGGTGCAGATGAAGCCCAAACTGTGAAAAACAGCCCCACGCCATTATAAAATAATCTTTTCAGTTGATTTTACACATTGAGGACGGTAGTATTCTGCTCGAATCCACCAAACACTTCTGTTGGACTACCAGATGATAAAGTGCAACCTTTACACCACTTTAGCCGATGCTCATAGATGTGCACAGTGATGTTCCGAGGGTGAATTCAGCTATTCGCTCATGGAAAGGGCATGCTCAGGGCAAACATTTCGTGTGCAGATGTTGCTTCAAGGACAGTCTGGCACTGAGCAGTGAGTGTTCCAAAGACACACAATTTTAGAAGAGGAACCCAGATACTTCTGACCATTGAGCATAATGAAAATTTGAGGGATTGCAAAGGATTTAGGAGATGTGCACAAGCATGCATATAATGAGAGAGTGCCCCAACTTGTACATTATCAGCATGCGTATGAGATAGGATTTGTGCCAGTGAAGGGGGCACAAAACTTCAGTGGGCAGTTTTCTTGAAAGATACTAGTGTTTCCCCCATCTGGAGAGCAGACTCTATTAGCAATGGAGAGGGGAACAATCTTTTTACTGTATGAAAGGTGTCCTTTATGCAAACAAAGACTCCCAGGTACACAATATTCCATTCAGACTTCAGTTGGTAAGTGACTAAAGTATGATGGCACAGTGCTCCTGGATTATTTCAACCAATCTTTTTCATTGGCTGTGAAAGTTGAATGGGCTGGGGCAGACATTCAGAAAGGCACCACACAAGGCTGTCTGGTCCTAGAACACCCATCCACTGACTTAAAGGAGAGCTACAAACAGAGTATGGTAGCCCAGAGCATTAGCAGCCCTAGAACAGTAATGATCATGCTCTCCAATTTGGAGCTTGTTAGAGCATACCAGTGGCACTGCACATGCTCAGATTTGAAATGTTGAAATTTTTATTTTCTGATTTGTTTTTTCTTTGTAATAATAAAACAGTTCCTTGTATACTAATAATAATGGTATCTAAACTCCATTAATCCATATTGGTGGCAAAAACATATATTTTTAATTTTTACTGTAAATATTTCTTAGTAGCCTTAAGGTATGGTGATCCAAATTATGGAAAGATGCCTTATCTGGGGAAAAAAAAAACACCCCAGGTTGCAAGCATTCCAGATATTGCATATTGTTAATAAAATATTTTAAGATCACGTGAAAATATCAGTAGTTTATACAACATCATTATCCTTATTGTCTTACAGTTTTCCTGAAAAGGGGTTTGGGAAAATAGTGATTATAGATAATGGCAAAGCATCTGGTAGAAACTATTTTCTATCCCCCTCAAGCATTCTCCTTGAAGATGCCTGAATCCATATTGGTGGCAAAACAATCCTATAGGGTTTATTTAATGTTAAATGATTTTTAACAGGTTTAAGGTATGGAGATCTAAATTACAAATCCATAAAAGCCCAAGTATTCTGGATAACAGATCCTATGCCTGTGGTTATAGTAAATTAGCAAACAAATGTTTGTCGACTATTGCTCACCATGCTACACTTTAAAAGGAGAAGTTCACCTTTAAGTTATAAATTAGAATGTTAGCAACTTTTCAGTTGGTCATTTATTATAATCATTCACCACCTTCTTCTACATATTTCCAGCTTTCAAACGGGAGTCACTGACCCTGGCAATAAAAAATACTATTGCTCTGTGAGGCTACCATTGTATTGTTATTATATTGCTTCTTTCTATCCACATTCATCATCCAGAATAGGATCTCAATTAAACCTTGGTTGCTTGGGTAAACTGGACCCTAGCAACCAAATAGCTGCTAAAATTCCAAATGGTAGTGTCACCAAACAAAAAGCTAAGTAGTTCCAAACCACACACAAAAAAAATGAAGAGCAACTGCAAATTGTCCCAAAATATCACAGTCTATTATACATATGGGCAGATTTGTCAAAATCCGAGTTCATGGAAAAAAAACACCCACAAGGAAAACAAATGGTGACAAAACTCGTGACTTTTTATTCATGAACCTAGATTAAGAAAAAAAACGCGACAAAATATTCCCGCATGGGATTTCTCGCAGAAAAAAGTCGCATTCCAGTGAGAATCTCATTGTCCCATTCATTTTCAACGAGGCTGAAAATTTCGAATGTTTGAATAAACAAGGTCCTTCTATACAACCGTGGCAGCTTTTACTTGCGGAGTGTTTTCTGGTGACTTTTTGTGGATTTATTCTGTCATAAATGGAGACTATTGGAGGTTCCAAAGAATATTCTCAAGTATATTCGTACTCGTGCTTTCACTGCGTTATTTTTTTTCTCGATCAGATAAATCAGCCCCTAAAAGTCACGTTAATGCAATTCACATTATTAAATCACAATTATTATTAAATCAGAATCGAATCTTCCACCTTGAACCCAGTATATATGGACCCCAAACTAATGAGAATAAGAAACTATGTTGAAGACCCTCTGTATTATATGGAACTGTAACCAGTTTTACAGCATGCCAGAGCAACCATTTATCCAAACTAGTCAGCCATGAATAGGAGAAGATAGAAACTCCTGTTAATAGAACTGAAGACAGAAATTCAAATATTACAATTATTGGAGATACAAAGTATTAGAGATAATGAGAAGGATTATTAGTGATCCCTGCAATAAGTCTGATTAACCAGCAGGCTGTAGGCTTGAACTTTTTCCCCCAAAACTCCACAATACACTTTGTCACTTAGCTCAGAGGAATTGGGGATAATAAATAGATGGTTCTGGCTGGGACAGACACACACAGATACATTACTATATGTGAGCAGTGCAGTTCCCTGGCTCAAGGAAAGCATTAGGAAATCTGGGATATACAGCCTTCCAGCTGGACTACAGTTCCCAGCATTCCAATCAAGCCAATATTGTGTGCACTATTTAAGAACTAAAATAGGACAGAAATAAAGCAGATAAAATTGTCTCATACTTAGGGCTCTACAAGTAGCTGCGACCCTAATTGGTGCCAGGCGAGAGTATAAAGATTAGAGATCACTTACCAGGGTGAGAAATAGGCAGAAGGCGAGAAGGGAAGTCCCTGTGGATGTCAGTGTCAGCCCCATGATGAGTGAGACCCCCAGGCTGAGTCCCAGCTGATCACAAGACAAAGGCAGTGCAGGGGAGCAAGGCAGGAGGTGCGGGTCTCTTAGTGTGTGAACTGGTGGTTCCTACTCCAAACTAGTTCCACTGTATCCCTGCCCCAGCCCTGGCTGCTCTGCCTGTCTTTCCTGTTGGAATGGCTGCCAGCAATGGGCACAGCTCCTGCTGCTACACCAGTAACACAAGCCTGGCTTCCTTGCTTCCCTCATTTCACTCTGCACCTGTCCCCTCCCATGTAGCAGCAGGAAGGTGGGGCAGAGGCGGATACTTCTCTCACAGACATCAATGTCTTTATTATGAATTCTCACAGCTCCTAGAGAGAGAGACATGGACAGGCGCGGTTCATGGTTCTGCTCTCGGTGCATTGTGATTGGAACAGGCAGGGTCCAAAGTTGTCCCGCCATTTGTCAGCTGTAAATCTGTGTCATTATAGTGTGCGCTCACTCTGCTGAGGTGACATGTTCATAGCTAATAAATGAACACAAGTGAAAACATGGCACCCTGCTACAGTTCCCACAGGGATATTGGACACAGTATTATGTGCAATGGCTTTCAAATTCGTTGCACTTCTTTTCTATTTAAGGGGGCGGGTAGGGGTGGTAACCTGACAGTTTGGGAATCCCTGCTCTAAGCAAAGGAAGTTTTCTCACAATGTCTATACATCAGCCTTGTGGGGGAGGAAAGGGGGAGAGCTGCATGCTTTTCCCTTCCACCAAGATAATAGGGATTTTCTTTCACGTCACACAAGTGAGTGATTGGGGAGAGTATACTTCACACAATGCACCAGACCAGATGTCCAACAGAAGGACTGTTTATAGGAGAAACTGGTCAAAGTCTGAGAAAGAGAAATACACACCACCACTTCACCATAACCAATAATAAACTGGCTAAAGGTAGCCATACACGGGCCGATAAAAGCTGCCGACAGACCAAGTCGGCAGCTAATTGGCCCGTGTATGGGGCCCCCCGACGGGCTTCCCTGATCGAGATCTAATCTCGATCGAATGGGACAAAAAATCCCATCGGATTGCGGTTGCATCTGTTCGTTGATGCCCCCATTCCCATTTGTTAGGATCCGCTCGTTGGGCCCTAGGGCCCACGATCGGATCAACCCGATATTGCCCACCTCAAGGTGGGCATATCAGAGAGAGATCCGCTTGTTTTGCGACATCGGCAAACGATAGGATCTCTCCGTGTATGGCCATCTTAAACCAGTAGGAAACCATTTTACCAGCCCTCACCACTCCATGAATGATTTAAGAATCTTGGTTCTTAAGGGGAATTCTAAAACAGAAAACAAAAGGAAAGTATGAGAATACAAATTAATGAAAACTTTCAACTCTCTGGAGAACGGACCTGAACCTGGGCCTTGGATTTATGGTTAATTACGTGGATTTCGGGTAAGGGCACACCTGGAGATTCAGGGAGATTTAGTCACCCGGCGACTAATCGATTCTTTTTGGAGCGATTAATCTCCCCGAACTGCTTCCGAAGTCGCCCGAAGTTTCCTCACAAGTAAACTTTGTGCGACTTCGTAAATTGAAGCGCTGCAAGTGTATTGGCGCAGGCGTTTTTTCAATGAAGCAGATGGAAGACACAGGGAAGCAGTTCGGGGAGATTAGTCGTCCCAAAGAAGAGGCGATTAGTTGCCAGGCGACTAAATCTCCCCGAATCTGCAGCTGTGCCCTTACCCTAAGAACTGACTGCACCAAGTCAGAAACACAAACAGTTGTTGGGACACTAAAGCTAACTGCTCGTATGGAATTCCTATTATTTCACACTCCATTAATTTAGCCCTAAATTATGTTTAGCCACTTTGAGCCACATTGTAGTTTATGTGGCTGTCCCTTGCATGTCTCAGTGTATATGACTTTGTTAACACCTCACACACTGATGGATATGTTGGTCATTTTGTATACATGAGAACACCACAGCTTCATTATATTCAAAAATGGAACTAAAATGTTGTGAAAGCTTGCTATGATTATCTTAGTTAGCCAATAACCTTTATACCATGTTTTATTTTTTTTAGCCCTGGAAAGAGTATAAAAAGCTCCAGCGCCTTACAGTATTACAGCCAGAATCAAAACATTACAGGTTCCATAAAAGATAATTTAGGCCCCTGCACTCAGTTGCTGAAGGGTGTAGTCTTATCATTTCCCTGCCTTGGGTTTACAAATACTGTTAGTAAGTCAACTGGGCTGGCAGTCCTCTGTTCTGCCTCCATTCCATGACTGAGATTTGCTCTGCTGGGCATTGTGCAGGACTCTGCCATGTAAGTAAATGTTAAAAGTAACAAAGAATACACATCCGAGGATGTGGAGGATTGAAGGCACTATTATACATCACTATAAACAGCAATTAATGGCAGGTCATTTTCTAACCAAGGTCCACAAACAGTGCTCGCAATTTAGTTACCACAAGTGTGGTAATTGTATCTAATTGTAATAATAATAATAATAGTGCAAGATTCTTTTAAATACATCATACACATACAACTATGGGATCTAGGAAGGCCCAAATTACAATAAGGCCACCTCCCACACAGTCTATCCTCCATTATAAAGTTACAGCAAGGCCATCTTGAGTAAATTCTAAGCAAATAATTTAAACATTTTTAAATTATTTCCCTTTTCTCTGTAATAATAAAACAGAACCTTGTACTTGTTCGTAACTAAGTAACAGGAATCCATATTGGTCGACAACATGATCCTATTGGGTTTATTTGATATTATATGATTTTTAGCAGACTGAAGGTATAGAGAGCCAAATTAAAGAAAGAACCCTTACCTTTATCCAGAAAACGCCAGGTACCAGTAATCATGCTGCAGCATTCACCATTAACAATCTAGGCCTTCCTTATTGTTGCAGGTCAATTTACAATAAAGCAACTACATAAAAGGGTAAATAAATGGAAACATTGCGGTGTGTGTGTGTGTGGTCTGTGCCAAGTTGTAAAAATGAAGGTAAGTTAAAGGACCAGCAACATCAAAAAAAATGTAAAAAAATAATTTGTTATTATACATTGAAAAAAAACACCAAGACATATTAAACTTTAAAATTGCAAAGCCTTTATTAGGAAATAACTTTCTGAAACTCCACTTCCGCTCGTCTTCAGAAAAGGTGACGATCCATCGTGCAGCGATCGCTTTCTCCTCCCTGGCTATCTCCTATAAGGAAGGCAGGGAGACGAAATCGTGCACTGATTTCTGAAGAGGAGCACAAGCGGAGTTTCAGTATGTTATTTCTTAATAAAGACTTTGCGATTTTAAAGTTTCATTTGTCTTGGTGTTTTTTTTTCAATGTATACTAACAAATTTTTTTTTTTAGAAAAATGTTGATGTTCTTAAAGATATGGTGGAATGCTGGGCAGAGTTGTGGAAGCAAATATATAAGGGGTCTGTATAGGACATAGGTGTCTTGATTGCCTAATATTTCTTTATTTCTTTATCTGCCATTCAGACTAGGTATTTTTTCACAGGTATACCTTAATTTGTGGGCTTTACTGCTCATTTACACATTAGCACATACTGTTGGTAGAGGATTATTGATTTTAAATGCATTATAAGATTTAGATTTTAGGCTCCAAAACATTGGCTGCCTTTTCTAAAAACTATTCTTTGTGGACTATGCATATACAGGTATAGGATCCATTATCTGGAAATTGGTTATCCAACAGCTCCAAATTATGGCAAATAATTCACATTTTTAAAATGATTTCCATTTTCTCTGTAATTATAAAACAGTACCTTGTACTTGATCAAAGCTATGAAACATGTATTCCTGTATTGGAAGCAAAACAAATATATTGATTTATCTATAATTTTTTTGTAGACTTAAATTATTATTTAAAATATTAATGTACATCAAAAGTTACCCATAGCTCATGTTGATCATTTTTCACTGGGAGAGCTGCTTTTGTAAACCTGACTGACCCATCTCAACATATCAGTTTCTAATGCGAACAGACTACTGAAGCTCAAATATGACAGCCCCCTCACAGAGGAACATGGGGGATTAGATGGGTAATGTAAAAGCATCTGAAATTTATACATACAGTAGCATTTGATAATGACAGCATTATAGATGTAAAAAAAAGGTTTAATTTCTAGTGTCAGTATCTCTTTAAGGTTTGGTGATTCAAGTTACTGAAAGTTTATCCGGAAAACCGAGGTCCCGAGCATTCTAGATACCATGTCCTTTACCTGTATATATTTATATTTACACATTTACACATATTATTATTTTAACCTTGATTGTCATAAACTAATTTGGCACACCAGAATGATGAACTTCTTAAGTGAGCATCTATATAATTATATAATACACAAGAACCATGAACATCCTGTAAATTATATCCGTGTAAACCATGCTTAGTGATGTCTTTGGTTATAATCTAAGATTAATATCCCGAGAGGCTTGATGTTCTGGATACAGTTACAGTATATTTAGTTTCTATTGAAAAAAACTACATAAATCCTCAAACTTTTTGTCAATTCATGAGTGGAATAAGCAAGAAGGACCTGGAAGTAGAAACATCAGAAGAAACTCATTGTACTAAATACAAGGTCAGATAATATAGATGCACTAAAACTAAATTGCTCCACCAAAAGGGCCTGGAAGTTAGAACTAGGATGTCTTGCAATTTGCTGAGAAGTAACATGCAATTAACTGAAAGCATTCCCAACAAGGGACACAAACACTATATAAGAAAAAAAACTTTATATATGAAAAATACATCAATATATGCAAGCCAGCTCTCTGACAGTGATGTCAGTTCAAAATCCCAAGAGGCTTGATATTCTGGGTGTCTGCAGTTACTGTATATTTAGTTTCTATTAAAAGAAAACGACATAAACCCTCAAACGTTTTGTCAATGCATGAGCTGCATCAGTAAAAAAGGACCTGGAAGAAGAAATATCAGAGGAAACTCATACTAAGTACAAGGTCAGATAATATATTTTCACTAAAATTAAATTGCTCCACCAAAAGGGCCTGGAAGTTAGAACTAGTATAGCTTGTCATTTGCTAAGAAGTAACATGCAATTAACCCAAAACATTCCTAACAAGGGACAAAAACATTATTTAAATATACGTGAAAAGCTGATTTTTGTCTAAAATATCTTATGTGGGGGGGGGGTTAGTATTTAAATAAATATACCTAAACCTAATATACATCTCTTATATTCACATCAACATTTCTCAAACTGAGAGGTCCACCAGATTTGCGAGGCTCAATTAAACATTTACATACGGAAGTAGACTTCTACACAAATCCAAAATATTGCACAAACAATTCCATTTTGTCCTCTGTGATATTTTTATCTCAGAGCAGTTGAACTTTTTTAAATAGTTTGAAGAAAAATGTAAAAATTATAAGAAAAAAAATTCTGTTTGCAATTATTTAATCCCTGCACATTAAAATTTAATTATTTTTATAATGATTTTGATGCCAGCAATATAAGTTTGCACCCTTACAAATACCATATAGCAGTGGTAGTATAAGCTAATATAGTGGTGCATATTGAAACTAGGCCTTTAGTGTCTATCATTTATTAGGTTCATTGTGAAGCATTGTGGTCACAAGGGAACCTTGTAGTTAACACCTGTCTTTTGTCAGGAGTTAAGTACAGGGTTCCCCTGCAAGTTGCGCCTGCAAGAATTTTTTTTTTGCTTCAATTGAATCAGGGCGTGTGATTCTATGACACCCATAATAACACAGATACAGCTTGCATGAGAAATACAATTAGTTACAAAAAATCAGTTATATTGGTGCACCACTTGCACACTTTTGGGGTGAATGCACTAATGGCATTCTGAAGAAAAAATGCTTTCCTGGAAAAAAAATTATATATTATGGCAATTGTGTGCACTTGGCCCCTTGCCTACTCATGGAAAATAAAGTCCCACATCTTAAAGAAATATGTGAGTAAAAGGGTGGTGGTACAGATATTATCTAGAATGGGACCTAAGGTTTTCCGGCTACAGGATCTTTCTGTAATCTGGATCTCCATACTTTCAGTCTGCTCAAAATCATTTAAACAAATAAAAACAATAGGATTGTTTTGTCACCAATATGGATTTATGCAGCTTAGTTACCAGTACTGTTTTATTATTACAGAGTTAAAGAAAATCAATATTAAAATGTAGAATCATTTGCTTAAAATGGAGAATGTGGTGGATGTGGGAGTCTTCCCATAATTACAAAGCAAGTTTCTGGATAAGGAATCTCATATGTGTACCCTGTAGAGTTCCAGTCTTTAGACTGTTAGCCCTTGCAGTCAGGTTCCGCATGTCTTGCTCTATCAGATATGCCAGTTGTTATGTAACTTTATGTACAAGTAGGCAGAATATTTTGTCTCTTTATAAGTGAATAGAACAATAATAATGTCAATCTGAAAGACAGATGAATAATTCCAAGCATGTGGAGCAGCCTTACGAAATAGTTCTCATTTTAGCTTTGGGTAAAAATGAGTCTCCCATCAACTTGTAGGGGAACTTTGATGGAGTCACACTACCAAGGTGATCTGTGATTAGTGCACTTATAATTATGTAAAAAAAAAACCAAACCTTTGATATGAGAATGAGTTTGGAGCTAGGCGCTTTTGACCAGCTTTTGTGGAAGCCCTTAGTGATTTTGGAGAGCATCTGAACTGTGTGTGTGTGTGTGCATGTACAGTATGTACTAAATAAAGCTAATTGAACTGTAGATAAACATTATTTAATCCTTTAAGTGGGAAAAGGCTAGGCGTTGGTCTTAGGTCTAAATTTGTCAGATGTAACATAACTTATCTAACCTAGATTAAACCATGGTAGAGTTGACCATTCACTTATCAAGGATTATTCTGAGTAATGGTAATGGTATTTATACATTTGGGATATAGCTTGACAGCATTTTATTCATTTAAAGCTTTCTCCAGTAATGTAATTACAGGGAGGGGCTTGCTGCACCCTTTTTTTGACAAGCATCATATTGTACTTTTGGCTGTGGGTGTGGTGTATGGCTCACTACAGGCCAAGCCAAGCAACTAAACTTCAAGGCATAAAGCAAAATGGCACGTGTGTTATACAGAAGAATCTGATACATGGAGTGCAAGCAAATACAGTTGTAGCCAAGACAGCAGTAGCCCCAAATGTCCCTGACAACTACCAACTGATTTAAAAAAAAGCTGGCCACTGTTAGGTTTGGTTACAGTTAGCGAGCGAAAAACACATTTCTTCATGTTGTAGTTATTCAAAGCTATATTCCATTTTATCCCTTTTTAATTCTAACAGGACCCAATCAGAATATGTACCTGTATATGTGTAGTATTTATGGGCCCATTTATTAAACAGCGATTTTCCCTGATCGAGGTTTTTAGGGAAGAAACACAAATTTTTTGTGGAAAAATAAAAACTGGAAGTTTTTGAGATTTATTTTATCCCAAAGCTGTTAAAAATTTTAATAAGAAAATACGCCATCTTAAACCTGTCGAGGTAATTTAGAATTCAACGGCAGATGTCCCATTTGCAAGTTGATGATTTTGCGTTAGGTTTCTTCTGATAATCCAAGAAATTCTGGCCAACAACTTGAAAAATTTGAGCAATTTGGGCGTCAAATCTAGAAAAAATCAAGCGATCCAGATTTTCAGTCAACTTTGTCAAAGCTTTTTCCAACCCCACTTTTTCAAGCTGATTATTTGATAAATGAGTTGGGAGTTTGTCGGATTTGTTTTCTTAAAAAAACTTGCATTAATTCGAGTTTTAGTAAATCAGCCCCTTAATGTGGGGCACTAAATCCAGAATAAGCAACATTATGGTCAATGGAAACCCATTTTGATGCTGTTGATAGAAAATAGTAATAAAAAATTTCATTATAAGCAACTTGACTGATAAGGAATTAAGAAGTCATCTCTTTTCCAGTTCCTCACAAGTCTGCTTATCAGTTGGCTTCTGGTACATTGTTTCAAAAGTCAGAACCAGCAGGTAATGCTTATTTAAGTAGCAACTACATTTAGAATTAACTCAAAATTTGTTAAAACATTTTTGTGTATTAGAAAATTACTTAGAATAACATGTTCTTATTCTGGTAAAATAAATAATGGGGAGGGGAGGGTGAAGTTGACCAATAAACAAGTTTCATCATGACGAACATTGTCCTCCTCCTATAATGAGCAGTGTTATTTTAATTACAGAAAATCTCTGTATAATAATTTTCTTATTTCGCTCATTGCTGCCAGTGATTCAGGCAGAATAAATAAGGAGGAGTTCATTATGCAAGGGGGGTATCTATGAAGGTGGATCTGGTTAAATGGCTTCTTATTTTCTGCAACGTTTGTAATCAAGTGTAAATTTAAAATAATTTTAACTTCATTGCTCTGTACTGTCTAGTGTGGTTCTCATCCCAGTGGTCTTGCGCAATTGAAGCCAATCTAGCTTGAGGTCAATGATTGCTGTGAAAGTTCAGGAGGAGGGAGAAATGCATCTTAAAGAGGCCTAAATGCTTTAGTTCTCTCTTTAATGGAAAGTTGCTTAGAATTGTTTGGGTGGATATACTTTATAATATTTACATCATAGGCTAGTAGATTGATTCATTATTGCCCCAGGCTTTTAATCATAGTTGGAGTCTATAACTATACAGCCAATTTAGTAGGTGGATTTGTATAAAAAAAACGCTTCGGTACACACCCTTGCTGCTAGAGATAGGACTACTCACACACACCGTGAGACAAATGTCTGAAATTTGTCTGGAACATGTCACACCCTTTCACACTCCCACAAATCAAGTGCAGATATGCAGAATTTAAGAAAAATTTACTTCTACTGTATGTGACAGGTATTACACAGTCATGTTAGGGCAGGGGCACACGGGCAGATTCAGAGAGATTTAGTCCTCTGGCGACTAATCGCCTCTTCTTCAAGGCGACAATCTCCCCAAACTGCCTTCCCCCTGTTATAATGAGAAAACGCCTCACAAGGCAGCTTCGGGCGACTTTGGAAATCGAAGCGCCACGAGTGCCATTGCGCTGGCGTTTTCTCATTATAGCAGGCAGAAGGTAAGGGAAAGGCAGTTCGGGGAGATTGTCACCCCGAAGAAGAGGCGATTAGTCGACAGGCGACTAAATCTCCCCAAATCTGCCCGTGTGCCCCTGCCCTTAAGGGTGAAGACACACACAGAGCTACTAGTAGCAACTACTTGCCATGGCTACAAAATAGACAGCTGTGAAAGGTAAATGAAATCCAAAGGTTCTGCAGTTCACTCCCTCTGCCGGTAAAAAGATCCGCTCTCCCCCAGATCAATCACAATGCAAAAAACCTTTCCTTCATACGAAGATATACCAGCGCTAAAAGCTTAGGGATAGACAGCAAAAGAAACAAAAATAAAATATAGTGTAGTATTTTCGAATAAGATTTGCACCCCTTTGTGAAACTGCTATATAGTGTGGCTTGACGTCTTCCACCAAGGGATTCAAGTGCCCTTTATCCGTGACTTTTTAATAATGTACATGGCCACCTCCTGTGTAAGGTAATGGGTACTTACAAACGTTTAGTTTTGCCACTAGCATATAATATGATTCTTTGTCCCAATCCTGGTTCTCTTTAGATCTCTAAAAAGATATGCTAAAATCGTGTAAAAACTTCTTTAATATATAAAAAGATAAAAATACAGGTTGCACTCACATATGTGTGCTTAGAATAAGCATAAATACAGTTCGTCTTGGGGTTCTCCAGTCCTGCGTTCCACTCTGGATGTTTGATTGCCTGGCTTCCAAGGAAGCCTTGAGGAAGACGCATAGACGAAACGCGTCGGCTGAACAGTGACATCATCAGAGGGAGACCAGGAGCGCTTGTCCTACCAACAACGCCAGGCAATCAAGCATCCAGAGTGGAACACAGGACTGGAGAATCCCAAGACGAACTGTATTTGTGCTTAGAATAAGTTTTTACACGATTTTAGCATATCTTTTTAGAGATCTAAAGTGAACCAGGATTGGGACAAAGAATCATATTATATGCTAGTGGCAAAACTAAACGTTTGTATGTACCCATTACCTTACACAGGAGGTGGCCACGTACATTATTAAAAAGTCACGGATAAAGGGCACTTGAATCCCTTGGTGGAAGACGTCAAGCCACACTATATAGCAGTTGCACAAAGGGGTGCAAATCTTATTCGAAAATACTACACTATATTTTATTTTTGTTTCTTTTGCTGTCTATCCCTAAGCTTTTAGCGCTGGTATATCTTCGTATGAAGGAAAGGTTTTTTACAAAATAGACAGCACTGGAACTTCTCGTAGGAGATTTCAAGTGTTAAATCTGCCTCTTTGGTGAACAGTTACATGAATTTTTATCGAACAGTACTGTCATGCAACACCTTACTCAGGCTTTATCTTTCCTCCATCCACTTCCAGTGGTATCTACAGATCTAATGTACAGGTGCAGACTCCCTTTAGTCTCGAAGAAGTAAAATGAAAAAGAAAGAACTATATATATCACAAAAATACAGTGGTTAGATTTTTTCATACTGTATATTTTGTCATTCATTCTGACTTGAACTCAAGCAGCAAAACTAATTAGGGTTAAATAGATTAAAAATTAATTTCTCACCCATAAAGGTATTATTTGTTTATACTTAAGGTAAGCATTAGTAAATTGATTGGCACCAGTGGGACACACTTAAGTTGTAGGTGCAAAAATATATTTATTCATCAACAAGGGATTTAATAATGAACATCATTGCATCTGGTCATTTTTTCTTTGTTTGTGTGATTTATTTCACAAATCAAGTTATGCATACAGTTGCATAAGTCAGTTGTCCTTAGTTTTTTTTTCATCAAGGCCTCACAGGCTTATCATAGTCAACGCCCAAACCTCACCTATAGGAAACATCAGTACTATAATTATAAAATAGGTTACAAGCTTTGCTATTATGTAACAATGTACAGCACCTCAGAAGAAAAAGACAGGGGTTCATTTACGACCTCCAAAGCAGTGTGTAAGGGGCACAAAACAGACTCTTACTACCTACCTTGTTGTAGAACTGGCCAGAGACCAAGTCCCAATGAATACAAGACTACCTGTGTTTATCAGCATTGTATTCATGAGGGGCAAGCACAGGGAAGCATGTAGGCATACCCCTCCTGCATCCTAACTTTCCTTTAACTTGTGCATCATTCAGACATGTAAGTTAGGAAATGGCAGATGCTGCAATAGGGTCCTGTCCTTTCCTACCCTATGGTAGGTGATAAGCATAGGGCTGGCCTGCAACCCCTGACATTCAGTCTGCATTTGTGCCAATTTTTTACATGTATAGAGAAGTGGTTGAAAGATGGATTAAAAAAGGGATGCGAAATTAGGATACTAAATTGTTCAAAATAATAGGTTTCTTGCAAATTTGGGGACTGAGCAGAAATTAACTAAATTAGGTTCATTGTTGCCAAAAGCAAGGTTTTGCAATTGGAAAAAACAACAGGAATACTGATTCTACTTTAAATGTAATGGTGTTCAGGGCCTCCTTAATTGAGAAGGATTTGTTTTGTTTTGTTTTGTTTTTTGTGGATAACAGACTTTGCAGCTCTTGATAGTGCCAGACTGTCTCTGTTCATTAATTCATGTGAGGGGTGAAAGGATGATTATGCAGCTTTAAAGACCCCAGGTAAGACCTCACCGTTAGTGTGCAGGGCAGTTTTGGCCATTTGGGAAGAGTTTTAGGAATTTTTGTATCATGTATAGATAAGTATCTGGAGATTACCTAGCAATGCAAATGGTTGTTTACTTTGAGGATGGTGAGACTATGGAATGGTCTGTCTGGTGCAGATTTCTTTAATACAGTGCCTCCAAAACACTGGGACTGGGTCCCTGGCTTGTATAGAGCACAGGTTATAAGGGCTCTGCATCAAAGCCAGTTTGGGTAAAATACAACTGGAAGCTAAGAATGAAGGTCAAATTTGAAGGGAGTTGGTGGTATATAGAGTGTTTTATGGATCTGTAACCTTCTTATGAACAATTGGAGGCCCTGAATTTGCCTAAACATTTTTAAAACGGCTTTCATGCTTTTAAGAGGGGCTTGGCTGTCTTCTTGGACTATAACAGTATTCAGGACTATGATGAAATCAAGGGTTACAGTTATATGTATGTATCAACAGTATGTGTGTGTGTGTGTGTGTGTTTTCTGCCTATTTTTGTCATTGATTGTAAATACACAAAATAGCTGAACTTGATGGACAGTTGCCTATGTATGTACAAGAATAAGCCAACCTCTCATTCTTTTTTTGTTGTAATCTTTTTTACAACCAAACAACAACAAATAAAAAGTAGAAAACATATACCAAATGTAAAATCATAAAGAAATGGCACAACCTCTCATTAGTGAAGGGGCGATTTTATTCGCCAGGCGCGAATTTGCCATCGGCGAATAAATTCACGAAACCACTGAGAAAAGTGGACACCATCGCCCAAAAACAGATGCCACCATCAAAAATGAGACATCAACATAATTTTGAGAATTTTTCACCGTTTTGCGAATTTCGCTGCAAATTCGCAAATTATTTGGCGAAGCAGGCCACAGATTTGCCCATCACTACCTCTCATTCTTGCATATTTTTTTGTCAGAAGCACTTACAGTGCCCTAGTTAAAGAGATAAGCTGAGGCAAGTCTCACTGGTAGTAAGAGAAACACAATGATATAAATATTCAATTTGCCCTGGGCATCCATATGTGATACTATAAAGCAAGGGTTTAGCTGCAATTTCCCTGTTCCGTTTTCCTAAAGAATACACACACCTCTGACCAATTCTGCATCAACATAAATGGTGCCATATAATTAGCCACTGTGCTTTTTGTGGTTGAAATGTAAGTAATTTTTGAGTGTTGAGATATATAAATAAGCAACAGTCTCCTTGTTTATCAAAAATAGAAGCTTAGCTTAATTTCTTCATCATAAATATACACAAAAATAAAGTTTGTTTTTATATACCTTATACTATTTAAGAGGAAATGATCACAAAATTCTCAATATGATTAGAAAATTAGCTTTCCTGTCAGTTGATCAAAAAATGGAAGGCCGTTTTAAATGAAAGTAAATTTTTTTCTCTCATCTGTTTTCTAAATAAAACAATTCATATTTGATGTTTGACATGTTTCAAGAGTAAATCCTGCTTAGTAATTACAGGTATGTGATCTGTTATCTGGAAACCTGTTATTCGCAAAGCTCTGAATTACAGAAAGGCCATCTGCCATAGACTCCATTTTATTTAAATGATTAAAAATGTAAACACATTTCCTTTTTCTCTGTAATAATAAAACAGTACCTTGTACTTGATCCCAATAAAGACACTGTATAATTAATCCTTATTGGAGGCAAAACAATCCTATTGGGTTTAATGAATGTTTAAAGTATTTGTATGGAGATCCAAATTACAGAAAGAGCCCTTACCTAGAAAAGGCCAGGTCCTGAGGATTCTAGATAACAGGTCCCTCACCTGTATACTTGGTATGATGGATATAGGTTGCATTTTATTCTATATATTGCAAAGACCATTCACACCAAAATGTTTTTTAAATGACATCCTAAAAGGAAAACATAATATCAATGAGAAATTTAAGAATGGAAAAAAAGTTGAATAAAACATGAGAGCGTAAAAATCTGTATTTATATGTATGACACGTCATTGCTGCTGCAATCACTAAATAAGTAGAATCATGCCTCAATTACCTGATGCAGAAACTGCAAAATAATGTAACATCTTCCACCCCCCTTCTTGCCTGTGTTAGTTTCAACTTTGTAAATTACAATGAGAATTTTCTCTCTGTCTCCAGTCATACTACCTGTATGTCAGCAATAAACTCATCGAATGAAAACTGTTGTAAACCTGAGTCATAGTTAACCTACTGGGAAGTGTTGGGTTTATGGATGACAATATGCTAGATAAATTAGGTTAATACAAGCATCTGTTATTATATCCCCATATAGGAGTACTGTGGCATTTATCAGTGTTACAAAATCTGTTGAAAGCAAGATTATGTTTGGGCGTTGTTGATCTATAAATCTGGTCCTATCTGTGTTATGAAACTGAAATCTCTAGATGCAAGTTCATTTTAAAGGAATACCATATAAAGAGTGATTTGCATGTTTCATTGCACAGTACCTTGGAGTTTACATTCTTAACTTTTATTTGTGGAAGGAACACTATTTTTATGGCATGGTGTATGTTTAACATCTTTACGGATCACACTATATGCAGTATTAAATTGAAACTATTTTGGAGTTTTCTTAAATTAAAACTTTAAATATATTTATTGTTTAAGAATGTGTGTGTGTGTATATATATATATATATATATATATATATATATATCTATATATATAGATATATATATAAATATATATAAATAGACAAATACAAGAGTCCTCTGCACTCAACCCATTATCAATATATTTAAGACAGGGACATTTTGTGCATACTGCTACTGAAAAATGCCTTACCCTTTAAACAAAACAGGGATTGTTTGTCCATATATTGCAATATATTTAAGCTGGTCAACTATGTCAAAGTCATCTCATATCTGGCCAGTCCTATGCTCAATTTTATCTGATTCATTAAGAATTCTATTGCTTCATTATACATTTTACAAAGGGACTAAGTTTTACCTGCAACTTACTAGCTGTTTTTATATGTATGTATATATATATATATATATATATATATATATATATATATATACACACACACACACATATAAAAAGTATGCATAAATTGTGAATTCAAAGAATCTGTGGTTGTGTGGAGAAAATATAAAAGGTGAATGTAATAATAATTACTGGTTATTATATTATAGGTATATGGTGCTTCATGGACAGTGAAGCCTATTAAAAACTGCAAAAAAGTGATTTATTTCTTTAATACTATAGTTTTCCACTTGAGTGTTGCTACAAATCCGAAATTTTTCCAGCTAAAACCTTTCAAAGTCATGCAAAAGTCAATGGCAGCTGTGCACAATTAGAATTGTCACCAAGTCATTCCTTAAATTACTGAAAAGTGGACCCAGTACAAAGCTCTTTAGAATCATTATACCATTGACAAACATCATCTGTACATAATCCTATAGCCAGTTTTATCTTCATGACAAATAACTGTATCAAGACCAACAGACCTTAGTTTAGAAAGCATTAGTTGATTGCTGCACCATATCAAAAGCTTTGTCAAACATTAAGGGGCAGATTTATCAAGGGTCGAATTTAGAGTTCATGGCAGTTTGTAAAAACTCCCATAAACTCCCATAAAATCGAAATTTGAATAAAAAACGTCCAATCAAAAAATTTTAATTTTTCAGTCTCAGGTGAATGGGATAGACCCGAAACTGGAATCGAATTCGATTCGAGTTTTTTCTTAGAAAAAAACTAAATTTTCAAGAAAGCTGCAAACAACTCCAAATTCATCTCAGGACGTTCCCCATAGGCTAAAACAGCAATTTGACAGGTTTAAGGTGGCGAATTGTCAAATTTGATTTCTTAAAGGGCCAGTACATAAGTTGCTACTTACAGTACTTTGCCATAAAAACTAATTAAATGTGTTTGACACAATATATTGTATATAGTGCAGTCTCTTATAAATAATTCCTGTTTTTCAATGGAACCTTACTCTCTGCATCTTTTTACTATTTTGAGATTAGTCTTTGCTTGTGAAGCAATCAGTTGTTCATGTTCTTCGTTTGGCTTCTTAAAGTAGAAAGTAAAGGTTGTAAACCCCTCTGACTTGTTTTGTAATGTTTTCTGCTTAACATACATACATATCTAAAAATCTATGCCTTCCTCCCTGCACCATCTCTTAGCCACACATTCATTTCCTTAATTTCTCACTGCCTCGCTATTATGTAACATGTTGGATGGGTGATATTTGAGAAATAATTACCCTAGAAGTCATTGCCTTTAGTTTTTCACCTAGTTTTCTGATATCATTCTTGAGGAATGGAGGCCCCTTCTAAATGGGTTTCTCGCTGTTGTCTAATATGTGCAGATACTACCATTTATCTCTACTACCTTGTATAATGTTGTTTTTTTAATGAGTAACAAACACTTATTCAGATATGACACTTAGGGGCAGATTTATCAAGGGTCGAATTTTGAAGTGGAAAAAAAACTTCGAAATTCGACCATCGAATAGGGTAGTCCGACAGTCAATCTAATGGTACGATTTAATCGTACGATCGTGCGATTTTACGAAAAAATCCTTTGGCTTCTCAAAATGTTCTAGGAGGTCCCCATAGGCTAACATAGCAATTCGGCAGGTTTAAGGTGGCAAAGTGTCGAAGTCAAAGTTTTTTAAAGAGACAATACTTTGATTTTCGAATGGTCGGATATCCAAAGTATTCTCTATTTGAATTGAAGTCGAATTTGGCCTATTCGATGGTTGAAGTACCCAAAAAATACTTCGAAATTCAACGTTTTTTCATTCGAAAATTTACTTTGACCTTTGATAAATCTGCCCCTAATTATTGAAAGCAGCACTTGCAGTAAAGCCTCTAACTTACTAACTTTTTAACCCAGTTCTTTATTAGTGCTGGGCAGTTCATTGTATCCATACAATTTTCTTTTCCAGTGTATTAGTGTCTTCTATGTCTATAACTTATATGTCTATATTGGCAGAGGTATTCACCCTAACCATAAAAACAGTGCTTTCTCTTTACAACCATCGTGGTTATGGAAACACAATGACAACTTATGTAGAGAAGCAATATTTTGTGCACCAATTAGACTGCCTTGATAGTTTCAAAAAACACTTATTACTCAGCTGCTGCAGTCTACACAGGCCTGTCAAATAAGGGCCAAAAATGCTGGAATATAGCCCCCAACTCCAAAGGGCACCCAAATCAAAAGTCCAAAAATATATTCCAAGTCAATTCTCTCAAAGTTAAAAAATCACTCTTATTTAGCATAAATATTAAAAAGTAGGCATACAGACCAATTGATGCTCCGCCTTACGCGTTTCGCATGCCTATGAATAAGAATGCCTATGAATAAGTGCCTGTGGGTGCGAAACGCGTAAGGCGGAGCATCAATTGGTTTGTATGCCTAATTTTTAATATTTATGCTAAATAAAGAGTGTTTTTTAACTTTGAGAGAATTGACTTGGAATATATTTTTGGACTTTTGCCTTGATATTTTGTTGTAACTATTAATGTGTGCACCAGACAAGATTTTTGAGATGTGGAAGTGCATTTGCATGTAAAGAAACAAGATACTCGTGTGACAAAAGGAAAGCCATTGAACTTGTAAAGGGATGACTATAGTGATAGCAAAACAAAAAAAAACAGCATCACGGAAGAGAAACGATTTTCTACAGAATATAGATATTCTGTGTACCAGTTACAGTTCTTCACTATAGGTAAACATATGAAATGCAAATAACTGAAAAGGTTGCTGCATTGGAGCTATTTACAGTGATCTTACAGTGGACTATTATTCAGAAAATGTTTGTGACAAATGCATACTTGGTAATAGTCACAAAACCACAAACTAAACTATAGTAGTGGTAGAATACTGTATGGTCTTAGAATTTGGCCATGTTTCTATAGCTGGTTCAGTTTATAAATTGACAAATCAAATTGAAATTTCAACCTACACAGCTGGTGCGCAGTCATTAGATATTTCTGTGTTTTCTTTGTGGTTTGGGAAATCATCTTCTGGCAATCAGTAGTTCCAGTTAATATTCTATTTATGCCAAATATGGGCATTTGCTGCTATTTGTAGCTGGCAATACATATATTTTCTTTTTTAATATGTAAAAAGTAGCATTTTATTGGCTCAGGATACAATCTAACTTAATGAAACTCTCTTTGTAATTTCAACCTCATTTTATTACCATATTATCAGAATAAATAAAAAAAAAAAGTTTAAAAAGGATGCTTTGTTTGAAGACAGAAAAGCGATATTCCCAAATTCCAGGTTTTTAAAGGAATTTGCCAGTATCACTTGAAAAATGGCTTGAAAAGTGACTGACTGAAGCTACGTGTCTGGTCTTTGGCGTGTCCCAATCACAACATCACTCCTGTAACAGCAATAGCTGAAGAGGTGCAGCACAGCAAACTAAGAGGGCACTTTGGAGATAATACTAGAGACAATAAAAATAACGTTACCTTTAATAAAATAGCTTAGAAATTAGTCTGAAGTCTTAGTCTGTTGTGATAGAAAATACAGCCACCACAGGATAAGTGATATGCTACTAGGCATGTATTTCATTACATCAAATGTTCACAGATCTACTTAGGAATGTACATTAACTAGTAGTCATTAGATGTATCATAGTTAACAGACTGCCAGTCATTTATATAATAACCGTTTGAGCGCAAAGTAATGCCCCACACCCCTGTAGTGAAACTAGTTATCAGATGAGCTGTTGATGAATATCACATACCTTCACAACACTTTATTCTTCCAGCATACAGCATTATTAATATCATTAATGTGCAAGCTGATAGGTGTAAGTCAGTTGTATTCATTAAAGGAGAAGCAAACCCAAAAGTTAGGGGGAGGGGGGTCTTTGTAGGGTAGGGGGTAGGGGTTTTTTTAACTTTTGGGTTTGCTTCTCCTTTAACTGCAATCTGAGGGGAACCACCAGGTCTAGAGTCTTTTAGTTTGCTAGCACCCAATTATTTAATATACACACAATAGCACTCGCCAGCTGGGCATATACAAGCACAAGTACCTTTAGAAAAAGTGGTAATGCATGCTCAATTTGACATCCAAATTTTCAGTTCAATTTCCAGTTGGGCTTGCAGTCATAAAGAAACCCCTTTTGGCTGTTAGCCTTAAACCTGTACCTTTTAGGCAAAGAATCCACTGCCCTGCTGCTCCTCTTGCCCTTCAACTGTTAGCGGATTTCAAAATCCGCCACCTCTGCCTGCACCCCAAGCATAAACAATGTTTCTGGGTGCAGGCAGGCAGCGGATCCTCAGCCAGCAGAGAAACACAAGCCGAGATCCGCCATTGTCTGGCCCTGTCCTTAAACCTAAAGCTGGCCATACATTAAAAGATCTGACATTTGGTGAGATCATTTTCAGAAATGCTGCAACAATTTTTTGCCAAGATTTGACATTTTGAGTAGAAATTCATATTTACGCATATGCATTCATTAAAATGTTTACTTTACAAAAAATATGTGAATTTCTGGGGTCAGCTTACTTTTAGGGGCTTTTATAAGAAGAAAACAAAGGCTACATCACATTGTTAGCCATGAATATTTGTATTCATTATTTACATTTTTAGGTCTACAGAATTTAGCCTCAAGAATATAGGATATGACGTTACTCAGAAAATACCTTAACCTCTATTATGAACTGTTGTCTTTCTGCAGAAAATGTTCTGTTGAAATGCAAAATGGGAATCACACATACTGTATTTGGTATTGGTGCATTTGATATTGGTATATTAAATTGGGCTTTCACAATCAGTTGTGTTTTATGCATATAAAAGGATATGTTTACATTAATGTTATCTAAAAATATACAAGAGGTCATATTTATATTTTTTGGAACAGGGTGCACAGTGCAAAAAACAGGCACAAGCCAGTTCAAAATAACATGGGCCATCCTACTGTAAATCTGCATTGTGATGCTGGAACTCTTAAATACCTGCTGGCCAACTGGGTATTTTGTAGCCTGACTTGATCCATCCCTACCCTTCCTTTCAATGGGCTGCTGAGGGCTTTATACAGTAAATGCTGGGTGCTAAATACAGATTCATCACAAGCGGTTCTCTCTTCCAACAGTCCTCTGGGTCTTCAAGCCTTCCCTAGCTGTAGTCCCATTATTTATGCAATCAAATCACTTTTCTATCAGAGACTGATGACATTACTGGTGGGAGTAGGGTGCCAAGCAAGGACTGGGCTGTCCATGAAGACCACTAGATGGCTGCACAGGAGTACCAGCAACCCTCTCCATATTGAGCTATGTTTTTTAAACATACAGTATGTGGCTAATCAAGCATTGTTTGATTGCCAGTTAGGGAGGTCATTAAGATTTTTTGTCTGGAGGATAAAAAAGCATCTTTATTGCAGAAAACATTTGTTTGCCATTCTATTAAATAACACCAAACAGTTGTAAAGGCTACACTTTTCTCTTCTTTTTTTTTCATTCATCTGTGTTACTATATTTGTATTTTCATTTCAGGTTTAGTTATCACTGGAAGTATCATGTTCTTCAGTAAATAAAAGTCTGCTGATGACTAGTTTGGATGTTATTATTTATAATTTGTTAGCTCACTTCCTTGCCAGAGGTATCTAGTGGCCTCCTCTTAAGGTTCGTAATCATATATTAAAATTTAGCAAACACAATTCAGTTTCAAGGCTATTGTACAACTTTAACTCTTTCTTTGTCATAACAGTTTACATGCTAGAATTTCAGCTGTTATTTATACAGATGGCTTGTTAAATAAGAGGTTTCAGGTATTTTTAGGTTGAAACATGTGCCCCATCTTGTACATTAAGCACCTAAGACAGGCCAGTCCCCACATTTTAGGAAATACTGCCTTACAATTGTGAAGGTTTATGTGCTAAATGACACTCAGGGGCCTATCTATAATAAATGCTGTGTAAAACATTGGGGAAATACAACACCAGTGATGTTGCCCATAGCAACTGAGCAGATCTTTGCTCTTGTTTTCTAACTTGCAGATGAATGTTGAAATTGAAATTGCTAATTAGTTGCTATGGGAAACATCACCTTCACATCAGATCTTTGCTCTTGTTTTCTAAATTGTAAATCTAGTTGCTGATTGGTTACTATGGGCGATGTTTTTCGCCAATGTTTTATACAGCATGATAAATAGGCTCTGTAGTGTCTTACTACATACAGAATTATGAATTGAAAAGTTGCATTTTGTAGTGTTTATCAGAAACATGTCAGCACAACCCAAGTGTTAACTTTCAATATTAGTACAGGTATAGGATCCCTTATTCGGAAACCCGATATCCAGAAAGCTCTGAATTACGGAATGGCTCTATGGTCTCCCATAGACTCCATTTTATCCAAATAATCCAAATTTTTAAAAATGATTTCCTTTTTCTCTGTAATAATAAAACAGTAGCTTGTACTTGATCCCAACTAAGATATAATTAATCCTTATTGGAAGCAAAACCAGCCTATTGGGTTTATTTAATGTTTAAATGAATTTCTAGGAGACTTAAGGCATGAAGACCCAAATTACAGAAAGATACGCTATCCGGAAAACCCCAGGGCGAGCATTCTGGATAACAGGTCCCATACCTGTACCACTGACTCACGTCCCTACTAAACAGTACAAGTTTCAGTGTTTTGGCTCGTTGATGCAGTTGATGCAATTTAGCATGATGAGGAGAGGTGGTGTCAAGAGAATCCTCAATAGATGGTAAGAACTGAAAATAAACACATTTGATGACACTGATAGAAAACTAGTTTTGCTACAGACTATTAGTCACCTTGAGCCTTGTATGAACAAATGCAAATGTAAATGATGCTGATGGATGTTTTCTTTCCATACTTGACATTCTCTGTCACAGATTACCCACTTTAAACATAAACAGTAAGAGAAAACTATGCAGGTGTTAAACAATTATGAAACATGGTAATCTGTATATGATACATAGTGGAGATAATAATTTGGAGAACCAAGTCGTTTTCAGCATTGTGAGTACTTTGTGATATTTACTTGCAAGATAAATATGCAAGATAAATATTTTATTTTATATACAGAATATCTGTGATCTTCTGTCCCAGCCACCAGAAAAGTATTAAGATAAGATGCCCACCAATATTTAGCATATCAGAAACACACAACATTTGTTGGGCCCTCCCCCCAATGAATCTCATGCCATAGTGAATCAAGAGTGCGCTCTGTAAAATCTCCCCCAGCTCAGCCGCCCGTTATAACTGTTGCGCCTCCCTAGGGCCCCTAAGGGGTGCGGGCCCGGGTGTGATTGCAACCCACACCCCTGGTAATTACGTTACTGATATATAAATATTGGGGCAGATTTATTAAGGTTTGAGTTGTGTTTTCATCGAAAAAAATTTTTTTGGTCAAAACTCACATTAAAAAAACTTAAATTTGTGAGATTTATTATACCCCAACCCTGGAAATAGCTCGAATCTGAAAATACACCACCTAAAATATGTAGAGGTCATGTAGGAGTCAATGGCAGAGGTCTCTTGAACCATTTGAAGATATTAATAGCTTGCTTGATGTTTTTTTCGGAGGGTTTTGCATGAAAACTCAAATGATTACAGCAATTTGAGTTTGTGACCGAAAACTCGATCAATACGATTTTTCAGGTTTCAAGACTCGAACTCGCAGAACTGGGTTTCTGCTATTCAAATTTTTTCTTAAAAGGGATACCATTTAAGTTTTGATTTCATTCGGGATAAAAAAAAAAACACTCAACCTGTAATAAATAACCCCCATAGTGTATATCTAATACATCTACTTTACTTTGTTTGCTCTACCTTTTTAATTCAATTGTGTCTTTAAATCTCTAATTTAACCTAGAGGTCAGGACTCACCAGAGTTTCCATCAAACAGACAGTGGCATTCTGTCCTAAACATCCTAAAGTCCTTGTTTTGATGCCTCGGGTAGTAGAAGGGAGCTCTATGAGGTCATAGATGCATGACATGGGAAAGAAAACAGACATCCATCAAAAAAGACATCATAAAATACTATGTTTGTTTTAATTTCATTCAAATTGTAGGTTTTAAGTTTTAAATAATTAGTGATCTGCTGACACTGTAGTGTATGTATACTACGAACTCCATATAACATCAATAAAAACAAGAACGGACATCTTTTTGCTAGCATTAAAGAGCAAAATAAAGGGTAATTATAATAAAAGATAATACATGGGTGAGGCTCTCTACTAAGTATATGTGGAGAAATGAATCAAAGATAATAAAACTGGGAAGAGGTGAATTTTAGTTTAAAAACTGACATGTTTGTCAAAGAAAATATGCACTCAAACCTGACTCATCCAATTGTAATGGAAAATATGTGAAGTTAAGGCAAGAAACAATGTGGAGATCTTAGAGAGGATATAACATAAAATAGGACAAACATAAAATCTGTGTGACTGGAGTAATTGGGAAAATAATAGGAAACAGTAAAAAGGTGATACCATTTGCTTTAAAACCTAAAAGTCTTTCCATATTTGTCATACTCATATGAATTGTCCTGCTGGGCACAATACAGGTATGGGATGCATTATCTAGAAACCTGTTATCCTCAAAGCTCAGAATTAAAGGCCATCTCCCATAGATCCCATTTTTTTAATTATTTACTTTTTCTCTGTAACAATAAAACAGTACCTTATACTTGATCCTGAGATATAATTAATCCTTATTGGAGGCAAATCAATCTTGTTGGGTTTATTTAATGTTTAAATTATTTTTTTAAATTGATTAAGGGGCAGATTTATCAAGGGTCAAATTGCGAAGTACAAAAAAATTCGAAATTGGACCATCAAATTGAAAAACTTCGAATTAGAATATCGAATTCATAGTTTTTTCACCGAATTTGGCAATCCTTATGATCGAATAAAAATCGTTTGATTCGAACGATTTTAGCGTACGATTGAAGAATTTTTATTTGATGTGTAAAGACTTAGAAAAAGTTTGTAGAAGGTCCCCATAGGCTAACATAGCAATTCGGCAGGTTTAATTTGGTGAAGTATTGAAGTCGAATTTTTTTTAAAGAGACAGTACTTCGATTATCGAATGGTCGAATATTCGAACGATTTTTACCTTGAAGTCGAAGTAAATTCAAAGTCGTAGTATCCTATTCGATGGTCGAAGTATCCAAAAAATTACTTTGAAATTCGAACTTTTTGTAGTTCCAAAATTCACTCGAACCTTAGTAAATCTGCCCTGTATGTATGAAACCAATAATAATAATAATATGCTACTTAAGGTTAAACTATCTAAAGTGTAATATATCTAAAGTGAGGCTTGTTAAGATATGGAAGGATCAAGGATAAAGGGACAAGGACATAAGCATGAATTTACCAGCAATGAACCAGCCTTTTCATTGGTGCAACAAGTCTCAGCAGTGAGAAGCTAGCTTACTGGAATTAGGAAGAGGGAAACAGGGTAACAGGGAAGGGCAAACCATACCATGCCACCAACTACAGAATGAGGATAAAGCATCCGATACATTGCATGGAGGTACTCTGGCCACTGTGTCAGGAACCACTTTGCTTATACTATGAACTGTATGTATTTGGTAGCATTGTATTCATGAGGGGCGCTGTTGCTCTTCTGCCTGGGGTCTTTCTTAATGACCCCTTAGGTCTTTTTACTGCGATGGTGTTCTCAGGAAACAATATGGCAACGAAAATGCCATTTTCTGTATGTTTTTATACATATGTCTGTATGTCTATAGACGATAAGTCCTTGAAAAGCCCCAGCATGCTCATCTTTTGACGTAGGCAGCAGGTTCTCAATTATTTTGATAGGGAAGAAGTATCAGATTGATAAGAGCATTTTGAATACTTTGTACCACTTGGTCTGCCAGATATTTATTTTATACTTGTTTGAATTACTAGATAGAGCTTCTGTGATTATTATTTATTAATAATATTGAGCAGCGTTAGGACATAATATATAAAGCCCCTGATACCTCTTTGACTGCCCTTTTCTCAGAGTTCTGCTGCCATCCTGTGCTAGGTGTACATGTGTAGGAGCCACATTAAACCTATTTCTGAGGAAGCCAAGTTACTGGGAATAATGGGAAGAGGGAATCAGGCACAATTTTACTGCATGGGGTTACTATAAAAACATACACAATTCAATAAATTCACTTCACCTTTAAATAATTCAGTATTGGTTAAATTATTTTCATAGGTCCATGTCCAGTCGCTCAACTGTCTAGCCATGTGCATTCATGGTTAGAAAACGGATTACAAAGAAGCAAGCCAATTAAAAATGTGAGTTTGCCGAAGGATTAGAGATAAGTGGCTGTACATTGATTGACAGTTATTGTATTGCAAATAGTACTTTCACATCTTTTTGTAAACATGAGATACAATCTGAGGCCATGCAGTGCAAGTGGACTGAAACCCTGCTCCCCTTGAGTTGCTAAACAGGTTTCTCTGACTTTCACATAGTTTTGAGATGTTTTGTTTCATTCAAAATAAGGGAAAACCCAGCAACAGTATTTAAAAAAAAAAAAGGAAAGAAAGGTGATTGATTTGAACATCCCCCATAAGAACAGGACGGACAGGAAATCTGTGGCACAGTTCATCGTATGCGTTCATTACAGGTACATGCTGATAATTACACTAAATTATGGGGCACATTTACTTAGCTCGAGTGAAGGAATAGAATGAAAAATACTTCGAATTTCGAAGTATTTTTTTGGCTACTTCGACCTTCGACTACGACTTCGACTTTGAATCGAACGATTCAAACTAAAAATCGTTCCACTATTCGACCATTTGATAGTTGAAGTACTGTCTCTTTAAAAAAACTTCGACCACCTACTTCGCCACCTAAAACCTACCGATCACCAAATGTTAGCCTATGGGGAAGGTCCCCATAAGCTTTCTTTGCTTTTTTTGATCGAAGAAAAATGGTTTGCTCGATTAAAATCCTTTGAATCGTTCGATTCGAAGGATTTAATCATTCGATCGAACGATTTTTCCTGCGATAGTTTGATCGAAGGAATTACGGTAAATCCTTCGACTTCGATATTCGAAGTTGAAGGATTTAACTTCGAGGGTCGAATATCGAGGGTTAATTAACCCTCGATATTCGACCAATATTAAATGTACCCCTATGTGTCCTTTCATTCACTGGACAGAGCAAAACTTTTTTGCAACTTATTTTGCAACTTCCTAGAAATGTTCTGTGTCTTTAAAAATGTTGCATTTTACTCGGTTATATTTGTTATGGCTATATGGGTACTTTTTTTTTTTTTTAATTGAGTTCATGTTCATGCATTTGTGTAAGTTTGTTGAGAAGCTCCCCACACATTTGACATGACATTCGCAATTGAAACTTAAGGACAACAGTGCTTGACTTCCCTATGCAAGAACAATGTGTTTTAAATACCAATACAAATAGGATACTGGTTGCATTAATAGGAAATATAACAAAGATTGGTGAATCGTGTCAATCAAATACCTAAGAGTTTAAATGACAGCATAGTTTGGTTCTGTATTTGAAAAATAATTATCAACCTATTTTAAAACCCTTATTTAAGGGCCATTTATCAAAGGCCAAATTTTAGTGTTGTGTTTTTTTGAAACCACGATTCAACTCTATTTCTCTAAAACCATGAATGTCATGTTTTTCATGAAACACAATTTTTTTTAACAAATCTTATTTTTTCTTTAAAAATTCATGTTTTCTTTGTATTTTGTAAAACTCTGAGATTAGTGTAACAACCACTAAATTCAGCTTAATTTTTTTTAGATTCAGATCTTTTAAGAACTTTCATAGTATTCCTGGTTTTAGTGATCTTTTAAGAACTTTCATAGTATTCCTGGTTTTAGAGAAATAGAGTTTAATCATGATTTCAAAAACCTCTTAAACCACTAAAATTCAACCTTCAATAAATAGGCCTCCGTGTATTTTTTTAAACCTCCACTTAAATCACAATTTGATTCGAGTTTTCCTCGAAGGGCATTAACATCTTTAATTGGTTCCACAGACCTTTGCCATTGACTTGTACATGAATTCGGAAGGTTTTAGGTGGCAAAGTATTGAATTAGAACTGTTTCCACAGTTGAGATGTGATATATCTCACATTCAAATTCACATTCGAGTTGGTGGTTTTAAATCAGAATTTGTGACTCTTGACCCCCAAAAAAATCGAAAATATGAATTTACCATTCAAACCTTAATAAATCTGCCTCATAAAAAATACAATATGAAACTGTTTGTAGTTCAGAGTAATTAGTAGTGATGGGCGAATTTATTCGCCAGGCGCGAATTTGCGGCGAATTTGCGCGATTCGCCGACAGCGAATAAATTCGTGAAACTCCCGCGAAAATTCGCGTCAAAAATTCGCCGGCGCCGGCGTCAAAAACGAGACGCCGGCGCCGTTTCACAAATTTTTCGCCGTTTCGCAAATTTCGCGCGAAATTCGCGAATTTTTCGGCGAAGCGGCGCAAATTCGCCCATCACTAGTAATTAGTTAAACACAAGATTTTTACCACTAAAATATTCGATTTGGGCAAATGACAAAAATTAGGGTTTGATAAAAGAAATCAGCTAACTAAGTACGACAAATGCTTACATTAATAAACAGAATATTTTTTATTTTATTTTCAGAAAAAACAATTGTATCCTGGTTCAGAGGTATCTGTATACTTTTAAAAATTCTGAAAAGAATGTAAACTAGCCAAATATTGTAGCAAAGCCAGGTATAAAAGCTTTGTTACACAAATAGATACTGTATGTTTGAGATTGTAACCTGTAACCTAGTTTTTACAGCAGTTCGGTTACTAGCTGCAGATATCTAAGAAACTCCTCATTTTGTTCAGATGAATTTATTCACTTATATCATAATCTGATTTCATAAACTCGAATACTAAGGGGCCGATCTATGAAAGTTCATAGAATGTTTGTTTCTCCAATCATACTTTTTAGCGCAAACAAAATAATTATTCGGTTAACTAAAGGGGACCCGTCACCCAAAAAAATTATTCAAAATCCTATTTTATCACATTAGTCAAGCAAAATTAACTTTAATTACACTATATAAATTATTTGAATCCTGTTCCCTTCAGTCTGGGAATTCATAATTATAGCAAGCAGGCAGGAGCCATTTTGTGGACACTGTTATTAAGACAAGTCTTGCATCATCTCAGAATCTTGTTTGTGCACCAGAATGGGGGACCTGAAGTCCATCCCCATGTCCTGGCTACACAATTAAATGGTGAAGAGAACGGGGGAATCTTTGGAGAGCAGTGACAGCTAGGAAGTGCTGAATGGAAAGTGAAAGTAATTGCTTGCCCCGCCTAAGGCATAGAGGAGGGGCAGGCAATATTTGATTGACAGCTGAGATTTTTAAATGAGCTTACAACAGCCATGAATGTTTTAATAAAAAATAGAAATTGGATTTCATGTTTAATTTGAAAAGGACTTTTATTTTACAGATTTTTGTGTCTGGGTGACGGGTCCACTTTAATCCACGATTATTCCATAATTCATCAACTGTAAAAAACACAAAATCGACGAATACAAAAGTACGGCAAGTAAAAGTTGTTGAGGTCATGTTGAAGTCAATGGAAGTTGCCTTTAGTTTCATGCAAACATCAGCCTTTTGTTAGTGGTTTTAGAGGTTTTCAGAGAGCAAAACGGTTCTCATGTTATTGTAGGAATAAATTAATTTGGCAGTGACTGTTGTAGTGACATAATTGCATGGAATATAAACCCTTGAGGCATGTTGGGAAAACCCCTTCTATGACAGTTTATGAAAGAAGGAATTTTTTTTGATTGCTGTGGGGAAATACTTCTTTGTGTGCTCTGGTTTACAGTGCAAGATATAGGTATGCAGCATGGTCTGGTTTGGCTACTAACTTGGCCCCTCCTGATCAATATGGAACTTTTTTGGATGATATCTATGAGGTTTAAAAGTTCTGGCAGTTGAGGACTGAGCAATTGATTTCTTAGCAACAAATGCCAAATATTTTATATGGCAAACTTTTTATTCTATAATCTACAAAAAGGATTTGTGTAAGAATGGAACGTGAGCGTATCTGTTATTTGCTATGTACATGTAACAAACAAATCAGTCATGCACTCACCTGACGTTTTCTCCACCAGCAAAAAATTTACGAAAAATAAAATGGCAATTAGCTCCTACCTGCCTGAAAACGCACCCTTGGGTGTTGTAAGATTGAAATTACCTCCATGTATCCACTGCAGGGGGAGAAACAGATTGGCAATTTGGCCCTAGACCTAAAAAGTTTAAAATAGAATGCATGCCATTGAGCTACCGATCCCAGGATTCCTTGTAATCAAATATAAGATTTACATAAGTGGGGAAAAAAGTACCACATACTGAGGGTGTGCAATAACTGTTGCAACCTGTAAGTTAATTCTGTGTGTGCCCTATATCCTGATTTTGACTTCTATGGCTTCCCAACAGCTTATTTAGTGTTTCTGAAGCAAACATACAATGTTACCAGTGCAGCATAACCTTGCATATAAATGCATTGAACAATAGATAGATAGATAGATAAATAGATAGATAGATAGATAGATAGATAGATAGATAGATAGATAGATAGATAGATAGATAGATCGATCGATCGATCGATCGATCGATCGATGATAGATAGATAGATAGATAGATAGATAGATAGATAGATAGATGGATGAATAGATAGATCAGATAGATAGATAGATAGATAGATAGATAGATAGATAGATAGATAGATAGATAGATAGATAGATAGATAGATAGATAGATAGATAGATCCTTCAAGTTATTCAATGATTTCAAACCCTCCAGCGGTGTTAGACTACATCTGCCGCTAACTTTGAACAGCTGTAAGGCTTTCATGGATTTGCTACAAATATCTTACACATAATAATAGGTTCTGTGTGCTTTTATTAAAGTGCTTTCACCCAAGAGACCCCTGTGATGCTGGGTCCCAGAGCAACTGCCCCTTTAGCTGTACAGTACAACTAGCCCTGTTACTAAAGCCTCAGAATGAGCAGGGAAATCAAACTCATCAATTTCTGTGTTACCCTTTGGAGCTTTTGTTTTCAAGAGATTTCCATCAGAGGAGAGTTTACAGGGTGAATGTGCCCAGAGGAGGAGCAGAGTGTTTGTGAGTAACTGTTTAGTTAGCCCAGCATTGATGAATCAGCTGCATTCTAACCTCAATCCCATCACTCTGCTGTCAAATAACACAATGTGCCAAAAATGCCAATGTAAACATTCCAAAAGTAAACTGTTGCACAGAAACCCTGCTTGCATCCAATTGTTCCCCACTCTGGGGATGGGGGAAGGAGAGAAAAGACAATGTTACTCCAATATAGGGCTTTATTTCTTCACTCACAAAGCAGTGTAATGAGCATATGTAATGTAACCTTCACATGAACCATAGAAGCAATAGGAAAGTACAAGTATAGTGCTAAACAGTTGGGGTTGATGCGATCTATCCTGTTTCTTAGCAGCTTGTAGTGTCTGGCCATATGTCACACACATGAAAAATTATAGACTTAAAATGATGTACTATAGCCTTCCTTATCACCAAAAGGGTAACGTAAGCTAATGATTTAGTGATTTAAATGCTAACATCCTTTTTTTCTAATCCCGTTGAGGAACATGTATAACTCTCAAACTAGCTGTAAACAGATTGATAATGGCTAAGAAAGAACAAAGATACTTGTCTATTATTACTTGCTTAAGTTTTAAACCAAAACCATCACTTCCCCAATGGCTGAAATCTAATTCATTATTTTGATGTATGTCCCCTTAATTGGAATGTCTGAAGTTATTAATGATTCCTTGTGATACCTTGCTTACATTTAAGTTATACTTTAGTTGTAAACTTGGGAACTTTAGGGCAATGATGATCCATAGGGCAGTTTCAAGCATCTTGTCCCTCAGACATTTATAGCTCTCTGAGAATGGACAAATCCCTTCACCCCCTATCACTAACCACTGCAGGATTTCCCTTTCGTGTAGGAATTTTGCATTTAAATTACCAATATGTACCTTGTATAGAGATTAGAGATGCTGATTATAGGGGCTGATTTTATTTTTGCACTGTTAAAGGATCAGTAGCATCAATTGTTTTTAAAAAAAATTTTTTAGTATAGAACGAAAAAAAACACAAAGACATATTAAACTTTTAAATCACTAAAGTCTTTATTAAGAAATAACTGACCGAAAATACACTTTCATTTTGCTTCAGAAAAGGCGTCACCGCGAAGATCCATCATTTTGTCACTCAGTTTCTCCTCCCAGGATATCTCCTATAAGGAAAGCAGGGAGGAAAAAATGAGCGTCGCATGATGGATTGCCAGATCGTCTTTTCTGAAGAGGAGCAAAATCGGAGTTTCGGTGAGTTATTTCTTAATAAAGACTTTAAAAGTTTAATATGTCCTTGTGTTTTTTTTTTTTCTGTTCTATACTAACTGATTTTTTTTAATAAAAAATTGATGTTACTGGTCCTTTAAATTTACTGAGTTGTATTCATGGGTAATTCTGGGTCCTGGACTGGCTATATGTCTTGTCCATAGCTCATAAGTGTATGTGGCATTTTTACCTACTGACTTCCTAGAGTTATATGGGCATTTATAAGTGGCATTATTATATACTGGCTGCAAGTTAAAGCTCTTGTATATAAATGTGACATTTCTAGACCATGGCATAATTATATACTGGTTGCAGTGGTAAAGTTGGACAAACAGCTAAATAATTTAGAACCTTGACCTCTCCTCTTGAACATATACTAAACAGGAACGTTTTGTTTTGTTTTGTTTTGAGTGATATTTTTATTTCAAATCACAAACAATATTTTATAATTAAATATAACTGAAATTTTGAATCCCTTCACTTGCAGAGCCATGTTCTACAGTTCAGGCTTTTGCGGTAAGTATGACCTGGCTCTCCAATTTTTCCACTGTCCTTTCCAAATATAAAGACTGTTATCATTCAGCTCATATAACAAATCTGTGCCACCCTTAGCACCAGTAGGTGATCAATACAGGAATTACAATATCAATTTGTATAATGGGAGGCCAATGCAAGTATGAAATCCTTTATCCAGATACGTGTTGTCCAGAAAGCGCAGAATGATGGATTTGTGTCTTTTTTCAACCTAACTTACTGTGTTACTTTGAATTTAAAAGAAGGACATCTCCCATAGAGCAAATCATTCAGGTACCTTGAACTAAGCTGCATGAATACATACTGGTCACAAGGAAATCCTTTCATGTTTACATTATTTTTTAGCAGACTTAAGGTATGGTGACCCAACTTACAAAGAAAGACCCCTTATCCTGAAATCTGCAATAGAACAACAATACATGTAATAGAAGAATATGAATTGCACAATTCAAGATTGCATTGCTGGCACAATTAGAAAGAATCATGGCAATACAAAGATCTTGCATTTTAGGTTTTTAAACTTTTTAAAAAAAATGTAAACATTCAAATGAAATGGAGCTCTGTAAATAGGAAGTATAATATTTTATCATAAGCTATTCACACCATGCAGAGGAATTGATATGACCTGTTATTTTCTGCTACAGTCCTTCACTACTTAGGGTATTCTCATCCTTTTTGTTTTCATTTTGAAGCTACAAGCTTGTGGAATAAGGTAAAGACTGTGCACTGAATTTACTTTACATTTAAGTATCAGGACAGGTATATTGTAAATTAACTGCTTATATTCTCTATATAAATATATAATTTCTTAGGAACTATTTTTATTCATCCAAGGTATTTCATAACCCCCCTGCCAAAATATAGCATAACGTTTTATATATGCTAAAAATATTTTTAACACAACAATATTTTTGGGTCCATATTGAGCACATGTATACATTTCAATATTTTGAATTAAATGTATAATTAATTCAGGACTGAAGCCTCAAGATCTGTTGTGCTACAGGCTCATTAGTGAACAGGACTAGCGAGGACTAGAAGAAAGCTCAGGCTGGACAGGTTGGATTAGCAGTCTCTCAGAGTCACTTACTGGCCAAGTATGAGGGCAAATTAAGCTCAGATAAGAGCAGGCTGCAGGCAGGTCAGAAGTCAGGCAAAAGAGTCAGTATTCAGGAAGTCAAAACAATCCTAGAACAACCAGATATTCAGGTACAGAAATCTACAACTGGCATGGTGGAGCAGCATTACAGGGGTGCCAAAATATGGCAATTCAAACATATGAATGTCACCACTGATATGTTCTGGGAATAAATTTATTGCAATACTCTATGGAATAAATGAGTTGGGATACATATGAGATTCCCACTCAAGACCAAATGTTAGTAGGGTGTCAATTACTTCAGAACTTGCACTGTTTTAAGTGTTGTTGCACTATACAATTCTACACATTACACTATTATTGGTGTTCTCATGTTTGAAGCACCTGTTTGAAGCAATATTTACTCCATACAGTACTGCGCTATGAGGTTTCATGTCCTTCATTCCTAGATATTACCTGTGATTTCACCTTATATGGTTAGGGTGATGACTTGGCTTTTGTAGAAGCTGCATTAGTATCTCTTTTGCTACCCAGGCAATTCTTTATAATAACTGTGTAAGAGTAATCATAACATGACATGTCAGATTCCCGCATATGTAGACTATTAGACTGTAAGCCCTATGGGGCAGGGCTTTGCCCTTGAGGAGCACTATCCAAATAAAAATATACATAGATGCATACATATATGTAACAAGTCTGCCCAGGTGCAGCAACCAAACAAATGTTGCTTTTAAATAGATACCCAAAAAGTGGTACCTGCTGACTGGTTGCTATAAGTGCCGTGACTGTTAGCAAACGTTGCAACTTATATTAAACATCCACCTCCCAGTGAAGAGGGTGCTTCAAGCAAACTGTTGGATTGTAAATGAGCACTTATGTCAATCAGGTCAGATCACTTTAAGGAAGGTTACAGAGCATACCACTAAGAATATGTATTAGAGGAGATAATGGGAGCTAACAGTTGCTAGTGGCCTTAAGTAACACTCTCTAGGAAAATGTTTAGCTATTATATACTAAATTAGCTAAAGACAGGTTTTGTGAGTATAATGTACACTTAAGGGGTATGCCTAAAGCCATAAAACAGGTCAAACCTTTCTCATTTCCTAGATGCATTGTTCTTGAAATTCTCCTTATAGTACTAGAATAGTATAGCCTGATGACATTGTGCAATATACCTAGAGTAGCTACGTAGATCCATTTTTCATCATCATCGTCATCATCATTTCTGATGTCGTAAGGACCTTACGAAGCCATATTATTATGTTTACACATCCACCTTTCAGTGGCCTGAGCTCTGGCCATGTCAGCTGGAAAAAAAGATCATTTAGGAAGAAGTCTTTGGCATATCTAGGGGGTTATTTATCCCGCAAAATTTGAGTTTGTTTTTTAAAAAAGTCAAAAAATGGTTCTCACTTTGTTTACTCCAGAGTTAAAGGATATTGTAGCCAGTTTGGTTGCTTGCACTTCAGTGAATACTGAATTTACTGCAGGTGTTTTTAGAATTCCTCGAGCTTGAATAAAACAATTATATGGCTGCCCTTCCGACTAGTACAAGGTTTAATAAGGCAGAAATTCTTGTAGCATGCTTTATTTGAAACACAGTATTTCTGTTTGGCACCCTTACACATTTTCTGTTGTTTTGCCCCCAAGTCAACTATAATATGTTTATAGATGCAAATCTTTATGTTTATATTTTGGTTTATTTATGCAAACCAAGAAGGTATGAATAGCTTTACAATGTTTACATAATACAATAGAGGGGTAAATAATTAGAGGGAACATATATTTGCTTAGTTTAATGGGAAAACCCTCCCCTGAAGAGCTTATGCAACCTATATGCTGTTGTAGACAATGGGGCCCATTTACTAAAGGGATGTTTAGAGAAAATTTGCCAAAAAGACAATTTGCCACAATATCGCCTACTTACTAAATGGCGACAACGACAGTTCAAAAGCGAAAAACCTCAGCGCTAAAGAACTTTTGCACCATTTTGCCAGTGAATTTTCACTGGTTAATTTTTGCCAGCAAATGGTAATTTATCAATGTGCGAACGCTACTCTTCACACTAAAGTGTATGTCACTGGGTTCAGGCTGGCAAACTCCCATTATAAAGATAGAGCAGCCACTTTTAAATCGCAATCAACATTGCCCTTTACATGCTCCATGGCAAAAATTCTCTAAAGAATTTTTCCTACTACTATTGTATGGGGAAATATACTGGTACATTTTCACAGAGAATTTTCACCAGGAGACAATTCACCACAATTCTCTTGAAAAAGGGAATGCACGATTTTTAGTAAATATGGAGATTTGGTCTAAAAAATACACCTGGCGAAGAGAGGTGAAGTTAGGTGTAGGAAAAATGTACCCTTGATGATATATGTATTATTTGGTGCATAGTTTTTTTTATTCATATAAGAATGTGTTCTATGTACAATGCCAATCTACAGTTTCTCAGGCAGGGCCAGATTAATATTGTGGGTGACCGGAGGCAGGCCCGGGCCTAGGGCGGCACGATTCCAGGGGCGGCATACCACCCAGCCAAATAATTGTCCTAAGGCACTGAGGACTGTGTGCGCTACAAGCTTCCCCTCACCTGCATGTGCTGTCCTCAGTGCTGACAGGGAAAGTGTGTGTGCATTTACGCATATTGGGTGGGGGTGGGGGAGCAGACGGCGGCCGTCCTAGGGGCATCGGAAAATATGGCCCTGCCTGGATGACGCCAGCCTCCCCCACTCCACTGATCTTCTCCCACAGGATTGCATGCATCCTCCATTCCTACACCTGGAATGGGAACAGGGCACTCAGTAGATAATCGAAATCTCTCATTCGACCAGTCCTCACGGCTCTGACAAATCTTAGATGTGGCAGGACAACATGTTGCCCCTAAATTTATTCTGCCCTAGGTCCTGGCCTTTCTGGTCTTTCTCAGGTTCACTAATGTGGCTGTAATTCATATGAGCCAATGGTGTCTATGGAAATGCCACACACTACACAAAGTGGAATACTTATTTAAAAGTGAAACGAGTTTGGCACAGTCTGTCAATTTGATTTGTAAACTCTGTATTGACTTGTATGGAATTTTTGTGACATTTTATTAAAGATTAAAAGAGAAAGCTCAAGCTTTGATAAAGTTTTTCCTGAAAAAACCCTATACAAGGGATTTAAGAGCAGCAGAATTTCACTCTGGCAGACTGTGACTAGCTTTATTTTTATATATTGCATTAAATATGCCACCAATATAGATGAAAATTATAGGGATGCACCAAATCCAGCATTTTGGATTCGGCCGAACCACCGAATCCTTGTGAAAGATTCGGCCGAATACTGAACCGAATCCTAATTTGCATATGCAAATTAGGGATGGGAAGGGGAAAACATTTTTTATTTCCTTGTTTTGTGACAAGGAAGTGATTTCCCTCCCTGCCCCTAATTTGCATATGCAAAAATTAGGATTCGGATTCGATTCGGCCGGGCAGACGGATTCAGCCGAATCTTAATCACGATGAAAAAAGCTGAACCCTGGCCGAATCCCGAACCAAATCCTGGATTCGATGCATCCCTAGAAAATGACAACATAGTGCTTAATCCTTGAGCAATGTTAATATCTCTGTACATCCTATATAATAAAGTTGAAGTGTCTCTGCGTCCAGTCCCTGTGTCCGTGGGATTGCGCTACCGCGCATGTGCCCCACGGACTGTCTCTGGCGAATGTTTGACTACATATGTTCTAGCGCCCGTTAATTTAAAGGGCTTAATGTCTAGTACAGGAATAAATATCTTCATCACAAAGCACTTATTACTTAATAATCCAGTCTGTAAAGTCATGTATAGAGGAGCTGTCACCCATAGATCCAGCTTGATTATATTGTAATATTTGGAGAAAAGCAACAGCAATGTTTCACAATTTCCTAGAGTTAATAAAGGAGCCCTAGAGAGTGCTAAGGTGGAAATGTCATAGACCAACAATGCCCCAGCACAAAGCAAACGAATATATATCAGTTTTATGCCTCCCTTCTGTATCTACAAGCTAGTATACTGTATAATTAAATCTTTAACAAGCAAACACTATTAAAAAAATACTACAGGTTAAGGTGTGGTTTCTGTTTTACTGCTTTTTCTAATCTTATAGATATTCACCCTTAAGATTAGATTGAAATCATAGGCAGCACAGGCAAGTGTCTGCATGTGACTGGCACAGCTCTAGCATTTTTGCACTGTTACCCATTTTAAACCCTTGATAGCTCCAATAAGCTAGTTTTAATCTGACTTACTAGAGTCTGATTTTGTAGTTAGCACCAAGTACATAAAGAGTACAGGGGACAGTTGACCCTAAATAACATAGTTAAAGCATAGAGACCACAGCCTGGCACCATTGGATCTGCATGTTCTAAAATTTCTGTATCGGCTAAACCAATCTTGAGTAACCAGTTAATCCTTATTATGAAAAAAATGTTTACGAAATATTCGTACAATTTTTCTTTAACAGACAAATAATACAGTATGTTTCAACAAAAGCAGTACCTGTATAGACAATATCTATGCATAGACAAGGTACTGTATATCACTGTGCTTTTATCATAACTTAAAGGGTAAGTCAACTCCAAAATAAAAACATAATTCTAACCAACTCTCCAGTATGTGCAGTTCAGTGCAGTTCAGTTCAAGTGATTTGTAAAAATAATTGCTATTGAAGCAGCATTTGTTTAACTCCTGGTTGTTACTTTTTAAACAATGTTTCAAAAGTCTTAGTTCCCCAGTAAAGACAAGTCTGTTAATCAGCCGCCTTTGTTTTACAGGAAGCAAAATAAAGACAAAAGAGATCCTCTATTGCCCTAGACACGAGCCCATCCGAAAATAAATGTAGCATGCCCCTCAAATGGTTAAAAAAATGGTTAAAACAAAAAATTGTAATAGTTACAACTTTTAAAGACAATCCCGCTTTAAAATATGAAAAAACCCCAGCGTTTATCATTTTTATAACTTTTTGGCATACAGGATATGATGTCACTGACATAAGATTAAAGGGATCCTGTCATTGGAAAACATGTTTTTTTCAAAACGCATCAGTTAATAGTGCTACTCCAGCAGAATTCTGCACTGTAATCTATTTCTCAAAAGAGCAAACAGATTTTTTATATTTAATTTTGAAATCTGACATGGGGCTAGACATTTGTGACTTGTGCCTGCACTTTAGGAGAGAAATGCTTTCTGGCAGGCTGCTGTTTTTCCTGTGTCTCAGTGGGACATGGGTTTTTACTATTGAGTTCTGTTCTAAAGCTGGCCATAGATGCAAAGATCCGATCGTACGAATCATCGTACGATCGGACTTTCCCATCTCCCGACCTGCCACTAACCATTCAGATCAAAGTCTTACCAGTCAGATTAGTTAAAGAACAGATCAGCAATGTTCTGCCCCTGACAGCAATCGTACGATATCTATGTCCAACCAAAGCTAGTGACAATCTCCCACTGAAAATCGTACGATCGTCAATACACACAGAGATATTATCGGCAGCCAACAAAAATTTTCTAACCTGTCCAATCGACCAAACAACCGATCTCCGCCGGACGAAAAATGTCGGGACTCTCCACACACGGTCCGAATATTGTACGAATCCTCGATTCGTACGATCAGATCTTTGCGTCTATGGCCAGCTTTAGATCTACCAGGCAGCTGTTATCTTGTGTTAGGGAGCTCTTATCCCATTGTTCTTTTGTTTGGGTGCTGGGGGGGAGGGAGGGGGGTGATATCACTCCAACTTGCAGTACAGCAGTAAAGAGTAGAGATGGCGCGAATTGTTCGCCGGCGAACTTGTTCGCGCGAACATCGGGTGTTCGCGCTCGCCGGAAGTTCGCGAACGTCGCGCGACATTCGCCATTTTGGGTTCGCCATTGTTGGCGCTTTTTTTTGCCCTCTCACCCCAGACCAGCAGGTACATGGCAGCCAATCAGGAAGCTCTCCCCTGGACCACTCCCCTTCCCTATAAAAACCGAAGCCCTGCAGCGTTTTTTCACTCTGCCTGTGTGTGCTGAAGAGATAGTGTAGGGAGAGAGCTGCTGCCTGTTAGTGATTTCAGGGACAGTTGAAAGTTTGCTGGCTAGTAATCGTGTTGATACTGCTCTGTTATTGGAGGGACAGAAGTCTGCAGGGGTTTGAGGGACATTTAAGCTTAGGTAGCTTTGCTGGCTAGTAATCTACCTTCTACTGCAGTGCTCTGTATGTAGCTGCAGTGGGCAGCTGTCCTGCTTCTGATCTCATCTGCTGACTGCTGCAATAACAGTAGTCCTTGTAAGGACTGCTTTTATTTATTTTTTTGTTGTTTTACTACTACTACTACTACTACTATAAGAGCCCAGTGCTATTAGTCTAGCAGTGTTGGGGAGTGGGACTGGTGTGCTAATCTGCTGCTCCTAGTAGTTCAGCAGCACCAACTTTAATTTTTTTTTTTTTAATATTCATTTTTTTTTTATTTTACTTTTTTTTATTTTACTACCGCTGTAGTAGTGTATAAGTTGACCTTTTAGGCATTATTTGCCCTGTACGCATTTTTTGCCCAGTGTGTTATTCAACCAACTGCCATCTAGCTGTGTGACCTTGTTCACATTCTGTCTAAATATCCATAATATTACCGTCTCCAGAAAAAACACCGGAGTGACTTTTTTCAAGCAGCCATAATATATTTTACGTAATCCGTATCCATCGCTGTAGTAGTGTATAAATTGACCTTTTAGGCATTATTTGCCCTGTAGGCATTTTTTGCCCAGTGTGTTATTCAACCAACTGCCATCTAGCTGTGTGACCTTGTTCACATTCTGTCTAAATATCCATAATATTACCGTCTCCAGAAAAAACACCGGAGTGACTTTTTTCAAGCAGCCATAATATATTTTACGTAATCTGTATCCATCGCTGTAGTAGTGTATAAGTTGACCTTTTAGGCATTATTTGCCCTGTAGGCATTTTTTGCCCAGTGTGTTATTCAACCAACTGCCATCTAGCTGTGTGACCTTGTTCACATTCTGTCTAAATATCCATAATATTACCGTCTCCAGAAAAAACACCGGAGTGACTTTTTTCAAGCAGCCATAATATATTTTACGTAATCTGTATCCATCGCTGTAGTAGTGTATAAGTTGACCTTTTAGGCATTATTTGCCCTGTAGGCATTTTTTGCCCAGTGTGTTATTCAACCAACTGCCATCTAGCTGTGTGACCTTGTTCACATTCTGTCTAAATATCCATAATATTACCGTCTCCAGAAAAAACACCGGAGTGACTTTTTTCAAGCAGCCATAATATATTTTACGTAATCCGTATCCATCGCTGTAGTAGTGTATAAGTTGACCTTTTAGGCATTATTTGCCCTGTAGGCATTTTTTGCCCAGTGTGTTATTCAACCAACTGCCATCTAGCTGTGTGACCTTGTTCACATTCTGTCTAAATATCGATAATATTACCGTCTCCAGAAAAAACACCGGAGTGACTTTTTTCAAGCAGCCATAATAAATTTTACGAGATCCGTATCCACCGCTGTAGTAGTGTATACGTTGATCTTGTGGGCAGTATTTGCACAGTGTTTTCTTCAAACCGCCATCTAGCTGTGTGAGCTTGTTCACATTTTGTCTAAATATTGATAATATTATCGTCTCTAGAAAAACCACTTGAGTTACTTTTTTTCAAGCAGCATTCATATATTTTACGTAATCCGTATCCACCGCTGTAGTAGTGTATACGTTGATCTTGTAGGCATTATTTGCACACTGTTTTCTTCAAACTGCCATCTAGCTGTGTGTATTATCGTTTCCAGAAAAACCAACTGAGTTTTTGTTGTTGTTGTTTTTTAAAAATAATGCCAGGCAAAGGCAGGCCGCCACGCAGAGGCCGTGCTAGGGGCCGTGCTGCTATGCAATCCTGTGGCCCTAGCAAATTGCCCAGTTTTAAAAAGCCAATGACCCTGAACTCCCAAAATGCTGAAGAGGTAGTTGACTGGCTTACACAGCACACCCCATCCTCTACCGTTTCTAACTTTACCACAACATCCTCCTCATCCTCCACTGCTATGGCCACCCCACGTAACACTTCCTCCACCACCGGTGCCCCTTCTTCACTGGAGTCAGAGGAGTTATTTTCCCATGAGTTTCTTGAACTGAGTAATGCGCAACCATTATTGCCAGAAGAAGATGAAGGAGATGAGGACGTTACACCAGATTTAATTCTGGCAGAGAACACGACAGAGATGGACATAATGAGTGATGAGGAGGAGGTCCCCGCTGCTGCTTCCTTCTGTGATGTGTCAGAAGAAATTGATGCATCTGAGGAGAATGATGATGAGGAGATTGATGTTTTATGGGTGCCTAGTAGAAGAGAGCAAGAGGAGGGTAGTTCAGATGGAGAGACGGAGAGTCAGAGAGGCAGTAGGAGAATAAGACTTAGAAGAAGCAGGGAGGACAGCCCGCAGGGATCAGTAGGGCAACAACATGTATCGGCACCTGTGTTCAGCCGGCCAACGCACCCGCCATTGCCGCCAATGCCGCCAACTTCTACTGTTACCGCCAGATCGCACACTTCCAAAAAGTCAGCAGTGTGGGATTTTTTTAATGTGTGTGCCTCTGACAAAAGCATTGTAATTTGCAATGAGTGCAGTCAGAAACTGAGCCTTGGTAAGCCCAACAGCCACATAGGTACAACTTCTATGCGAAGGCACATGAGCGGCAAGCACAAAGCACTTTGGGAGCAACACCTCAAAGGCAACAGGCAAACTAAAAGCCACACTCCTTCTGGTCCAGCATCTTACTGCTCTACCTCTGCTCTCCTTGACCCGTCTGAACCACCCTCCACTCCGCCTTCCACCTTGACCACCTGTTCCCATTCCCAGTCATCTGCCACCAGCCAAGTTTCTGTGAAGGCCATGTTTGAGCGTAAGAAGCCAATGTCTGACTGTCACCCCCTTGCCCGGCGTCTGACAGCTGGCTTGTCTGCACTCTTAGCCCGCCAGCTTTTACCATACCAGCTGGTGGACTCTGAGGCCTTCCGCAAATTTGTAGCAATTGGGACACCGCAGTGGAAGGTACCCAGCCGCAATTTTTTTTCTAAAAAGGGAATACCACACCTGTACCAACATGTGCAGAGCCAAGTTACCGCATCTCTGTCACTTAGTGTTGGGCCAAAGGTCCATATGACTACTGACGCATGGTCCTCCAAGCATGGTCAGGGCAGGTATGTCACCTACACTGCCCACTGGGTGAACTTGGTAATGGCTGGGAAGCAGGGAATGGGTAGCTCAACAACAACAGTGGAGTTGGTGTCACCGCCACGGATTGCACGCGGTTCTGCCACCACCTCTACTCCTCCATCGCTCTCTACCTCGTCTTCTTCCTCTTCTTCTTCTTACTCTGCTGCTGGGTCCTCCTTCTCCTCCTCCACACCTGTGCACCCCCAGCTCCCCCTAGGCTATTCGACGTGCCAGGTACGCCGTTGTCACGCTGTCTTGGGGATGACGTGCCTGGAAAGCAAAAACCATACCGGATCTGTACTCCTGTCATCTCTGCAGTCACAGGCCGATCGGTGGCTGACCCCACACCAACTGCAGATCGGAAAAGTGGTGTGTGACAATGGAAGCAATCTGTTGGCAGCGTTGAGACTGGGCAATTTAACACATGTGCCCTGCATGGCACATGTGTTAAATTTAATAGTCCAACGTTTTGTCTCCAAGTACCCAGGATTCCAGGACGTTCTCACCCAGTCCAGAAAGGTGTCGGCCCATTTCAGACGTTCCTACACAGCCATGGCACGCCTTGCTGACATTCAGCAGCGCTACAACATGCCAGTCAGGCGTTTGATTTCTGACAGCCAGACTCGCTGGAATTCAACGCTCCTTATGTTGGAACGTCTGCTGCAACAACAAAGGGCCGTCAACGAGTACCTTTTTGAACTGGGTGGTAGGACTGGATCTGCAGAGCTGGGGATTTTTTTCCCCCGTTACTGGGTGCTTATGCGCGATGCCTGCAGGCTCATGCGACCTTTTGAAGAGGTGACAAATATGGTCAGTCGCACCGAAGGCACCATCAGCGACCTAATACCCTTCGCTTTCTTCCTGGAGCGTGCCGTGCGACGAGTGACAGATGAGGCTGTAGACCAGCGTGACGAGGAGCTGGAAGCGCACGATTTCTGGTCGGAATCACCAGAACGAACCCAGGCACCTGCTGCAACGCAGGGAGAGGTGCCAGAAGTGGAGTCAGAGGAGGAAGGTGGCTTTGTGGAGGAGGAGGAGGAGGACCAACAGGAGCAGGCTTCCCAGGGGGCTAGTGGTGACCTTTTGGGGACCCCTGGTCTTGTACGTGGCTGGGGGGAGGAGACCGTGGATGATGCAGTCCTTGATAATGAGGAAGCGGAGATGGATAACTCTGCATCCAACCTTGTGAGAATGGGGTCTTTCATGCTGTCATGCCTGTTGAAGGACCCCCGTATCAAGAGGCTTAAGGAGAAGGACCTGTACTGGGTCGCAACGCTACTAGACCCTCGGTACAAGCATAAAGTGGCAGAAATGTTACCAACATACCACAAGTCCGAAAAGATGCGGCATTTACAAACCAGCCTGCAAAACATGTTGTACAATGCTTTTAAGGGTGATGTCACTTCAGGAACTCATCAACATTCCAGGGGCAGAGGTGCCAGTAATCCTGCCACGAGCACACCTGCAAGGACAAAGCCCTTTGGCCAGTCTGTAACGTCAGACATGCAAATGTTTTTCTGTCCAAGGCAGCGCCACAACCCTTCTGGATCCACCCTCAAAGAACGCCTCGACCGGCAGGTAGCGGACTACCTGGCATTAACTGCAGATATCGACACTCTGAGGAGCGATGAACCCCTGGACTACTGGGTGCGCAGGCTTGATCTGTGGCCAGAGCTGTCACAATTTGCCATGAACCTCTTGTCTTGCCCAGCCTCAAGTGTGCTCTCAGAAAGGACCTTCAGTGCAGCAGGAGGGATTGTAACTGAGAAGAGAACTCGCCTAGGTCACAAAAGTGTCGATTACCTGACCTTTATTAAAATGAATGAGGGGTGGATCTCGGAGGGTTACTGCACGCCGGAAGACTTGTTCTGACTTCTATGCAGCTGTCCTTCTCTTCAAGCCTCATGACTCCACACACAGCTGTCCTTTAGCGTCCTCCTCCCTCCGCCACCGTTACAAACTAGGGTGCAAACCCTACTGGTTTAATTTTTTCTGGCCTCTGTGCTTCAGTGGCTGCAACCAAAAAAACTGGGCAAACAATGTCTACAAGGTCAACGTATGGCAAAAAATTACTATTTTCAGCATTTATATGGCATATTTTTTCTGGCAACTGTGCTTCAGTGGCTGCGTCCAAAAAAATGCATATTTTCTGCATTTATATGGCATAATTTTTCTGGCCTCTGTGCTTCAGTGGCTGCAACCAAAAAAATTTATATTTTCAGCATTTATATGGCATAATTTTTCTGGCCTCTGTGCTTCAGTGGCTGCAACCAAAAAAATGCATATTTTCAGCATTTATATGGCATAATTTTTCTGGCCTCTGTGCTTCAGTGGCTGCAACCAAAAAAATTTATATTTTCAGCATTTATATGGCATAATTTTTCTGGCCTCTGTGCTTCAGTGGCTGCAACCAAAAAAATTTATATTTTCAGCATTTATATGGCATATTTTTTCTGGCAACTGTGCTTCAGTGGCTGCGTCCAAAAAAAACTGGGCAAACAATGTCTACAAGGTCAACGTATGGCGAAAAATTACTATTTTCAGCATTTATATGGCATATTTTTTCTGGCAACTGTGCTTCAGTGGCTGCGTCCAAAAAAACTGGGCAAACAATGCCTACAAGGTCAACGTATGGCAGTTGTTTAAAGAGAACAGTAGATTACTAGCCAGCAAAGCTACCTAAGCTAAAATTTCCCTCAAATCCCTGCAGACTTCTGTCCCTCCAATACAGAGCAGTATCAAGCAGATTACTAGCCAGCAAACTTACTATCATCTGTCCCTGAAATCACTAACAGCTCTCCCCCTACACTATCTCTTCCAAGCACACACAGGCAGATTTTTCAGATACATTTTTGCCCTTGATCCCCCTCTGGCATGCCACTGTCCAGGTCGTTGCACCCTTTAAACAACTTTAAAATCATTTTTCTGGCCAGAAATGTCTATTTTAGATGTTAAAGTTCGCCTTCCCATTGAAGTCTATGGGGTTCGCGAACCGTTCGCGAACCGCTCGCATTTTTGCGCAAGTTCGCGAATATGTTCGCGAACTTTTTTTCCGACGTTCGCTACATCCCTAGTAAAGAGTGATTGAAGTTTATCAGAGCACAAGTCACATGACTGGGGGCAGCTGGAAAATTGACAATATGTCTAGCACCATGTCAGATTTCAAAATAGAATATAAAAAATCTGTTTGGTCTTTTGAGAAATGGATTCCAGTGCAGAATTCTGCTGGATCAGCACTATTAACTGATTCATTTTGAAAAAAAAAATTTTCCCATGACAGTATCCCTTTAATTAGGATGTAGTTTCATTTTATCAGTGCCCAGCTGGCAAAGGAAACTCTGGCGAAAGAGGTAACGTTCTGTAAAATAGGCACTTTAGTGAATTTGCAGAGTAATGATTGTTTACCTGAGCACAAAAGGTTGTGAAACTGTGCTAGTGACGGTCTCTAATTGTCCTCTACGCCTGTTAGTAAATTGGCGACATCCCTGCGGATGGGATTTCTGTCGAATTTTCGCTAGTGACTGCCACTGCCAGTAAATCTGCCCCATAGAGTTTCTTTCCCATACACTAGAATTAGAATTAAAATACTATATCCTTTGTCTTTAACTTGGTGTGGTATGTAAGGACCCATAACTTGACCCACTTCACTGTGGAGTAGCTTAGGGACTACTAATTCCCTAGGTAGTTTATCCCTAGAGAAGTGCAAGAAAAGTACTGGAGCCAGGTCAAATATCTCTCAGAATGGCTTCCCTGCATGATTGCATGACCTTTAAATGCTTCCTCTGGTTTAGCTTTCAAAATGCTCCTGTTGTCCAGCTGTTGTCAAAAGTAATTTGCACTGCACTAGAAAATATCAACACGACTTTCTTATTGTCACAGGGAACCTCACTGGGAATAGGAGTTTGTGGAATCCTTGAAAGGTAAGATGATATTTTGTTGGTAAGTATCATTTTTCTTATGAGCTTACTCTAATTTTCAGCATTTCAGATCTGTAGACAAGTATTGTTCAAGATATTAGCCACGTTAAAGATCCCACATGGTTTGTTCATTTGTGAAACTCTGAGGCAACTCTATTTGCTGTGACAACTGACCTTTAAGGTCCCCATAGACACAAAGATTTTTTGTTGGGGCAGTCCGACCGATCCATCAAATTATCGTGAGGTTAGTGGGAATCGAATGATCGTACATCTTACGATTTTTCATCCGACATTTGTCCGAAAATTGATCGGCCAGGTTAAAAAATCTTTATTGGTCCCAGTGCAATCGATCTATGTTTGCAGGGCCAAGCAGATAGCAACTATCAGTTTTCCTGGCAATATCGCCTGAAATGGTCTTTTTAGTTGTTGGACAAATCGTACATTTAAACGATTGATTCGAGATAATCGTGGTCTCATGATAAAGAAAAGATCTTTTAAAAATCTTTACATCTATGGCCGGCTATATGCCATAGATATTTGGGAATGATGAGTAGCCAAAAGAGGCTGGAAGAACAATTTAACACATATAAAAGATGTGTTAATGGATTGAAGGAGATACAGTATAAGGTACAGTAAAGTCACATTCACAGAGAGAAGGTTATACAGGTATAGGATCCGTTATCTGTAAAACCATCCAGAAAGCTCTGACTTATGGAATGGCCATCTCCCATAGACTCCGTTTTCTCTGTTATTATAAAACAGTGCCTTGTACTTGATCCAAACTAAGAGATAATTATATAATTAAATGTTTAAATCATATTTTAGTAGCCTTAAGGCATTTAAGATCCAAATCAAAGTTGCACTAATTGTAACGCATCAGCTGCAATTGAATTAGGCACATACAGTATTCCCTTAGTGACCACGATAATACTGTAATTCTAGGGGGGGACCGACCCATTGGGCTTGATATTGTTCTGTGTTCCATCCATTAAGCTAAAATGGGTTGCACATCTATTAATGTGGGCATGCATGTTTGTTATACAGGTGTATGAGCAAGTTCATTCAAGTGAACGAGAGGGCACACCTGCTTCACACAGATACAATGCTATGAGTCTTGTCCTAGGGCAGCATCAGGTCCGGACTGAGAATTAAAATAGGCCCTGGCATTTCAGGTACACAAAGGCCCAATCAGCCCACATAGAGGCCCAAACAGTCCCCACCAGCCCACTAAATACTGACTTTCTATGGGACCTTATAGCAGCTCCTCTGGCATTTGCCAGAACCCACAGATTGCCAGTCCGGGCCTGGGCAGCATTAATCATTTCACATAAGTGGTTTAGCCATTTGTTTCCCATTGTTCTTATTCTGTGTTTATTTAGACCCCCATCAATACAGACCGATTTTTTATTTGACAAACGCATTCATAGGGGCAGATTTACTGAAGGGCGAGGTGGTCGTCTCTAGCGAAAATTGGCCAGAAATCCCATCTGCAGGGATATCGCCAATTTACTAAGAGGCATAGAAGACAATTTGCTAGCGAAAGAGACTGTTGCTAGAGTAGTTTTGCTCCCTATCGCCAGTCCAATTTTCGCTCAGTTGAACGATCTTTACTCTGCAATTTCTGCCAATTTTACAGAACATTACCTCTTCCATCAGAGTTTCCTTCGCCAGCTTAGACCAGACAAACTGATAAGATGAAGCTACAACCTCCACAGTATTATATCAGTGACATCATATCCTGTATGCCGAAAAGTCATAACATGTCCAAAAACTGGCGTTTTTTTAATATTTTAAAGCTAGATTGCCTTCAAAAATCCTAACCATTAAATATTTTTGTGTTACAGTTTCTTTCCCACCATTCGAGGGGCATGCCACATTTGTTTTAGGGTAGGGTCATGTCTAGGACAGGATTTATTTTGCTTTCATTTTGCTTCCTTGGACATCTGTAATAATAAGTGGCCACTTCAAGCATTTGCACCAACATGTCTAATAAAGACATATATATGACCTATATGTACGCCCTATTCAAATTGACTTAAGTGTAAAAGTACTAATGAAGTATTGCTAGGCAGATATGAACACTAGCGAAAGTTCGCCATGAAATGCTTGTGCTGACTACTTAACGCTAGCAAAACTTCACCGGCGTTCAGCTACAGAATTTATGACTGGCGAAATGGCTCAAAGTGTGACGGAGCCTTTACTGGTGAAAATTAGCCCTTTAGTGAATTTGCTCCATAGAGTCTATGAAGGTTTTCATTCAGTCAGGTCATGGTATTTCTAGTAGAAGTAAATGTAGACTTGCTGAGTAATCATTGAAGACGTTTCACTACTATTCCGAGCAGCTTCTTCAGTTCAACTGATATGGGAAAATTCTTGGCATATAAACCCTTCCAGTAATCCAATCACAATGGTGTGCAACTATAGAAAGAGGTGACAAACGAAACTCACAGCAGATGTGAATGCTCTGTAGTTACTGTGATAGAATTACCAAAATGTCATGCAACTCAAAGATATTTGCATTCATAGAGGCTAGAAAAATGTCACTTTTCTTTAATACAGTTTATTTAAATTGCATTGTTCACCCAGGTGATCAAAGATTGATCTGGACTGTAGAGCTGGGGAGGAGGTTCACATGATGCCCTCTTATTGCTCCCCACAAGGGTACTTGCTTCTATAATCTATATTAGAATATCTCAAACACTTTTTTTTACTGTACAGATGAAAAGAAACAATACATTGTATTTAAATACTGTATATACGGCACTTTAACAGTTTTGGCTTTTGTCCAGCTGACAGGCCACAAATAAATTTGGATTAAGCCTGCATAAATACTTCATGTACATGTAGAGGCTCTCTCTTACTGTAATACAGAAAGCATTACCGTGAGACGCTCCCTACTAGTGATGTGGTGTGAGTTCAGGGGCCGACTTCAGCACACCCTTTATGGGTTGCGGGTTCCTGCTTCCGGCATCCTTTTATATACTCCTGCCCCTTTTGTGATGTCATGGGCGGGCGGGTCAGCGTGGGGCTATATATCTAGAGGGGAGGAGGCAGATGCGGGCCAGGTTGTATGCGGGTTGAGTTTTTCTCAACCTGTACATCACTATTCACCAGTAGGCCCTTTCAGCAGACCTTATGGCATCCATTGCAATTAGAAGAAATGAGATTCCATCATAATATTCAAGAAAGTTTCATTTATAGTGAGAGCAGTGAAGTTGTGGAGTTCTCCCTTGAAAGGGTTTTACTGGCAGATACATTAGATAGCTTCAAGAAAGGGTTGGATGGCTTTTTAGCAAGGAAGAAAATACAATTACTGACATTAGCTTTTAGCAGTTAGGCAGGTTATATACACACTTAAAGGGATACAAAATGCATCAGTTAATAGTGCTGCTCCAGCAGAATTCTGCACTGAAATCTGTTTCTTAAAAGAGCAAACGGATGTTTTTCTATATTTAATTTTGAAATCTGACAAGGGGCTAGACATATTGTCAGTTTCCCAGTCCCCAGTCATGTGACTTGTGCTCTGATAAACTTCAGTCACTCTCCATGGATCCATATTACATATTAGCCCCAATATATTGACATGCATGTACTAAATAGGCTGCATATTATAGTAGCTAATATGTGAGCTAATAGTTACATAGTTACATAGTTAAATTGGGTTGAAAAAAGACAAAGTCCATCAAGTTCAACCCCTCCAAATGAAAACCCAGCATCCATACACACACCCCTCTCTACTTTTAATTACATTCTATATACCCATACTAACTATAGAGCTTAGTATCACAATAGCCTTTGATATTATGTCTGTCCAAGAAATCATCCAAGCCATTCTTAAAGGCATTAACTGAATCAGCCATCACAACATCACCCGGCAGTGCATTCCACAACCTCACTGTCCTGACTGTGAAGAACCCCCTACGTTGCTTCAAATGAAAGTTCTTTTCTTCTAGTCTAAAGGGGTGGGCTCAGGTACGGTGATCCACTTTATGGGTAAAAAGGTCCCCTGCTATTTGTCTATAATGTCCTCTAATGTACTTGTAAAGTGTAATCATGACCCCTCGCAAGCGCCTTTTTTCCAGAGAAAACAACCCCAACCTTGACAGTCTCCCCTCATAATTTAAGTCTTCCATCCCTCTAACCAATTTAGTTGCACTTAGTCTCTGAACTCTCTCCAGCTCATTTATATCCCTCTTAAGGACTGGAGTCCAAAACTGCACTGCATACTCCAGATGAGGCCTCACCAGGGACCTATAAAGAGGCATAATGCCCTTTTTAATGCAAGACAGAACTTTATTTGCTTTAGTAGCCACAGAATGACACTGCCCAGAATTAGACAACTTGTTATCTACAAAGACTCCTAGATCCTTCTCATTTAAGGAAACTCCCAACACACTGCCATTTAGTGTATAACTTGGATTTATATTATTTTTGCCAAAGTGCATAACCTTGCATTTATCAACATTGAACCTCATTGTCCAGTTTGTTGCCCAGTATTCCAATTTAGACAAACCACTCTGCAAAGTGGCAGCATCCTGCATGGAACCTATAGTTCTGAACCTATAGTTCTGCAAAATTTAGTAACATCTGCAAAAATAGAAACAGTACTTTCAATGCCCACGTCGAGGTCATTAATAAACAAGTTGAAAAGCAAGGGACCTAGTACAGAGCCCTGCGGTACTCCACTAACAACACTGGTCCAATTAGAAAATGTTCCATTTACCACCACTCTTTGTAGTCTATCTTTTAGCCAGTTCTCTATCCAGGTACAAATACTATGTTCCAGGCCAACATTCCTTAATTTAACCAGTAACCTTTTGTGTGTTACTGTATCAAATGCTTTAGCAAAGTCTAAGTAAATCACATCCACTGCCATCCCAGAATCGAGGTCTCTACTTACCTTCTCATAAAAAGAAATTAAGTTAGTCTGGCAAGATCTATTACGCATAAAATCATGCTGGCACAAACTCATAGTATTATGATTTGCTACGAAGTCCAGTATCTTATCCTTTATTAACCCTTCGAAAAGCTTTCCTACCACTGACGTCAGACTAACTGGCCTATAGTTTTGAGGCTGAGAACGGGATCCTTTTTTGAATAGAGGCACCACATTAGCAATTCGCCAGTCTCTCTGCACTATACCAGATCTCAATGAATCCTGAAAAATTAAGTAAAGAGGTTTGCCAATCACAGAGCTAAGCTCGCTAATTACCCTGGGTAATTACCCTGGGATGAATACCATCTGACCCCGGACCTTTGTTAATCTTAACATGTTCTAGTCTCTTTTGAATTTCTTCATGTGTGAACCATGCATCATTAGTTGTATTACTAGAATTGGGACTATTAAGAAGGAAACATTCACTTACTGGTTCCTCATTTGTGTAGACAGATGAAAAATATGAGTTCAGAATCTGTGCTTTTATTTTGTTTTCATCAACCAGCTGACCCCCTTCTAATGTTTAATAATAACTAAAATGTATTACAGGTTTGTAATCCATCATCTGGAAATCTGTTATCCAGAAAGCTTTGAACTACAGGATGACCATCTCCCTTAGACTGCATTTTAATCAAATAATTAAAAATGTAAAAGTATATTTAATTTTTTCTCTTTAATATTAAAACAATGGGTTACTTGATCCCAAAAACGATCCTTACTGGAGGCAAAACAATCCTATTGGGGGTATTATGGGGCAGATTTATCAAGGGTCGAATTTCGAAGTTAAAAATACTTCGAAATTCGACCATCGATTTAAATTCCTTCGAATTTGAATATCAAATTCAAACTCTTTTTCATCGAATTTGGATATTCTGCAGTCAAAGTAAAATCGAACGATTCGAACGATTTTTACTTCTACTTCAAAAACGTAGAAAAATGCTGTAGAAGGTCCCCATAGGCTAACATAGCAGTTCGGCAGGTTTAATTTGGCGAAGTATTGAAGTCAAAGTTTTTTTTCTTCGATTATCGAATGGTTGAATATTCAAACTTTCCTGGCCACTCCATATCAGCATTACAACCGGGAGCTCCTCCCATCCCCGCCCATAGACCAGAAACGTCCCTCCCTCTAAATCTTTAAATCCCCTCTGGAGACCACCTACCTTGTCTTTTTTCTTTCTGTCCTTGCTGACCGGAGGTTCCTCCTAGTTTGTTAAAGATCCCCTGGGCAAGTTAAGAACTTCCTGAGGTGGAATGGCATGAGTGTTTCATCTTCCTCTCTGCCTTGTTATGGCTGGGACAGATAGTTACAGAGAATATCCCTCTTGGAATTTTTCTTTTTTCTCTGTCTTAGAGGCTATGTCAGGGAGGTAACCCTTTTAGGTAGCCTCTGACATTCGAGTCCTTTTCTTTTCTTGTAAGCAATTAAAGGTTTTCTTGCTGGGAGAGAGCAGTGGATCATTCTCCCTCTCCTCCCCCTTTGTCTCCCACGAGCCTTCCATACCCAGAGGCTGTCTGTCCTTGCGCAGCCCTTCAGTATAGGAGAGATCCGTTCTGTGCGCTGCCTCACCCAGGCAGTTTTCCCTTGTGATGCGGTTTGGGGGTGGAAGCTGCACTTCCTTAGCGTTGGCGCTCGATGTCTGCAGAGGAATGGCGGCGGCCATCTTGGTTGAGGGAAACCAACGGTCGGATCCTGTCACTCTGCAGGCGGCGGCCATTTTACTTTTGGGCAATAATCTTACCCGACTTCCCCTTCCTCTTCCTGCTTGCGCGCTCCTTTAAAAACCTGTGTTTACAAGCGTTCATGCTGCCAGTTTCCAGTCTGCTCCAGTTCCACTGAGGTTCGAGTCTTTTTTTTTTTTTTTTTTTTGGTGACACAGTACAGGTAAGAGGAGCAGGGAAAAGCTCTCTGAGCAGGGATTTTTTAGCTTGTTTTCACTTATTTAAGCCTTCTATGCTGTTCTTTTATGCCCTTCTGCAGGGTTATTTTTCATCATGGACTCCGCTGCCTCAGGTGCCTCTGCCCTACAAGCTAGGTAGGTCCCTCCATTTTTCAATCTTTCCTTTCTCTTATTCGGTCTCTCTCTCTCTCTCTCTCTATTTTTCACTAAGGCATTTTGTGTCTTGCAATACAGGTATTTCAGCAGAGGATTCTTCAGATGAGGAATTTTTATGACCCGAACATCTTTCAGATTCCTTATTGGATTCTGAGGAAGAGGCTGATGGTTCCCAGGATACTTTTGATCTGGCCTTGGTCACTCCGCTCATAAAAGCGGTTAAGCAAACCTTGGGGGTGGAAGAAGACCATTTCACCATTTCTTCATACCCCAAAAAAGGGGAAAAAAGAAAAGCCTTAGACCATCATTTACAATGGCTTATAGAGGAAAAAGTCATCTCTCCAGTTCCACAAGCGGAAAGGAAAAGAGGATTCTATTCAGTACTTTTCTTGGTGAAAAAGAATTCAGGGGGATGGGGACCCATATTGGATCTAAAGTTCATAAACAGGTTCTTGAGCATCCAAAAGTTCAAAATGGAATCCATTTTTTCTATAATTGCTGCTGTTTTTCCAGGAGACTGGCTTCTTTCCATCGACCTAAGAGACGCATACCTGCATATTCCGGTAGCATCCTCACATCAAAGGTTCCTGCGCTTCGCCATTGGAGGAAGACATTTCCAATTTCAATGCCTACCTTTCGGTCTAGCCACCGCTCCCAGGGTTTTCTCAAAGATTTTAGTCACCTTAATCGCAGCACTCAGGCTAAAAGGAATTTCCATATGGCATTATTTGGACGACATTCTCCTGTCCGCAAAAAACCAGGAAGATCTGCTCAATTCTCGAGATCAAGTCCTAAACTTCCTCATTTCTCATGGGTGGCTGATCAATGCAGAAAAGAGTCAATTAGTTCCATCTCAGTCCCTAACCTATCTAGGAGCCTGGTTCAACACACAGGAGAATTCAGTCTCACTTCCACCTCAGAAGATGACAGTAATCATCGAGCTTGCTTCTCGTTTCATGACAATGAGGCAAGCCACAGCCAGGGACCTGATGTCCTTGTTGGGCTCTATGGCATCAACAATTCCGGTAACTCAATGGGCACGGTGGCATATGAGACCAACACAACATCTGTTCCTGGACCAATGGGACAGACAACTAAAAAACTGGGAACAGTTAATCAATTTACCACTTCATTTCAAGGAATCTCTCCTCTGGTGGACCTTGGAGGAGAATTTGAGGAAAGGTTTTCCGCTATCTCAACCTCGATGGAAGATCTTAACCACCGATGCATCAACCTGGGGCTGGGGAGCCCGGCTGGAAGCGAGATGGGTACAAGGGAAATGGCCTTCACGTCAGATTGGAGTCCCCTCGAATATCCTGGAAATAAGAGCAGTAAAATTAGCTCTGTTGGCCTTTGCCAAAGTTCTAAAGGGGTCCTCGGTCAAGATCTTGATAGACAATACTACAGCAGTAGCTTATGTAAAGAGACAAGGGGGCACCAAGAGCAAGTCCTTACTCCAGGAAGTTCAACCCATCCTTCAGTGGGCAGAGAAGAACCTGTTCTTACTAACTGCAGAGCATCTCCCAGGGAAGAGCAACATAGAAGCAGACTTCCTAAGTCAAGTCACGAGTGGTCCTTGAATCAGGAGGTCTTTCAGACTCTGGTAGTAAAATGGGGCCTTCCAGAGATCGATCTCATGGCATCACATCTCAATGCAAAACATCCAATGTTTTTCTCAAGAAAATTTTACCCGACGGCCCAGGGCTCAGATGCCCTGATTCAGAACTGGTCCTTCAACCTAGCCTATGCCTTCCCACCATTTCCTCTTATTCTGAGGACTCTCCAGAAGGTAGTCCAAGAAAGAATCGAATTGATCCTGATCGCACCAAACTGGCCTCGCAGGCCATTGTACCCATTGTTACTGAAGCTGTCAGTAGCTGCTCCATGGTCCCTTCCCAAAAGGAGGGATCTGTTGAACCAAGGGCCCATTCTTCACCCAAATCCAGCAGCCTTATCCCTTCGGGCCTGGAGATTGAGCACAAGAGACTGGAACATTTAGATCTTCCAAGAGGAGTTGTAGACACTCTACTAAAGGCAAGAAAACCTTCCACATCATCCTACTATAATAGGATCTGGGAAAGATTCCAGTTGTGGTGCATCCAAAGTGGTTTTTCAGGGGAAGAATTATCACTTCCTCACGTCCTAGGTTTCCTCCAATCCGGTCTAGAAAAAGGTCTACAGTACAGAACCCTAAGATCTCATACCGCAGCCATTTCAGCTATCTCAGGGACATCCTGGGCTGGGGACCCAACAGTACAGAGATTTTTCAAAGCCATTCTAAAGATCAGGCCTCCTAGGGTAAAAACGCTACCTACTTGGAGTCTTCCATTAGTCCTAGGTGCCCTATCCTCCCCACCTTTTGAACTGTTGGAATCAATTTCCTTTTGGCTTCTTACGATCAAGACCTTATTCTTGTTGGCCATAGCTTCGGCAAGCAGAGTTGGCGAACTACAGGCGCTCTCCTGTGCTCAGGATCACATCTCATTCCTGCATGATAAGGTTATCTTAAAGCCGGTAAAATCCTTCCTTCCTAAAGTTGTATCAACTTTTCACTTGAAAAAAGAGCTCACTCTTCCCATTTTTCCGGAGGATATCCAAGGGCATAAGGAGCTAGAGAAAATTGATCCAGTACGATGTCTCAAGCGGTACCTGGAGGTCTCACGTCCTTTTAGAAAAACCGACAGATTGTTTGTAGTCCCAGCAGGAGGTAGGAAGGGACAAGCTGCTGCCTCTTCAACCATCAGCAGGTGGATTACCCTCTGCATTTCCAAGGCATACCAAACCCAGGACAAGCTAGCTCCAGAGGGTCTGACGGCTCACTCGACCAGGGCAATCTCTTCTTCTTGGGCAGCCTTAGCAGATGTGCCAGCAGCACAAATATCTGAAGTCGCCTCGTGGTCTTCAACTCGAACCTTCATCAAACATTACAGTTTGGATTTGTCCTCTTCAAGTAACCATGCCTTTGCATCAGGAGCCCACCTGGCTTTCTCTAATTATTAAAAAGATTTTTGCAACATTATTGGTTATGTTTTTTCCCACCCTAGGGAATGTATGGCTCGGTATATCCGGTTGTAATGCTGATATGGAGTGGCCAGGAAAGTGGAGAATTCCTATCATACTTACTGTAATTCTCTTTTCCTGGCCACTCTCCATATCAGCATTTCCCACCCAGGCAAGTACAGATGCTTGGTATTAGACAAGGTAGGTGGTCTCCAGAGGGGATTTAAAGATTTAGAGGGAGGGACGTTTCTGGTCTATGGGCGGGGATGGGAGGAGCTCCCGGTTGTAATGCTGATATGGAGAGTGGCCAGGAAAAGAGAATTACGGTAAGTATGATAGGAATTCTCCACTATTTTTACTTCGAATCGAATTCGAAGTAAATTTGAAGTCGTAGTATCCTATTCGATGGTCGGAGTATCCAAAAATTACTTTGAATTTAGTATTGTTTTAGTTCGAAAATTCCCTCAAATTCACTTCGACCCTTGATAAATCTGCCCCTAAATGTTTTAATGATTTTTAAGTAGGGATCCAAATTACAAAAAGATCCCATGTGGAGAACCTCAGGTCCTAAGACTTAGGACCTAAGCATTCTGGATAATAGGTCTCATACCTGTATTACTGTGTATAATATCTGCATTGGTCTTTACCCACTGCCTAACTTATATCTGCATGTTAGTCTCTGATTTCAGAATATTCTTTAGGCTAGATGTCTTAAAAAAAGTATGAACATTTTATGTACTGCACTTCAGAGCCTGGCTACTCCCACAGATGCTAACATTATATAAACGCTCATACTCTGAAGAATCATTTACACTTTGCAAGAGAAAATGTGCCAAAAGCTGAATTTATATCTGCTTAGTCAGCACTTTTTACTGTAGTGTCAGGTTACACCTAGATTTTAATATGAAATTACAGCATTTAAGAATTTGCAGCAGTTTAGAACAACATTTAATCTCTATTGATAGCATTGTTCTGGAACACAATGTGAATTTAGTGGGGGAGAGGCTTTTGGCAGTTCTTGAATGAAAGAGATTACCTCTCTGGAACACAAAGTACTGCTTTTATACTTAGCACTGCTTAGACAAGTTGTGGGAAAGCAATTGAAAGTATACAGAATTATTACAAATTCTGTTTACCCAGATCATTCTAAAAGCAGACTTGTAGAATTACAATAAATACATTGAGGGGCCTATTTATTAACAAATCAAATTTATTTTTTTTTTATTTACTCTAAAACTCTAAGGGGCAAATTCACTAAGCACCGAAGCGGCGAACGCGTTTGGCATTTTCGTTACTGCGCAAATTCACTAACGAACGCTGGCGTAGTTTCGCTAGTGTTACTTTGCATCCTTATGCCAGACGAATTTTCGCTAGCGACGTAACTACGCAAATTCACTAACTTGCACAGTGAGACCTCCAGCTACCTTTTACGCTAGACTTCCTTCGCCACCTCAGACCTGGCGAAGCGCAATAGAGTAGATAGGGATTGTTTTAAAAAAAGTCAATTTTTTTCTAAGTCCCAAAAAACACTGGCGTGTTTTCTACATGATGGGTGATTGGCTGAAAAAGATCGAAAAAATTTTTTTGGGGCTCCCCTTCCTCCGCCCTACATTTCCTGACTCATGGCATTTTACCTAGACAGTGGGCACATGTGTAGGGCAAAATAAAATTTTTATTTGCTGATTTGAAGGTTTTCTAGGCATTTGTAGTGCTGATATGTGTTCCTCCATTGAAACTTGAATTTCGCGCCGTATGCAAATTAGCCTTCGCTAGCGTAACTTCGCTTTACATAGCGAATCAACGCTAGCGCAACTTCGCAACCTTACGCTACCCCTGTGTGCAACTTCGGATTTTAGTGAATTTGCGGAGCGCTGGCGAAACTACACCTGGCGAAGTGCGGCGAAGTTGCGCCTGGAGCAACTTCGCATCTTAGTGAATTTGCCCATAAAAGTTCAAGATTTATAAAGTGTAAAAACACAAAAAACTCAATACAAAATACAAGTAAAAGCAGACGAGGTCCTATAAAAGTCAATGGAAGCTGCGCTGACCCTTTTTAGACAATTATGTAAACATTAAGGGTAAGATTACATGGGTGTTTCCTGTACGATCCGACGCAGTGCACAAAAGCGCAGGCGTCGAGACGGAAGTGAGGTAAGATATACAAAGGTCGTATCTGCCGGAATCGCACTGAAGACGATTGTGTAGTTGCACCCTAACACTCTGATGTCTGCAATAACATGCAACATGCAAGTTGTCTTTTCTGGCTTCTGTTTTTATCTATCGTTTCTTGCTTATCTCCCACCTTCACCTCCTGTGTATTATGTAGGACCTAAATAAGCACAGGATATATAAGTCCCATACCTGTTATCCAGAAACCTGGGGTTTTCCAGATAATGGATCTTTCTGTAATTTGGATCTTCATACCTCAAGTCTACTAGAAAATCATGTAAATCCAATAAGGATTCATTATATCTTAGTTTGGATCAAGAACAAGCTACTGTTTTATTATTACAGAGAAAAAGGAAATAATTTAAAAATTATTTGGATAAAAAGGAGTCTATGGGACTTAGATTGTAAGCTCTACGGGACAGGGACCTCCTTCCTACTGTGCCTTTTACCACATGGCATGTAGGGGCGGATTTATGATAATCTGGTTTCTTTTTTTCACGAATGGTGTCTTTTCTCTAAAAATGTGTGGGTTTATTAATTACCCTAAAACCCTAAACATTTTAGATTTATTAAGTGTAAAAACCACAAAAAACTCTAATATAAAAGTAAAAGCAGTCGAGGTTCTACATAAATCAGTTTTAGTTTCGCTGATCCTATTGGACCATTTTTTTAGCCATTCAGACTTGGGAGAAATCGAGTTTAATCTTAGCGTTTTTTTTTTCAAAAAATAGAGAATGTTGATTAAAGGGCCCTCTCTGTATATTTATAAATATTTATCTTTTACAGTTCCTGTCCTCCCTATGAGTAATTTTGTACAGTGCAGCATATACTTGTAGCACTTTCTAAATAAAGTTATATACACATACACGTCTATTGGGTCATCTTTCTTGTACGTTATTATGTGAGTTGGGCTACAATCAATCTGTAGGAAATCAGATCATTATAAGGTAAAGAAAAAAATGCCAGCGCCGTCTATCCTAGTAGTAGACACAAAATATGTGTGAAATGCATAAAGCAAATGAAATGAGACATAAAACAGAGCTGACACATCCTTCACGTTGAATCATTTGCTCTTGAGTCAAACCCAAATGGCTCTAGCAATCCGTACGTTTCAGTTAACCAATGACTAGTGACTTTATTGGCAGTTGGGAGTTCAGTGGTTTTGCTGTTATGACTGGGCAGTCTAGTCAGAGTTTCTTATACATACACCTGCCATGTACATGTGCAATTCCTTACGTTATGAGAATTTGTCAGTAGCTGCGCCATGTCAGCACTTACAGACTTCCCAAAATAAACATATTGGACAGATTTAAATGTAATCATTCACTATACACGTTAATCTAGGTACAGGTATGGGATCCATTATCTGAAAATGCTTGGACCCGACTGTTTTTGAGGGATCTTTCCATAATTTAAACCACGTTTCCTTAAAGGGCACTTGTTGGGTAAAAACGTTATCCCCAACCAAAAGTGCGCCCACATTTCAGTTGGGTATAACAGTAGTTTCTTTTAAAAAAAATTCCCCCTGCCAATGATACGCTACCCGCACCAGGGGGGAGTCCCCACTGAGAGCAGCCATGTCCGGTCACTCGCATACGAATAATGAAAATGTGCCACAAATTGCTCATTATACACATGTGAGTGAAACAGCATGGCTGCTCGCACCGGGAGCTCCCTCCTACGTAGCGCAGCGCTGGCGGTTATCCCCAACCGGAATGCAGGCTCTATTAGCCCACACCTTTTCTTGGGGATAACATTTTTACCCAACAGGTGCCCTTTAAGGCTCCTATAAAAAAAATGTCAGTATTTAAAAACCAATAGATTTTTTTTTTGCTATCATTATGGATTTATGCAGCTTAGTTGCTACAGATATTGGATCCGTTATTCAGAAACCCTTTATCCAGAAAGCTGCAAGTTACAGAAAGGCCATTTCCCATAGACTCCTTTTTATCCAAATAATCCAGTTTTTTTAAAATGATTTCCTTTTTCTACTTGATCCCAACTAATGTATGATGAATTCTTATTGGAAGCAAAACCTGTTGGGTTTATTTAGGATAATTTAGGATTCGTTTATTTAGGATAAGACTACACGGACGATTTTGGAGCGATCTGATGCAGTGCGCAAAAATGCATGCATCAAATCGGATGCAACGGAAAAGTGAATGCATTGTCAGATGGTGTCGCAGTGCTGATCCGACGCGACTGTCGGGTGCAGACGCAGCGTCTGCATCCAACAGTCGCGTTGCGCCGGATCAACGCTGCAACATATCCGACATTTGTATATCTTAATTCACTTCCGTCTCATCCGACTTTAAGCCTGCGCTTTTGTGCACTGCGTTGGATCGCACAAAAAACGCCCGTGTAGTCTTACCCTTAATGTTTACATAATTGTCTAGTAGACTTAAGGTATGAAGATCCATTTTATGGAAAGATCCATTATCTGGAAACCCCCAGGTCCCAAGCATTCCTGATAACAGGTCCCATACCTGTATCAGCTAAAAGGTAATGTTTTCTAGTTGATAGATCCCATACCTGTAATCAGGCCTGGTCCAAGGAGCCCTCACTTTATTGCACCCTACGCACGTGCCTCTTCTGCTGAACCCTAGTTCCGGCCCTGCCTGTAATTAAAAAAATTACATTTTGTATTGTCCTTTTGTATTACATTAAAAAAAATTCACAACTGACCCTTAATTCAATGAATTCCTTCAATGAAACTTCTGGAGATGTTTCATTCAAGGAGGTAAACAAATAAAACACTTTAATGAATGATTTCTTTCCTTCCTGTTGTGCCATGTTCCACTTCACTACTAATAAGATCCAAATGAACTGTTATGAACATAAACAATAAATATTGCTTTGCATTATTCCCATTGTTCAATCAATTGTTTGTATTATGCAGAAATGTTATGTCGTCCCATTTGTAGCAATTTATTTTTAATGTTACAGTGCTCTGCTATAGAATATAGGAATGCACCTAATCCAAGATTCGGCCTTTTTCAACTGCCCGGCCGAACCAAATCCAAATTTGCATATGCAAATGTTTTAAAATCTGTGCATATGCAAATAAAAAAATTACATATGCAAATTAGGAGCGGGGAGGAAAATTATGTAACTTTTTGTCACAAAACAAGGAAGTAAAAAATGTTTACCCCTTCCCATCCCTAATTTGCACATTCGGATTCCATTCGGTATTTGGCCGAATCTTTTGCAAAGGATTCAGGGGTTCGGTTGAATCCAAATAGTGGATTCAGTGCATCCCTAATAGAATATAAAAAACCTAACTGAATATTTTCACAATTTGGAGTTTAAAAATATTTACAATTGATTTAGAATGAGTTGAATAGCTCCATCTGGTGCACCCATGACTTCAACCACGTATAAATATAAGCAGAGATGCTTTACAAATAGAAAGGCTCAGATTACATTCTGCTCTGAAATAGTGAACTGCAGCAGGCTCACAGCAGTATAACCCTTATGTATGATTGTATAATTGATTCTTATGGTTGGCCAGATCAGATCAGCACTTTTGTACTTCACTTACATTATACTTCGCCGTGGAGTGCTTCCACAACCCCATTTGTGTGTTTTTGGAACTTGGAGTAGACTTCTAATTGCTGATTATTCGCTGTTGGCATCTGCAGTTTTGCAAGGTGTCACGTGTTAAAAAACCAGCCCTAGTAACTATCTTTATTATATACAATAAATATAGCTGTTTTTCCCATTAAAACCTATCTCTGTTCCTGAAAACAAGCAAAGTGCGATACTTTTGATTATGAAAATGGCAATAGTCTCTTCTTCTACCATTGGATCATTTTAACATAATAATACTTCTTAAAGCCAGTCAATACACAGTATATACTGTATGTATGTTAGTGAAAATGAATTGGATGTCCTTATATACACCTTTAATTATAACTAGTTAATTGTATAAATCCTTAATCATAGGTTTAAGGTGACATTTTTGGAATGGTATCTACAATAAAACTATATTAGACTGGCTATAATATATGTGTATTGCTTCCAAGTTATTTACTATAATATATGTGTTGAGGTTTTAGATGGAAATAAAGGAATTGTTTAGTATAAACAGTAAAACTACTACTTCCTGCTTTGCAGCTCTCTTATTGGTTACCAGCTGTAACCAATCGGGGACTTGAGGGGGACCACATGGGTCATAACTGTTGCTTTTGACTCTGAGCTGCATACTGAGGATCAATTGCAAACTCACTGAACAATTATGTCCCTAGTAGCCCCCCTTAAAGTCACTGACTAACTCAGAGTTAGAGAGCTGAAAAGCAGTAGAGTTCTGTTCTGTTAGACATCCAGTCACTCCAGCCTTTATACATGACATTTTTAGCTAACCAACTGTATTGAAATCATTTTTTATTTTGCGCAGCCTATCTATTTACCCAGTTTTTATTTTTAAACTGAACTGTTCCTTTAATGTCAGTCACATCTAGTATAGATGCTAGGAATCATTCACTTACCCCAAAGCACTGAACAAAGTGCAATTTCCAATGGAACACAATACACCAGTCTTTCCCAGAATTCCTATGTCATTGTGCAGACAATGTATGCATTGAATTGGCCACAATGATTCTTGCTCACTGCACAACGGCATGCAATTTGTCAACATAGATGTTCAACATAGAACTTCAGGTGTGCTCTGTCGTAAATCAAATGGAGTTGTGCTGAATATTTTAGAAGTCTGTCAGGAGTCATTTCCCATGTTCAGAGTACGAAAGACGTCTGGGACAACTGCATAGCGGCGATTCATGCAGGCCACTAAGGGAATCTAGAAGCTACTGCCTGGTAAGGAGGTGACAGTAGCTCCAGGGTTCAAACATTGCTGTGTTTTGTTTTTTAAATAATGTCTGGACCATGACCACCAAAATTCCATGTAAAAACAAGACCCATGATGCCAGTTGAGTTTAAATGACTAAATAACTTCTTAATATTAGGATAGTTATCATCTAAAAGTTCCAATAAACTATGGGAGCATTTCTACTGGTAGAATATAGGCATGATATGGTGGGTGTGGCTAGGATAGGGAAAGGTCGCTTTACCTTACCAAATCCTAGCACCCACAGCTAACACTAATTTAGTTCCTAAACAAAACTAAATACTGAATACACCGGCCAAAGTACTGACCTGTGTGACCCTAGTCAAGTAGTGTTTGGCAAATATAAAGAACACTCAAGAGGCAGTTCAGTTTTACAAAAGCTATAATATGTTTATTAGTAGGGTAGGAAGAGTCTGAATTTTTTTTTATAAATGCACATTAGTCAATTAAAGTACTTTGTCAGTAGACACCCTTTTTTCAAGCTGTTCAACTAGGCCAACAAAAATTTAGAGCACAACCTACCTAAATGGGTAATAGAATTCTATAATATCTCTAAAAGCTTTTGAACTATAGTTTTTATAGCAAGAAAAAGTTTATCACTGGTTTTGAGAGTAATTTACTTAAAGGAAAACTATACCCCCCAAACAATGTAGGTCTCTATAAAAAGGTATTGCATAAAACAGCTCATATGTAAAATCCTGCTTCATGTAAATAAACTATTTTCATAATAATATACTTTTCTAGTAGTATGTGCCATTGGGTTATCATAAATAGAAAATTGCCATTTTAAAAAATAAGGGCCGCCCCCTGGGATCGTAGGATTCACTGTGCTCACAACATACCAACAAACCATACATGTTAGGTCACATGAGCCAATTAACAGACCGAGTTGCGTCTTTTGCTTCCACACCTCTTCCTGTTACAGTTAGAGCTGTAGTATTTCTGGTCAGGTGATCTCTGAGGCAGCACACAGACCATCACGAAATGGTGGCTCAAGGCAAGAGATGTAAAAGGGCAATATTTACTTAAATATATATTCCAGTTTGGTAAGATTCTTTAATATGCCACTTAATATGATATGAACTATCTGTTGCTTAAGTGTACATTTTGGGGGTATAGTTTTCCTTTAAAACATAATATATGAAAAGACATGTGAGGCACCTGTAGCAAGGTGCAAGGTCAGCTTCATGATGCAATCTAATCACGTGGGTGGTAAGAGAGGAATTGCCTTTAATGGGGAAATGTAATATCGGTTGCTAACGCAAAAATCGTTTGCAATTCGTTCACAATGCAAATAAATGTTTGCAAAGTGAACTATTTTGCCTTTGCAAACACTTTGCCACTTTGACAGTAGAATAACGATTGTGAAGTATATAGTTTTCAATAGTGTGCAGTGTATGTAAAAACTTCTTAATGAAAAAGTTGCTATGTTTGCTCCAAAAGTTTACTCAGGCCTTAAGGTGCAAATGTACTATTTATTTAAGGGGTGCAGTGACTAACTGTCGTGCCAGCGTGACATCATTTTGGAAACTTTGCCGATTTATTAAGGGTCGCTGGCGTAAATTCGCTAGCGAAGGAGATAGACTCTAGTGCTACTTCGCACTCTAATGCCAGGCGTATTTTCGATCTGGCGAATGAATGTAACTACACAAATTTACTAAGATGTTGATTTTACTGAACGTTACCTCTTGCGCCAGACTTGCCTTTGTCACCTCAGACCAGACGAAGTGCAATAGAGTAGATAGGACTTCCTCAAAAAATAGTTGAAAATGTTTCTAAGTCCCAAAAAACGCTGGGGGCTTTTACGTTTTACAGGGTGATAGGCTGAAAAAGATCATACATTTTTTTATGGGTTCCCTCCTTCCCCCCTACATTTCCTAACATATGGCACCTAAACTATACAGTGGGCTTATGTGTAGGGCAAAATAACAACTTCCCTGGCATTGTGTAGTGTAATGTAGTTACTGCAACATATACGTCCATTGTTCTTTAACTTCACTCCATATGCTAATCAGGCATCGCTAGCGTAACTTCTAACTGCTTATCGTATTATCGCTAGCACAACTTCGCAAGCATTCGGAACCCTGGACGCAACTTTGGATTTTTGTGAATTAGCGTTGTCCTGGCGAATCTAAGCCTGGCGAAGTGTTGCGATGTCAGCGAAGCCGTCGCTGGCGCAATTTCGGAAGTAAGTACATTTGCCCCTAAAGGTTTGCAATGCTCAATAATACAATAGAATCCTAATGAAGAATATTACATTGCGATTTTTATTCGCAAATTTGTTCTTTTTGAAATTTTTTTGTTTTCTTGTTTTCTTTTTAGGATATATATGTATATGCCAATTATAGATGCACAGCCCAACAGAAAGCAGCTAAGAACAAAAAGGGTGGTAACCAATGAGGGGGCAGAAAACATTTTTTATTGAGGGCAAAGACCCCTGAAGTGAAGACTCTGGAAATGCTACTTTTTTTGGAAGGCCTTCTACTAGATGCTGGTAGGTGTTAACTCCATTCAACCAGAAGGGCATTTGTTAGGCTGGGCTCTGATATTAGACAGTCAGTCCTCACTCACTCATAGTCAGGGTTCCATTTTGCTAAAAGCTCAAAAGTTCTCACTGCCATCTCAGTAAATAATAATATAATAAATTATGTAAGAACCCTGCATTGTCAACGGAATCAACACCTCTGTGAATTTCTTCAGATGTCACCTCTTTGAAGAGTTACAATTTGCCATTGTAAATGGATTAGTGGAAGAGTTTATATGCCGAGAACTTCCCACACCAGTCAGTTGAACTGAAGAAGCTGCTCGGATGAGTAGTGAAACGTCTTCATTGATTACTCAGCAAGTCCAGTTGTTTTAAATGTACCTATACTAGACATACCATGACCTGGATGAATGAGAATCTTCATAGTCAACCCTGCATTGTGTATGGGGACATTATCATGGTGGGGCAGGAAAGGACCTTCTTTTTTGTTGTCACGATGCAACAAATACAAAATTGTCAATAATATCATTGTACACTGTAGCATTCAAGTTTTCTTTCAGTAGAACCTGGAGCCCTAACCAAAAAAAATGAAAAGCACCTCCAGACCATTATTTCTCCTTTACCAAACAGGTAAATAGGTAACAGGTTAAAGGTGATATCATAGATGCAGGTGGGTAGCGTTCTTCTTGCATCTGCCAAACCCCATCTGCTGTATTTGTAGGCAAGGATCTACCATGTGAGCAACCCAGAGTCACTTCCAATTAACATCAATGGCAAATGACCAGAAAAGTATCGTTGAATTTGACTTGTTAAGTAAGTTTAAAACAACAAAAACTGTGTGTGCATTCATCTCAAGCTGAATTGAGTTAAACTCGGGGAGATTTTGTCGCCTGGCGACTAATCGCCTCGTCTTCTGAGCGGCAATCTCCCCGAACTGCCTCCGCGTGTTTTCCCTATAGAATTATAGCCTATGGGAAAACACACTGAGGCAGTTCGGGGAGATAGTCGCTCAGAAGACAAGGCGAATAGTCTCGTTAGTTTAATTAGAAACGCTCAGTTGTATATTAGAGCTATTTATGATATATACAAAAATACATTCTGTCTCTTTCTGTAAATGAGGATCACACATAAGCATACAGAGTTTCAACTAATTCATTTACTTAGTAAGCATTTATCTAAAGTGGTGCAGCTTGAAATCCAGTTTATGACTCCCCAACATTATTTTGTTGTGTGCTGGTTAATAAATGCAGTGCACGCAGAAATGCCACTAGTCACACCCAGTGGTGCCATAGCTGCTGCCTGCCAGACAAGTTGTGAATTACCCAAGGTTCTGACAGTCAAAGTCAACTCCCCAGCAAGCTGGCAAGCAGAAAAATAACAGAGTTTTTTGCACTTTGCTCAGAAAATGCATTAACTCCCAATATTTTTTTAACAAGGTGCTCAAGGACTCTTCGGATACTTTCAGTCCAATTAATCAGCCTACTGCTTCACAGTTATTACATTTTTTTGTTAGAATGAAACCATGGACATACAAACCATGAACATTTAAGCTTTGTTCAAGTGTACTCTTTTGTTAGGCTTGTATGTGAAAGTTTTGGAAAGTTCGGTACAGGAAAAGTTACGAATTATGGAAAGGCTGTCTCCCATAGGCTAGAATGAAAATCGCTGGCGGGATGGCTCTCAGAGCGCTTAGTTTTCCAAAGTCGCCCGAAGTTTCCTTGCCGGGGGACTAATCTCCCCGAATTGCCACATTTGTCTCTGCCCTTAAGGTATGAAGATACCATTTACAGAAAGATCCGTTATCCGGAAAACCCCAGGTCCCAAGCATTCTGGATAACAGGTCCCATACCTGTATCTAGGTAAATAGAAGTAGGTGGGGTTATTCAGTAACTAGCAGTAAGATTGCACAGGTACAGTAACCTATACCAACCAGTCAGCTGGTAGAATTTACTGCCTTTTATTACATGTGGAGAGGGTTGGCAGAAGTGATGGGTGAATAAATTCGGCAGGCATGGATTCATAGTGAATTTGCAAAACTGCGGCAATAATTCTTCAGGAAAAAATCTGGCGCTCTTAAAAATTGTTGCACGTCAAAATTATTTGGACACCCATTGACTTTAATGCATTTGGACAAAATAGTTGCACGTATAAAAATTGACGCTTGCGTCAAAACAATTTTGATGCCCATTGACTTTAAAGCTTTTCTGAATTTTTTCGCCCTTCAATGGTTGCCAGTTATAAGTGTTTTTTCTGCCTGCAGCTACAGTCAAAACATCTGTGTTTCAAAGTGATTATTTGTGAACTGGGTGCAAGTTGCTACTAAAATTGTAATCGTTGCCATCTTTGTTTTCAGATTTCGTCAATTTCAGCATGACAGAATCATGTCTGCGTGTTATTCTTTAGACGCAAGCGGAGACGGGACTAGATTAATGGTGCCAAATGTAATTATGTGGAAATGCGCTTTTAGACACAAGTTCTTTTAAAAAATGATGTATTTTCCTGCAATAACTGTGCCTACAGTTTCACTTGCAGGTCATAAATGACCCCTCATCTATATGGCTTACATCTGTAGTCGCTACTACTACTACTACTACTACTACTACTACTACTACTACTAATTCTACTACTACTATTATATGGCAAAAAATATCCAGACACCCCTTTTAAAATTATATATTCTCAGTTATAACTCTTACTGACAAGTTCTAATCAGTCTCTGGAAAAAATATCTGGCACAAATAAAGTATCAGCTGAAGAGGTCATCACCACTGGACTCTATAGCAATGAAAACGCATTCTATTAAGTGTTCATTTGTGCTTCACCATCTGGCATTCGGACCAATCAGTCTGGGTTTGCCAGATGACAGGAGGCCACTACTTGCTGCTGCATATGACACACTGTAAAGTTTTGATGCAAGTTTCATGATGTGGGCTAGAGCCCCCGATTTCCATTAATGCTACCATCTACAGTAACAACTGTTGTGGTAAAGATTGAGGCCTTTTCCCTTAGTTAGTGATAGTGTTGTCTTCTGGGAGTGCAAGAAACTGACTGGCCTATCAAGAGCTCTGACCTCAACCCAAATGAACACCTGTAGAATGAACTGGAACACAAAGTGCAAACCAGACCTGATCCAAGGTCCTTAAATCTGCACATTATGTCCCAATGGCACCTTAATGTCCCCATTATATTTGACACTGGTGGAGGGTTTTGTCGGGATCCAACCAGTAGGTGTCTCAGAATCAATTCTCTGGCTCTTTTATCAGTTACTGTAAAATTCCACTGTATAAAGTGAACTTTACTGGAATAATCATAGAATATCAAACAAATCTTTTTTTTCTGTGACATGATTTTTACTGTCTGTGCTTTTGTTTGACTCTGCATTGATTTTGAGCCAAAAGCGGTAATATTTTGTTTAATACCAGACACTGCCTTTTTCATTGTATATTTATTCGTTAGAACCATCAACATAAAATCAGATGACAAGAAAAATAGTGCTGACTTGAAAGAGGGAGTTCCCAATGGCAGTCATCCAAAAAAGAGATACCAAACGCAGTAATTACGTGCTTCTAACTGTACACACCCAGCAAGAAACAGAACCTCCATGGGTGTGATGTGCTTGGATCAAGAGTCCTTACATAGGCATTTTCTGTTGTTTTTTCTTCTTACATTTCTTATTTATTTATTTATTTTAATGCCCATAAAGGATTTGAAATGCCTTCATTTAATTAGCTCTTCAATATGTGAATGAATCAAACCACCAGAGAGATTGTGCCACAATACAAACGTGTTTGCTTATAGATACTTAGGGGCGGATTTGCCAAAGGGCGAAGTGGCTAACGCTAGCATCAGTTCACTAGCGTTACCACCCGCTGGGACATAGCAATTTACTAAGTGGCGCAGGTGCCAATTTGCTTGTGAAAGAGACAGCCACTAGCGGTAGTTCATACTCCATCGCCAGGCGGCAATTCGCTCTATATTTTAAAAAGCGTAATTTGTAAGTATATGCACCAACATTTAAAATAAAGACGTCCATACAACTTTAAATTTCCCGCCCTATGCAAATCGACCTGAGCACAAGATTCCTAGCAAAGTTTCGCTTGGCAGAAATGAACGCTAGCACATTTTCACTATTAAATACTCACATTGGCGAAGTAACGCTAACAAATAATCGCCAGCATTCATCGCCCACAATGAAACATTTTAATGAATTAGCGTAGTCTGGGTGCGAAGTGGACACTGGCGAATTTTCACCGGTTAGTAAATCTGCACCTTAGCATAAATTCAATTCTATGTGAATATTGTAGCCAGATGCTATAATATAAGATTGGGGCTGATAAATGTTTGTGATGAAGGCAATATATAAGTGGAGTTGTACTGTATGTATGTAGTGCAAACACTTAGGTAACACAAATAAAATTAATTAATATATTATAATCTATTAGACCATAACAACTGAATTTAATTGTAGCTGTACATGATGATGCTTATATGATTCTTATACCACACTGTAAAGTCCTTATTTGCTGCAACATTTCCAAAGCTGGGTAACAACAAATCACCAGCTAGCTGGGTTTCACATACTGGCAGCATCATCAGTAACTACTGCCCTACTTACAGGCCTGTCAAATGTTTCAAAATAGGAACCCAACACTTTAAAAAAACCAATTGCATCCAGTCTTTATAATTCATAATTTGCTGCATAGTAATGAAAGCTCAGTAATCACCTCAATGGCATGTTAAAGGGGAAACTAAGATTTAAAAGAGAGCCCACATAACACAGAAACCCCTAATATACCCACCACAGTTACCTGTTTCTTCAAAAAGTATGAATAAATGCCATTTTCTATGCTGAAATCCAGCTGTTTAACAGTTCTTCTCGTTGCATCATTTGAAATCCTGGCAGGGAAGGAGGGACTAAATACTGATGTTACAAATTGTAACAACTTCTCCACAGCTTACAGACAGTATGCAGGAACTACATAACCCACAATGCATTGCACTATAATGTTCCATTCCTTATTGAAATCACATGTGCAGAGAATTGTGGGGTTTGGAGGATGCAGGCTGAGGACAGATGGCTGCTGATACAAAGTAACAGTAGTCAGCCAGCTCAGTAAAGTAGTCAGACAGATCAGCTGGAGAGCAGGGGCTAGGCTTAGGGAACTGTTTCAAACCATTACAAATCATGAAAAATCTGCATATGTTTTACTTGATGTATATTGCAAAGTTGCTTGAAATTATGTTTACTTTTCAAAAAGCTTATGTTTGTGTGGAGTTCCCCTTTAATACCATGGGTGATCATGTTAAGGGAAAGAAATAGAAACCCTTTGGACTGAAATGGCTGGTGAAGTTTTATTGACTTAACCCATATGTGCAGGGATGTTTTGGAAAAATATCTCAAGAATGGTTGCATTGACTAAATTTTCAATTTATTAAAGAGAGATGTTTGTAAGCCTCGGATACAGCATGAGTTTGGTTTATTCTCCTAGTCTTTCTATATTTACTTAGTATATTCTTCCATTATTAAGCATTTTTTCCCAAAAAGAAATAAGGAATGACCATGAAATTTGCCACATAGTTATAAGCAAAAGGGCCAAATGACACCTGGGCCCACCGGGAGTTTTCCTGGTATGCCGGTGGGCCAGTCCGACACTGGTTAAGCAATTCTGTTATAGTTCCAACAATTCTAGCACAGAACATTGTTTGCTTTAATTATTTGCTTAAGTATTCCTCTTTAAATGATTCAGGCCTCCCTTGGGGTCCAATTTCATAGTTTAAGAAATCACTGCTTTAGGGCAGGAATTACACTACCAGTGCTTTTCTGTAACCCTGAGTAAATATTCTTTAGAGTGATGAAGTGTTGATTAACAGTGCTTTTATTAATTTCATATAAAATGTGTATTGTTTGACCTGGCAACATATCCAAATAAATATTGAGGTCATACTGAGCACTGACCTGACTCATGCAAGCAGTGATGGACTGGGACACCAGGGGCCTACCCAAAAACCTTAGACCAGGGGCCCACCAAAAAAACTTAGGCCAGGGGCTAACTCTCAGCACTATTATTCTGCCTCTCCTCACTCAACCTCTATTTGCCAATTCTGTTTCTTTACATACTATAATCTTTTATTCCATCTATTTAGCCTCTTTGTTCTCATAGAAATAAAGAATGACCATGAAAAAGGCCAAATATTTAGCAGCATGAGGGCCCACTGACACCTGGGCCCACTGGGAGTTTTCCTAGTATCCAGGTGGGCCAGTCCGACACTGCATTCAAGCAAATAACAAAATTGCCCACCCAATTTCTAATTGTTCTACTTACAAGGAAATGGTATTTGGAGGAATTTGCATCACGTCGCTAGTGAAGGAGATAGATGCTAGTGTTGCTTCACACTCTAACGCCAGGCGAATTTTCATTTTGGCGAACGGACGTAACTCCGCAAATTCACTAAGATACGGATTTTAATGAGCGTTACCTCTTTCGCCAGACTTGCCTTCGCCAGCTCAGACCAGGCGGAGTGCAATGGAGTGCATAGAACTTCCTCAATTTTTAGTGCCAATTTTGTAGTCCCAAAAAACGCTGGCGTCTTTTCTTTTTTTCAGAGTGATAGGCTGCAAAAGTTCTTAAAAATGTTTTTTGGGTAACCAGGTTCCCCCATACATTTCCTAACATATGGCATTATAACAACTATATTTTCTTTATCAAGGTTCCCTGGACTTGTGTAATGTAATGTATTTGCTGCAACATATACTGTATGTCCATTAAACTTTACAATAATGCAAATTAGCCTGAGCAAAGACCTCTAACGAAGTTGCGTTAAGCATAATTGAACGCTAGTGCATCTTCTCTTTGATTGCCAACGTAACGGTAGCAAAAATTGCCAGCGTTCAGCTCCCTGGACGCAACTTTGCATTTTAGTAAATTAGTGTTGTCTGAGTGAATTTTCACCTGGCAAAGTGTATTTTCTCAGGTTAGTAAATTTCCCCCATAGATTCCAAAGTTCCTGATTTTTCTTGGATCTGTTGTGTTCAGTGCATTTACTGGTAACTGACAGTATTTAGTGAATGCAATTGTGCAGTTGCCATGTACACAAGACTATAAGAGCAACACACTTGAAAGTCCACAAAACAGCCTCCCCACAGAATTACATTATGAGCAAGAGTTCAATCCTAGTTCGATTCAAAGGATTTTAATACATCGAACAAATGATTTTTCTTCGACCGACAAAACATTAGAAAGCCTATAGGGACCTTCCTCATAGGCTAACATGGCACCTCGGTAGGTTTTAGGTGGCGAACTAGGGGTTCGAAGTTTTTTTTGAAGAGACAGTACTTCGACTATCGAATGGTCAAATATTCAAACGATTTTGAGTTCCAATCGTTCGATTCGAAGTCGAAGTAGCCAATCAATGAAAGAAGTAGCCAAAAAAATCATTCGAAAATCAAAGTTTTTTTTATTCTATTCCTTCACTCGAGCTAAGTAAATGGGCCTCTTAATGTGAGTATTCTCAAGCCAAAAGGCAACCCGAAACCACTCCCTTGAAAGACCTTTCAACAGAAATGTTGCAATGCAAATCTATTTGTACGGATATAAAGGTGTGGTCACATCTATGTTTGTGAGCATGGCACAAACAGGTTTATAGAACTTCACACCTTTTTATCCTTTTCTTTTCTTCACTTTGTGGAATCTAAAGTTTGCAAGTGAATTGCAAAGTGAGTCTTCTATATTATTTGGTAAAAACTAAGGCAGGAGTTAGATGGGAGACTTTTGCGCAGACTTTGAAAAAGTATTTTCTCCATGGGCATGGATATACTGATATATAAAGATGATTTGTAAAGCAAAATGCTACTTACTGTGTCTCTATTATCACAGTGAAAAAAACAAAAACGTGTTATGTACCAAAATTGTGCAGGCACAGAAAGACAACACTTTCTGTGCTACCCTATAGTGTTGTGTTGTGTATGGTTCCTAGTGCCAGCCCCACTTACAAGTTTCAGCTCTCTGCACTCTGTTTCTGGAAGACTTACAACAGAGTTTTATGTGCTGACTTTAAGCCTACAAAGTAATCTCTGACACGTTGTAAAGGGTCACTTCATCTGTAGGTGGACAAGAAAGAGAATGGTTGAATTTAACTGTAGCAGATGGTGTTTATCTCTAACTTCACTTTTTGATAAATATACCCCCTTGTATGTGCCCATGAAGAACTTGTTGGTGGTGGAGAATAAAGCAGATAATTCCTACTAAAACTCCTGTTTTAAAACTTCTGAGCTTATTTTTATAATGTACCATACAAGGACCATACAAGGAAGCCACTTTATGTTCAAATTAAGCTGGCAATAAGAAGGCTGATAAAAGCTAAAGACTGAAGCCCACCAGACTGATTTGGGGCCCTGGGGAGGTGCTAACCAGTTGACGTCTGGTTTAAAATCATTAAGGTACCGATGGGGGAGGTTTAATTGGATTACTCCAATTGTTGGCCAAGTGATGACAGAAGAAGATTATCTTAACATAAATTCTAAAGTTTAGACTGCAATAGATGTTATGCCATGTTCATAAAATCCCAGACATGGTAGACATCCATTATACATTCAAAATAGTGTAGATGCATTCACACTTTTTTAAGTAATCAGATTTAGCTGTTTAGCTGAGCCATATCTGAAATCCTTAAATCCATTGGGCAACTGAACACAGCACTTTTGTTCACAGATAATGCAATGTTTGATTTTTTTTTAGGATTTGATTAATATATAGACAAATATTTTGTGATGGATTAAAAAAATGATGGATTCTGTGTGTCATTAGAATACTGGTATGGTATCCATTATCTAGAAAATCATTATCCAGTAGGCTCCAAATTATGAGTAAGCCATCACCCATAGATTCCATTTTAATCAAATAATTCAAAGTTTTAAAAATGATATCTATTTCCCTGTAATAATAAAACAGTACCTTGTACTTGATCCAAAACTAAGATATAATTAATCCTTATTGGAGGTGTAACCCTCTATTTCTGTCACACCAACCCACGTGGCCCTCTGTTCCACACACTCCACCAGTGTAGGGGTTGTTACTGCAACAGGTATAAGGACTCGAACACAGGCAGAGATATCATAACTTTAAAATGCTTTGTTGATTGGCACTGTCTGCTGGGGACCTGTAAAACAGTAAGGAGAACACCGCCAATTTCAGGTACATCACAGGCCACCAGCCCACCTCTTCTGTGGAACTAAAGCACTGAGAAACAGAACAGTGATCGTATAGTGGATTTTACATAACAGAGAAAGTTTAACATAAAGTATAAACATACCTGTAAAACAGTAAGGAGAACACTGCCAATTTCAGGTACATCACAGGCCACCAGCCCACCTACATTACAACAGGCAGTTAATTCAATACACCCCCACTGACATATTACAGGAAAATGTAAGGAAAAGCAACATAGCTAATATACATGGCACATTAGTATATAACAACCTCAGCATACCTCCCAACATTTTGGAAGTAAAAAGAGGGACAAAAAATTTTTTCCCGCACGTAGCGCAGCAATTTTTTGGACCACACCCCTTTCTGTGGCCACACCCCCTAATTACCATGTTTGTTTTACAAAATTTGGCAGGTTATGAAAGTTTGAAAATATTTCTCCTTATCTAAACTGTGTTTTTGTGTCTCAAAATTGTTACAAAGTATCTTATTTGCACCTGTTAGCTGTTCTGGGCTCTCTGCTAAAAGCAAATTAAGTGAGAAACTTTGTTTCTTTTTCTGGCTGTTCAGTGCAGAGAAAAGAGGGACTTTCCAGTACAAATGAGGGACTGCGGGTTGAGCTGTCAAAAGAGGGACTGTCCCTCCGAAAAAGGGACAGTTGGGAGGTATGCCTCAGCATAGTACAATAAGCAGTTTATAACTGTGAGGATTACAGCATACAGGTTTACTCATGGCAGACATTTTAGATCCCATGTGCTCTGCCTGTCTCCATTAATCACTTTGGGAATATGCTACACACTACTAACCTGATAAAAGCATAAGGCTGCTATAGCTGGAGGTAAGACAAGTTGATTCAGCAAAAGAATAACTCTTGAAATCAACCATAAAACTTTTGAGGTGATTAGAGCAGTAACAGACATCTTACCTCTTCTGTGGAACTAAAGCACTGAGGAGGGACCAGACCAAATGGTAGGATATAGACAGGGGGTAAGGTAAAGTCCATTAAGGATTATGGTCTGGTAAAGATTCTGTTTAGAGTGTGGCTATGATCTTTCCCCATAGAAGTTAGCTGCTCTGTTAGAACTATTTATTTCTTAACTAGAACATAATTAACAGTAAAACATTCAAAGGTATATTCTGCACTTTTGGTCAGTATTTTGGTACAGTCCAAGTGATTCTTCCTGTCAGGAATTTAACCTCTTGCAGATCTGAGATATTTGGCGAACATTTATATATTTAAGTTAACTGTGTTAACCGTGTTACAGAGGCAAACAATTGTATTTCGTTTAATTAATGTTTTTAATTATTTTTTAATATACTTACTTTACTTTACTTCATTTAATTTACTAAACTCGATTTTTTTCTGGTCTAAGTTTTTTGGGCGACAACTCGAATTTTTAGAGGGAGAAATAACTTCAAGATTTATTATACCCCAAAGCTGCAAAAAGTCAAAATCCAAAAAGTCACCATGTGAACTCTGTCAAGGTTATGTATTGTATAAGTCAACGGCAGATGTCGCTTTTACAGTTTGAATATATGGTGATCTGCGCTGGGTTTCGTCCAATAATCTGAAAAATTCAGGGTTTTCTGCAATAACCCGAAAAAATCTAGCGAATCTGAAAAATGAGTACTTTACTGGTTTTCGCTCAATCTTATCGAGTTGATAATCGTGGATGGGAGTTTGGTCGAGCTTGGTTTAATAAAAATATAATATAGATTTGAGTTTTAGTAAATAACCTCCTTAAAGATCCAAGTTACAGAAAGACCCCAGGAAACTTCAGTTTCTGAGCATTCTGGATAAAAGGTCCTATACCTGTGTAGATATTACTTTACTGTTTACAATTTATGAAAATTTCATGATGTGTTGCTTGTAAAAAAAAGAATGTTCTGTTTCACATTCTTAGCCTCTTTGTACCCACTGTAATAATTTTCACTTCATAGCCAAGAATTTCTTTTGTAGTTCTCCATGTTTCAAAGAGTCCTCCTGAGTCCACCGCTTAATCTAAAGATATTCCTATATGTGCGTTGGCTGAAGTCTGTCAAACTATTTTATAAACATGGCACAAAACATATGTAATTAAACAGTACCTCTTGTATAGGTCAGTATTTGTACGTATGTTTACGTTTACACCCTTCTGCTATATACGGCAGCAGAATATGTTAGCACCTTATGTCCTGTTTTAATTGAGAAATGTTTTCATGCTAAAGTCATGTAGAGAGCCATAAATTGAATATGTTTATTTTCATGTTTACAGTCTGTAGCCATGCAGTCTATGCAGCTTATCATTTTAGGTAGAAGTGTGCTCTATAGCCTTATTTCAAACTGTAAGGATGCACAAAAGTTTCCTGAAACATATTCATAATTTTCTCTTGTGCATTATGTTTTCTGCTTAATAATTTGCGACGACCCCTAAGCTTAGCTTCTCAACAGCTGCCCACTGAGATGGTGACCCCCTGTGACAAGTTTGAAGTCCTGGATCATTGCTGCTATGGACAAGCTGAAACTTTAGGCTGGTGCAATAAGTTCTGTATATAAAATATGGCATCTTTAGCCAAATTCATTATTAGGCATTAGTTTAAGGAGGTATCAGGGGAGTTAAATTAAAGCACCAGCATATTCTGCAGCGCTGTAAAATGAGTACCAGTTTTATCAATATGTGAAATTAGAGCATTGATAAACAGGCCCAGACTGGCAATCTGTAGCTTCTGGCAAATGCCAGAAGGGCTGCTGTATGATGCTATAGACAGTTGCTATTTAGTGGACTGCTGGGGGCTGTTTGGGCCTCTGTGTCCTTGAAATGCCAGGGCCTATTTTCAATCCCAGTCCAGATCTGTTGATAAATCTGCCACAAAATGTGTGAATACACTGAACATATAACTATACAAACAATACAGGAGGTCAAGAGGGCCCTGTTCCCTATAACTTATCATAACATTTTTTTATGGAGTTATTTTACATCGCTTGAGACTTGTTGAAGTCTATTGAAATCAACGGAATCAGTGTTGCACCCATAAGTGTAAGCTTTGGATCCTTGAGCAAACATGTTTCTGCCTCATGGAATATTCTTGCCATGGTCTCTGCAAGTAATTTCAATTACTTGACTCAAGAGCTCAATACTCCCCTTTTTTTGTTTAGATAACCTGGGTCCACTATACAGTACGTATTGTAAATGAATGTACAGTATCTGATTTGTCCAGAAATATGAATTTCGTAATATGTATTTTTAAGTAATGTGTTTAGTTCAAGTCGACATCTAATATTTCTACCATATATCTGCCATATACTGTATTTCCATTCACGGCTCTGCTCCAGATACTTTCATTCCTGAAGATTATACAGATAATAATAGATAAAATATAATAAAATAAATAGATTCATGCAGTTAAATATAAAATTTCTGAATTCCGTGGTTCCTTGTCATGACAGAAAGATATTCTAGTTAATGATGAGGCATATAGCCACACCTCGTTTTTTATGCAGTGAGACATAAAGATAATGTGTCACCTATAATATACAGGCTTTATAGGGGTAATTTGCTGATATGACAGAAATAAGGCCAACATTATTTTGATACAATGACATTTTGACTAATAGTTTTGATTTATTTGTCATGTTATAGTTTTAAAGCTGCAGAGTTTTATTGCTAAGTCCTGGAAAAGTAGCAACAGTAAAGGACAGAAATTGTCACCTTCCATTGACTACAATGGGGAGCACCTTTAGAAGCCAATTTAGTTTAGTTACCAAATATGTAATTATTTAAAATTATTTAAAAAGGATAATTGGAATCACTTATCCTCTTAATTCGTAATTTTGTAAACATATATATATATATATATATATATATATATATATATATATATATATATATCTGTTTCAATGCCCACTGATAACCTCAGCCTCGGTTGGTGCACATCAACATCACATAAACAGTTTATTAAGCCTAAAAATAATAAACACAATGGGGTATATTTATCAAAGAGAGAAGTCAGAGATCAGCACAGTCCACTAGAGTGAAATTCCGCCACTCTCCATTCATTTCTATGGATTTTTAAATCAAAGGGTGAACTTTTACTTTCACCCATTGAAATTCTCTTTTCAAAATCCCATAGAAATGAATGGAGAGTGACGGAATTTCACTCTAGAGGACTGTGGTGATCTCTTACTTTGCTCTTTGATAAATATGCCCCCAAAAGCTCTTGTCTAGAACCATCCCACCACCTCTGATCCATGGGAAAATGGACACACTAATGCTCCAATGTTTTCAATACAGATACGATGAAAACAGTAAAAACCATTTAGTGAACATGGACTTCAGCAAACCGCAGATCAACAAGAGAGCTCCTGATAACCAGCACTCAGGAAATGCTACTTCATTAGATTAGTAGAGTAAGGAGTATAGTACTTTCTAGGGGTTTAAAGAGTGTTCTGCCAGCAGTCTATTTGACAGCAGTTATGACTGATATTTATGAGGGAAGGCAGAAACATCTCTCCAATTTGACCCTAAAGCAACAAGTTTGTTCCTTTCAGTTCTGGTATATTTCCTGTCAGTCATTCTGGACCCTCTTGGGCCTCTGGCTTGCTGATAATATGTTGATTTTGAGTTCCTGCTTTGTTTCAGGCTTTCTATGTATATTATTTGCTAAGCTGTATGCCTCCCTCCTGTCTGCTCAGCCATAAAAATTCCATTTAAGATTGTTCTATAATCCAGTCCAATTTATCTTTTCAGTCCTGTTATTGTCTTTTCAGGATTTGTTTCCTTTATCTCACCCATGTATTTGTTATGTATCTGCCATTCCAGTAAGCATCCCAGAGTGTGGTGTCATCTCTTCTAGAATCCAGCCATGCTTAACATTCTGAATTCCATTCCATTCCGTATCATGTTCTCTTATTCTGCCTTTCTTCTTACCATACTGTTATGTATGTTCTAATAGAGATATAGGATGATATGGGAATTAAGAAGGATGCTCCATACATAGGAGAAATGAGTGTTCTGAGCTAGGGTGGAGGCCACAGAGCTCTTTGTATGATGTTGTTTTATAATATTTATATAATTAATTTCAGAAACCTGAAATAGAGATTAAGTGGCCAAAGTCACAAAAAAATCTTTAAAAAAAGAGATTATTAGTGATTAAGCAGTGAACTTTATTGATATATGTCTGTCTTTCAACCTGTTTTTATGTAACCATGCACATGCTTAAAGGAGAACTAAAGCTTAACTAAAGATGTAGGTTAAAAATGTTGTACATTATGTGTTGGGCTTCTGTACCAGCCCAAATCAACCACAGCCCTTTAGCAGTAAAGATCTGTACCTCCCGGCAGCTCTGTGCTAATGTCAGATACTGGGCTTAGGGACCGAATATATAGAATAGAATATAGAATATAAATGTCACAATTTAAGGCTAATTAATACAGATAATTACTACATGTCAGCTCAGAAACCAGTGCAATTAGCATCAGAATTGAAAGATCTGCCTTGTAGCCTCATCTTATATTTCAGGCCAACCTAATTTTCTGCTTGATAATTTGCGACGACCCCTAAGATTAGCTTCTCAACAGCTGCTCAGAGCCCACTGAGCATGTGAGTGTCACAGACACTTTCCAAGATGGTGACCCCCTGTGACAAGTTTGAAGTCCTGAATCATTGATGCTATTGGGAAGTTGAAACTTTAGGCTGGTGCAATAAGTTCATTATATAAAATTTGGCATTTCTAGCCATATTCATTTTTAGGCTTTAGTTCTCCTTTAAACAAAATGTTAATGTTGTTGTGCTCCAGTCTCCAGTGCCATATAAAATACTATAGACAACAAACCTAGTACCCACAAAGCTGTAGACAGGAGCAAAATAAAACACCTATGTACCTTTGAACCTAAGGCCAACTTGCTGAGTGTTGCCTTTGTCATACATTCCATCCGTTAAGGCTTAAAGTGCCACTAGAATTTATTCTTAGTAAATACTTCAATAAAATTGGAAAGTCAGGTTAATTAATGAATATGTGTTGAAATTGTTATATTAATCATAATTGCTTACACTTGTTTCCATGTTTAATGGGATATTTAATGACAATTTTAATGTGGTTTTGCAACTGCTTCAAAGTACATACCAGGAATGTTTTACTTTTCCCCACACATGTGCAAGACCACTAATTGTCACCAGTAAATGCCCCTTAGTGCTCATTAACTCAGCACTTGCATTAAAATTGCAGTGCAAGGTTTACAACACCTACTGGTGTTCCCCAATCTGTGCATAAGAATGATGTGCAATTTGGGGGTGGGAGAGGCGTATAGGAGCTCCTTCCCCATATGAGTTTAAAAAGCTGCATTCATGGGGCAAGAGCAGGTCTTTGTGCTCCATTGTGGTGTATAAAGAGCTGTATCCAGGGTGCAAAATGCAGGGCAGGGTGGTGCAAAAAAACTACATGTTAAAGGAAAACTATACCCCCAAACAATGTAGGTCTCTATTAAAAGATACTGAGTAAAACAGCTCATGTGTAAAACCCTGCTTCATGTAAATGAACCAGTATCATAATAATATACTTTTTTAGTAGTATGTGCCATTGGGTAATCATAAATAGAAAATTGCCATTTTAAAAAATAAGGGCCGCCCCCTGAGATCATAAGATTCACTGTGTACACATACAAACCACATGTAAGGTCACATGAGCCAATTAACAGACAGAGTTCTGTCTTTTGCTTCCTCACTTCTTCCTGTTACAGTTAGTGTTGTAGTATTTCTGGTCAGGTGATCTCTGAGGCAGCACAGATAGAGTCACGAAATGGTGGTTCAAGGCAAGAGATGTAAAAGGGTAATATTTATGTAAATATATATTCCAGTTTGGTAAGATTCTTTAATATGTCATTCAATTTGATATAAACTATCTGTTGCTAAAGTATTCATTTTGGGGGTATAGTTTTCCTTTAAAGGTGTATTCATGTTTATACAAATATTGGCCAAACCCTGCTTATTGAAGAACAGAGACTGGATGTTTCAGGACAGCATTGTTTCTTAAACCTGCCCTCTTTTGTCACCTGGGTAGTCACAGTAGCACATTTGGATGTGTCAATATTACCATCAATTTACCAGCTCACTTTTGTGAGTCTACCCAAGAAAGTGTGAGAACATATACCTGTACACTACTAAAAATGTCATCTGAATCATCAATGGGTAAATTAAACTAGCTCTATTGGCTCAATTTAAAACACATGATTTGTTGTGAAGAGACCCAGGGAGAACTGAGGCTGAGCACGAGTTACTGACTTTACCTCCCCATGCCCAAGCCCTACTTTTTCCCAGTCGGAGAAACCAGAAATAGACCTTAAAGTTTGGTATGGGACCTGTTATACAGAATGCTCGGGACCTGGGGTTTTCTGGGTTAACTGATCTTTCCTTAATTTGGCTCTTTATACCTTAAGTCTACTATAAAATCATTTAAAAATCAAATAAACCCAATAGACTGGTTTTGCTTTCAATAATGATTAAATTATATCTTAGTTGGGATCAAGTACAAGGTACTATTTTAATATTACAGAGAAAAAGAAAATCATTTTTAAAAATTTGGATTATATGGATAAAATGGAGTCTATGGGAGATGGTCTTCCTGTAATTCAGAGCTTTCGGGATAACGGGTTTTCAGATAATAGATCCCATACCTGTATATGCAAGACAGTGCCAAACACCATTACTTTTATTCCAGGGAATAACACTGTAGAAGCTTGAGTTTTTTTGGGGCTCCTGATTAATAACAAGCTCCAATTCTAAATTGGACAATTCTCTTACTTAAATTCCCATCACATTTTCATGAAGAATCAGCAGTAGCAGAGGTAATACCACAATGCTTTTTTTTTAATAATATCTTTCACATAATGAGCCAGATGCACTTCAACAAGGAAAGATTCAAATGTTTTTCTCATTAGAACTCAATAGAAGGCTTTGGGAGAATTTAGAATTGGGAGATGCATTTTTCGAATCAAATTAAATGTGGCCCACATTACAATATGGCAAAGGCTTTTCTACGAATCATATTTTTGAGTAGCCAGTAAACCACTTGTTGATCTTGCTGTTTGGTTTCTGTCACTGGAATACAGGAAAAGCAGCTAAGGTGTGTCTGAATAATAATTTACCTACAAGCAATCATAATGCTGTCATTATTTTAATGTGGAGCCTGCCCAATTATCCATCTGGGTGGAGAAAAAGAAGCACCTCAGCTGGTTTCTCAAAGGAAGGCTGTCTGCTCTAATACCTAAACAATTGTAACGCCAGTAAGGATTTTTTTTCTACTCCATCACCATTGAAGGTGGTGGGAAAAAAAAGCATTCTCAGGAGCTGCATCTGGTTGCACCAGAGGGACCATGGATTGGCTGCTATGTGCAAAGTGTGCAGTCTTATTTATAATAATGGTAAGTGACTATATGGTTAATATGTGTTCATAATGTGAGTGTGCATATATCAGTAGGTATATTTCTCAGAAGATTATATTCCCGATAGCTCTAGCTCTATTCTTGTAATGACTACAATTGATAGAATAATTATGCAGTAACAGAACATTTGGAATATGTTATTGTAATTTTAAGCAAAACTGCAGAACCAACAGACATTTATATATGTGTATTATATATTGTGAATGGAATATATAAATGTAACTTTTGGGGTAGAATTGGGATAGATCAATCTGTATAGTTAATTATATGGTTATATATGTATTATATGTATGTATGTAGATGAGGACAACTGAGCGACCACAAAAACGAATTATGCAAAGTATGAGGCCTGCATTCCATTAAATGGGCCTAGTAAGGTGATGCTAATGAAAACATCCACTGTATTATTTACATACAATCCAATCAGAGGGCAATATTCCTAGATTTGATATTCTAATATTGTGCTAGAACAGTATCACATGAACATATAATAGTTAGTCTATAATGACCTGTGCTACAGCGCTACCACTTAACCCTGTTGTTCCCTATGCAAAATTATCCTGGAATACTCTGTTGACCTAATTGTATTTGTGAATAAGTTCTTAAATTTGACATCAATGAAACAATTTCTAATAAGAGTTGTTAAGGGGTGCATTTCAGATAAGGCGGCAATGATGATTTTCAGAGAATGATGTCAAAACAAAACTAGCTGATCTGTTACAGCATGTATATTTCCAGGAATATTCCTGGTTTAAAAAAATATTGAATTTAAAAATTATGTTGCAATGTCTTCGCATGTGAAAAGCTGATACTGAGCTGCACTTATGAATATAATTATTACCATAAAATAGTTTTTATAGACTAGCACTCGTATAAATGAATTGAAGAGATTGTTCTCAATTTTTTGCAACTATAATATTTATAACAATGTGCTGTTTGCCCGTATTTATACCCTACTATATAATAGTGATGTTGTACCGTTCCAGCATGGTGCAGCTATGATCCTCACATACTAGTTGTCTTACCATTGGAGGAATCACAAAAAATGCCATGTTTTTGGCTCCTATTAAAACAGTGAAATATTTTTGACTATCATATTGGCATAATGTGTTATAGTAACTTCTACATTTTGCAGCTAGCCAGAATTGATGTATTTCTTCAATGCTTTTAAAGGAGTCTAAAGCCTAGGGCACATATACGCATTAGCACAGGTGAAACACGCAATACCTCTTAATGCTCTTAATTTGCATCATTGAGAGTCAATTGTCATTGGCAGTTACCCCCTTAAAACATGTTCAAGAGCAGTTTTTGGCCCTACAACTTGTAACAGGCAACCCAATTGAGTTGCTCAGCATAAGCCCTATGTATTGCCCATATGTTGAACAAGTTGGTATACTGTCCCTTTAAAAGTAATTTGTTTATTATTACATGAATTTGGATTGTACATCTGGTTCACAGACATGCTGTGATTCATTTCCAGACTCTAGGCACTTTCGCACCATTGCAGTAGCCCATTGCACCCAAACAGACAATGACTTTCATTTTCTAACTTGCAGTAGACAGTACAACATCTGTTTGCTGATTGGTTGTTATGAATTACTGCACTGGAGCCAAATGGCGCAGCGTAAATGAGCTCCAGTAGCAATATTTAAATTACTTCATGCATGGTACAGATCACACATCATAAACACAGACACCCCCCCCCCCAAAGGTTTGCTGATAGAAGCAATTAAATAAGAAGCTGGTATAGAATCATGTAGGTTTGCAAATTCCTGTAAATCTTGTTGCTCTGATAGTCCAGTGCAATGTTTTTGAACTGCACAAATTATTGAACAAATTCATTAATTTAGACCTCAAAAGATCAAGAGGCCAGTTATCAAGTACATATACATACTTTTTGCCTATTGTTTTAATAATGAAAAATCAAACAGAGAATTCAAATATACATCATGTTTGGTACTTGTGAGGTAGATACAGTAATTAGATTACTAGTGTACAGATAAAACCCTAGCATAGTAAACTCCTGCTAAACAGTCACAACAAAGGGGAAACGAGGAGGGGAGGGGTTGTACACTGGTAATCTAAATATCTACCTTACAAGGACCCAGACCATGTAGTAGATTCAGCTTCCTTGTATGTCCTATTTAGCTCAAGAAATAAAAACCTTACATTTTTCAGGCTTAAAACAACAGGCAAAAGATGTATTTGCCTCTTCAAATATATGAGAAATGTCCACATGTTTCACTGCAGTAGGGATCTTTATCAGAGTGCAGGGTTGAACATCAGTGTTTTATAAAAATGTATAAAAAGGTTTTCTATTGATTCAACTGTACAAATCTATTTTCGTATAATTTTTATAACCGACCAGAATGAGTAACATACATGGCACAGGCAGAGAACAAGGTGATAGGTACAAACAAATGGAGATTGATGGGTCTGGCACAACATTTTGGTAGAGACACACGTGGAGATTGGGGGAGATTTTAGGGCAGAGACACACATGGAGATTAGTCTCCCGGCGACAAATCACCTTTTATTCGGGTGACTAATTTCCATGAACTGCCTTCCTGCCGGCTAGAATCTGAATCGCCGGAGGGTTGGCACTCAGAGCGCTTCTTTTTCCGAAGTAGCCCGAAAAAGAGGTGATTTGTCTCTGGGCGACTAATCTCCCCGAAATCTCCACATGTGTGTCTGCCCTAATTTACATGGGAATAGTGTTATGGCCATATGTTTCAGATGCCTCCACAAGGTCTGCTAGGTTAGAACTGCTATGTTCTGTACCTTAACCAAAAAAAGTGTTTAACAAAATTAAAGTTGAAAGTGTGCAATAAAGATTGTTGTCTAATCCTATGAGGGGTCTTCTTTTCATAAGGCTATTGTAGATATAGGCATGCCAGAGAAATAATTAGGACCCTTAAAGGAAAACTATACCCCCAAAATGAACACTTAAGCAACAGATAGTTCATATCATATTAAGTGGCATATTAAAGAATCTTACCAAACTGCAATATATATTTAAGTAAATATTGCCCTTTTACATCTCTTGCCTTGAGCCACCATTTAGTGATGGTCTCTGTGCTGTCTCAGAGATCACCTGACCAGAAATACTTCAACTCTAACTGTAACAGGAAGAAGTGTGGAAGCAAAAGACACAACTCTGTCTGTTAATTGGCTCATGTGACCTAACATGTATGGTTTGTTGGTATGTTTGTGTGTACAGTGAATCCTACGATCCCAGGGGGCGGCCCTTATTTTTTAAAATGGCAATTTTCTATTTATGATTACCCAATGGCACATACTACTAGAAAAGTATATTATTATGAAAATGGTTTATTTACATGAAGCAGGATTTTACATATGAGCTGTTTTATGCAATATCTTTTTATAGAGACCTACATTGTTTGGGGGGGTATAGTTTTCCTTTAAGGGAGACTTATCTGTGATTGCATACTGTTGTTTTGGATAACTTTTTTTAAAATTACTCCTAAAAAAGTAATGGTCAATTTTGAGCATACCCAGGAAAATCAATTTTCTGTAACTGATATGACAATTTCTATTTCCTTCCCTATGCTCCCTGTGTGTGTCATACTCTGCCTGCCCCATGCTCCCTATGTGCCATACTCTCCTTTCCCTATGCTCCCTGTGTGTGCCATGCTCTACCTACCTTATGCTCCTTGTGTGTGCCATATTCTGCCTGTCCTATGCTCCCTGTGTGTGCCATAAAATTATTGTTAAAATTATTGTTAGGGCCCCTAAGGTGTTTCATCATGTGCTGGGGGGGTGCTGTGTTATTCACAGGGGAGGAGGAGGCATATCAAAATTTAAGGGTATGTCTTAATATGACTTTACTTTTTTCCCATATGAGTTATAAGTGATATCCCGGCAGTGAGCACCAACCATTTGGTTTTTTGCTACCACCATTAATGTGGGCATGGTCGAGGTAACACTGGGGTGGTTTAAAGTAGGTGTGGTTTAAAAACTGGCTTCAACACTGGCTTCCATTATCGGCCCTCCACCATGTAGGCCACAGTAGTTGGACAGCACTGATGTTGAGAGTGATATTCTGAGACAACTTGCAATTGGTTTTCATTTATTATTATTTGTTTTTTTTATTTATTAAGCTTTTTTATTCAACAAGCCCTCCAGTTAGTAATTTTGCCAATTCCGTTACTAGAATCCTAATGACCCTAGCAACCATGCATTGATATGAATAAGAAACTGGAATATAAATAGAAGATGCCCTGAACAGAAAGATGAATAATAAAAAGTAGCAATAACAATAAATGTGCAGCCAGTGGCGTAACTAGATATTACTGGGCCACACAGCAAATCATTTTTCAGGCCCCCAAAATGTTGAGGTTGACTTGTTTTACCAATTGAAACTGTATATGAATTAGGGCCTCATGGGGCCCCTATACTTCCTGGGCCCCCCTGCAGCCGCAGGGTCTGCTTCCTCTATAGTTACGCCTATGTGTGCAGCCTTACAGAGCATTTGTTTTTAGATGTGGTCAGTGACCCCCATTTGAAAGCTGGAAAGAGTCAGAAGATGAAAGAAAATAATTAAAAAAATATAAAAAAAAGAAAAAATGAAAACCAATTGAAATTTTGCTTAGAATTTGCCATTTTATAACATATTAAAAGTTAACTTAAAGGTGACCCACCCCTTTAAATAAAAAAATTGTCCTGCAAGTTGTACCTATTGGAGCTCCATCTAGCACTTAACGTATGGTTCTATGTACATGATGGAGTCTGCTAAGAAAGGGTTGGCATGTGAGTAGTCCATGGGTGTCCAAGTGCATACTCCTTACTAATGTATGCCGCGAAAAAACACCCATTGACTTCAATGTTTAGTAGACATTATAAGCTTGCAGTTAGGTTTTTACTGTGATTGTGAAGAACAATGTGCATCATGTAATAATATTTGCAAACTTAACTCTAGCATCATATACATCAATTCAGCAGTGTGACTACACAAACCCCAAAGCAATTGATACTAACGTTAGTATACTATAGCAATAATGTCCATTATCACAATGAAATCAGAAATGGGTGTGTTGGGTAAAATGATTTCTCATCCTTCATGAAGCTCAACTATAATTGCTTGTTGTAATATTCCCATCTAAAAATGTAGCTAATAACCTTTATGTTTCTGAATATAATACCTCCCTAATGCAGAATTCATAGAGGGAGGGGCTCTTTGAATAATGCATTTAACGCATCTGAGTCTGAGAATTACTCTGAAAAACTGATGTTTTTCGAAATTCTTATAACAAATATTATTACTTAGTAAAAAGGCAAAGCAGCTAGCATTTGATCAGTAGAACCCTACTTTGTATGTATAATTTTACAAGGGATTAAAATATTATCCTTCTCTCCTTTCTGCCCCACCCTCCATTGCTGTAAGGGTGTGACATTTCCTAAGGCGTATGGCTCATAAAGCTGTTGCTGATATAGGTTGAATCTTGTACCTGTCTTGGGAAGACTTGAATCTGTTCAGCTCATTAGGGTGTGTTCCATTAGGGAGGGCTTGAATCTCAATTCTCATATGAGAATTCCAAAATGAATATAAACGTTTTTATTTAATAATAAACTTTTTTTTAATTCTTACAGGTATCTCTAGAATGCACCTGCAATTGGAACTTACAGGTAAAACATTGGTGGTATATACATATGTGCATCTCTTGCACTAAAACAGAATTTATTCTGTGTTATTATATTTATAAACAAAATGTATAGGCACTTATCTTATGTTAAGGATCTTTGCATAAGTGCTGAATTTTACAACTGGTTTTATATGGCACACTATCAAGATATTCACTTTTATAAGGCAGAGATGTATTCCGTAACCAGCATATGAGATTGTAAGGCCTAAATTGCCCTTTTCATATGGCATGTTAAAAGACCTTGTTTTTACTTTAGAGTAGTTTTACTACTCTTACTTTAGACCTTGTTTTTACTTTAGAGATTAAACATTTTTATATGTGCACTAGGCCAAACATGGAGTAGCTTCAATTTTCCTGTTTAGCTCAAGAGATAACAAAAAACAGCCATAGATTTTGCATGATTTAAAAATTAGGCAAAAGTATATTCAGATCAATCCCTGTTCATTGCACTCAATTTAAACTCATGCTAAACAAGGAAATAGCCTGTTGCTGAAATGCTACCTATTTGGATTTCAGTCTTTAACTGATTCAATGAAATTTCTATGTATGTTCATTGTGACTATTAAAATGCATCAAAGTTAATTATATTGCAAAAAAATGAAAAGCCATTACCTTGATCAAATGTGAGGTGTTCCCAAATTTATTGTAGTGCTCCAGACACGTGAGTCATGTTCAGACGTTCCGGGACAAACAACTGCCCTTCCTCAAGTTAATTCTATGCATTAAACAAACGCTAAATTCACAATCACCTTTGTCATGGAAAGAAACTTTCTTGAAAGTGAAACGCATATTGTTCCATTAATCAATGAGTCTATAAAACCACAATTGTTTTAACAAACTGCAAAGGGCACTGGAACATAAACTTGATTGACACTTTAAAAAATGCATATAGTTGCTGAGTTTTCATTCAAAGTTTTTCCAAAGTAAATCATGGCTAAATGAGAATTTGAACTTTTTTTTTTTCGAGAAGAAAATATTAACACACGTGCCCTTACATTTTTATAGGTTAATGATGGAAAAGATGCAAATGGAACAATCTTATGGAACCCTATACAACTTCAAAGGCAAAAGCGTGAATGGTTGGCACCAGTTGTACATTTGAGGGAAGAAGAAGACAACAGACACAGAAATCCTATAGCAAAGGTATGGTTATATAACAATTTAACCATTGATAAATAAGCCCCTAATGGGGTTATGTAATAAAAGGCACTAAGTTTGCCCAGGTGCAGACACTGTATTGGTTGATATGGGCTACAGCTCCTGGTCAAACATAGTGCATTTTATTACATATGCCAGTATATCTTTTTAGCAATGAGTTTTTATCATTAAGTAACATTCCAATAAATATTACATAACCATATACATAACCTGAGCAATCACTTCTGTATTGTTTTGCTATTTCAAAGCTTTTGGAATACAGATTATACATCATAACATCATAAATATTTGTCTTCTGCTCTACAGGTCCATTCAGATAAAGCCATAAAGAAACAAATAACATACATTGTTTCTGGACAAGGTGTCGACCAGGAACCGTTTAATATATTCCTTATTGATGGCAAAACTGGATATCTGAATGTGACGGGAATAAAAGTTGATCGTGAAGTTGTACCTGTCTTCTTTGTAAGAAATGTTCCTTTTTTGTTTTTAAAGGAGAAAGGCTTCAAAAAGATAAAAATGTGGTATATTATGTACAGGCTTATATCACCAGCCAACAGGCCCTATAGCAGCAATGATCCATGCCTTTAAATCTATCAGGGTTTCTGATTACAATAGGTCATCTTTTCATATCATCAGCACTCTATATACTCAGTATATCAACAAAACATTAGCAGAAAGTAGTATTATGCCTACCAAAGAAGCTGGTGCTGCAGGACTGAGAACTAATGAACTCACAGACACAGGTTGCGTTGGTTTCTTTGTTACCATGTAAATCTGAATTCAAATATTTTACAAATTAGCACTATAATATTCATTTTACGGTAATAGAGTTACCAGACCATTCCTTTACAGCAGTGTGAAACACTGGAGGGCTGATTTGCTCTGATACTTTATATTATGGCTAGAAGCATCAATCATTAGTATTTTAGAGCAAGCTTTGTAGAGCAAGGTTCTTAGGCTATTCATTGTTTTTTAGGGACAGGGGAAATAGAAAAGGAGGAGGGTATGTTAGTATATTGAGTATAATTTGAAACCTAGTATAAAGGAAGACGTTGTAAAGGAGAATGATAGGGCTGAAGACTTATTGGTTGAACTTTCCCCACATTGTAGGAAGGGTCTATGCTACAAACCCCCTGATGAAAGCAAAGAGGAAGATGCTCTGCTCCTGTTGAAAAACGAAAAGGCTGCAACTAATAGGGGGATTTTAATTACCAAGATATTGACTTTAGCAATAGATCGTCCAGTGCAGTTAATAGGAATGAGTTTATAAATGTGTTCCAGGTCTGGACTGGGAGTCAAAATAGACCCTGGAATTTCAAGTATACAGAGGTCCAAACAGCCCCCAGAGGCCCTATAATTAGTGTCATGGCATCTTACAGCAGTACATCTGCCATTTGCTAGAACACACGCATTGCCATTCTGGACATGTCTATGACAGTTTTATGTCAAGTGTTGAGGATCCAACTAGAAATTATGCTATATTATTCGCTTGAGAACCATGGCCCCTGGTCTACTTAGTTATTTGATCCAAATTTGCTGGTAGCAACATGGCTCTGCACCTTACTCTAGTGCAGTGATCCCTAGCCAGTGGCTTGTGACCAACATGTTACTCACCAACCCCTTGAATGTTGCTCCCAGTGGCCTCAAAGTAGGTGCTTGTTTTTGAATTCGGCTTGAGGCAACTTTTAGTTTCATAAAAACCAGGTGTACGGCCAAAATAGAGCCTCCCGTAGCCTGCTAGTCCATAGCCAATCACAGCACCCCCAGGAATTTTTTCATGCTTGTGTTGCTCACAAATTCTTTTTACATTTGACTGTTTCTCACAGGAAGATTGGGGGCACCCACTCTAGACCAACCAATTAACCAAGGGCCCCGTTTAAGCAGCACCGTCAACCCCCATCCTCTTCATAAGTTGCTTTACAGCCTTTCAATACTGTGTTCTAGAGTAACTTTTACAACAAAAACCATTGTTAGCACTTGGTATTTTCCTGTACTTTATTTGTACAGTTATATCTAATGTCATTTAACATTTTTGTTTTGTCTAGTTAACGGTAAGGGCTCTGTCTGGAGGAGAAGATGTGGAGAAACCTCTCTCCCTGCGTGTCAAAGTTATAGACATTAATGATAATGCACCTGTGTTCTCACAAACTGGTTTTATTGGGGCAATAGCTGAGCTATCCAGTGCAAGTAAGTTCTATTCTTTGAACAATTTGTTTAAATCATAGTACAATCAATAAGAGGCAGAGTTACTGAAATTAAAAATGGATAATTTTTTATGGATTTCCAGAAGTCTGAATATTAGCATATTTTAAGAAACACTTTTTTGACAGGAAAAAAGGAAAGTGTTAACACACTGACACATCTATCAGTGTGATTGTTAATATGCACTAAATACTAATTAGTGATCTGGATTATTATAATACAAAAAAAGTAACTTTTTCATTCATTTTGATACAACTCAGACAGCCTGGTGATGCAGATCATTGCTACTGATGCCGATGAAGTAAATACATTACACTCAAAAATTGCATACAAAATCATTTCTCAGAATCCTTCTGATCCCCTAATGTTCATTATGAATCAACACACTGGAGAAGTCTTCACCGTGTCCAGTTCTCTAGATCGGGAGGTAAGTAAACCCAATTCATAAAACAGGGTTTTTTTGTTTATCCCTTTATTATATATAAATAAGTTGAATTTTTCATACATGACCGCTGGCTGCCCAAAATAATCAACATATTGTGACAAAGGATTAGCTCATGATTAATATCTTGCTAAAATTGGAAACAGAGAGTAGAACAGATTTGTAAACCTTAATAACATAATACACTGTTTACAATAAATATTCTCTCCAATAATTAAACCAATATTATATTATAATATTGTTAATATAATTAATAATATCCTTTCCTTTGCAGCCTCGCATAACCCATACTTATTGTAATTTGTATTTTATTCAAATTGTCCACTTCTTGATTGTGCTTTGAATTTTAAATCTACGATTTAATATTTGGTTCAAGTACTATTGTAACAGCCTATTTATAGGTTCACAGGTAAAGACACTTGTGGTACAGACTAATATTGATTATTGTTATTAGCACTACTGACTGGTTTGTTTTTCTCTGTTTAATTTGCTTCTGACAATACTGTTTCCATACAGCTAATACCATAGGTGCACACAGCAGAATCTGCTGCAAACATTCAAGTGACTGATCTCCTAGTGGTTTATTCAATGTAATTCAGGCAGATCTATGAAATAATATTTTTTGGTGTTTTTTTGGAATTCCATACTTTTCTATGCAACTATACTTACCCTACTTTGGTATATATGCCATGTATTTAAGGGGACACTAAAATCCATGCTGCAATATTGAATTCAGCTACTGTGCATTATACTTGTTTGCATAATAGATAAGTCTATAATACACAAAAGCCATGAATATCCTGTAAATTAAATCCTTATAAATGGTGAGTTCTGATGTCATCAGTTATAGACTGTGAGTTCTGATGTAATTTGTGTCACATGACTCACTGAAACTTGTGTATTATAATAAATAAAGTACCCCCAGTTGTAAAATATGAGGATATTAGAAGTTACCTCGGAGTTCCATGACCTGTATATGTATGTATATATGTATATGTATATGGTCATGAAACTCCTCAGTAACTTATAATATCCTTATATTTTACAAGAGGGGGTACTTTATTCACTATATATTTCCCATTTGTATGTACAGTTACAACTTTTTGCCCCAACCCTTTAGGAAAGAAGTAGCTATTCACTGATTGTGAGTGGAGCAGATATGGATGGAGCTGCCGGAGCCCTTTCTGGGCAATGTGGTGCCTCCATAAATATTCTTGATGTCAACGATAACATCCCTACGCTTGATTATGACGAGGTAAGTCTTTAAAGATGTGGCATGTGTTAAAGAAATGTTTTAGGTGTAAACAGATAAATACCAATAAAACAACAACAAAACAGTAAAAAGGAAAAATATGTGTGCCCCATGCACCATTTTGAGCTACATTATCACATAAATATTTAGTTAGTACTTGTTTAATAAATTCCACCATCGGTGGACCCCATTCGTGAGATTTTTCAACTACAAAAATAATTTATGAAATTTTCATTCCTATGATTTATAATCCTTCTCCTATTACCTATTGTGAAAAAAACTGTTGCATGTTGTTCTACTGACTCCATAACTTGTCTTGTTTATAAATATGGATACATATAAAAGAGCCATGAATATCCTGTAAAGTGTATCCTTATAAATGGTGCTTAGTTATTTATTATTATTATTAACATGTATTTTTAGAGTGCCAACATATTGTCGCAGCACATGAATTACATACATAGAACATACAGAGTTACACACATAATGATTGGTACTGGTACAAAAGGTGAGCATGGCTCTATGCAAAAGAGCTTACAATCTAAAGGGGAAGTGAATGAGACACAAGGTGTGGGAGTGGGCAAGATCAGAAATAAGCAGGTGAGAGATGCAGCATATGGTATTGCATTTGGTAGCTAAACAGAGTGAGGGTAGGCTTCTCCAAATAAGTGTGTTTTAAGAGATCTTTTGAAAGCAGAAAGGTTGGGAGAAAGTCAGACAGACCATGGGAGAGTTGAGGAGCAGGTCAGTAGAGGAGCATAGTAAGCGGTTGGGTGAGTATCTAGAGATGAGTTCAGAGATGTAGGATGGGGCAGAGTTACATAGTTAGTTAGATCGGGTTGAAAAAAGACCAAAGTCCATCAAGTTCAACCCCTCCAAATGACTGTGTCCACTGAAACATTGCCTATAGGCTACTATGGTATTCAACATGTAGTGAATTTTAATTTTTTTAAAAATACACTAAATATATACTTTCACCTTTTTAGGAAATATGCCCTATTTCTACAGAATCTGCCTATAGAATATCAACAGGTTTTAGGTGGCATGTTGTTCCAGTCACATTTCATGATTTTTTATTTTTTAAAAATTGCCAAAATTCAAGTTTGAAAAACTCATTTGTGAAAATATTCACAATCGCATATTCTTGCTGCAATTTTTTTCAAATGTGTGATAAAAATCTTAATTTTTAATAACTTTGACCAAAGTTGTTTAACAACTGAACACTCCAAATAATATGCTAATGATATGAGCAAGATACCTGATACTACCCAATACAGTGTATAAATGTTAGTGTTCTTCTACAGCTATGTATTGTCCAACATACTGTCATTGTAGAATTGTAGAAAGTAAGACTATATTTAGGGAAAGAAATCATCAATTAATTATTAACTTTTCTAACTAGTCTAATACTGACATTTTTGTTGCTCTTCTTTCCCAGTATTCTGTTTCAATAGATGAAAATATGTTACAACAAGGACTGCTCTTTATCCAAGTATCTGATAAGGATGAAATGTACTCTGACAACTGGGTGGCAGAATTCGAAATTGTATCTGGAAACGATGGTGGTTGGTTTGCAATTGAGACAGATGCTACAAGTAATCGTGGGATATTACACGTTGTCAGGGTAAATCAGTTTTTCTTGTCTATATGAAAAAGAGGAACTTTATATAAACTGATCATTTACTAAACCTCCAAAAAAATACTGGAATATGTTTCTCCAGGGTTTTTTGATAGCATATAACCTGTATTCTGTATTGACCTTGATCCTTTCCTTCTTGCTTTACAGTAGGCATTAGAAATTGCTGTTACCTGCCTTTTATATAAAATTTACATGATTCACCAAACCCCCAAAAAAGACTGTTATGAGTTTTATCCCGGTCTTTTTGTTAGATAGCAAAAAATTTGTTTTTTTATTTTGACCTTGATCCTTTCCTTCTTGCTCTACAGTAGGCCTTATTTTCATTTACAATTGCTGTTACCGTCCTCCACCTTAGCTTCATGTTTGTCCCTATTTCAGTACTGAATTTTAACAGAGAGATGAGAAAAACACACTAGTAATAGAGCAGCTTAGATACAAAAGTCGAAACTTCACATTTATGAAGTTTTATTTAAAAAGTTGGAGTGGTAAATCCACACCTTGAGTTTTTGGTGCAAAAACAATATTTATTTTGTATTTTTACCTTTCTGTTTCATTTTTAGAAACATAATCCAAACAGCTCCAATTGCAAATAATACAAACAGAGATAAATATAAACAGTAGTTCAAAAACAGCAGCACAACATTCCAGTCTTTTTATTTCAAGTTAGATCAAGCCCATTGGTCACCTTAGTCACCTGTCTCTCGTATAATGAAGTGCTACTCAACATGCATAATTAGTTACAACTTCAGCTACTTTCTCTATGCTTGCACAGAGGCCAATGCACTCTGCTTTCTTTTACTAGTACAGGTATAGGATCTGTTATCCAGAATGCTCGGGACATGTGGCTTTCCAGATAAGGGGTTGTTCCGTAATTTGGATCTTCAAGTCTTAAGTCTACTAAAAAATAATGTAAACATTAAATAAGCCCAATACGCTGGTTTTGCTTCCAATAAAGATTAATTATATCTTAGTTTGGATCAAGTACAAGCTACTGTTTTATTATTACAGAGAAAAGGGAAATCATTTTTAAAAATTTGGATTATTTAATTATAATGGAGTCTATGGGAGAAAATCTTTCTGTAATTCGGAGCTTTCTGGATAATGGGTTTCCAGATAAGGGATCCCATACCTGTACCATTAACTTTTTACAAATCAGATATGAAAACTCCAAAGGCTTGCTTGTGTTAGTTCTGTATAATACCATGCAAAGCAGTCTCATTTACTTTCAATTCATGATAATCAACTTTAGACTTCATTCATTGGTCCATATAGGGGTTTATGTAGCTGAAGTCATTGACCCACAAAACCAGATAGCGTTGTAAAGAGGCAGAATAGGAAGTCTTGTAATTCAAAACCATAAAAAAATGTTTACGTACCTGTCTCTGTTCTTGAATCACATATTGGGCCTGATTTTTGTTTGTTTTTATTTGAAAAGCAGTGAGATGTTTCTCTCATTGAATTGCATTTGGCTCTATGGGAAAATCAGGAACTGATTTAGGAAATAAACTTTTCTCATCAAATGGAATCCTACCCACTATTTTTGCTCCTACATTGTGCTGGCTCCGCTTCTGTTTCTTTCCTTTTATTACTTGTTCTGACTGTCTGAAGGCTTCTTCTTCATCTAACTTACCCCATCAATTTATCAAAAAGTATAAAAGCCAGTACACATTTGATATCAGTTGCAATTGGGGTAAAATAATGGAAATGTGTTTGCTTCTGTACAGAAACACATTTAATCCATTTTATTAAATTAGCCTTACATTATATGCCTTATATTATACGCCTTACATTAAATGCCTTACACCTTAGAGGCCCCTTTACTAATAATCAAATTTTGATTTTTATTCCACAAATCTCCAAAAAATGTTGGTCTTCAAAAAAGCTGAAGTTTAAAAACCATGAAAAACTCTAATACAAAACTTCACCAAGTAAAAGTTGTCAAGGTCCTATAAAAGTCAATGGGAGGTGTGCTGATCCGGTTGGACCGCTGTAAATCAATTTATACTTTTAGAGGTTTTCATTTTTTTTCAATAGGAATTGGCTGAAAAACTCTAATTTTTAGAGGTTATTGAGGTATTTGTAATTTTTTATGCAGAGTTCAGCATAATTTTCTGTTTCTACTTTTTTATTCAGACTTTATAATAAATCTTGTGACATTTGTAGTTTTAGAATTTGTAGTTGTGGTTTCAAAAACCATGAAAATTAGATTATTAGGCCCCCATGATATGCTTTTTCTTAATATACTACTCAGTAATGTTAATAATATACTCTTTTTCCTTAAAACTCTATAGCCAATGTGTTAAATAATTTCTATTTTCTATTTAGGAATTGAACTATGAAGCAATGCAAATGATGAACCTTGGCATTATTGTGAGAAACAGGGCCCCTTTCCATTCCTCCATTCTGTCTCAGTACCAAGCGAAGGTGACTAACATTGCCGTTCAAGTTCAAAATGTGAACGAAGGATATGCAGTCATACCACGTCCATTAACTGTGAGCATTCCAGCAGGCCTCACCAGGGAACAGTTGTATAACTATATACTGGTGAAATTGCAGATGGAAAATCTGGACACTGGGGAAATCATATCAAATGCCGCGTAAGTCATTCTCAGAACAGCAGTTCATTTTATCCAAATTAAACAAAGCTGCCCGGGAAAGCACGCTGCTGGGGTCATCCAGTGCAAGTTGTATCTAGCATTTGAGTCATTTGCAGAACACACGTTCAAAATTCATTGGACGCAAGTCTAATGTGCCTATGGACACAACAACTAGAACTTTAGAGTTACCTCAATGTCCATGGTCACAGTAATTCCAGGGTTCCCCAGTGTCAATATACAGTATGTTTGTAAGTGGCTCCTCACATATTATTGTTGAGTAGATATAAAGTAATTATAGATAGAACTATGAGCTGATATTTTACAACCATATATACAGAGTATATATATATATATATATATATATATATATATATATATATATATATATATATATATATATATATATATATATATATATATATATATATATATATATATATATATATAAAAAGACAGATTGGGTCTCTCGCACACCTTCAAAAAATCAAGTACCAGGTGCTGCTGCCAGGTGCTGCTGCCATGTCAATTATTCAGAAATCCATCCATAGAGAGCAGCGCACACTGGAATTTTTTAAAAAGATTTAATTTATTTATCAAATATTAAAAATATATATTACATGTATCGACGTTTCGGTCCCAGACCAGGACCGAAACGTCGATACATGTAATATACATTTTTAATATTTGATAAATAAATTAAATCTTTTTAAAAAATTCCAGTGTGCGCTGCTCTCTATGGATGGATTTATATATATATATATATATATATATATATATATATATATATATATATATACAGTATATATATATATATATATATATATATAACGTGATATTCAAGAGAACCAGCACTCCCATGTATAAAATATTCTCATTTATTTCTGTTGCATCAATGTCCAACGTTTCTGTCCTTGCTAGGACCTTTCCTTTCCTAGCAAGGACCGAAACGTTGGACATTGATGCAACAGAAATAAATGAGAATATTTTATACATGGGAGTGTTGGTTCTCTTGAATATCATGTTTTATATATATCTTAACCTTGCACCCCGGCTATACAAGCCACAACAGTGTGCCTTGGAGTGTGGATACTCACTGGAGTGTGATATATATAATATATATATATACACTATATATATGTGTCTCAATATCTTTTCTTTTCCAACAGGTTTACTACAGATGAAAATGGTAGCAAATGGTTATTTATTGATGACCAGGGGAATGTCAGACTTATAGGCGATCTTCCTCGTGACACCACTGGCACCGGCCCTGTCACTGGCAGCGGCTCAGGCTCTGGCTCTGGATCCGGCACCAACACTGCAGTCATCTTTGGAACAGACAACAGTAATTTAGCTTTGCTATCATTTTCATTATAGTTCTTATGCATTTTCTCTCCTGTTAAGGCTAAGGGCACACTAGGTGGATGATCAACTTTTCACCACCTGCATGTGGTACGCATGCTGAGATCCGTTCCTATCCACACCTTCGTGTAGCTCCAATGGCATCATCTATGTACAGCTACACTGAGCTGATTTTCCCCCAAAATGTATACTTTTACGTTTCTAAACCAAAATCCGCTCAGTGTTCCTGCAGATAAGTGATGTCGTCATTGGACCCACACAAAGTAGCAGATTGGAGCTGATTCACTTTATCTTCCTCCATATAGTGAACAAAAGCAGATTATCCATGTAGCATTGTACCTTGACATTGTATCTATATTTTTAAGGGAATTTTAATGTTATTGAGACATTGAGAAAGATTTTTCAAAGGTTGGGAAAAATGTCCTACCCTTCACTACTTTTTTTAGAATTGAAAATATTTTGATCATCAAAATATTTTCCAACCTTTTTCTTATCAGGCTTTGAGTAGCGAAAAGCCCAAACTGAAAAGTTGTGTACTGTGTGGGAAATTGATCACAATTCAAGTGGGAAAGTAATGCAGTTTAAAACATTTTCACACCTTTTTTGCTCAGAAAAAAACTAGGAAAAATGTTGATACATTTTTTTATTTAGGAAAATAAATGCATGGGTACCATGATAAATATGAGAAAATTTCCTGAAAACTTGAATATGTTTTGCTGGTGATAGAAGGTAATAAATCTAACTGATGTTTACACATCATGCATCTTAAAGGACCAGTAACATCAAAAAAAATTTTAAACAAATTTGTTAGTATATGGAAAAAAAATACCATGACAAATGAAACTTTAAAAAAGCAAAGTCTTTATTAAGAAATAACTTACCGAAACTCCGCTTGCGCTCCTCTTCAGAAAGCGATCGGGCGATCCTTCGTGCGGCGCTAGATTTCTCCTCCCTACCTTCCTTATAGGAAATAGCCAGGGAGGAGAAATCGAGCGACGCTTGATGGATTGTCACCCTGTCGCCTTTTCAGAAGAGGAGCGGAAGTGGAGTTTCGGTAAGTTATTTCATAATAAAGGCTTTGTGATTTTAAAGTTTAATTTGTCTTGGTCATTTTTTTTCTATGTATACTAACGAGTTTTTAAAAAAAAATGTATTTTGATGTTACGGATCCTTTAAGATTAGAGAGTCAATTTAACAGCACTAGGTGCAAGCACGATGCATGTTAATGGGAGAAAATCAGCAAGCAATACACATTGTGCTTGCTCATTCTAAACATGATTTTGGTGCAGAGCAGCTGTGCTCTGAACCCTTGTTGCAGTTATACTTAGGGAGGGATTTAGCTACATTTAAATTAGGATTTTTTTTTTCAACAAATCCTATTTTTTGCAGTAAAACGTGTAATCATGCTATTTATTAAGAGCAAAAAAATAGTAACGACCGAATGTAAAGCCATCTAATAGCTGCCAATATCATGTAAAAGTCATATAATTCACAATTGTGATGAGTCTGGCACAAAGGACCAAATACAATATTAAGGTACAAATTGTAAATTCTAATTCGAATTTTCAAGTTGGATTTTTCGTCAAAACTCACAAATTCAAGTTGGGAATAATCCAAACATGAATTCAAGATTTATCATACCTTGGGAACAACTTGAATTCGATAGTACACCACTTTAAACCTGCCGAGTTTATGTAGAAGTCAATGGCATAGGTCCAGTGACCCATTTGAAGATGTTAAAAGTCTTTAGACATTCAAGTTTTTTCTTAAATAAGATCCCATTCAAGTTTCGAGGTCATTCGAGTTCATTTGAGGTTAAAAAAAACTCTATGGGTATATTTACTAAACTCTGAATACTATAAAAACCTAATTTTTAATGGAAAAATAAAAACACAATTTTTTTGAGATTTATTATACCCCGAGGATGCAAAAAGTCAGAATTTGTATATCCGGCATCTCAGACCTGACAAGGTTGCATATAAGTCTATGGGAGAAGTCCCAAAGATATTTTGATCTGTGATGGGATTCGTGCAATATCTAAAAATCTAAAATTTTGTGATTTTCAGGCAAAAATCTGAGTTTTCAGGGGGAAAATCCTAAAAATTCATACGATTCGTTATTTTCACTATTTTTTGTTTTTTTTTTCACACAAACAAAGTTATCGGGAAAGTGTTTTAATAAATAAGTCGAAAAAACCTGTGCAGATTTGGTCAGAATTCTTTTCAGAAAATACTGAGATAAATCGACCATTGATAAATGGGCCTCCCCAACTTGACCTTTGATAAATCTACCCCTAAATGTGCAGCACTCACAGGCTCAAGCAGAGATTTTAGGCCCACCCTACACCTGTGCTGCCCCTCCTATATGAAGCACTGCATGCATAGATATTTCTTTGTATGTCCTTTCATGGAGTTCAAAGAGATGGTCAGTGAATGAAGGTTCATTGATTGTCGGCGTACAACCCGCCCCCCACCAAATAACTAAGCCCTTTTATCTTTGATTGTCTATCATCCGAATACATCTTGCCTGCAACACTTTGCTTGGGGTCATACCAAAGGATCTCTTTATGGATGTAGCAGCTTGTCTCTTATTTTCAACAAAGGACATTTCTGGGGTGGTTCATTCTTGGCAACTTGGCAAGACAAGTTCATATATTAATACTCCCTCACCTTCTATTACATGAACCAGTGTCAGAAACCTGTTGTTTGATATGAGAAGCCAAGAGGCCAGTAGGCCACAATATAAAAAGTATCCAATGCAAAAAATATATATCATTTGCCAAATGTATTTCAGGTGATCCAACCCGAACAGTTACTACCACACTTACTGTGAATGTCACAACGCCTTCCTGCCCTGTGATTAATTCTCAGCCAAGGACAATATGTTCAAGAAGTCCCCAGATTGTTCTTCAGGCAGATGATGGTGCTGGATTTTCCACTGCTCCTTTTACATTCAGTCTTGTGTCGATATCAGATAACTCACCATTTACCCTGACAAGAATAAATGGTAAGAGTGTTATATTATATAGAATATATACGTATGACTCAAATATGTGTTAAACACAATTTAAGATGTTAGTTAAAACTTTTATTTATGTTTATATCTTAATCTCTCTATTACAGTTGTTTTAGATTAAACAAGGGATTAATTTGTTGATTGGTATTTGCTTAGTGATGTCATTTATGTGCAAAGGCAAGAAGTACTGTACAGAACTAGGGATGGGCGAATTTGACCCGTTTCGCCAAAAATTTGCCGCCGGCGAAATGACGCAGACGCCCATTAAAGTCTATGGGCGTCAAAAAAAAATTTTGTCGCGCGTCTTTTTATTTTGACACACAACTCCATACAAGTCTATGGGCGTCATTTTTTCGGCGAAACTAGGCGAAAAAATTCGCCCATCCCTATACAGAACACCTAAGGACCTGGAAGATTGTTCACCAGGGAAAAAGAGAAATACTGAGCTGACAATAGCAGGCACCACTAATTAGCCTTCTTAATGGACTTCGGAAGACTTCAAGGTGCAACCCAAAGTCAATTAATAAAAACAGTTTAAAAAGTCACAGTGAAATAGGCTATTTATAAACTTCTATTGTAGACAAAAGAAGCAAAACTCTGAATTTGCCTGTATATAAAATCATGTATGCCAGAGTAAGTGTAATATTTACTCTAGTGCAAAACATTGAAATCCCCAAAACACAGGGCAATGCTGAAAGAATATTAAAAATGGAGGCTTTAAAACAAATCATTTCGAGTAAACATCTACAAGCATTACGCAGACTTAATAACCTTCTAAATATTAGACCTACCCCCTGTACTTGATGAAAGATCTCTGGCAGTAATCCAAATGAGATCTTAAACTGTTCATAGAATTATTATAATCACTCAGCCAGTATTTATACATTACAATCACTTGGGCTATGTATCAGGGCAAAAAGCATTCAATTATGCAGGGAAAAATAAATGAAAAGTGGATAAGTAGTATGTTGCTGGTTCCACATGAACTGTAAGGATTATAGCCAGATTTATGGGTTGGCATTGCAATCACTGGATTCTTCTATTTGTAGAAGACATTTACTTAAAACTGATCTCTTACCATTCTCACCACCTTCAGAGCAATTTAGAAATTAGAGGACATCCAACAAACTTCATGGTTTTATTATTATTATTATTATTATTATTTTATTTCTATAGTGTCAAAATGTTCATAACCCTAGACATTATACTTCACGCAGTACCTGCCCCAATGGAGCTTTAAATCTAAGGACCCGACCACATACTCGCACACTGTGGTCAGTTTTATCAGGAGCCTATTAGTAGTGATGAGAGTTTTTTTTTCACAAACCATAGATTCGCCATCTGTGAATTTTTTTGTGAAAAAATTTGCCCCGACTAAAAAGTTGCAGAGACAAAAAGTCGCCATAAGAAAAAGCGCCCATTGACTTTAATGCATTTGGACAAAAAAGTCTATGAGACAAAAAAAAGCCACAACAAAAAAATCACATTGACTTTAATGCATTTCGAGCGGGATACTTGTCTTGTGTAAAAAAAAAAAAAACTTGATTCCCTTTGACTTCAATGCGTTTTGCAAATTTTTCCGCAGTTTTAAAGAATTTTTCTGGGACACGAGACAGATTCGCTGATCATTACCTTAGCATTGGCCTTTCTGTATGTTTTTGAAGTTGTGAGAAACCTGGAGTACCAATATTAAACCCATATTATGTACCTGGTGAAATCAAACCTGGGACCCAATTTCTGCTAATTACTGTGCCACTAAACAATAGAGATGGCGCGAACTGTTCGCCGGCGAACTTGTTCGCGCGAACATCGGGTGTTCGCGCTCGCCGGAAGTTCGCGAACGTCGCGCGACGTTCGCCATTTTGGGTTCGCCATTGTTGGCGCTTTTTTTTGCCCTCTCACCCCAGACCAGCAGGTACATGGCAGCCAATCAGGAAGCTCTGCCCTGGACCACTCCCCTTCCCTATAAAAACCGAAGCCCTGCAGCGTTTTTTTCACTCTGCCTGTGTGTGCTGAAGAGATAGTGTAGGGAGAGAGCTGCTGCCTGTTAGTGATTTCAGGGACAGTTGAAAGTTTGCTGGCTAGTAATCGTTTTGATACTGCTCTGTTATTGGAGGGACAGAAGTCTGCAGGGGTTTGAGGGACATTTAAGCTTAGGTAGCTTTGCTGGCTAGTAATCTACCTTCTACTGCAGTGCTCTGTATGTAGCTGCAGATTTTTCAGATACATTTTTGCCCTTGATCCCCCTCTGGCATGCCACTGTCCAGGTCGTTGCACCCTTTAAACAACTTTAAAATCATTTTTCTGGCCAGAAATGTCTTTTTTAGATGTTAAAGTTCGCCTTCCCATTGAAGTCTATGGGGTTCGCGAACCGTTCGCGAACCGCTCGCATTTTTGCGCAAGTTCGCGAATATGTTCGCGAACTTTTTTTCCGACGTTCGCTACATCCCTACTAAACAACCTCCAGTTTGCTGAATTTCCCCATAGTTACAGTATGCTTATGTGATCTTTAGTTATGCCACCCTTTGCTTGGGAGTCCAGCAGGAGGTGGGACTAATGACATTGGGGCAGTGGATGATATCAGGGGAAGGGTGGGTGACATTTCGTGGGGTGGGTCTATGACATCAGGGGTGGGATTATGCAAATGTCCTTTAACACTGCATAATAGAAATGATGCGTCCTCGATTGCATCGCTTTTAACATATTGGACACAAAACAGCACACAGCTCTCTGTAAAAACATGGCAACTTACAGCTGGAAATTGCACTTTGCACAATGCAATATGTTTTGAATGAGACTTTAAAGGGATTCTGTCACGATTTTTATGATGTAGTTTTTATTTCTAAATTACACTGTTTACATTGCAAATAATTCACTGTACAATATAAAATTTTATTTCTGAACCAGCAAGTTTATTTTTTTTTAGTTGTAATATTGGTGTGTACACAGCAATCTCAGGTCATTTTGCCTGGTCATGTGCTTTCAGAAAGAGCCAGCACTTTAGGATGGAACTGCTTTCTGGCAGGCTGTTGTTTCTCCTACTCAACGTAACTGAATGTGTTGCAATGGGACCTGGATTTGACTATTGAGTGCTGTTCTTAGATCCACCAGGGAGCTGTAATTTTGTGTTTGGGAGCTGCTATCTGGTTACCATTGTTCTGTTCTGTTAGGCTGCTGGGGGGGAGGGGTGATATCACTCCAACTTGCAGTACAGCAGTAAAGAGTGACTGACGTTTATCAGAGCACAAGTCACATGACTGGCGGCAGTTGGGAATCTGACTATATGTCTAGCCCCATGTCAGATTTCAAAATTAAATATAAAAAAAAACTGTTTGCTCTTCTGAGAAATGGATTACAGTGCAGAATTCCGCTGGAATTTTTTGAAAAAAACATGTATTTTCATGACAGTATCCCCTTAGGTATGATATTTTTGAATAGCCCCAAATCAGCTAGTTTAACTTTACAGCATATCAGAATTCATCTATTAATTATTGACCTTTTACTGCAGATACAAGTGGAATGTTAACTACACAAAATACAGATCCCCGCAATGTTACTGTTCAAATTCAAGTTACAAACAAAAATGGTCAGAGTTGTTCCATACCTGTAAGTATCTTACTGCAAATTTGCCAGTGTGTAGACAACACAGACACCTGCGGAGGTGTAGGATTAATAAAAGACAATCGAAGTGTTGCACTGGGCCCTGCAGCCATTGGACTTTTGATCATGGGATTTTTAGCACTTTTATGTAAGTAATTTTTTTTTCTAATTATTCTTACTTATATGGTATTCAAATAAAAAATTAACACGAACTATCTGAATAAATCATCCAGCATTCTATAAGTTATTTATGTAGCTATTGCCCTAGCTCCCAACCCATCGTGCAAATTAATTTATCAATACTAGGGAGATATGTACATACTTTATCATTGACAGTCAAATTCTACTTGATATTAAATCCCCGAAGCCATCTGTGAGATGATTAAACAAGTTAGCCAATTAGGGTTTAGACTGAGATAATGCTAGAGCTGGACATTGATGTGGCTACAGTTTCAGACAAGGTTTTGTTTACAAACATCCCTTCATGGAATGCAGCTTGGAATATTTAGCTACTATAATTTATAAAATAAAGTTACAGTATATGCTGCTGCACTCATCCCATTTCTGTGCCCTAAATTCTATTGGTGTACTTTATTTTTTTTACTGACAGTGGCACTGCTATTACTGCTGCTCTGCTCGTGTGGCTCTGCAGCAAAGAGCGCATTTATTCCTGTAGCAGATGAATATGGCGGCGCATATCGACCATGGGGGACTGAAGGAGCAAAACCTGAAGATGTGGTGAGTTGACATGTATTCCTTGACTCTGTCTTTGCAGTAACCATAGACATAATCCTCATTCTTAGAGGGTCAATAATACTGAAAAATTTGCCATGTGCATTTATATAGATGGGCAGATTTATCAAAGGTCGAATTTCAATTTCATGTGAATTTCTTTTACGCTAATAAATATCAAATCTACGTACAACTCGAATGGGAGGTTATTGAAGAAGAAATTCAAACGTCTAATATTCAATCGAATAGGAATTATCCGAAAATTCGATTTCTATTCAATTTGCATTTGTTTGGCATTCCATTTGCATTCGATTCAAGTTTTCCCTCTGAAAAAATCCTCAAATGTCAGGAAGCCTATTAACATCTCCAAATGAACCTCTGCCATTGACTTGTATATGGACTGAACAGGTTTTGATTGTTTTTTTTTGGTCTAACAGGTCCATTTTCGATCTAATAGGTCCATATTTGGACAAATTCGAACCGTACGAATCAGGGAAATATCGCAATCGATCGAATTCAGTTTGAAGCTTTTCCCCAAAAAAACTTTGATTTTTCAAAGTCCACCAATTGACTCCAAATGGGTTCTAGGAGATCCCTCATAGGCTAAAACAGCAATTCGGCAGGTTTTAGATGGCGAATGGTCAAAGAACATGATAAATTTCGATATTCGATTTTTCTAAAAAATTTTCAAATTCTAATCGAATTTAGACTATTCCCTAGTCTGAAATATTTTTTATTTACTGAGAAAATACTGCATCAAAAAATGTCAACTCAAATGAAAATATATTTTATTTTGTCTGTGTATATGTTACGGTTTTGTTACATTCCAGTAAACAGCTGAAATAACAAATAAAAAAAACAAACAAATACAAAAAGTATTGTAGAAGTGATACCTATATTGGTTAACAATAAAAATACATTGCAAGCTTTCGGAGCACCAACGCCCATTCGTCAGGCAAAATACAAATGAAAGCTAGAAAGGCACAGCATATATACTGTTAGATCAGTGAAAGGTATTCATGGGCAATAAATTAGGAAGTTACAGATAGATAGAGATCAATTGTAGAGATAATGCATAGCTGGAAACTGGAAGTCTAGTATAAAAGGGGCATTCAAAGGATGCATTACCCTACAAAAAATAGTATAGGTATACAGGTATGGGACCTGTTATCCAGAATGCTCGGGACCTGGGTTTTTTTTCCAGATAATGGTTATTTCCGTAATTTGGATCTTCATGCCTTAAGTCTATTAGAAAATCATGTAAACATTATATAAACCCATATAAAGGCTGGTTTTGCTTCCAATAAGGATTAATTATATCTTAGTTTGGATTAATTACTGGGTACTGTTTCTGGATAATGGATCCTATATCTGTGTAAGCAGATGAATACTTTTTCCTGCTCTCGTTCTAGATGTGTCAGTGGCACTCATCTTATACTGAATGGAGATGGTTTTCCGTGGTTCCGCCACTGTCTGTAATTACATTTATTGTAGGAAGTGTTCTAAGAACAAATCTACAGTGGGAGATGTTGGGCATTGTGGCTGCCACATTTTACTAGTCAAAACAAAGAACATAAAAACACTCAAACTGCCCTGCTTTGTCCCCTAGAGGAAATACAGGTGCCTATGTTTTTCAGCCATTTTATGAGTCAATGGAAGAGATTGTGATGATGTGTTCGGATGTGGATATATGGAGCTAGTACTTGCCGCACAGGAGAAGTAAACTCCCTATCAAGTATATTTGCAAAATAAAGAAAGAAAGCAAATACAAAACTTTCCTTTGACTATAGTGGTAAGGATATTTAGTAAAATAAATTGTTTTTTTGTTTTCTTGTACAGGATGTGACCAATTTGCTTGTAAGTTCAGGTGCTCCAGAATGTTATGGTGAGTTAAAGAAAGCAGATATACTGAATATACTACTAACATCAACTTTGATATTATATAGATATTATTGGTTTACTGTGATCGGCACACTAACAGCACCAACAGCAAAGAAAATAAAATGCCATTGTGACACCACAAAATTTTTTGTTTCTTACATTATTTCTATGATGTAGACATTTTCAATGCAATTTTTCAAAAATAATTTCTGGAACACTTTATTGCTAATTATTATATACTGTACAATATGACACACTAAATGGTAATGCTCAGGACTCTATGGGGGGGTGTGAATTTTCTCCTCACCTAATGTCACCACAATGTTGCCAGGTGTGTATATATATATATATAGCTCCATATTTACTAAAATTGAGAATTGTGGTGAATTTTCTCCTGGTGAAAATTCTCTGTAAAAATTCACCAGTATATTTCTCCATACAATAGTAGTAGGGAAAATTCTTTAGAGAATTTTCTCTGAGAAATTTTTTTGCGGTGGAAAAAAGTAGCATGGAAAGGGCAATGTTGACTGTGATATAAAAGTGGCTGCGCTACCTTTATAATGGGAGATCGCCAGCCTGAACCTGACGAAATACACTTTAGCGAAAAGGGTAGCATTCGCACAGTAATAAATTATTATTGGTAGAGAATTTTCACTGGCGGAATAGTGAGAAAGTTCTCTAATGCTGAGGTTTTTTGCTTGTGAATTGTCCTCTTCGCCATTTAGTAAATAGGCGATGTTGTTGCGAATTGTCTTTTTGACAAATTTTCTTGAAACATCCACAATTCACCCTTTAGTAAATGTGCCCCTATAACTGCACACTAAGGGGGTTATTTATCAAAGTCCGAATTTATCTCAATATTTTCTGCTCAAATCGGCTCGGGTTTTTTAAGTTTATTTATTATTACGTTTTCCCGGAAATTTGCATTGCAGGAAAAAAATACGATTTTCATATTTTCGGTTTTTTCCATACGATTTTCAAGATTTTTTCGGAATTTTCACCCAAAAACTTTGAGGTACTGCATGAAACCCAGCGCACATCAAAAAATCATTGGGACTTTTCCCATTAACTTATATGCAACCTCGACAGATCTGAGATGCCCCTGAATGGTTTATGAAGTTTTCACTCCTATGAGGACACCCAGAATATGCAGCCAAGTTAGACCAAGTTAAGTCATATTTTGTATATTGCATCATTTAGCGGGTTGCTCTCTCGTGTTGGTCGTATAGAAAAAAAGAGCATCCAAACCTCTAGGTTCTACACTACAATGAAAGAAGGCTTGGCAGTTAAAAAAGGAATGCCAATGTCTTTCAAAAGGTTGCACTTATTAGTAGTAGTCTTCTACCTCTAGCACTGTTTCCTGGTAATAATCCCTGTGCAAGCTCACCTGCAGTGCTTTCCCATTCAATGGCTATAATAACATGCCGTTGACCTTACAGATGCTAGACAAATCTCCAGTATCTATATTCATCTTCATCTGGAGTGTAAGAAGTCTAGTTTCTGTCACTGTCTTAAATTTCTAAATTGCCATTAGATTAACAAAACAGGGTAGTTCAGTGGCATTTTAAAGCAATATTCTCTAACACATAAACATGTTCTTTTGAGGAATATTACAAATTAAATATGTAAATGTTTTTGACACATCACATAAGAAAATTATTTTTATCTTCAGATGTGAGCTCACACAACTACATATCTGGGGGAGGACTGGAATCAACAACAGCGGCAACAACAGCAGCAACAGCTGCAGCAGGTGGCTTTGGAAGTGCAGGGGTTCATTCCAGATCTTTTGGCACAGGACTGGGTACAGCCACTGCAGTGGGCACTGGGGCAGGACTGATTGGAACTGGTTTGGGAATACATGGATTTTCTGGAGAAAGCAATGCCGCAGGGTCGTTTACTGGAGCAATGTCTTCACACTACAGAGATGGTGGCACCATTAATACAGCTTTTGTGGAAAACTACATTACAGAAGTAAGAGACAACCCCATCAAAATGAAAAATATTATATTTAAGAGTTCCAGCAGAGACCAGCAAGTCATCTGGTCAAAGAAGCAGGAAGCTGTAGTTCAGCAATATACAATAGTAAAAGCCCCAAGTCAGTGACTACTGTTCTGATGTATGATGATCTGTAACTACCTTTAGAATGTTGAACGTTAGGACATTTTCTATTAGCCTTATTTTAAATACCATTTATACAATTTAAATAATATACTATAATAGCACAGGTCAATATAAAAACTCATTTTGAATGAAATTACTATTTTTATTTTTAGAAATCGGAAGCCTACGCCAATGAGGATGAAAGTCGACCAGCAAATGATTGCCTTTTGATTTATGATAATGAAGGTGTGGGAAGCCCTACTGGGTCTATCGGATGCTGCAGTTTTATTGACGAAGACTTGGATGACAGCTATTTGGACAATTTGGGACCAAAATTTAAAACTCTGGCAGAAATATGTTCTGGTAAAAAACCTGAGCCTTTGCCGAGTGCTAAAGAACCAAAAGTAGTCACTAGCATTCCAACAGTAGAGCCTGACATTAGCTTTTCATTAAATGATGTTTCGAATTTCCGGGAAATGTCACCTGCCCCTGTTACTAGTTCTACCTATGTTACTGAAAGCTTTTCATCCTCCAACCTGCCACCTGCTAAACCCATTCAGGATCCTAGTAATGTTGTAGTAACTGAGACTTACACAACATCTGGTCCTGCTTTGAACCCCTCTGCATTTACTTTTGAGCCGCATGTTCAGCCTAACATCTATGTGACAGAGAGAGTGGTTGGGTCTACTTCAGGAGTGAGAAGTGCATTTCCTGAAATAACCGATGGCTCCAATGTTATTGTGACGGAAAGAATTATGCGCCCTGCTTCTGGGGTGCAAGATTTTGTAAATATACAAGACAACGCAAATGTTGTACTACGGGAGAGAATGATAGCACCTAGCACTTCAAGGTTGTCTGGGTCTTTCAATTTTCCAGATTTAAGCGAGGGTCAGAATGTGGTTGTCACTGAAAGAGTGATACAGCCCATCTCCAATGTTCAAGGAAATGTAGATATACGCTCTGATCTGATGGATGGACAGAATGTTCTTGTAACAGAAAGGCTGATACAACCAGTATCCAACGTTTCAAGCGGTAGAATCATCCATCCTGATCGAGTGGGTACACAAAATGTAATAGTGACAGAAAAAACAGTTCGATCTGCCCCGGCTATACAAAGCCGTGTACTAAGCCCTGAACCCTTACTCAGTGTTGGATCCACATCCCCCAATGTCACTCGCAGTAGGGTTACTACATACAGCACCGTCCAGTCTGCTCCAGGTGTCCAAAACCATGTGCTAAGCACTGAACCCTTTCTAACACAAACGGTTGGATCCACTTCCCCCAGCGTCACTCGCAGTAGAGTCACTAAGTACAGCACCATGCAGTATTCCAAATAATACACCTTTTGTCATATTTGTTTAAAGATTTGAGATATAATAGTGTATCAGTATAAAGCTTGTTTTGAACCCCATAACACAACTGATACACTGGCTACAGCCTCTGCTAACAAACTGGGTTTTCTTATACATTTATTGTAGGAAAACCTTTATACATACAGTGAAACCTCAACTTCACATCCCCTCATTTTAAGTTTTCCCCTAATTTTACATAATTTTCTATTGTGTGGATCCACCTTTACATTGTGCATAATACATTTTCCCAGATTTTTCTAGTCCCCTGTAAAATGGGGTTCTAATGTATTCATGATTCATACACCATACATCATATTCAGTTGTAATTATCAAAGAATATCCAAATAGGTTCTGTCCAATCCTAAATATTTGGATTGTTCCTTAAATTCTTATAGAACCAGAAATGTTCTAGTTTCAGAGTTATTTTGTTACATAATAAGAGCTGCACTAGAGTTAGAATTGTATGTAATCAGGCTATGTATTTTCAGTAGTCCCAATTAAAGTACATTATTACATTTTTTAAAAATGTTGTAATGTTTCTGGAACCAAATTAGTTCCAGCTGGTATTTCTGTACAGTGTGTAAATGGGATTTGTCATACAGATAAATACAATTGTACCAGATTCTTCAGGTCGTATAAGATTTTAATAAACTGAGGTTAATTCGCTCAGTTTATCAAAATGGACAAATACACTGCTTCAAGGAAGAAAGCATTCCCGTATACAGGAGATCTATCAAACTTCTCAACAGCAGCTCAAGAGCTATAAACCTCAGTAATACATTTTGCTACGGTTTCCCATTAAAGTTCACTTGTAACATTTGATCTGCTTTGTCATGAAAAATAAACCAATTGTATTTATTTGGTTTAGGTTATTGGCTTTCTATTTTGCTTTGTTTGCCATGCTTAGTTATTAGAACTTTGTATATTTTTTTTTTTCTAAAAAGGGGGGAACCGCAAGATTTGCCTTTGCTTGAAGTATCTTTTCACATATCATAAAAGCTATTCATTTTTAGATAGAAATATGAAACAGCCTTCTTTCTTTTTATCGTGCTAATTACTATTAAATATTTTTTGGTAGCAAACGTTCTTGTTTATAAATGAACCAGGACAAAGAAGGATTTTATTTCTCTTCCTCCATTTTATTTTATTTCATTATACTATGCCACATTCTCTCACCACTGACTGCTTTATTTCCCTAATTGAAGTAAATAAGCAAATGGCCTTATTTTCCCCTAAAAATGTATCAAAGTACGAAAAGATGAATTGAAAACCTGTCACCAGATCACTTCGTAACTTGTGCATTCCTATTGCAGTCCAAATAATGTTTATATAAAAGAAACATCAGTGTGGAGTTACTAATATAACACATGGGAGAATATAAAAAATAATAAATATACTGTAATAAAGTTAGACTGAAAAAATTTGCATTTCACAATGTAACGGTGCAATTGGATCAGTACAGCTCCCATTGACTTTTATAGAACCTTGACAACTTTTACTTGGCATTTTTAGTTTTGTATAAGTGGTTTTCATGGTTTTTATACTTAATATATCTCAAATGTTTAGAGCTTTTTTTAAAAAAATAGGAAAACCACACATTTTTAGAGTTTTTTTTTGGAAAAAACGAAACTTGATTGTTAGTAAATGAACCCCTTAATATCTTTGATTGAAAATTTCCAATAAAGTTGCCCACATCTTATCCTCTGAAATGTATGCAAAACTGCACAAAGTTTTAAATTAAAGTGTAAAGTGGCTTATAGCAATTAATATTACATAGAGTTTTTTTAAATGTTTTTTTCTATAGGCAGCATTTATTACAATTCCTCAGATGTCCAAGAATTGTCCAATAATTCAATAGAAGTAGTTAGAAGATGTTTATTAACAAATAAAGCTATTGCTTTAGCATAAAGCCTTTTTATTTTGATTCAACTGTCTGAGCACATCTTGTCAAAGACCGGGGACAAAAAATAAAAGGTTTTGTGCTGTAAATTTTAGGTCCCTGCTTTGTAAATAAAAGCCCCTGGTAAATATTCAAAATCTCTCTGTCGGTCTTTGTTTAAAGATCAAAAGAAAAGTAATTATGTACAATAAAATATGTTTGGTAAATCTGTGTTTGTATTTTATAGAAAATATTGATAACTTTTAAATAGAAAAATGTTTTAGGTTTTTTTTGAGAGGTTCAATAAAAGCAGAATATCTTGAATCAGACATTTCTCTCCAGACATTTGAACAAAACATACAAATACTCAATATACAGCAAGTGTGTTTATTGTCAATGGATGCATGTGTTGTGTGTGTGTGTTTAGGTGTGTGTATGCAATATGTTGGCATGTGATTTGTTTGTCTGGAAGTGTGTATTTATGTGCACACATGTGTCAGTGAAGATGACCAACCAGAGGATGATCAACCAAAGGTAACTAAGAAGTCAATAGTAGGAGTTGTTATGTACAACTGGGATTGTCCAAAGAAAATGGAAAGAAATATTTCTGCTTCTTTGTCTCTTCTGTAAGAGAGATTTTAGTTCTAGTTAGGTAGAGTTCCACCAATGCATTTAAAATGATCCAGCCATCTCAGGGGAAGTTATAGGTGTCCATTGCACTTCCTGTTATAGTCCAAAAGTATATTTATATGCAGATAGAAGTATTATGGGAAATCATCTTGAATATGTGCCTTATGGCATCATTTTCGGTTAATACCCTTATAGGTTAGTTCTATTTTTAAGATTACTCTTACAGATAAATAGGTTGCCCAATCAGTGATCAAAACATGTAATATAAATAAATGCAACCTTAAATATTCAGTGATTTAAATGTAGTTACATTTTTTTAAAACTCCAGTTCACTCTATACCACACTATACACTACAAATGCAGAATGTGTATAAATATTATTTATACACCGAGAATATACATTTGTATATGAGCAGCTATATTCATCCTGAAGGACTGTTTAAAGTTCAAATGAGTTGGAGGAACCATTGACAGTGAGAACTTGCTTCTGTCCGACCTTGTACATTATTACCCTTCATTATTTTGTACCCATATAATTTTGGGTTATTTCTTCCAGTCCACGCACTGCTTGTTATTTTTTTAATTTATCATCCAGTCTCCATTTTTTGGGTACACGTGTCATTTCATTTCAGTTGTTATCTCTCCTCTGATTTAACAGTTTCTGCCAAAAAATTACAGCAGTAAACTTATTCTTAGCACATTTGCTCAGTTTACAAGATTCAGTGCAGTCCTTTATCCCAGTAAGGATACTACCAGAAAGGATTCCATCACAGAAATGCACACGTTTTGGCAGTGAAAGTACTTGGTCCAGAAGGAGTACAATATAGTTTGGCATCGCCATTAATAGTGTAAATAACTAATCATCAGTGAGCGAGAGTCAGAACAGTGGTGTAACTATAGAGGAGGAGGCTGAGGGCCCAGACTGCAGAGTCTGCTGTATCAAAATGTTCCCTCCCCAGCCATTCTACTTCCTAAAAATTTGGTGGGCAGGTGCTTATACGCCAGTGGGGTCAGAGCAGGGAAGGGTAGGCAGGTAGGTTGTTGTACACTCGGGGCCCTTCCATATAGTTAAAACGTGGAAATTAAAACCTGAGTCAGATATCGCAGGGCCACAAACATTGTTTTGACTATTTGGCATGCCATTTTATAAGATATTACAAAGCAACTCCTGAATATCAAGGAAGAATAGTAGGCCAAATTCATATAATATGCAAGTTTCGCCTCTGCCTCTGTATTACAGGTATGGAAACCTAATTATTTCTCAGGTGGAAGTCATTTAATATTTTCAGCTTATATAGTAAGTAATTTTCTTCATGTCGGTGTTGAATATTTATGCAAACAGCTCATTCATTTTTTTGAAATACTTGCTTCTAAAATTAAACATTCATTAGAAAATTATCTTGGAATTTCAGTCCTTTGAAATGTGATGTATCCTATTGTAGAACCAGTTATTTAGTAAAATGCGAGACGTGGTCAGTATTGTGAATATGTTTGCAAGGCACAGTATTTGTAAAAAAATACTAACCCGGTATGTGTTTTATAATAATGCCTAATTCAGTACTAACAATTATTCCACATCCAAAGGTGCCTTTCACCTCTACTAACAAAGACGTTTGTCATTACAAAAGAAAGAAATGTAATCACAATGGTGAGGTGTGTGAACTTTTTCCTTCAGAGAAATTTCATAGCTAAGATAATAGCATTAAAAGTAGACCTTACCCTTTAACGTAGACATTGACTTTCTAGTAAAAAGAGCTGGAAATAATGTACATTGTCCTTTAATTGCATGCAAAATCAGTTACTGAGCACAATGCCAAAATGTAATATATATACATTATACTGTGATGTTTCTGAGATAATAAAATAACTCATCACTATCCCCATTACACCAATCTGTCTCTCTAAGGGTCAGGGCATACACTCAGATTCGGGGGGAGACTAGTCACCTGGTGACAAATCTCCTTTTCTTCAGGGTGACTAATCTCCCTGAACTGCCTCCCGCCGGCTAGAATGTAAATCAACGGCGGGATGGCACTCGGAGCGCTTCGTCTTCCAAAGTCCCCCAAAGTTTCCTTGTGAAGCAACTTTGACCTAAAGCCTGGATTAAGGGTCACGGCACACACTCAGGAGATTAGTCTCCCGGTGACAAATCTCCACTTCTTTGTGGCGACTAATGTCCCAGAACTGCCTCCCAGAACAGTCGGCTACAATGTAAATCGCTGATGGGAGGCAGTTGGGGGAGATTAGTCTCTCTGAAGAAGAGCAGATTTGTCACCGGGCAACTAATCTCCCCAAATCTGAGCGTGTGCACTGAACCTAAATCCAGGCTTTAGGTCAGAGTCAGTTTACATCTAGACAAAAGAAGCATAGACCAATGATGTGTTAAAGCTGTTTATCAAACAAATGATTTAGACACAGAACATGCATGCACACAGAAAGATTGCTGAGGTGGTTGGTCTAAGGGAGAGGACTTCACTGATGTGGTCCTCATTAAGATTTTTACCTCAACCCAACTCAACACATATGGATGAAGTGGAATGCTTATACAAGCCAGGTCTGATCTTCAAACATCATACCCAACTTCTTATAGAAGCAAATTCAACAATGGATTGTTTACTGTAAAACTTGTCTGGTGGCATATGTAGTTTATTGAATGTAGTCATTATAAAAAGTACTGCCCAGTCTGGGAGAAAGGGCAAATCTGGTAAGAATCATGTCATCTTTGCACAAAGGTGAATTAGATACAGCCTCTTTAATTAAGTCCACTAAAAACTGTGATAGTCAGGTTGGCCTCAACTATGTCAAAAAAGGAAAGTTGTGCTCACCACTAAATTAAAAACCATTAGGCGGGGGTGCAATGAGGCTGTGACCACAAAATTCACATAGACAAATGTAAGAGGTTCTCTGCACTCAACCGATTATCAATATATTAAGGACATTGAGACATGTTGTGCATTAAGTTACTATAAATTCCCTTCCCTTTCAAACAGGGATTGTTTGTCATATCATATATTGCAATATATTTAAGCTGGCCAAATACGTCAAAGTCATCCCTGGCCTGGCCCGTCCTATACTCAACTTACATCTGATTCATTAAGAATTCTATTGCTTCATTATACATTGAACACAGGGACGATTTTTAACCTGCAACTTGTTTACTTTCAAGGTTAAAACTCAAAATGGCAGCCACTGGGATCACCTGACTGTAGCATTTGGGCTTTGCATTTCAGTGCCATGTATACCTACACAAAAGTTTCAGGTAAATGCAAGGTAAGAGGCTGACTGCTACGTAGGGGCCCGTTCTCGGGCTGCATTTTTCAGCAGGCCAAGTTTCAGTCCTGTGTGGCATAAGCATTAAGGTCTAAAGGTCTTTAAGGTCTAAAGTGTGCAATTTTAAGGTGACTCCTCAAGGTCCTGTGATTCATTCAGGCATATAGTGTTTCATTCAAAACACTAAGTTTACTTTTGTTTTCTACCAGTATTAACCTGTTCTGCGAAAAACGTTCTCATATTCCCGTTCAGCTACAAAGCAATGTGCACAAATGAAAACAGATGGGTTGTCAAGGTGCTCCAGTGACTCATATGCCACACCTGTGATGAACATTATCTTGGTTGGTGCAATAATCACACAAAACAAGCTTTGGACACTTTACTCCTCTGATGTTCTTTTGTTCATAAACAAAGGCTATATTTCATTAATTCAGAGTAGTTAGTCATTTAGCCTGTGAATAGCAGAGCAACCCAAAAAAATATTGTTTTTTTATTCATCATCTTGTTGAGTGTATAAACTCTAGAAAGGAAGCGCACAGAAATAAAATCCTTATAGTGCAGTATGTCAAATCAAGGTGCTGATATCCAAATCAAGTGCTCCAGTCGATGTGCCGAATGTATCAAACGTGAATGTGCCCAAGCAGGTCACTCAGTGAGTCCGCCTACTCACCAGACCTAGTTGATTGCAAGCGATATACACAGTCCCTACCAGGGCCACCAATCAGATGTATAATGAATGTGTGCATCAATTTAGAAGTGTATCCAAGTTCATATAGGAGACAATATAGTGCAATCTATTTATTAAAATACATATTGCAAAATCTTGTCTGCGAAACATTCCCTGAATACGACCATATTTTAGTTCAGAATCAACTAAAACACTGATTCAGTCTCTCATCATCTCCCTCCTTGATTACTGCAAACTACTCCTCACAGGTATTCCAACAAGTCACCTTTCACAACTCCAATCTGTTCTAAATGCGGCTGCTAGACTCATTCATCTATCTCACCGCTCAACATCAGCTGCTCCCATATGTATGTCCCTTCACTGGCTCCCAATCTCCTCTAGAATAAAATTGAAATTACTAACACTCATATTCAAGGCCCTTAATAATGAAGCCCCTCCTTATATTTCATCTCTGAACTCCAAATAAACTCCTTCACGCAACCTTCCCTCTGCTTCTGATCTTCGCCTCGCTTCTCCTCTCATCACTTCTGCCCATTCTTGTTAACAAGACTTCTCTCGGGCTTCTGCTTTTCTCTAGAACTCTCTGCCTCGAACTGTCAGACTTTTTCCTTCTTTCCAAATGCTCCTTAAAGAACCACCTGTTTAAAAAAGCTTATTTAATGTACTGTACCTTAATTAATCATTCATCACAAATCACAAATTGTTTCTAAAATCCTAATGTCTCAATTGCACCCGAAACTCTAATTTGTAGGGCCCTCTAATCCTATTTTACTCTGTAACCCTTGTTTGTTATCCACCATTTATTCCGTTTGTTATAACTAAGGTAAAGCAATGCGTATCTTGTCGGCGCTATATAAATAAATAAATGATGATGATGATGATGATGATATAAAATATACAGAATCTACTTACAAACCAGTAGTAGAATAATCAAACAACAAATTCGTAGCTCAAATGTTTCACTTGGGGTCGCCACACTTCCTCAGGAGCAGATAACATTTTGGGGTATAAACATTGTTATTTCTACCTTTTAGAATTAGCAAATTCTCGTGCCACAGGCGCAGTGTGGGATCCTATTGTGCATGGATGTGTGGAACACAAATGTGTGCGTAGTTATGCCATTGCACCAAACCACATGTGCTCAGCGTGCCTGCACCCCTACTGGGTCCCTACTGCTGCCAGACTCAATTATTACACAGAAATGACAGATGTTAAATTAAAAAGTTAAAAGATCTAAATTGATGTTCAACCCATGTGGAGCCAAACTATTGAGCTTAAACATCCAGAACGTTTCCCTTTGCTTGAGCAGGATAAAACACTCACCAGCTTTCAGACTGATGTGTATCTGCCCCAAGCCCATGAAAACCAACCCTTGTGGCACCACAGTGTTCTTTGGGGACACTGTGATTAGTTTTGGCCGCTTTAATGTTACATATGTGCTCAGCTATTCATGTATCTAATGATCTGAGGGTTTTGCCAACATAACATTTTTACAGGGGCAGTTAATGAGATAAATTACAAAAGTTAATAAAAATTATCCACTGGCGGTAATGCTATAATGTCATGTTTATGAGGTATCACATGTTGGCATGTAGAACACCTTTTTTGAAAGCACCAGTGTGTTGACTTTTTTGTTTTTTATATTATCATTGATTTTGTAAGCTGCTGAGCTTTCTGATTTTATGGTAACTTTATTGTACTTTTTCTTCTAATATATATACAACCTAAAGGCAGCACATCCCTAGAATGCTTGCCTCGGGTATAAGGTAAATACATCACGCTGGCTGTTTTTCACAATATATCTCGGTGTTGCTGGTTTCTTTTTTCAAAATATAATAATTCTTTATTGGTTACATTTAATAAGGTTGTTTCAGGCCAACATTTCGGTCTCCACTTAAGACCGTTATTAAGACATTACATAAATTTCATATTGCAAAGGTGAAGGCTTTCCTATACATTAAAAGTAACCAAAAAAATACAATAGAACTCCATTTTACATTTTTCAAGGGACCAGAATAAAATCATGTAAAATTAGCAAAATGTATCATGCATAATATATATGTAACGATCGCCGCCCGGAGCAGGCCCAGGAGCTCCGGGCGGCGCGTCCATCCTTGCCGGCGTCGCTCCCAAAATGGCGGCGCCCATGGCCGCCACGTGGGTAGCGGCGCCGGGCGATGACGTCAGCGCGCCGACGTCGGCGCAGGTGCGTCGATGACGTCAGAATGGCGCCAAATTTGAATATAAAAACTCCAACTAGACACCAGAATGGCGCCCAAGAATAGGATAACTTCCCCTAAGCTTATCCTGGGTTCCCTGTGTGCATTATTATCTTAATCCTGTTCCTGCCTTGTATCCTGACCCCTTTTGACCCCTTTGCCTGGACTTTGAACTTGTCGTTATCCGCCTGCCTTGAACTCTTGCCTGGATTCTGACCACTCTTTTGGATTAACCCCTTGGACACCGCGACCTTGTTCCCTCAAGAGGGCTTCCTCCTTGATCCTGACAACCTCCCTGGAGGGAGCTCCCGGCTCCCTGACATTATTCTTGGGCCATGGATCCTACTGAGGAAGCTACGCCTGATGTCGGACGAGCGCTCCGCGGACTGGCATCCCGCATGGAGGATTATGAAGCCCAGCAGTACCGCATTGGGCAGGCACTCGATACCCTCCTCTCTCGGATGCCTCCAGCGCCCCCTGCACCCCAAGCTGCGGTAAATCCTTCCTTGGCGGCCGCTTCGTCCACCGCAGGTTCCTCGTCAAGTGAGCCTCGCATTCCGCCTCCTCCTCGCTTCAGTGGGGACCCACAAGCCTGCAGAGGTTTCGCTACACAGTGCCAGATCCAGTTCGAGTTCCAACCCTCGCACTTCCCCAATGAACGTTCCAAGGTGGGGTATGTGATGTCTCGTTTGGTGGGCAAACCGCTTGAGTGGGCAACATCTCTTTGGGAGAAGAATTCTCCACTGACTTTTGATGCCAAGGCCTTTCTTCAAGCATTTCGTACTGTGTTTGACGCCCCGGGTCGGGTCACTAATGCTCCTTCTCGTCTTCTGCAACTCCGGCAGGGAAACAGCAGTGTCAGTGACTATGCTATTGACTTTAGAACTTTGATGGCTGAGACTTCCTGGAATGATGATGCCTATAAGGCCGTATTCTATCAAGGTCTGTCTATTCGCATTAAAGATGATCTTGTCTCCAGGGAGTGCCCTGACCTGCTGGAGGATCTGATTGCACTTTCTATCAAGGTGGACACTCGGCTCAGAGAGCATCAAGTAGAGAGGGAGCGCTGTAAAAGATTTCAACCCTTGTTGGCACCTCGCTTCCAGAGACCTCTCCTGCAGACTCCAGCTACTCTAGCCTCTCCTTCTTCTCCGGAGGAACCAATGCAAGTTGGAAGGGCTCGTCTATCCGAACAAGAAAGACTTCGTAGACGAATGGCTGGCTTATGTCTGTATTGTGGCGGACAATCTCATTTTGCGAACTCTTGTCCAGTGAAGCCCACGAGTTCTGTTCCCCGAGGTATATCTAGGGTAACGCATGTAGGGGGCACTACTCCAAAGTCTCAAGAGAACTCTCATAGGTTTCTCCTTCCTTTACAGATCCGCCTAGCCTCTAAGACTATCATTGGCTCTGCTTTCATTGACTCTGGAGCGGCTGGGAACTTCATGGACGCTCAATTCGCCAAACACATGGAAGTTCCCTTAATCCCATTGTCTACTCCTCTCCGTGTCATTGCCATTGACGACAGACCCCTGGAGGTTGAAGTTGTCTCCATGACGACTGGGGAATTGCCCGTGCAGGTTGGGACGCTGCATAAAGAAAGACTTTCGTTCCTAATTATTTCCTGCCCATCCGTTCCAGTTGTTTTGGGTCTCCCTTGGCTGCGCCTGCATAATCCCTCCATTGATTGGGCCGCAGGACAGATTACCCGTTGGAGTCCATTTTGCCAGCAGCACTGTCTTCCTGCTGAACCCCTCCAGAGGGTGAATATCTCTTTGTCGGATCTGAAGTCTCTACCTCCCTTTTACAAGGAATTCGCTGATGTGTTCTGCAAGAAGTCTGCGGAATTCCTCCCTCCACATCGCTCTTACGACTGTCCTGTCGAACTTCTGCCAGGAGCCATGCCCCCCAGAGGCCGCACTTACCCTCTCTCTCCTGCAGAGACCGCCGCAATGAAGGAATACATCCAAGAAAATCTCCAGCGGGGGTTTATCCGCCCTTCTACCTCTCCTGCAGGGGCTGGGTTCTTCTTCGTGGAGAAGAAGGACGGAGGCCTTCGGCCATGTATAGACTATCGAGGCCTGAATAAAATCACTGTAAAAAACAGGTACCCACTACCCTTGATTGCAGAGCTCTTCGACCAGCTGAAGGGGGCGAAGATATTCTCTAAGTTAGATCTCCGGGGAGCGTACAACCTCATTCGCATCCGTGAGGGTGATGAGTGGAAGACAGCTTTCAACACTCGTGACGGGCACTATGAATATCTCGTGATGCCCTTCGGCCTTTGCAATGCCCCTGCCGTCTTCCAGGAGTTTGTTAACGATGTGTTCCGGGATCTCCTAGGAAGGTTCGTAGTCGTGTACCTGGACGACATCCTGATCTTTTCTAAAGACCTAGAAAGCCATCGCTCCCAGGTGAAGGAGGTACTCTCTCGTCTGAGGAAGAACTCTCTCTTCGCCAAGTTGGAGAAGTGCGTCTTCGAAGTGTCCAAGATCCCCTTCCTAGGATACATTATCTCTCCTGAGGGATTTGAGATGGACCCCGTGAAAGTGTCTGCCATCCAGGAGTGGCCTCTCCCGCTGAGTACCAAGGCAATCCAGAGATTTATCGGATTTGCTAACTACTATAGGCAGTTCATCCGGGGGTTCTCTTCCCGCATTGCACCTATCCTGGCCCTCATCCGGAAAGGGGGTAAACCCAGCTTGTGGCCTCCATCTGCCATTGAAGCTTTTCAATCCTTGAAAGAGGCCTTCACGTCTGCTTCTGTCCTCCGATACCCCAATCCTGAACTACCCTTCTGCATCGAAGTTGATGCTTCTGAAGTCGGAGCCGGAGCCATCCTGTCTCAGAGACACCCCGCTGATGGGAAGTTGCACCCCTGTGCTTATTTTTCCAAGAAGTTCTCGTCCGCAGAGCAGAACTACGATGTCGGGAACCGAGAACTCTTGCCTGTTAAACTTGCCCTTGAAGAGTGGCGTCACCTCTTGGAGGGTTCTCTGATTCCTGTTCAGATTTACACCGACCATAAGAATCTCGAGTTCATCCAGTCCCTCAAGAGGCTAAACCCCAGACAGGCAAGGTGGGCTCTCTTCTTCTCTCGATTTAATTTTATCTTGACTTATCGCCCAGGCTCCAAGAATCGGAAGGCCGATGCCTTGTCCCGTAGCTTCACTCCGGTGGACCGCTCTCCTGAAAGACAAGAGCCAATCATCCCTCCAGTCAAGATTATTGCCTCCCTGTATCCACAGTTTGCCGACCAAATCCTGGCTGGTCAGTCTTCTGCCCCTTCAGATACTCCCATTGGGATGGCATTTGTTCCTCCTGAGCTGCGTCTGCCTATCCTGCAACAGACCCATTGCTCCAGGCAGGCCGGACACCCTGGCCCAGCTAAGACTCTTGAACTCTTACGACACCTGGTCTGGTGGCCTGATATCCGCAAGGATGTGAAGGACTTTGTTGCTGCTTGTAATGTTTGTGCCACATCCAAGTCAAGTCACTCCCGCCCCAGTGGGTTACTACAGCCTTTGCCGGTTCCTTCCCGTCCTTGGACCCACCTGTCCATGGATTTCATTGTTGAACTTCCTCCCTCCTGTGGGAACACTGTGATCTGGGTTGTCATTGATCGCTTCTCCAAGATGGCCCATTTCATCCCTCTGAAGAAGTTGCCCTCTGCGGTGGAGTTGTCCCAGCTATTTATCCAGTACATCTTCCGCCTGCATGGTTTCCCGGTGGAGATCGTCTCCGATAGAGGCACCCAGTTTACTGCCAAATTCTGGCGTTCCTTATGTAAAGACCTGGGAATTGTTCTTCAGTTTTCATCTGCATACCACCCGCAGACGAATGGGGCAGCTGAACGTGTCAACCAAGCCCTGGAACAGTTCCTGAGGAACCACGTATCCCTCTGCCAGGATGACTGGTCTGATCTCCTCCCATGGGCGGAATTCGCTCATAATAATGCTTGTCATTCCTCTACAGGAAGGTCTCCGTTCATGACGGTGTACGGTCAGCATCCTCAAGCTTTTCCCCAAGACTTTGTGCTATCTGACGTCCTGGCTGCTGACGATTCCGCAGCCCATATGTCGGCTATTTGGGCTGCTACCAAGTTGAACCTAGAGAAGAGCGCTCTTGTTCATAAGACTTTCGCGGATCGTCGTCGAAGATCCTCTCCTCTCTACAAGGTGGGTGATAATGTCTGGCTCTCTTCCAGGAATATCCGGTTGAAGATCCCATCTCCCAAGTTGGGTCCAAAATTCGTGGGACCATTTCCCATCTTGGAGATAATCAACCCTGTGGCTGTCAGACTCCAGCTTCCTCCAGAGATGAGAATCCCCAATGTTTTCCACGTGTCTCTGGTGAAACCCGCCATCACCAACCGGTTCTCTGGCGGTCAGTCTCCTCCTCCTGCCATCTCTGTGGAGGGTCAACTCGAGTACGAGGTGGAGAAAATCCTAGACTCCAGAGTCTCCAGAGGGTCCCTTCAGTACCTCATTCAGTGGAAGGGCTTTGGCCCTGAAGAATGCTCCTGGGAAGGACACCGTGATGTTCACGCTCCTCGTCTGGTGAGGGAGTTCCATTCCAAGTTTCCCCAGAAGCCAAGTCCTGGTGGTCCGGAGGCCCCCCGTGAGGGGGGGGGTACTGTAACGATCGCCGCCCGGAGCAGGCCCAGGAGCTCCGGGCGGCGCGTCCATCCTTGCCGGCGTCGCTCCCAAAATGGCGGCGCCCATGGCCGCCACGTGGGTAGCAGCCCCGGGCGATGACGTCAGCGCGCCGACGTCAGCGCAGGTGCGTCGATGACGTCAGAATGGCGCCAAATTTGAATATAAAAACTCCAACTAGACACCAGAATGGCGCCCAAGAATAGGATAACTTCCCCTAAGCTTATCCTGGGTTCCCTGTGTGCCTTATTACCTAAATCCTGTTCCTGCCTTGTATCCTGACCCCTTTTGACCCCTTTGCCTGGACTTTGAACTTGTCGTTATCTGCCTGCCTTGAACTCTTGCCTGGATTCTGACCACTCTTTTGGATTAACCCCTTGGACACCGCGACCTTGTTCCCTCAAGAGGGCTTCCTCCTTGATCCTGACAACCTCCCTGGAGGGAGCTCCCGGCTCCCTGACATTATAGGTGGGACCACATATAAACAACATGTAAAGTGAGGGGGGAACTTAAAATCAGGGGATGTAAAATTGAGGGTTCACTGTATTTGTCATAGCGAACATGTGACGTAAGTAAACCGAGACACATTTGGGATTACAACACCTTTTTTTTACAAGTAAGAGTAGTGGAGCCACAGGGGCACATTTACTAAAGGGTGAATTTATTCCTTGTCTAACTCAATTTTCCTAGCACATCTTAGATTTACTAAAATGCAAGTGCACTGTGGAAAATCTCTAAACATGTTATGCCATGCCGAAATGATGCTTGTATGATCGAATTAGAATTCTTAAAGGGCCAGTGTATGATGAATTTCAAATATCAAATTTGAATTGCAAAAAACTTGAATTGAATTTTAACTATTCTCTAGTTGAATATGACCATTTTGGTCATAAAAAAATTGAATTTTCAATCTGACCCTTGATAAATCTGCCCCTAAGTGTGCAAAGCTCAAACATAATACCCTCAGTGACTCTGATAGCTACACAATGCTTCTCTATCCTCTACCCTTAGGAACTGATTTATGAAAGTTTGTGGCGGGTTCATTTCTCCAAATTGTACTTTTTAGCGCAAACAAACATATTTTTCAGACAGTTACTTAATCCACAATTTTTTCATAATTTATCAAGTGTAATAACCATAAACTTTACAAATACTCAATTATGGCAAGTAAAAGCTGTCGAGGTCATGTAAAAGTCTGTGAAAGGTCCCTTTATTTTCTTGTAAAGATCATACTTTCGTTAGTGGATATAGAGGTTTCCAGAGATCAAAACCTCCATTGTTTTATGAATAGCTATTTTCCTTCATACTTTTTGGGGCAGATTCACTAAGGGTCGAATTTCGAAGTTAAAAATACTTCGAAATTCGACCCTCGAATTGAAATCCTTCGACTTCGAATATCGAAGTCGAAGGATTTAGCGCTAAACATTCGATCGAACGATCGAAGGATTTTTTGTTCGATCGAACGATTAAATCCTTCGAATCGAACGATTCGAAGGATTTTAATCAACCTTCCCCATAGGCTAACATTGACTTCGGTAGGTTTTATCTGCCGAAGTAGGGGGTCGAAGTTTTTAAGGGTAAGTACTTCGACTATCGAATGGTCGAATAGTCGAACGATTTTTACTTCGAATCGTTCGATTTCGTTCGACTTCGATCGAATTCGATCGAATTTAACCAATTCGATGGTCGAAGTACCCAAAAAAAACTTCGAAATTCGAAGTTTTTTTTATTCGAACCCTTCACCCGAATTTAGTGAATCGGCCCCTTAATCTTTTAATAACTTTCATGGCATTTGTGATTTTAGAGAAATAGAGTTTAACGGTGGTTTTAAAAGCTCTAATACCACAAAATTTGACCTTCAAATAAAGGGGCCTTGGCGTCAGAATACCTAGGTGATTGTCTGATGTGATTTATTTAAAATATATAATTAGGTCTCTGTCTGCCAACATCTGCCTGTACACAAACAGTTCTGTTATCTATACATTTAAGCAAAAATTTCTGAGTAACTGGTGTTTCCAGAGAATTCTGGAATCTGTACTGCATGCGCAGGGAATATTGATATAATCATAATAAGCATGACCTCTGCTAATCACAACAGAAACATGACATGGTTTTCTCTCTATATACATACCTCTCAACTGTCCCGTTTTCAGTGGGACAGTCCCTCTTTTGATAGCTTGACCCGCAGTCCCTCGTTTGTACTGAAAAGTCCCGCTTTTCTCTGCAACGAACAGCCAAAAAAAGAAACTAAGTTTCTAAATTAATTGGCATTTGGCAGAGAGCCCAGAACAGCCACAGCAGCAGATAAGATACATTTGTTACAATTTCGAGATAAGTAAATAAGTAATTGTAACAATATAAGATAACAGTCCTTTGGGAGAAGTTAGGCTCACAGCTTAAAGGGCAATTCACCTTCATTAGCAAAACTGTAATAACTGAAAAAAACAGAGAAATATGTTCAAACTTTCATAACCTGCCAAATTTTGTAAAATTAACATGGTAATGAGGGGGTGTGGCCACAAAAATGGGCATGGAACGCTCGCCAACTTTTTTGTCCCTCTTTATATTTCCAAAATGTTGGGAGGTATTCTATATCTAAGGCTGCTTATTGCAAGTTTAGTGAGCCCTGTGTTCTTACCTAAGCATGCAACCCAGCAGTAATGGTACATAAGGCACTCTAGATCCTGCATATTTAGGGATTATATGAGACATGCAAATTCAGTGCAATTTTGGGTCCAATTGGCAATTTTTTTAACCACAATGTATGGTCCCCATAATTCCTTAACTGTGATCCACAGTAGGAGTTTTACCTGATGCAATTGTAGCTATTGCTCCAAAATTCCCACAGCTGCACATGTGCTTTGACACATTTTTCAAAGTCAAAAAATGATGTGTAAACCCAATTCTTTGGCCGCATGTGACTGCATTTAATTTTCAAAAAGGGAACGGGATGGATCAAACGACACCGAGCACAACTATACAGAAGTGCAAGGTGTGGCTTTGGACACAAGTACCTGAACACGATTTTCTTGTGCAACATCTGCTGGCAAATTTGAATTTAACAAGAAGAATGCACAAACTTGCTTACACAGGGGCAAATTTACTAAAGGGCGAAGTGACTAACGCGGGCGTAACTTCGCTAGCAAAGGAGATAGACTCTAGCAGTACTTCACTCCCTAAAGCCTGGCGAATTTGCGCTCTGGCGAATGGACGAAACTATCCAAATTCACTAAGATGCTGAGGAAGTTGTATCTGATGAGGGAGTTGTATCTGACTCCTGAGGGCAGGTCCAGACTGAGAATTAAAATAGGCCCTGATATTTCAGGCCCAAACAGCCCCCACCAGCCCACTAAATACTGACTTTCTATAGGACCTTATAGCAGCCCCTCTGGCATTTGCCAGAACCCACAGATTGCCAGTCCAGGCCTGCCTGAGGCAGTTGTATCTGATGCAATTTCAGCTAATGGGCCAAAAAACTCTCAGCCAGACATGCGCTTTGACACGAATTAGACAGAATAGCCCTGTGTGCTCCATTCTGCATATATTATATGGATGGCATGAATAGACTGTACTTTTGATTCGGTCAACCAAATTACTTGTTACAGTGCCAGAAGAACAAATATGCAATTTGATCAGATATGTCTGCATTGTTTCAAATTATTGGGATCTTCCACTATTGCTCTAAAACAAGGGTCCCCAACCTTATTTTACCTTTCAGCCACATTCAAATGCAAAAAGAAAAAAGACCAACATAAGCATGAAAAAAAGTTCCTGGGTTGCCAAATAAAAGCTGTGATTGGCAATTTGCAAAGCAAAATCTTTTTCGTTCAATAGAAATGTTGGTGTTAAGGTGGGTAAGAAAAGACGTGCTTTTAAGGCTTTCAAGTTATCTGGAACAGCCGAATCATTTATAAGGTACAAGGAGGCCAATAAATCATGCAAAGAAGCTATAAGGCAAGCTAAAATTTATATGAAAAAGGATATTGTGGCAAGCAGTAAAAATAATCCAAAATCGGCCGCATGTGACTGCATTTAATTTTCAAAATTATTTTTTAAATATGTTAATAGTAAAAAAATTAAGCAGGAAGGGGTGGGACATTTAGTTTCAGAGGGGGAGGTCAGCTGGTTGATGAAAACAAAATAAAAGCGCAGATTCTGAACTCGTCTGTCTACACAAATGAGGAATCAGTTAATGAAGGTTTCCATCTTAACAGTCCCAATTCTAGTAATACAACCAATGATGCATGGTTCACACATGAGGAAGTTCAAAAGAGACTAGAACATGTTAAGATAAACAAAGGTCCGGGGCCAGATGGTATTCATCCCAGGGTACTTAGAGAGCTTAGCTCTGTGATTGCCAAACCTCTTTATGTAATTTTTCAGGATTCATTGAGGTCTGGCATATTGCTGAGAGACTGGCGAATTGCTAATGTGGTGCCTCTATTCAAAAAGGATCCCGTACTCAGCCTCAAAACTATAGGCCAGTTAGTCTGACGTCAGTGGTAGGAAAGCTTTTCGAAGGGTTAATAAAGGATAAGATACTGGACTTTATAGCAAATCATAATACTATGGGGTAAATTTATCAAAGAGTGAAGTTCTGCCACTAGAGTGAAATTCCTCTCAATTCATTTCTATGGGATTTTGAAAGGCGTATTTATCAATGGGTGAAAGTGAAAGTTCACCCTTTGATAAATACGCCTATAAAAATCCCATAGAAATGAATGGAGAGTGGCGGAATTTCACTCTAGTGGCGGAACTTCACTATTAACTTCATTCTTTGATAAATATACCCCTATGAGTGTGTGCCAGCATGGTTTTATGCATAATAGATCTTGCCAGACTAACTTATTTTTTTTATGAGGAGTTAAACAGGGACCTCTATTCAAATGTAAATTTGAATGCAAGATTTATTTCACCTCAACCATGGAAACAGTTCTAATTTGAATATTCACCACCTAAAACCTGCCAAGTTCATGTACAAATCAATGACAGAGGTCTTTTGAGCCGATGTTAATAGCCTTCCTGACATTCAAGGTTTTTTTCGGTAGAAAATTTTGATTTGTACAAATTCAAATACGATTAGAATTTTCGGGTCAGAACCATTCGATCGAATTTTAGAGACTTTCCAGTAATAATAACCTCCCAGTAAAATTGTGAGTATATTATTTAAATTAAAAAAAAAATCCCATGAATTCGAAATTTGATCTTTGTTAAATGGGTCTCATAGTATTTGAAGACTCAGTAACCAAAATGTATGCACAGAGATGACAGACCAAAGGGCAGAATGAGCTCAGATATAATTCTTTTTTCAGTTGTACAAGGTACTTTTACCCTGTACAACTGGACAGAGTTGAGGCACCCTGTCCTTATCCCCTGTCGTATGGCTCCATTGCATTAATATCACTGAGATTGTTTGTCATTTTTGTTATTTTTACTTTTTGCAGGGGGTACAGAAAGGGGAAAGGTTAACAAGAACAGAAACAGCAGTGATTCACATCCTAGTACTGTATATAGAAACTGTATGCAATAAAATAGTACAACTCTAGATATAGAATGAGGAGCGGTAGAGGGAGGCAGTTTGAAGTATTATATGGACTGGTATGTCTAACCAATATATTCCAATATTTTAAACTAACACAATAGCAGTGTTATGTCTGAGGTACAGACAGCTGATATTAGCCTTATGTCTCCTATTCAGTTTATTTTATGGCAATGCCTAGAGTCCAAACCTCTTCATATTCCTTAGCTTTACCATACTTTATAGCTTATTATCTCAAGCTTTTGAATGCCCATACATTTTGTGCAGGAGCTGTGGTATGTGATACCACCTTGTGCATATCATTGGGGTTTTTTTTAGATGCTTAGGCTGCCTATCGGCAATGTCCCTTTGTGGTGACACAATGGGGCACAGCTACATATCTGTCAGTTTGATGTTATACATTTATTCAAGAGTATTTCATTATGGAAGGCTATGAATCAAAAGGTAAAGATACTGTTTCAGCAAAATTACTAACAAGCCCATGAGAAAGAAAGCAGGAATTGAAGCTAACCAAAAAGTGCAGTTTTAAACTGTGGCGAGAACTTCTTGATTGAAAATACATTCAATTGGGCAAGACGTCAACTGCACAGCACAGTGTAAAACTCCCTGTTTTTAAACCACACCCACGCCCACATTAATGGTTGTAGCACACCAAATGTAAAAAAAATGGTTGAAGCTCACTGCAGGGATATAACTCATCACACGTAAAACAAGTTTATTAAGTCATATTAAGACACGTCCTTAAATCCATATGCCTGATCTTTCCCATGGATAACACAGCAACACGATTAAACACATTGGGGACCCCTAACAAGTATTTCCAAAATGCTAACAAACACCCACCAGGTTCACTTCTCACAGGTAGAGTATGACACACAGGCAGTGTATGGCACACACAGGGAGCATAGGGCAGGCAGAGTATGACACACAGGAAGAGTAGGGCTGGCAGAGTATGACACACAGGAAGAGTAGGGCTGGCAGAGTATGGCACACACAGGGAGCATAGGACAGGCAGTATGGCACACACAGGGAGCATAGGGCAGGTAGAGTATGACACACAGGAAGAGTAGGGCTAGCAGAGTATGGCACACACAGGGAGCATAGGGTAGGCAGAGTATGGCACACACAGGGAGCGTAGAGAAGGCAGAGAATGGCGCACACAGGTTGCGCAGGAAGACTGGGGATCAATTTGGAAAAATGCTAAATACAGTGTAACTTGTACTAAGCAGAGGGAAAATATCTATAAAATATTAATGCATTGGTATTTAACCCCAGTGAGGCTACACAAAACATTTCCTGGGGTTTCTCAGATATGTTGGAGATGTGGTGAAACCCCAGGAGATGTCCCTTACATATTTTGGAACTGTGTGCAGATTCAGCCGTTTTGGGAGGAAATTTTGGGCCTTGTAAGACGGTTCACACATGAGAACATACAGAAAGATATTCTTACATTATTACTTGGCAAACCGGTTATAGGGCTCACTAAGGCACAACAAAAGCTGTTAAATCATGTACTTACGGTAGCTAGAATATCCATTGCAGCTAAATGGAAAACATCAAACCTACCCTCACTAAGGGAAATCTATCAGAAAGTAAACAGTAATGAAAATTTTGAGCATAGGATTGCAAAGATTAAAAAACACAATACCAGTGTTCTGAAAGTGTGGACAGCCTGGGAGCTAATTTCAACTGAATAATAATCAGTTACTTACAAAGATAAAGAGGCAGCAGTTTGATGATTAAAATGATGTATGGTTACAATAATTATTTTATTTTATTTTGTTATCACTGTTCATGGTCAACATGTTGACCTTATTGTTTGGGTTAATCATAGGAAAAAGCTTAAAGCATTTCTATTTGTGCCTTTACTCAATACTTATAATAAGCATTATGAATTAGAAAGTGCCTACTAAGAAAGAAGCATTCTCTACCAATTCTGATCTGGAGCATGGGCTAAGAGGCTCTTTTAATTGTCTATATTTAAAGCATACTGTTTGGAAGGTACTACATAGGAGAAGGAAATAAAACACAAAATGTTATGTGCTCTTTTATTTCTATACTTACTGATAATGCAATAATACTTTTTTTTGCACATTGTTAAGATTATGATGTATGTATCCTTCACTATGATTGTATTTCTGTAAAATCAAATAAAAATATAAGTTACAAAAAAAAAAAGAATGGCACACACAGGGAGCATAGGGAAGGCAGAGTATGGCACAGTTTGGGGGACATAACAACCCAGAAGCAAGGCACCACGAGGGAGTCTGGAGTGAGCTGACAGGATCACCCCTGGGAACCCCAGATAAACATTTTTTATCGGACTCAATACGCAAAACCCGTCAGGGTAAATGTGAGTGTGAATTTTTAATTGATTTTAATTAGTTTTAAATAAAAACGGTATTACACTATCATTGGTTTTATTCCTGACTGGGGACTTGGAAGGAGTGGCGAACCCTGAAGGAGGGACCAGAAAGGGCTTCATGTTAAATGCACAACACCACGGCAGTGGTTTGTAAGTAGGCACTTTATATAGAAGGTGGAGGCACTTCACTTCAATTCACAGGAAAAGCATTCTCTTTTTTTCACCTCCATTGCTAATTCACACCCCCATTAACAGTCATCTGAAGGAGAAGGGGAGAATACACCTATCTAACATCCAGTGCATGCACGGGGTGATATCTTATATTGTGAACGTATTACACTATGCTTGTTTTTTATTTCTGTTGCCACAGGCGCTGATCGCTTCTTATACATATCCCTTTTGGGAGTATATATATGCTTGATTTTAGAGTATGGCACACACAGGCATAGGACAGGCGGAATACAGCAGGAGCCAGTGACAACTTATCAAGACCACTATAAGATGAACAGTTCACACTGTGCTACATACAATGACAAAATGCTGGTTCCCCTCTAGCAGTTCTGCGGCAGAAATATCATTCTCTGCATTGCACTGACCCATCCAATCTCCATCTAAAAGCCAAGACAATTAATATGAATGCTGCAATTGGCAAAATTCTATAAAAAAAACTATTATATCTGATAAAAAATACATACTGTATGATACACAATCATCTGCATGGCTCACACCTAAACATTTTCTTCCTAGCAAGATTTTGCTCTTGGCATGAGGCAAATTGGCGTATTTTAAAACCATATTACCAGTCCACATTGCCTGCCTCTGTTCTGATGTAGTTAGCACCCCTCCCCTATCACTGGAATTCTGGAAGAGTTGGGAAGGTGTGTCAAAATAACAATTTACCTAGAAGCAATAATAAACATGTTTTTAATTTATGTGGAGTCTGCCCAATTATTCATCTGGGTGGAGAACAGAAATCTGCTGTGCCAACTTCATTTGGTTAGTCAGATGAATGCAGGCTTTCCTAAAACCTAAGCAATGGAACCACTAGTACAGATGCGGTTCTGCCTCAATCCCGTGCAGGTAGGGGAAGAAAAAATAAGAACAATATTAAAGCTTTATGTGAGTTCTCCGAGGAGCCAGCAGATTGGATGCCCTTGCAAAGGTCTGGGTCTCATTGCATGGAATGGTAAGTGATTCTTTAACCGATGATATGTGATTCTTTATGCAATGATAAGTGATTCTTTATGTAATATGTTTATCCAATGCAAAGAAAAAAGGTCTTCCAAGATCATTTTTCTTTTTAAGTGTATGACCGGCTACATTGAACTGTGGGACAATGTAGCAATTTCAAAGATAGACAGACCTCTGGGGTGGGGATGGGACAATAAATCAACTTTACACATTACAAAAAGGCGAATTCAATATCCTCTGTTCTAAATGTATAATTTGCAGAAGCAGTAATATTCATATGGCTGTTAAAGTATGAGGAGATGGATGGGCTTTATAATATGTTATTTCAAATTTCAATTTATTCTTGCTGATGACACTACTGTACTGGGAAAAGTGAACCTTTTCATGATCTCTCTTTGTAATTATTATCTCCTACCCCCCACATTTACATTATAAAGGCAAACGAGGTTCAGGGATCCTATTTCCAAAACATCCTTCATTTGGTGATGGAGCAGCTTTATTATTTGTGGTTTTTGAGTTTGAGTTTTATTCAGCAGCTCTCCAGTTTACAATTTCAGCAATCTGGTTGCTAGGGTACAAATTACTCCTAGCAACCATGCATTGATTTAAATTAGAGATTGGAATATGAATACGAAAGGGCCTACATAGAATGACTGATAATAAAATGTAGCAATAACAATACATGTGTAGCCTTACAGAGCATTTGTTTTTATAGATGGGTTCAGTGACCCCCATTTGAAAGCTGGAAAGAAGAAGAAATAGGCAAATAACTCAAAAAATATAAAATATAAATAATGAAGACCATCTGCAACAATTAGGCAGGGTGCAAACTGCAAAAAAATGGAAGTGTACTCCATTTCCATTTTCATTCCATTTTTCTGCATATTGCACCTGTCTTCATACCTTGATGAACTGACGCAGGTTTCCACACCCCGGAGCACAGAGACCTGCCTGTCATTCAGATCTGCAATTAGGGAATGGTGGTAAGGATATAGCTGGCCTCCACATTTCACCAGATTTTTTTATCCGGTGCAAGAAGTAAACACTGAATGTATACTAAGGGAGCATACTTTTGCAACCCTTAGTTTTTTTGCACTTGCCTGGGGTCATAGTAAATGGCCAATAAAGTCTGAGCATGTTTATATCAGCTTAAGGGTTGATTTCGAAAGACCATCCTGAGGCCATCTTAGATGCCAAACCAAAAAATTCATCTGCAAATGCATCTTGTCAGAAGGTTGATGGTGCATCAACAGATGAGGAACATCTACTCTTCACTTTCTATAGTGAGTACTTTGTGTTGTCAACAAATAGAACAACAGTATATCTCCAACCCTCTGTATGGCCAATCATGCCATGCCTTTCCAAAAAAATTGTATTCCTAAAGTGCTCTAATTAACACAATAAGCTATTTTTTCAGGTAAACACCTTTTCATTGCATGAGAGTATCCCATTACAAGTGCAAATGAAAGCATCTTACAAATTAACTTGTCAAAACACGTTATATATATATATATATATAGGCATGTTGCAACCACTTGGCATAATTATAACTGGTATGCTGTCTTGGTCTGATGCACCCAAGTGTTGTAATTACTGAACCATTTTCATTTCAAGGACATAGAAGGAAACATCAGTAGGCAGTTTACATTTTTCTAAAATACAACCCTTTTTATATTATACAAACCAAAATTTGAAACCGTTGTGAGAAATTATGATTAATATCCGTAGGCCTTCAGCAGTTATTAAGCTGCAAGTTCCACCAGAACCTTGCAGCAGGTATGGGAGTGTTAGGAGATAGAAGACTGCAGCTTACATATACCTATGCATCCCTGAGCTGAAGTCTTCTATTTCCCAACACCACCATACCACTGCTGGTAATTGTTTCTTTAAAGGGGAAGGAAACCTAGTCGGCGCAAACCCCCGACCCCCCCTCCCGTTTGTTGCCCACCCTCCCACCTCCCCCCTGGCCTACCCGTCCCGCTGGGCAAATGCCCCTAACTTGTTACTTACCCTTCTGCGCAGGTCCAGTCCAGGGAGTTCACCGACGACATCTTCTTCCACGCGATCTTCTGCCTGCTTTGAACGGCGCATGCGCAGTAGGATCATTTCGCCGGTACGATCTACTGCGCATGCGCCAAAAGTCACGCGCATGTGCAGTAGATCGTACCGGCGAAATGATCCTACTGCGCATGCGCCAAAACGCCATTCACAGCAGGAAGAAGATTGTCAGGGGGGAGGAGGGAGGGTGGGCAACAAACGGGAGGAGGGGTGGGGGGTTTGCACCGACTAGGTTTCCTTCCCCTTTAAAGGAATGTTTTTTGGGATAAAAAAACTGAATGCTCTATTCTATTTGGTTTAAATGAAAAATGTTACAGGAGAAGGAAAGTATGTTTGCACTTTGGGGGTGCCAAATGTTAGACACACCCAAGTGATTGTATTACCTTACCTGAAACCCCAGGCCAGTGTTCCTATTGGCAGAAAACTGCACCGGCCCGGGGTTATACCAGTGAGCACCACGGAGAGATTTTCTTCCTGCTTCCTCTTTCTACGTGCAGTTGCGCATGTGCAGTAGAACAATAAGCCGAACTTTAACTAAAAAGTCGGCTATTTCGTTCTACTGCGCATGTGTTTGCCTGGGCAAATTTGAAGAAAGAAGAAGCCAGTAGAGAATCTCTCTGTGGTGCTTGCTAGATACAATCACTTGGGGTGCCTAACATTTGGCACCCCCAAGTGCAAACAGACTTTCCTTCTCCTTTAAAGATAATGTCCATTGTCCATAATTTTGTAATAATGTAACAAAATATTTTGATATAGTTATGGTATCCGTTATCCAGAAAGCTCAGAGTTCACTAACAAGTGAAGGCAACAATTCACTAGTGAACTGGACTGTTGCTAGAGTTCGTTCGCAGTCTATCAGCAGGCAACTTATAGCTCTGGCGAAAAAGTGGGACTTTTACTAAATGTTACCTCTTTCGCCAGAGTTGACTTTGCCAACTCAGACCAGGCGAACTGCTAAAATGAAGTTACATCTTCCTTATGTCAGTTACATCATATCCTGTCTGTAAAAACTTGGCGACTTGTCCTTTTTTTATGCAGGATTGCCTGCAAAAGTCCTAACTACTAAACTTTTTTGGGTTAACATTTTTCCCCAGACATTTGAGGGGCATGGAACATTCATTTTAGGATGGGCTCATGTGTAGGGCATTAGATGATCTCTTTTGTCTTTATTCAGGATCCTTGGACATTTGTAATAAAAAGTTGCCACTTGAAGCATTTGCACCAACATCTATAATAAAGACGTTCATATGACTTTAATGTAGCCGCCCTTTTCAAATTGACCTAAGCGTAAGAGGACTAACAAAGTTTCACTAGGCAGAAGTGATTGCTAGTGTAATTTTGCTTTGAAATGCTCGCACTGCTTAAGTAACAACTTTGCATTTTAGTGACTTAGCGTAGTGGTAACGAATTTTCACTTGGCAAAGTGGCGCAGAGTGTGGCGAATCGTTCGCTGGTGACAATTCACCCTTTAGTTAATCTTTCCTTTTGTACACAGGAGATAGATAAATAGACTGATAGACTGATAGATAGATAGATAGATAGATAGATAGATAGATAGATAGATAGATAGATAGATAGATAGATAGATAGATAGATAGATAGATAGATAGATATGGAGAAGTTTAGTAATACGAGATCTTTCACTACTTTAGAGGCTATTTGTAAGAGAGAGAGATAGGGTGGGTCCAGTGTAGTCTTTTTTAAGAATGGGCTTGACACAGGCCTATGAATAATAAGGATGAAAGTGCCAGAGGCTAGAGGGGAATTGAATATATGAGTAAAAGGTGGAGTAAGGGCAGGGACCTTGTTTTAGTAATAGTGAGGGCATAGGATCAATTGAACAAGTTGTAGGTGGAGAGGACAGGAGGGAAATTTCAAACTCAGTAACAAGATCAAAAGAGTTGATGAGGGCCAGAGGAGATTACGAAAATTGAGATTATTGGGGTCTGTTGAGGTGTATATTTTTAATGATGTTTGCAGAGTCCTGCAGAGTACAAGTATGGGACCTATTATACAGAATGCTTGCAACCAGTGGCGTAACTAGATATTACTGGGCCCCACAGCAAATTATTTTTCAGGCCCACAAAATGTTTAGAGGTTGACTTGTTTCTCCAATATTTATTGAAATTGTATATGTATTAGGGCCTCATGGGGCCCCTATACCTCCTGGGCCCCCCTGCAGCCGCAGGGTCTGCTTCCTCTATAGTTACGCCCCTGCTTGCAACCTGGGTTTTCCGGATAAGGGATATTTTTGTAATTTGGATCTCTATACACTGCCAACATTTTAAATGTTAAAAATTAGATTTTTTAAATTAAAATTGGGTCAATGGGAGATGGCCTTCAAGTAATTCAGAGTACTTTTACATAGTAACATAGTAAGTTAGGTTGAAAAAAGACACACGTCCACCAAGTTCAACCTTTTAGCTTTTTTTAACCTGCCTAACTGCCAGTTGATCCATTTGATTTGGCAAAAAAAAAAACCCCCATCTAAAGCCTCTCCAATTTGCCTCAGAGGGGGAAAACATTCCTTCCTGACTCCAAAATGGCAGTCCGACTAGTCCCTGGATCAAATTGTACCATGAGCTATCTTCCATAACCCTGTATTCCCTCACTTGCAAGAAGCCATTCAACCCCTTCTTAAAGCTATCTAATGTATCAGCCTGTACAACTGATTCAGGGAGAGAATTCCACATCTTCACAGCTGTAAAAAAAACCCTTCCAAATATTTCAAAAACTATTTTCTTCTATTTGGAATGGGTGACCTTGTGTCAGCTGGAAAGGCCTACTAATAAATAAAGAATTAAAGAGATTATTATATGATCCCCTTATATATTTATACATAGTTATCATATTTCCCCTTAAACACCTCTTTTCCATTCCAACATCCCCAATTTGGCCAGTCTTTCTTCATACCATACCATACATTTTATCAGCTTAGTTGCCCTTCTCTGCACCCTCTCTAATACAATAATGTCCTATTTGCGTGATGTAGATGTCAAATTCTAGATGGGGCCTTACCATTGCTCTATAAAGTGGAAAAATAACCGCTTCCTGCCGTGAATCAATGCCCCATTTAATACAACTCAAGATCTTATTTGCCCTTGATGCCCTTTTGGAAAACAAGTTTCCATATAATGGATCCCATACCTCTATGTAGAAATGTTAGTGATTCATGTGGTGAGGGATGAAGAAGATAGTTGAATATGGAAAACAAGCATTGTGGGTTGGATTGTTTATTATTTATGCGTGTACAACAGTAAATTGTGCTTCGGAAGGGGCAGAATTGAGGCATGACATAAAGAAGTTATAGTGAAGGAAGTCTGCTTTTGTATGGTACAGTATATCCACCAAAACACACTGCAGTTTGTTAGCAAGAGTACGGGAGTAGTGATGGGCGAATCTGTCCCATTTTGCTTTGCCGAAAAATTCGTGAAACACATTGAAGTCAATGGATGTCAAAATAATTTTGACACCCAAAAGTTTTGACACGAGCAACAATTTTTATAAGCGCAACTCTTTTGTCCAAAGGCATTAACATCAATGGGCGTCCCAATAATTTTTACACAAGCAACTTTTTTGTCCAAATGCATTAAAGTCAAAGGGCATCCGGCGTGCGACAAACATCAATTTTTTTGAAGCATCTTATTTTCCCACACCGAATTTTCGTGCCAGCAACACGAAAACATTCGCCCGTCTGAGAAATCCAGAAATTTGTCGCAAATCCATGCCTGGCCAATGACCAGGGGAGTTATATCTGAGGGTTTAGCCAGGGGCAGGGATTATGGGTGCAACTATATTGTGGCTGCAGCGAGTCATGTGTGCTGATAGTGGAAGATAGAATTGAGTTAGGCATTGACAAGTGAATCATGATTCAGGAAGAACTGCAGGAGGAGCGGTGTTATGGCATGGTCCTCCACTCCCACCCTCACACACATTAAAGGAAAACTATACCCCCCAAACAATGTAGGTCTCTATTAAAAGATACTGAGTAAAACAGCTCATGTGTAAAACCCTGCTTCATGTAAATGAACCATTATCATAATAATATACTTTTTATAAGGGCCGCCCCCTGAGATAGTAAGATTCACTGTGCACACATACAAACCACATGTAAGGTCACATGAGCCAATTAACAGACAGAGTTCTGCCTTTTGCTTCCTCACTTCTTCCTGTTACAGTTAGTGTTGTAGTATTTCTGGTCAGTTGATCTCTGAGGCAGCACAGATAGAGTCACAAAATGGTGGTTCAAGGCAAGAGATGTAAAAGGGCAATATTTATGTAAATATATATTCCAGTTTGGTAAGATTCTTTAATATGTCATTCAATTTGATATAAACTATCAGTTGCTTTAGTATTCATTTTGGGGGTATAGTTTTCCTTTAAAATGTGCCAAAGGAATGGACGGCACTCCACATGAAGAGGGAAAAAGTCTTTATTACAAGCTAAAAGTAGGGATCAAAGGCCCTACGCGTTTCGGGATACAATCCCTTAATCATAGGCATACAACACAACCACCATAGACACGTTTTATACCTAAGGGCATAGTGACCCCTGCTGGTTATACAGAATATTAATGTTAAAATAATTTATTTTTAATTTTTAATTTTCAATGATAAAACCAACATTCAAAGGTAACAACCTTAATAGTACTCTTAAAAAAACATACTGGTAGTTAAAATAGATCCCTGTACCCATATTGCACTATGTGTGAACTCGTAATCCTGGTCGTTTATAAATTGTATAAATGTGGATATGTATCCAAATAATAAGTGTCTATCTTAAAAAGATCTTTTTGTATAGTATATCTCTTTAATTGATTGTCGAAAATCTACCATCAAAATTCTCAAGATCCACATAATCAGATAGATTAACTCCAATTCAAATGTATTCAAAAATATTCAAAAATATTCAAAGAGCCATGGGGTAAGTGTTAAGCTATCAATATAGGTAGGATATATCGTGTCTCGTATTTAGACCCTTGGGTATTCTGGTCTCCAATTTGAGAATCCAGAATGCCTCTCTTAGATCCAGAGAACGTGTCAGGTCCCCACCCCTAAGGGGTGTCTTGACTTGTTCTATGATTTTAACCGACAAGTCACTCACACCTTTTTTGGAACAAAAGGCAAAATGTTTACCAATTGGGGATGTCTCATCATGTTTATCTATAGCTCGTATGTGTTCCCGTATCCTTTCTTTTAGAGTACGGGTAGTGCGGCCAACATATTGTTTTTTTTATAGTTTTCCTTTAACAATGCCCTGCTTTTAAAAAAAAACACTTGTCAGGGTTTTGTTTTCCCTTTATAAATCTTGGCATTCAGCTTTTCTAAAAGGTTTATGTCTTCTATTGTGTGCCATCTGTGTAAGGTTTATAAATGAGTAATACATAAAAATACAATGATAATAGAAAAACACATTTGTGTAGCTCTTGTTTACGTTTTGCACACAGTAAAATATTAATATGACAGGCTCCTCTGGTGCACTGGCTTCGATGAAAGAGAATACACCATTGGCTTTAGGTTTGCTAATGTCCAATAAGAGACCTGAAATGAGCAGACATGCAATCCCAGTTTATGGAAATCACATATAATAACACGTTATAAGTTGGATCAAATCACCTATCTGACTATTCTAACAGCTGCAAACATACAGATGTCAGCCCCTATTTATAGAGAGGGTACATTCACCCAATCAGAAGAGAATTTGCAACATTGGAAATAATATAATCCTCTATTTAATTTAAATAGCTATAAACAGGCAGTTCCCTGGGTTACATACGAGATAGGGTCTGTAGGTTTGTTCTTAAATTTGTATGTAAGTTGAAACATATACATTTTCTTATTAAATGCAACTTAGACAGATGTCTGTATTAACATAGTATTTATTTTTACCTTTCTGTGCTCTGCAGTAGACAACACGTCAGAGGGGATTGAGGCATGTGGCTCATTAAAGGAGAAGGAAAGCCCCAGGGCGCAAAACCCCTCCCCCCTCCCCTCCGTTGCCCCCCCTCCCTCCTCCCCCCTGGCCTACCCCTCCCCCTGGGCAAATGCCCCTAACTTGTTACTCACCCCTCTGCGCAGGTCCTGTCCACGGAGTTCGCAGTCGCCATCTTCTCCCACGCGCGTCTTCTTCCTCCTCTGACCGGCGTTTTCTGGCGCATGCGCAGTAGGAACAGGTACCGGTACGGCTCTACTACGCATGCGCCGAATGTCACGAAGTGAAATCGGAAAACTTTGTGACATTCGGCGCATGCGCAGTAGAGCCGTACCGGTACCTGTTCCTACTGCGCATGCGCCAGAAAACGCCGGTCAGAGGAGGAAGAAGACGCGCGTGGGAGAAGATGGCGACTGCGAACTCCGTGGACAGGACCTGCGCAGAGGGGTGAGTAACAAGTTAGGGGCATTTGCCCAGGGGGAGGGGTAGGCCAGGGGGGAGGAGGGAGGGGGGGCAACGGAGGGGAGGGGGGGAGGGGTTTTGCGCCCTGGGGCTTTCCTTCTCCTTTAAAGCTAAATGCTAGTAAAAGTCAAGCAAACCATAGTATGTTACTGTAACAGCCCCTTCTGTAAGTGTGAGTTGTATGTAAGTCGGGTGTATGTAACTCGAAGGAATCCCTGTACATGTAAGGATACCTAAAAGGGCAGACAAAGAATCCTTGTGGGAAACTGGAGTTTGTCTCTAAGACACTGCAATGTGGAACAGATACATCTAATGTACAGTATGTGTCTTTTGTTACTATTGTGACTCTGCACTAGTTGATCAGACGAATAACTCCCAATTATGCATGCACATGATAAAGGCTAAGGCCACACATGATGAATTCTCAGTACGTGGGCCAACGCAGTGCCGTTTATCCAGTGGGATCTTTTTTTGAGAAACATCATTTCCTACTTGTATATATATATATATATATATATATATATATATATATATATATATATATATATATATATTTCTTTTTTTTTCATAAAGATCATCAACTAAGGGACATGTTTTTGTTGGGAGAATTTCCACAGAGCTGACCTAATATGGATTTTGCAATGAATGTGTGCAGCTCAAACCTAGTATAATTTCTGTCTGTGACTTTCTAGAGGTAATGTCTGAAATCAGTTTAGGACTAATTATCCAGAATGATTATGACCTGGGCATTTTTCTCTATAATGGGTCTGAATGTGGAGCACCATATCATAAGGCGATGAACTACATTTGCAAACAAAAAACCCAAATAGCCATGAACAGCAATTTCTGTTACTTTACATAGTTACATAGTTACATAGTTAAATTGGGTTGAAAAAAGACAAAGTCCATCAAGTTCAACCCCTCCAAATGAAAACCCAGCATCCATACATACACCCCTCTACTTTTAATTAAATTCTATATACCCATACTAACTATAGAGCTTAGTATCACAATAGCCTTTGATATTATGTCTGTCCAAAAAATCATCCAAGCCATTCTTAAAGGCATTAACTGAATCAGCCATCACAACATCACCCGGCAGTGCATTCCACAACCTCACTGTCCTGACTGTGAAGAACCCCCTACGTTGCTTCAAATGAAAGTTCTTTTCTTCTAGTCTAAAGGGGTGGCCTCTGGTACGGTGATCCACTTTATGGGTAAAAAGGTCCCCTGCCATTTGTCTATAATGTCCTCTAATGTACTTGTAAAGTGTAATCATGTCCCCTCGCAAGCGCCTTTTTTCCAGAGAAAACAACCCCAACCTTGACAGTCTACCCTCATAATTTAAGTCTTCCGTCCCTCTACTTTAGGTACTGTCCTATGATTACAAGGAAAAAGCAAAGCAGTAAAATTCCTAGTACTATTATCATGTCATTTGATTCATTTGTGTCTCCTGCTTGCTAGCAGTGAAATAAATCATCCACTGTGACAGTGAAAAGTCATTGAGGAACTGTAACTTTTTTAACTTAGCAAGGTGGAACATGGAGGGGTGGTTGAGGAGCATATTTTCTGCCTTTGGCACACACAGGCACTGTGACAGTCAAACTCCATGGGGCAGATTTACTAAAGTGGCTGTAGCTAGCTAAATTTAGCCAGAAATCTCATCCGCAGGGACATCGCCAATTTACTAACAGGCTTAGAGGACAGTTCGCTAGTGAAACAGACCCTCTATCACAGCTTTGCGCCCTATCACCAGGCGAACAATCGTTACTCCGCCAATTCACTAAAGTACAAATTTTACAGAACGTTACCCCTTTCGCCAGAGTTTTCTTCCCCACCTTAGACCTGGCAAACTGATAAGATGAAGCTACAATCTTATGTTCTGTATGCCAAAAAGTCATAAAAGTTTTTAAAAATGCTGGAGTTTTCTCATATTTTAAAGTAGGATTGCCTTCAAAAGTTCTAACTATTAAACAATGTTTGTAAAAAAAAATTTTCCAACCATTTGAGGGGCATTTCAAATTTGCTTTAGGGTGGGCTCAAGGCATTAGAGGATCTTTTTTGTCTTTATTTTGCTTCCTTGGACATTTCAAGCATTTGCACCAACATCTCTAATAAAGACGCCTATACAACCTATATTTACCCGTCATATTCAAATAAACATAAGCGTAAGAGTACTAACAAAATTTCGCTAGGCAGAATTGAACTCTAGCAAAAGATCGATAAAAAATGCTTGCGCTGACAAAATAACACTAGCGAAACTTCGCCAGCATTCGGCTGCTGAGACGCAACTTTGAATTTTAGTGAATTAGCGTAGTGGTAACTAATTTACGAATTTAATATAAGCGGCGCGAATTGTGTTGGAGCGTTCAATGGTGAAAATTCGCCCCTTTAGTGAATTTGCCCCCGTATGTGAATGCTATGGATACTATGGTTTTAATGTATTTGAAATAAAGTTGAATTTTACCTACTACAAGAGGCTTCCGGAGTGCTCGCCGATTTTCTTCATACTTCTAAGCACACACACCCTTGGCTACGGGTTTGGGGCGACGCACCCAGACCACTTGAGACGTCGGGTGAGTGTCATTCCCTTTTACACCCAGGTCATTTTTGTTACAGGGTGAGAAAGATTTTGTTACTCATCCGACGACTATATATTCATTAAATATTCTATTTTAGGACTGTGCAGCTTTAAATTCCCCTATCAACCCGTATGGACTCACTTGTCATCATCATAGATATCATAGATGATGGGCATATTCTGTTTAAATTCTGACCAAAATTCTGACCATACATCTGCAGATTACGATATTCTATATAGCAAATTACATTGTGCTCTTTATTCATTATGTTAATGCTAACATGCAGTGGCCATGCTCTAATGCATATATTTTTATAAAGCACTTCATTTCCTTCTCTTTTTTGTTCAGCTGGTTTATATTGAGCGAGCAGATATGCCTTGAAGTCATTTATAAATGCCTCTGAGCACAAACACAAATATCAACAGGTGACGCCTGTTCTCATACAAATGGGGTGGATTCCAATGTATGAAAACTAGCAGTACAATATCTGCGTAGAGATTTGAAAGAGGGACCTGAAATATGACACTGACTGAGATCGGTATGTATTTGCATGCATACCTTTCAATATCTTCTACAGAAGCTTTAATAAATATAAAATATTCTTGATAACCGTAATACAGGTGGCCATACAGTATCTGACCAATCAACCCTGGGCATGGCAGCAAGACAAATACAGTAAAACTGTAATGATTTCAGTCCTCATTGAAGTGAATGTTTACTAACACTGGTTGTTTTTGATAATTTAGGACACATCTAAATATATCAATCTGAATTTGGACCTGGTTTGGTATTCAACAAAGTTGCCAAGGTTTCATGGTTAAGCAAGATTTAAAAACACACAAGTCTTTACTTTATATCCACCATTATTAAACATTTTTTTTTATTACAATTTTCACAAGCCATGAACATTTTGCATATTTTTATTAAATATATTTAGTTTAAAACGTAGTGACCATTTCAAGAGAATGTGAACTGTGGTAAATGTTATCACTTTATTAAAAATAAATGTTATCACTCAAAGCAGATCATTGTGTCAGCTAGTTAAAATGTATTCCTATGAGCAGTCAAACACCTATTCTATGGGGTGTTAGAGCTCAAAGCTGAACTCAAACACACCGCCAGATCTTTAATCCTCGATGCAAGTTGCTAGGGGAGAATATTATTTATTTACAAATTAAAATGCAGTGTTCAAATGTACCATGTTTTCCCCACAATGTCAGAATCAATTTGTCAGGAAGGGGGAGTTACAGTACATAATGCACAATTGAGCCTGATGCCCAATTGGTGTCATTTCCATCACTAAAAATTCTACACTTGATTCTTTAGATGCAAGTCCACTGTTCATATTGCAGGGGAAACAGTAGAATTACATACAAACTACATACCTCCAACTGTCCTGTTTTTCTCAGGACAGTCCCAATTTGGACAACTCAAGCCGCAGTCCCAGATTGTTACTGAAATGTCCCGACTTTCTCTCTGATCTCCTGCACAGTCAGAAAAAGATACAAAGGTTCTAAAACTTAATTGGCTTTTGGTAGAGAGCTCAGAATACATGGCAGGTGCACTTATAGATACATTTGTAACAATTTAAAATAAGCAAAGAAACACTTGTAACTATTTATGTTCTCTTGGGGAAACTTGCAGATTAAAGGGCAATTCAACTTTATTAGCAAAACTGTAATAAAACATAAAAGCTGACCCTAAAAAACCCAGAAATGTGTTCAAACTTTCCATAACCTGACAAATTTTGTAAAATGGACATGGTAATTAGGGAGCATAGCCATAAAATGGGCATGGTCAAAAAATTCCCCGCACTGTACTCTGCAAAACTTTTTGTCCCTCTTTCTATTGTTACATGTTTTGAGGTGCAATTACTGCCAGCTGAATGTAGCTGTAGGTCTAGGGTTTCTTTGCATCTATAGAGTGCAGCTATAGGAAAGTGCAAGGAGCATCTTTGGGTGCAAGAACTTCTGCGGTTGCAGCTGTAAATAAGCCCTTGAATTTGACTGAAGAAAATTGCAATAGAAAAGAGAATGACTCACAGACTGAACTGCTGCAAAGTTTGTATTGTACAGTACAGCACTTCACTGCTACTGAATCATGGCCTGTTGTTAAAACAACACTTTTCCTAAAATAATATTAGTTACTATTCCATTTGCCTGTTTTAGTTCTAAATGCTTTTTGCATAATCATTTATTTAAGAAAAAAGTTAACATAACTAAATATAATGTTAAGATGAAGGAATGAGTGAGAGGGCTTTTCCAGAGCGAAATCTGAAGCAACACTGCGGGTTCCACCTATACCTCAGGCATTGTCTGCTAGTACAAAGGATTGTATTTTTCCTCTTTCTGAATTCCTTCCAAGAAAGTTTTCAAAAAATGCACTTCTGTCTTATTCTACCTTCCCCTAATTATGTCAGACTCTGCATATTGTCTCTCTCACGTCAAGAAAAATACCTTCTGGAATCAGATGTCTGATCACATACACGCACAATAGAAACTTGAAATGTTCTCCCTTTTCTATGTTAAATATCTGAGCTTGTATAATGAATGTGATACCGGTATCTATTGGTGTGTCCTGGTCCAGATTTACACATGGTTTTATCATAGACATCAGATATGCTACTTTTTTTAGCAGGTCATTATCATTGATCACAAAACATCCAATTATGGGAAATGCCTTCTCGTTAACATATCAGGCCTGATATTCAGTGCAAAAGTCTATTATTGAGTCTTTGCTTTCAAGTTCTGAACTGGTAGTTGACTGATCTACAGGCCTGGTCTTATCACATAGGGGGCAACTGGACCATATTGGTGAGCTGCTCACCCCTAAATTGGGTCATGGGACTGGGCAGGTAAATGGCACACTGTGGCCCAAAAGCATTTTATAACAGCCCCTCACCCTCAAGCCCTGCAAATATTTTAACATCAATGATCCCAAGGCCTCATCCCCAGGTGGTTGCATGTACTGTTAATGTAATATGAAGAGTGTTGTCACAGTCTCCTCTCATCTCACTCTGGAGGGGGGGCAGCCAGTGCTGGAAGATTTGCCACCAGGTCTGGACTGGCAATCTGTAGGTTCAGTCAAATGCTAAGGGGACTGCTTTAAGGTGCCATAGAAAGTTACTATTTATTGGGCTGACGGGGATTTTTGAGCCTCTGTGTACTTGAAATGCCAGGGCCTATTTTGAAGTCCAGCCCAGACCTGTATGTCACTCCATGCAGGGCCATTGGAAGTGATGTCACTACACATCGAACATGCATGTTATGTCTCGTCACGTCCCAGACCAAACACCCCCTTCCCCCATCTGTGCTGCCTATTTCATGGAAATATATCCTGCAGCAGGGGAAAAAATTTAAAGAGTGCCTATGTGGTAAATAAGGCCCTAATTAGGCCCAATATTTTCAGTCAGCCTAAGGGCAGGACTGCATGACGTGATTGGACCTGACACGTCGCAATGCGACTAAGCGCATGCGACGTGTCGGATGTTTTACATAAAACGGAAGTGAAGGAGAAATCACATGTTACAACTACATTGATCCGACTGTCGGATGAAAACACTGCTGATCAGACTAATTGCTAATTTGTTATGGCCAATTACCTCTGCCGCACACCTATCTGGTTCTGATGTAGCTCCTAACCAGAGCTGGCTTCATAATATAGAGCCACTTAGCTCCCCCCGTGTAACCCCACCCTTAAAAAAGCAAAAGCTGTCAGTAACAGAAGATTTCTTCAAATCTTAACATGACAAAATAAGCAGGTTGTTTAACCCATTTATTAAAGAGATTTTGTCATGATTTTTATGATGTAGTTTTTATTTATAAATTACACAGTTTGCACTGCAAATAATCAGTCCAATATCACTCCAACCTTCAGTACAGCAGTAAAGAGTCACATGACTGGGGACACCTGGGAACCGGTCAATATGTCTAGTCCCATGTCAGATTTCAGAATTAAATATAAAAAAATCTGTTTTCTCTTTTGTTTGCTGGAGCAACACTATTAACTGAAGCATTTTTTTTTTTTTTTTTTTTTAAAAAAACGGTTTCCCATGACAGTATCCCTTTAAGTACCGAGGAAAGTGACAAATTACTAAACAAGGTTTATATAAGACCAACATTCACATCTACCAGAGTTTGTTTGAAAAAATGGATTGTGGATCTGTGTTGCTGGTGCTACAGACCTGACACTACACACAGTCAGCAATACAGGAATTAGCATAAATACAGGGTGCATCACTGTACAAACAAACAAAAGTCATAAATATGGGTTTAGAAATAAAAGTGCTTTTTAGTGGTAGCTGCCATTGATAAAGCTTAGAAATCATTTATATTGGAAATATTTGGTTATTAGGGATGGGCGAATTTGACCCGTTTTGCGAAAAATTTGCTGCCGGCGAAATGTCGCCGATGCCCATCAAAGTATATGGGCGTCAAAAAATTTTTTTTTGATGCACGGCAATTTTTTTTTGTTGCACCCTACCATACAAGTCTATGGGCGTCAATTCCATGGCGAACCAAAACCAAAGTAAAAAAAATTTGCCCATCCCTATTGGTGATATATATTGCCTTTGTGAAATGTGGAAGGTTCTTGGCAAAATCTTTACATAGCACAGGACACACATTTGACAGAGATACCTTCCTCAAACAGTCCGGCAGCTTCTGCAACCGACCAAACCAGCTTAGTCACTTTCAGGGAGTGTCTTGTCTTTTAGACATTGGGTGTGTAAGTCTCGGGCCATGTGCCAGCTCCCAAAACTTGCAAATCATGTGAAACACAAGAATCATAATCAGAGCACAGACAAGAAAGGGCCAATAAAATGATCCTGACACCAATAGCGAATAGAAATATGAATTGAAGAGTCATAATTACCTGTAAACTGCTTTATTTCTTCAAATCCTTTGGGAATGTGTGCCTGACAAAATCACACACTGTAATTATTACTTCTTATGTTATACTGTACATTATGAGAGCATGACTCGGGTGGCTCTTTACCGTGATAAAAACTCCATTTTAGGGGTTTTAAAGGAACAGTAACACCAAAAGAAAAATAAAAGAGTATCAAAGTATTAAAATATAATGTACAGCTGCCCTGCACTAGTAGAAGTGCTGTGTTTACTTCAGAAAGACTACTATAATTTATATAAACAAGCTGCTGTTTAGCCATGGAGGCAGCCTTTCAAGCTCGAAAAAAAATATGAAAAGGCACAGGTTACATAGCACATAAAACACCATTCTATTCTACATAGCTTATCTATTATCTGCTATGTAACCTGTAATGTTTCTCCTTTTTTTCCATCTTGAATAGCAGCCCCAGTGGTTACACAGCAGCTTGTTTATATAACCTATAGTAGTCTTTCTAAAGCAAACACAGAACCTTTACTATTGCAGGGTACAGTACGTTATATTTGAATTGCTTTCATACAATTTAATTTTATGGTGTTACTGCTTTTTTAGGTGGAGGTGAATGCGGGGGGTAAGGGGCAATGGATCTTCTATTTCAGGTGGCCTCAGGCATATAAACATTTGCCCAAGCATAGTAACCCATAGTAACCAATCAGCTTTCAAACAAATGATCAGTGAACTGGTTGCTATTGGTGACTAGACTTATAGCACATTCAAATATTACCCTCAAAATTTCTAAACTCAATAACACCTTTGCTGTCCAGAATTTGCCCCCCCCCCATAAATGTTATTATCTTGAATCTTGTTGTTTCTAAGACAATAATCCTATCCCAGTGTCTGATTTTTAATCTGGCATGAGATGCAGCGTGCGGTAATGCTCCATATGCGATTGCTTTACTGCCACAGTCACAGGCACTGCAATGCCCCACTTAAAATAGAGCTGCTTTGTATTATGTACCCACCACATCTTCCTAAATTGCACGATTTAGATAAAGCTTACATGGCTCCTACAGCCTGCTCCCATGAATACAGTGCTGCCTGCATTCAGCAAAGCTAATTCAGAAAGGGTAGATTATACACCCACAAGTTTACTTTGCACTTTGCCCCTCCATCCTGCAAAAATACAGCCATTCCCCAAGACAAATGTGTCCAGTAAGGGGAATAATCACCAGCAGAAGAGCAAAGCACACAATACAGTGCTATATTTTGTCAATCAAGGAACTTCTTTTTATACTAAAGAGCCGGGCCCCCCTTGACAGCGCCAAAGCCGTGCCGCCCATCTGAAGTCACGAAAACAGGTGAAATTTAAGTCCCGAAGCGACAAAAAGACTTAAAGTCACGAAAACAGCTAAAATTGAAGTCCTGAAGCGGCAAAAGACCCAAAGTCACGAAAGGAGGCGAGGTTGAAGTCCTGAAGCCACGATTTCAATTCTTCTGAACACCAATGTGTGTTTTTTTATTTTTTTTAATCCCCTGGTCACCAATATATTATTTTAATACTCTATAGGCCCCTGGAGCCAATGTGTTTTTAAAAAATATTCTTTGCGGCCCCAATTTTATTTTTACTTGTAAGGAGGGCCCTGGCAACAATGTTTTTTTTAAAAAAAAAAAAACTTTTATGGGGGCCCTGGCGCCAATTATTTATTTTTTTAATTTATAGTGGGGCCCTGGTCACCAATTTTTTTTAACTTGTAGGGGGTCCACCAATTATTTTAAAAAAACTTTTATGGGGGGCCCTGGCACCACAGATTTTTTAACTTATAAGGGGGCCCTGACCATCAATAGCTTTTTATAACTATATGTGTGTGGGGGGGGGTTACCTTTTTAGTGCTGATGTCTGTGTGGTCTTTTAATTGTAGTGTGGAGTGGGCGGGATCTGGGCTGGGGCTTGGGGGCCAGGTGGGCTGGGCCCACAGGGCCCCGTGATTTCTGACGGCGGCCCTGGTCTCGGTAGAGGGTGCAAGGACACAATGTAGATCTGGATACATGCCTTGATGTATTGTTACTTCCTGGGTGTCCATACCAAGCAACTGACTTGCAATTAGTGAATAACACAAATACATTATTTACATTACACACGGCAGTTATAAATCTGGTGGATTTATAACAACAATTTACAACTTGCACCAGTGAGGATGTTGTATTTCTGGGAAAGTACTGCAATTTGGGTTAAAAAAAACTGAGCTCTTCACATTGCACTTGCATTTGTAAATGAGCCGTCTGATGTTGCTACTCTGTTTGCTTCAGTAGACTCATCTCTCTGGGTAGCAGGAATACCAGGATGTATGATGCACCATATTTAGTTAAATATAGGGGGGAAGTATAACAAGAAAGGATCTAAAACTGAAATTCTAGAACAAAGTGACGTGTGTCCTCGGGACATGTAAATGTGCGTTCAGTATAATTCATTGTACTTTTCCCAGAATGGTGCTAGATAGCTAAGTGCTTACCTACAGGCTGCCACACCCTCACAAAACACTGAGTGATACATAAAACATGCAAAGGCAAGCTGATACACATCATTCAATGCATAACACCAGTTTGTTTATCAAAACCCATATCTTTTTTCGACATCTATTACGTTTGTACATACTGTCTAGTAAGAAAGTCATAATCTCGCTACTGAATGCCATAGTCTAACAAAAGGTTTTATAAATAAATTTAAACAATTCCGATTTTGTACCAAATTGAAGAAAAAAAGTAAAAGGAAGAACAAAAGGGACGAAAATTGGAATTCAAAGCCACTTTTTAAAACAAACTGTAAATGGCTTTAAGGTTATTTGTAAATATTACTGCAACTGAAAGCATTTTCTGTCGGTCTGTTTACATTTCAGCTCCACTGGTTTTGACTCCTGAAACTGTAGCAGAGGCTACAGCTAAATAGCAGACCAGAACTGACTTCTGCTATATTTTTTGTAGATTACAACCAAAGAACAGACAGCAAAACATAATTTTAGTAGTGGGGAAAGAGAGTATTAGGTTTATGTCCTTGGTTAAAACACTCAAGCAGCAAATTTGCAGTACAAATGAAAGAGAATATCCAAAGTTTGTTAAATATAGCAAATTGGTTAAGGTTATATAGTCAAAGGGATACTATTAATCAACACATACTTACTCTTATCTTGCATTTTATTTCAATTTTTTAGGTTCATCACAACACTGCAGCTATGGAAATTCACACCATTTTGCCACATATCAATGAACCTGTCAATATATTTTCAGTGACACTGGGTTGAGGTTTCTTGGTTGCCCCATCTCCAAGTCAACTTCCTGCATTATATGAAAGCAGATTAAAGGTATACTGTCATGGGAAAAATGTTTTTTTCAAAACGCATATTGTCAGTTTCCCAGCTATCCTCGTTTATGTGACATGTGCTCTGATAAATTTCAGTCACTCTTTACTGCTGTACTGCAAGTTGTAGTGATATCAACCCCTCCCTTTTCCCCCAAACAGCCTTCCAACAGAACAATGGGAAGGTAACTGGAATGCAGATCCATAACACAAGAAAACAGCTCACTGGTAGATCTAAGAACAGCACTCAATAGTAAAATCCAGGTGGTCCCACTGCGACACATTCAGTTACATTACTAGTAGGAGAAAAGACAGCATGCCAGAAAGTTCTATCCTAAAGTGCTGGCTCTTTCTGAAAGCACATGACCAGGCAAAATAACCTGAGATGGCTGTGTACACACCAATTTTATAGATAAAAGAAAAATACACTTGCCGGTTCATGGATGAAATCTTATATTGTAGAGTGAATTATTTGCAGTGTAAATAGAGTAATTTAGTAATTTAGAGTAATTTAAAAATAAAAACGACATCATAAAAATCGACATAACCCCTTTAACAGCTTCCTCCTCACTGTAAAAATCAACAGAACACAGTGTTATCACTGGCAAGGCTCCCAGGGACAATATATCAGAGTAAGTGTAAATATAATAGCAAACAATTAACAATCTGAATATTGAACTTTACTGCACATGCCTGATTCTAAGGGCTAAACTACGGGAGATTTTGTAGGTTGATCACATCCTACAAGTTGGATGTAGTTGCATTGGTCAAAATATAATGGGACTGAACAAAAATCTGATGTGTAAACTATAAGAAGGAAGATTCGCCATCTGATGCAATGTGGATGTTGGAAGGCAACAATGTATGCTGCGTCTTCATCCAACAAGATGAAATCTAATGGTGTCTGACAGACTTTTTCTTCTCATTAAAAACACATTGAATGTTGGATGTAGCCGCATAAAAAAAACCATCTGACTTTATCTGATCCAACTGTAGTTAAGGGTAAGGCCAGACGAGGAGATTCGGGGAGATTTTGTCGCCTGGCAACTTATCGCCACGTCTTTTGCACGACTATCTCCCCGAACTGCCTCAGCGTCTTTTCCTCATGTTCCCTCAGTGAGGCAACTTTGGACGACTATTGAAAAAGCATCGCCGTGTGTGCATTAGTGCAGGCGACTTTTCATTCTAGCCTATGGGGAAAAAACGCTGAGGCAGTTCGGGGAGATAGTTGCGCAAAAGACGTGGCGATAAGTCGGCAGGCGACAAAATCTCCCCGAATCTCCTCGTTTGGCCTTACCCTTAGCCCTAAGCCTGCCATGGGACACCTGAGAAAGGGAAGAAACAAGGTTGGACTAGTGTAGCCCTACTTTTTTCATTGTGTCCATGTATATATAAAGAGCACCAGACCAGGAAAAATGTAGTGTTAAACTCACTGGGGGTGGGTACCTTACATATTAGCACCCCAGGTGAATGTGATCTGGGTCAAATAATTTAATCAACCCAATCAACCAAATCCCAACTTGAGCCACCTCTTTTAAGTAACCACCTGGCCCCTTTTTGGTACCACCCCTTGCACTTCACTACCCCAGTTTAAACAATTGATTACAACTTTATACTTGACTAAATGGGCAGTAAATTAAAAATGATCATATTTAATAAAAAACTAAATAAGCATACTTTTATAAAAGTTGATTCTTTTTAAAAAGCTTTAGAACCCCTTATTAATAAAAACGTTTTCACTTTTTAGGGCTCCTGGGGGCCCAGATGAAGAATACGCATTATATAATGTAAAACTAAAATCAGTGGACCTCAGCTGGAACTGAGAAGCAGCTAAAAAAAGACTCAACCAGAGAAAAGGTAAGAAAACACTAAACAATTATATAATGTATTGAGAGTATTCTTTTCATTGCGTAACTCCATGTTATTTTCAAGATGGCTTCTAGCTATTTTAATTATTTCTTAATAGGTTAAAAGTAAGCGACTACTTTTTCATAAGAGACCGTTCAACATATTCATTTTTAAAATGTGTTTTGCTCTAGTAACAAGGTTGAGATACCTTCTCATACCTTCTCCATATGGCTAGGCTCAACTACACAGATATGTATGGGGGGGCTAGCCCACTAGTGACTATTTGTTTCAGGTTACATGGTTTTGTGCCTGTTACTATCTTACACAGAATGAGTTTACAGGAACCAGAAATGTTATGCTGATTTCCACTGATTTCAATGTGTTGAATATAAAATATTGTACTTTCTCCATGACTATGTACATGGAGTACCAAAATCTGCTCAGCAGACAGAGCCGGTTTAAATATTATCAGTTTCAGAAGATATTGTAAGGCACAGGTAAATAACAAGCAATTAAACATAACCATTGCATTGAACTAAAAGGTAAAAGGACCCCAAGCTTGATTTATACGACTGTTTCATCAGCTAGTCAAGATAATGTGTATCTCAGGTGTGGCATATGAGTCACTTCAGCATCTTGACAACCCGTCTGTTTTCTTTTGTGCACATTGCTTTGTAGCTGAAGGGGAATATTCACAAAATGGTTCAGGTTAGTAGAAAAGAAAATCAATTTTTTTTTTCAAAAGCACCCCGCATGCCTATGCATTAGAAATAAATGATGACAGTGAGCCATTCCTTGATCATTGCACACTACTGCAAGAGATAATAGTTGATGGAGAAGTCACCCAAAATAAATAAGAATGTCTCCATTTGTAATCTACAGGGCCCCCCTTATGGCTGCAACATGTCAAGTGATACATACTGGGGAGATGACCACCACTGGGGTAACACTTATATCCCATTCCCAAATCCTGGCCATAGACAAGGAGACAAACTTGGACAGACAAGCCATACTATACAGCAGTTAGTAGGGATGGAACTTTGGGGGTTCAAAAAAGCAGGCAGGAGTCAATCAATTCGTATAGCAAGAGGAAAGCACTCCAAAGTAGCAAAATGCTGTAATTGTGTTTATTGAAAGACTATTATACAACATGTTTTGGGTCTTACATACCCCTTTTTCAAGTGTCAGGAGCAGGCAGGAGTGTACAGTCTAAATGGCAGCTGGGTTCTAATTTGAGGTTAATGGTTATTTCTTCCCTTAACTATAATAAAACAATGTTTCATCCAACTGTGATGTTATTATAAGCTAATATAATGAGAGCCTGAGCAAATAATAGCCCCTAAAGGAGAGCTTGAACAGGAAAATTAGAAATCCTCTGATTGCAGGGTATATTTTATTGAATTATCAGTAGTGATGGGCTAATCTGTGCAGTTTTGTTTCGCCGAAAAAAGTGTGAATTTACAGTGAAACGTCGAAAAATTACCGAAACGCATTAAAGTAAATGGGCATCAAAATAATTTTGACGCTAACATCAATTTTTATACTATTTGGTCCAAATGCATTAAAGTCAATGGGCGTCCAAATAATTATGGCGCCAAATTTGAAATGCCACACTGGGCATATTATTACAGCAGCTGTGTTAACCGCCTTTATAATAATTCACTTTACTAATACACTGTTTTCCATTCTGGTGAATAATAAATTGCTGTTCTTTTTGCACTCCATATTTTCATGAATCTTGCATCACATAAAACTGTAATATCCTGAGCAAAAGACAAAGACGCAAATCTGGGTCTGAGTTGAAAACATAAACAGAAATGATTTATAAAATAAAAGGGCTATGAACTAACCAGTGTGCCAATGATTTCAGAATTTCAGCAAGCAAAGAGAATGCTGGAAACAGATAAGGCATAATGTTACATGGAGACAAACATTTTCTGTGTTTCCAATTTATTGCTAATTAAAACCTTGTCATTTAAAGATACAATGCAATACGGATCACTCCAGTGTCCGATTTTGCATTATTTATTAATAAAATAACCAGAATAAATCAGATGGGGGAAAATAACAGAAAGCATTCTTTCAGGGTTTTGTCCGAAAACCCCAATTTTTTTGGATTATGGGGCAAACCCAGCGCAAGCCACAATATATTCAAATTGTTATAGGGGCATCTCATATTGACTTTTAAATATATATATATATATATATATATATATATTTTTTTTTTTTATTATTATTATTTATTATTATTTGTATAGTGCTCCTTGAGGGCAAAGCACTGTACAGCAGAACAATAAATTAGTAGAAGACACAGGGGGTTCATTACAATAATAAGTACAAATAAGTATATAAATACAATACGCATACATATAGGGGCACATTTGCTAAGGGTCGAATCTCGAAATGAAAAAAAACTTCGGAATTCGACCATCAAATTGCAATAGTTCGATATTCAAAGTCAAAGTTTTTTTAGATCGAATATGGCCATTTGCGAGCGAAGTAAAATTGTTTGTTCGATTAAATCCTTTGATTCAAATAATTTAACCAATCAAACGATTTTAAACGATTTAAAAAAAAAAACTTCAACTTCTAAAAACTTAGCCAAATGTTGGCTATAGGTTCTAGGAGGTCCCCTCTTTTTTTAAAGAGACAGTACTTTCGAATGGTCAAATATTCAAATTCGAATCAAAGTCGAATTTAGCCTATTCGATGGTCGAAGTACCCAAAAATTACTTCGAATTCACTTCGACCCTTAGTAAATGTGCCCAATAAAATATAGTTACAATACATATAAAAGAGATACTGACACCAAAATAATCTTTTTTTTATTATTCTATAACATTGCCTTTGAATGCTATTTATAATTTTGCCATAAAAGTATTTGCCTAATGCTTTTACATTACCTTTCTTACCCACATGTTCCTTTACATATTTGTGCAGCAGTAGTCTGTTAGCATTAGGAACTCTAACTGACAAGTTGAGTAGGCAGAACAGTCAGGTTTAGGAACTTCAAGTAACAATAACTTACAAAAGCAGAACAATCAGTGAAAAATGATCAGTATGATCTATAGGTAACTTTTAGGGGCCGATTCACCAAGGGTCGAATATCGAGGGTTAATTAACCCTCGATATTCGTCTAGGAATTAAAATCCTTCGACTTCGAATATCGAAGGATCTTAGCGCAAATAGTTTGATCGTTCGATCGAAGGAATAATCCTTCGATCTAACGATTACATCCTTCGTATCGAACGATTCGAAGGATTTTAATCCAACGATCGAAGGATTATCCTTCGACCAAAAAAACTTAGGCAAGCCTATGGGGACCTTCCCCATAGGCTAACATTGAGTTTGGTAGGTTTTAGATGGCGAACTAGGGGGTCAAAGTTTTTTCTTCGACTAGTTGAACGATTTTTAGTTTGAATCCTTCGATTCGAAGTCGTAGTCGAAGGTCGAAGTAGCCCATTCGATGGTGTAAGTAGCCCAAAAAACACTTCGAAATTCAACGTTTTTTTACTTTCAATCCTTCACTCGAAGTTAGTGAAACGGCCCCTGAATGTAGATTAATATTTTGAAAATACATTTTGACAGACTTATACATGACCTTGATAGGTCTGAGATAGTGGATTTTTGGATTTGGCTTTTTGCAGCATCAAGGTATAAATCTCGAGAAATTCAAGGTTTTTTCCAAGGAAAAATTCTAGTTTTTGGCCAAAAAACCTTGACCAGAAAAAAATCAAGTTTAGTAAATAACCCCCTTAATATTTAATTGCCCAGACTGGCAATCTGTGGATTCTGGCAAATGCCAAAGTGGCTGTTGTAGGATGCCAAAGAGAATAACTATTTAGTCTGGTGGGAGCTGTTTGAGCCTCTGTGTACTTGGAATGCCAGTGCCTATTGTGAATCCCAGTCCAGACTAGGGATGTAGCGAACCGCCGCCGATGTGTTCGCGAACGCCGTTCGCGAACACCGGCAAAATTTGCGAACAGTTCGCGAACTGTTCGCGAACTTCGAACATCCGAAAATCGTTCGATTCGAACGATCGAAGGATTTTCATTCGAATCGAACGATCGAAGCCATTCGATCGAATGATTTCATTCGATCGAATGCTTTGATCGTTCGATTCGAACGAAAATCCTTCGATTTTAGCGGTCGAATGGTCGAACGATTTTGACGCAAACGCCTATTGGCGAACGTCGCGCGACATTCGCGAACTTGCGGCGGACGCGAACAGTCGAAGTTCGCCGGCGAACAGTTCGCTACATCCCTAGTCCAGACCTGAGGCACAATAAACATGTATGAAGAAGAGGTCTTTCCTCAAGGGTGTCCAAGTAAGGAAAAATGCTAGAAAGAGCCATGATCCACTGAATATTCACTATTCACTGTGAAAGCAGCAAAGAAGCACCTATAGTGACTCAACCTGCATCTCAATTGTTAAACTACACTGGCTTAGGTTACAACGTTCAGCATGAGATACGGAGCTTGCCCCATGAACACAGAATTGTCTGCTTTAAGCTGCACTTTTTCCTGGACAACTCCATGTCATACTTACTGGGATAACCCCGCCCCAGTGCTCCCATCAGAAGGACCCTCCCCAAATCTTTAAAAGCCCAACCCTACCCCACAGTCCGGTGTCTTCTTTTTTTCCTTCCTTTCTTTTTTTTTGTCTGGCAGTCCATTTCCTCTGAAAATACAGAGTTCACAGGTTTTCCACAAAGTGATTTCGGTCCACCTGTGGGGTTTCATTCTTCTGAGTTTTATCTGGTATAGATTACACTCGGCCAGTTTTCCTTATGTGGAACAAATTCCCTCCCATTCAGAACTGGTGCTTGACATCTTCCAACAATGTATAGGAGTGCCTGTGCACAGGTATTTGTTTAGTGTTATGGGCTTTTACTGTAATTTCTGTTGACATATTTATGTACTGTTCCCTTTATTTGGCATACGTTCTGTATGTATCACATACCTTTATATGACACACAGTTACCAACTACCCCAGCCACCTTTATACATAACCAAGCAACCTTTATTTATTAAAGGGGAACTCCACACAAACATAACATATGCTTTTTGAAAAGTAAACATAATTTCAAGCAACTTTGCAAAATACATCAATTGAAACATATGCAGACTTTCATGATTGTTTATAGTTTGGAACAGTTTCGTAAGCCAAGCCCTCTGCTCTCCTGCTTATCTCAATGACTAATTTGCTGAGCTGGCTGACTACTGTTACTTTGTATCAACAGCCACCTGTCCTCAGCCTGCATCCTCTAAACCCCACAATTCCCTGCACATGTGATTTCAATAAGGAATGGAACATCATAGTGCAATGCATTGTGGGTTATGTAGTTCCTGCATGATGTCTGTAAGCTGTGGAGAAGTTGTTACAATTTGTAACATCAGTGTTTTAAGGTGGCCATACACGGGCCGATAAAAGCTGCCGACAGACCGTGTCGGCAGCTTATTGGCCCGTGTATGGGGGCCCCCGACGGGCTTCCCCGATCGAGATCTGGCTGAAAGTCGGCCAGATCTCGATCGGATGGGGTTAAAAATCCTGTTGGATCGCGGCCGCATCTGTTCGTTGATGCGGTCCCGCGATCCGACCGCCTGTTTGTGAGAGCTAGGATCCGATCGTTGGGCCCTAGGGCCCACGATCGGATCTGCCCGATATTGCCCACCTTGAAGGTGGGCATATCGGAGGGAGATCTGCTCGTTTGGCGACATCGCCAAACGAGCGGATCTATCCGTGTATGGCCACCTTTAGTCCCTCCTGCCCTGCCAGGATTTCACATGATGCAGAAAGAGAAGAATTGTTAAACAGCTAGATTTCAGCATAGAAAATTGCATTTATTCATAGTTTTTGAAGAAACAGGTAACTATGGTGGGTATATTAGGGGTTTCTGTGTTATGCAGGCCTTTTAGTCAAATTTTGGTTTGGAAGCCAAAGTTCCCCTTTAATAAATAAGGGTATTTATTATCAGAAAAATTGAGTGCTTTGTTGACAAGGCTTACTTGTTTATTTGGGTGTTTAGAGTGAAAGCGACTGACTGTGGAGTTTCTAGATGTGAGTCAGAACTGATGGTGTGTTTCTACCCAGCCTGGGATGATGTCACTGTGCATACCAGACACTATGGTGAGAGAAACCACGTACAGTGTAGAAGGTGGGTGCTGCTGATTTTGCAAATCCAAATAGTCCAATAGTGTATAGTGATGATTCTCTTACTGCATAAAGTACAAGTATGGGATCCATTATCCAGTTTTATCCGAATTACGGAAAGGCCCATAGGCTCCATTTTATCCAAATAATCCAAATTTTAAAAAATGCTTTACTTTATCCATGTAATAATTAAACAGTACATTGTACTTGATCCAAACAAATATATAATTAATCCTTATTGGAAGCAAAACTAGCCTATTGGTCTTATTATGGGGCAGATTTACTAAGGTTCGAATTTAAAATTCGAATTTCCATGTTTGATTTTTGGTAAAAACTCACAATTTCGAGTTGGGAATAATCCAAACTCAAATTCGAATTTTAGATTTATCATACCTGGAACCTGGGTAAAATTCGAATTTGGCTATTCACCACCTAAAACCTGCCAAGTTCATGTAAAAGTCAATGGCAGAGGTTCAGTGACCTATTCGAAGATGTTAATAGCCTTCCTGACATTCGAATTTATTTCGGAGAAAAAACTTGATTTGAGTCTAGGGGTTGATAATATTCGTTTTAGATATTCGATTCTTTTCTTAAAGGGGAACTCTACACAACTTTGCAATATACTTTAATTAAAAAAATATGCAGATTTTTCATGATTCTTAATGGTTTGGAACAGTTCCCTAAGCCTAGCCCCCTGCTCTCCAGCTGATCTCTCTGACTATTTTGCTGAGCTGGCTGACTACTGTTACTTTGTATAAGCAGGCAGCTGTCCTTAGGGCAGGGGCACACAGGCAGATACTGGGAGATTTAGTCGCCCGGCGACTAATCGCCTCTTCTTTGGGGAGACAATCTCCCCGAACTGCCTTCCCCCTGCTAAAATAAAAAATCGCCTGCACCAATGCACTCGCGGCGCTTCAATTTCCGAAGCTTGTGAGGAAACTTCGGGGGAAAACAAAGCGCTGCGAGTGCATTGGCGCAGTCGATTTTTCATTGAAGCAGGCGGAAGACACGGTGAAGCAGTTCTGGGAGATTAGTCGTCTCAAAGAAGAGGCGATTAGTCGACGGGCGACTAAATCTCTTTTGTCATTTTTGATACAGCAATGATTAATTAAGGTACATTGAATAGGCCTCTTTAAACAGATGGGTCTTTAAGGAGCGCTTGAAAGTTTGGAAGGAAGGAGAAAGTCTGACAGCTTGTGGCAGAGAGTTCCAGAGAAAAGCAGAAGCCCGAGATAAGATACTATTCGAATTTAGAGGTCATTCGAGTTCATTTGAGTTAAAAATAAACTCTAATTTTTGACCTTTGATCTGCCCCTTAATGTAACCATGATTTTCTAGTAGACCTAATGTATGAAGATTCAAATTATCCAAAGATCCGCTATCCGGAAAATCCCAGGTCCCGAGCATTCTGGATAACAAGTCCTATACCTGTAAATCTCCAAATGTTGCAGAACTACAGCTGTCAGTATATCCTAACACTTAACAGTTGGAGAGGCAGAAATGACAGTGAAGTGTCCTAATGGTGTTCATTATAAGGAGAAAATTTAAGGTATACCATTAATGGTATGGACTGTAGACTCCCTCAGATCAGTCTTAGATAACTGTGTTAGGCACATCTGATTGATCCAGGTCACGTTCCATTTGCCATTGTGAGTATACCCTCTGTGTTCACTGTCTGTAGGAATACACTGCAGTTTAGTCATGAACCCAGACACCTATGTTGCTATGATCCACATAATTGGTATGTAATGCAGAATACTATTTGAGGGTTTGATTATGTAGTCATTTACTTGTTACCAGTTACTCTGCTTCTCAGGAAATCATTATTAAGGTGAACACAAACACATATGAATTGGCCGAAGTATGGTCCAAAACCAATCACTCCCTAATTAGTATCTTGTTGGGGCTTGTCCATCAAACTATGGATGCAGTACTCAACTGTATGTGCACTGATGGTTCTGCATGAGCCCCCCCCCCCGTGATCCAATCAGTAGCCCCAGGTTTAGACAGTTGGGTTAGCACAATTTTGGCAACTACTTGGCTGTTTTATCTTAATTTGGATCAAGTATAAGGTACTGTTTTATTATTACTGAGAAAAAGAAAATCATTTTGAAAAATTTGGATTATTTGGATAAAACTGGGTCTATGGGAGATGGCCTTTCTGTAATTCGGAGCTTTCTGTATAACGAATCCCACACCTGTACAGAGAAAATCATTTTTAAAAATTTGAGTTATGTTATTATAATGGAGTCTATGGAATATGGCCTTCCTGTAACTCTGAGCTTTCTGGATAAGAGATCTCATACATCTATGAGGAAGGTGTACGCTGTACAAGAAACTCCTTATGCACAGCACTGGCAGCACTTTTTAAATTAACTTTTAGTATATTCTGAGACAGTTCGCAATTGGTTTTCATTTTTTATTATTTGTGTTTTTTCAGATATTTAGCTTTTTATTCAGCAGCTCTTCAGTTTGCAGTTTCAGTAATCTGGTTGCTAGGGTACAGATTAACATAGCAACCATGCATTGATTTGAATAAGAGACAGGAATATGAATAGGAGAGACCTAAATAGATAGATAAGTAATAGAAAGTATCAGTAACTATAAATTTGTAGCCTTATGGAACATTTGTTTTTAGATGTGGTCAGTAACCCCTGTTTGAAAGTTGCAAACAGACAGAAGAAGACGGCAAATAATTCAAAAACTATTAAAAACAAAAACATTAAGGCCAATTGGAAAGTTGCTTAGAATTCGCCATTCCATAACATACTAAAAGTTAACTTTAAAGAGCAAGCAACTAATTGGCTGCTGAGAACCAACTTGGAAACAGTATTATTACCCAATTAGACTACCTGAACCTATGTTTAAAAATGTTTTCACTTGACCTTATTCAATGCAGCATTAAATATCTCTAAATACAGCATTATGTATTGAGTGTAAGGAAACAGAACCCTATCCCCAGAAACCCTAAGCTAACACTCACTTACCTTCTGGTTTCTTACAGCACAGAATGGGAAGATTTCAAGACCTTCAGTTCCAATCATCATAAGGTGCCCAGAAAAGCTCGCCTAGGAGTAGTGGCCTGGAGCTCCAACTAGACCAGACAGATTCATTTGCTTTTGTCCAGCCTAACGAAGCTGCCTGTGAAGCTTAGCATTAACACCCATGTGAGAACTCCACCGAGTGAGCTGCCATTCGAAGGGTATCAGAATAGGTATAAACTTACCACCAGAATCATGAAATGTATATTCAAGACTTCTTGCATTGTGACTGCTATAAAGGAGCAACTGTCATTCTGCAGGTGATTACTTTGGGACAGACAGCGCAACCAGCCAGGGTACTGCATCATATATTTTGGCTTCTTCATTGCACTGACTGAACCTTTTTTTTTTGTAAATTCATATTATGTATGTTTGTCTGAGGCTAGTGCTGCAGGGGGACAATTCTTGGACTGTGTATAAATGCCGGCCCAGAACCAGTCGATGTGCTGGCAAATTTGCCAAAGTGGACAGTAATTCTGCGAAGAAGTCATATTGCTCAACTGTAGATAGCTACGTAGCTATGAAAGTGCGTATACCATCTAATATGTGTTACTTACTTCATTAAAATAAAGATTACTGTTATAACTATTACACTTTATGTGTTGCTATTTTATTTCTTGGTTGGGGCATGAGTGTATCCCATAGACTGCTCCTGCATACCAGGTTTCAGAGTCTCCCAAAAGTGCTGCAGAGTTTTTTGCAGAGTTTGTTATCCCAAGACCATGCAAGGTACCAGGCCCAGACTGGCAATAAGTAGATTTTGTCAATAAGATGCCATTTACTATATAGTGGGCCTGTGTGGGGCTCTGTGTACTTAAATTGCCAGGACCTATTTTTAATCTCAGTCGACACCTGCAAGGCACTATGGGAACTTAAAGGGGTGCTTCTAGAATATAGAATGGCCAGTTATAATCAACTTTTCAATTGGCCTTCATTACTTATTTTGTATAATTTCTGAATTATTTGCCTTTTTCTTCTGACTCTTTCCAGCTTTCAAATGGTGGGTCACTGAACCCATCTTAAAAAACGTAGGCTACAAATTATTGTTCTTGGTACTTTTTATTACTGATCTTTCTTTTAAGAGCCTCTCCTATTCATATCAAAGTATCTTATTAAAATCAATGCATGGTTGCTAGGGTCATTTGGACCCTAGTAACCATATTGCTGAAATAAAAGTCAATAGGAACTGTATCTTCAGCATTCAATGATAACTGAGGGTTCACTTAAAGGGGTTAACTTTCAGTATGTTATAGAGTGACCAATTCTAAGCATCTTTTCAAATGATCTTCGTTATTTTTTTTTTTTTTAGTTATTTGTTGTTTTCCAGCTTAAAAATGGGGGTCACTGATCCATTTAAAAAACAAATGCTCTGTAAGGCTACAAATGTAATGTTATTGCTAATTTGTATTTCTCATCTTTCTATTCAGGCTTCTCCTATTCATAGTCCAGTCTCTTATTCAAATTAGTGTATGGTTGATAGGGTAATTTGAACCCCAGCAACCAAATTGCCGAAATTGCAAACTGTAGAGCTGCTGAATAAAAAGCTAAGTAACTCAAAAACCACAAATAATAAAAAATGAAAACAAATTACAAACTGTCTCAGAATATCCCTCTCTACATCATACTAAGGGGCAAATTTACTAAGGGTCGAATATCGACGGGTTAATAAACCCCCGAATTCGACCCTCGAGGTAAAATCCTACGAATTCGAATATCAAATTCATAGGATTTACTGCAAATCCTAAGATCAAACGATCGAAGGATTTTAATCGATCGATCAAAAAAACCTTAGAAAATTGATGGGGAAGGTCCTCATAGGCTAACATTGTAGGTCGGTAGGTTTAAAGTGGCGAAGTATGTAGTTGAAGTTTTTTTTAAAGAGACAGTACTTCGACTATCGAATGGTCGAATAATTGAGCGATTTTTAGTTCGAATCGTTCGAGTCGTAGTCGAAGTTGTAGTCTCCTATTTGATGGTCGAAGTACCCAAAAAAAAACTTTGAAATTCAAAGTTTTTTTGCTTCAGATCCTTCACTCGAGCTTAGTAAATGTGCCCTTAAAAGTTAACTCAAAGGTGATTAACCCGTTTAAGTCCTGGCTGAAGAGGGAGCAACATTGTTTCAATTGTACACTAGCCAGACAAATACTGCTTTCAACATCAATTCCATGTACATATAATCATTTTTCTATCTACATTGGGAAGTTGCCTATGATTACATTTGCTTTAATTAAATAATGTTCTATATTTGGGTTTACAGATATCCTTACAGTTTGTGTATTCATATCCGGCTGTGTCATCCCTCCTACTCCTCCTAATACACTTGTATTGTTGACTCTAGAGGGGTTGCTGGGTAACGGAGGCACTCAGAGAAGCCACTGTGTTCTATAGAGGACTTTCCTAGGGCTTGTAAATGGCCCTCAGTCGCGCCTGTACTACTAATGCCTATTTCCCAGCCATTGTTTATCCTATGAGATGCACTTATTTACCTGTGACAAGTGAAAGGACACTCAGTGGCCCAGCCCTTCCTACACAGAGCCCTCCCCTGTCTCTCACTGCCTCCCCCCTTCCCCCAGGCTACAATACACCTTACCCCTCCTCTGTTACTCAGTGAAAGGCTCCATTTTCTGAGCAGTTCAGAATTCACTTGTGGAGCCTGTGTGCACTTAGCAGCAGCTCTTCCTTCCGCCCACCTGGGCAGTCCCCCCTCTCTCTCTCTAGTGGGGTCTCAGGTTCTGGACTTTCCTCTGACTTTTCACGCACAGAACTTTGACTAGTGGAGGCGGCAGGCTGAGGACAGGGATCCCACCAGCGCCTGGGACAATGGCACGGATCCCAGCCAGAGGGGGGACGCTACTCCTGCTGTTCATGGTGAGTAGGCGCTATGGGGGGAATCACTCCGCTGTTCGGGGTTATTTGGCTGCCATTAAGTGCCGGGCGCAGGCAACACAAAACTAGTATCGGGAGAGATGAGCGCTGGAATGCAAAACTTGCTAATTTGTGACCCGTTTGACCACACCCTGCAACTGTACCATAGCGGGACCTGACAGCTTCCCCGGGGAAATAAGTGTGTGAGACACTGTCACAGTGTAGCCGCCATAACACGTTAGACAAAAAGAGACACGTTTATTGTATATGGTATAAACACTACAACATCTGCACACGATGTACACCTTCTCTATACCTGTGAGTCGCACACTGACACCCCCCAGCTGCAAGGGTTGCACCTGGACAGACCTCTAAAGAAGTGCAGGGAGCAACCATTGGGGGGGGGGGAGCAAAAACAATATTAGTATAGTGTAGTGCATGGACACTTATATTATGTATTTGTAGTAAGCTGTTTTTTTGTGGTGAATTTAGACAAATAAATGTTTGATGTGAAGTTCTGTGCATGTTTCTAATATTGAGTGTACAAATATTTGGACCCACACACAGGCTCACCAATAGACAGGTCTGGACTTGGATTCAAAATAGGCCCTGGCATTCCAAGTACCCGTTCCTCCACCAGCCCACTAATTAGTGACTGTCTATGGGACCTTACATATGGCATTTGCCAGAACCCACAGATTGCCAGTCCGGGCCTGCCAATAGATAGCAATAACCCACAGAATCATTATACATTATTGGCCCCTAAATGTTGTCATAAGTCGCAGAGAGCTAAGGTTGGCTTCTGGAGGCTAATCTAGTTTAGACATGCAGACTTGTACTGCCCATAAAAACACCGCCTTGTTCCATGACAAGCTAATGGCCTAGGGTGGGGATACCGCTGTTCTATTATATGGAATGGCTCCCTAAACATTTTACAGTCTGAACTGTAAATTCTTCACATCACCCTGATGACCTGCCATTATGTTTCCTGAATGATTACTCCCTCTCTTCGTTTTCACCTTGTATGTAACTTGTCCTTGTGTGTGGCAGCTAATACTGGGAGCATGATCGCATTGTCTGCTGCACAGTTATATCTGATTCAGCATGTTACATTTGTGCAAAACTGGAAATGTAGTCAGGCTGGTATATGACAGTCAGGCTGGTATATGACAGTCAGGCTGGTATATGGCAGTCAGGCTGGTGGCAGTCACAGACCCTTGAGAGGATGATAAACTACAACTCCCGGAAATTCTGGAGGGCCACAGGCAGCCCATGTCTGTATTGAACTGAGTTTATTATCCAAATAAAAAGTTTTTGGGTGCTTCCAGCTTGCACCCTATTTAGCAGAAACTCATTCAGACAGCAACTTAATGGAGCTCAAAACCTCTTGGTGCTCACCAATTTTCAATGCTGGTTTGGGTGCTGCTAACCGTTGTCTGAAGATTGCCTGCTTGGTTTGTGTTTGCTGGTGCGTTATCCATACAAGGTCCCAGTGAACAGAATGCATAAGGCAGCTGGAAATGCAGGGACAAGTTGGAGCTATTGATATCCTTAAAAAGACATTTACATGTGGAAGTACCGAATCCTATACTGTAGTTGTATCTACATTCTCAAATTGTATATCTTTTGTATTGATAGAGTTTTTTTTATATTCGTAACATTCTTGATTCCCAGAGAGTGTTGAATAGGCAGAGATCACCCTATGCTGAGTGTCGTATCTGTGCTAGAACTAGGGATGCACCGAATATAGGATTCGGTTCAGGATTCGGCCTTTTTCAGCAGGATTCGGCCAAATCCTTCTGCCTGGCCGAACTGAATCCTATGGCGAGGGAAATTGCGTGACTTTTGGACACAAAACAAGAAAGTAAAATGTTTTTCCCCTTCCCACCCCTAATTTGCATAATTCGGTTCGGTATTTGAATCTTTCACAAAGGATTCGGGGGTTTACCCGAATCCAAAATAGTAGATTCGGTGCATCCCTAGCTAGACATACCAATAAAATCAACCATCCCAATCAATAACTTTGTATCATTGATATTAGTCGGTTCTTCGCTTGGTTATGTTAGAAAAATGCTGTCAGTTTGGTTTAAAGTAGCGATAATATTTTCATGTGTAATTTGAATCCAACGTTATCAATAACATGATTCTTTTGTTTCTACATTCACATCTGTTTGATTTTTCTTTTGACAACGTTACCCTGCCTATTTAATAATCAGTGCCACAACTGTCTGTCATGGGAAAAATTCAAGCTTTATCTGGTATGGGCAGCTTTGCAATTCTTGTTGTTGTTTAATGTATCATCCCTAGCAGTCACTCGTGTCCTACATACTTCGAGTATCATGTATTTCAGTTATCGTCTCTTTATATTTCTGAGACATCACTTTTGTTTTACTACAGAAGCAGTAAGTTAAAAAACTTAGGCATCCACTGTGTCTTGGGGCCTTGAGCAAAGCTTGGGGATTAGGCTGAGAGTCTTGTGCATAAGCTGCCTCTATATATATATTCTGTACAATTTTAAATAAACGGATAAACATTTTCTGCTTTTTTGAGCATGTTTTTTACATTATTACACACTTTGTTATTTAATAATCTCAACAGTAACACTCTTGAGAATAACTGTGCTACAGAAACTTGGTACATTGGAATACAGCCTGCCCAATCACCCACTAGCCTCTCATTGCTCATCCATAGTTTTGGAACTGAGATTCATAAAGCATTGTGTCCGCTAAGAAATTGGCTTCTCATCAGCGATCAGAAACGTTGCACTGGTGCTTGCCTGTTACTAGAAGCATGCTAATAGCTCTGTCTGTGCTTCTTTGCTGGTCCTAATGTTTGAATCCATGTTGCTAAATGGACAAAAACATAGCTTTCATAAAAGATCAAGCTAAAATGCATAATTCTGTGTCTCTCATGGTGATATTCAAATGACAGTCTGGGGCTTTTGCTGTAATATCGTACCATAGACCTTCATGAAACATATTTTGGGTACAATCCCTTAAAACAAGTTTTTAACCATATACAGTATAATTACTATTTCCTAGAGTAAGCTCCCTAATCTTGGCAATAAGTACTTTAGGGATAAATTCTTCAGGTCCAACACTTCCTTTTTTAGGCCAACCATTAATGTAAGCTTACCTTGCTAATGATGGACTATTGGATGGTTCTAAAGTCTTTGCTGTTGTTGCTCCCTAAAATCATGTTCTTCTTTATCTTGAATTAGAGCCGGATTAGTGTGGTGCAGCAATTACATTGACACGCAACGGAGTGCTTTATGTTCTTGCAGCAATGGAATTTGTCTGCTGTCACTTGTCTAATGCCATCTTTCATAACTGTTGTGCACAGAGACAACGTGACAATGGTTTTGGGGCTGGTTCTGCTGCTCTCCCACCTGGATAATTTTTTTTTTTCAGGCTGAGAGAAGCCGATTGCCTCTGTCTCCCATCTCCACGATTTGAATCCACTTGCGTGCAGTGGGGTGAAGGTCAGCCCATATTTGTATGGAGCTGGGGCACTGAGCCGATCTGCTTCTCTCAGCTTGAAATCTGCCTTTGGCCTTAGACCACAGCATACTGAACATGTGATCGTAGGGATCAGTTTGTGATCATATCCCATTAAAGAGCTAGTTGACCTTTAGGACTATGGCACACTATGGTTTTGTCTGCTGGCAAAGAAAAAACCGATACGGCCAGGAACTGCTCCACCTGTCACTGCATACAAGGTGGGGATTTTGGCAAAAAATGAACATGTGGGTTTTCTGTCCAATATCCACCCCTTTGTGCACAGTTCCATATTCAGGCAGGTTATAACATTTCATTTGCGTTGGCCTGTTCATGCTGCATCCAGTGATGAGTAAATGAAGATAAGATGCACAAATAATCAGAACAATAGGAAGGTTGCCTGACTGGTTATGGCACCTCCTATGCTCTCTGCCATTTGGCCTGTGGCTTCCTCTGGTGGAGAGGGTACTTGATCAACCTGTGTATAGCCACCTTTACTTCTTTTTAATTCAGAACCAGTACAGCATTTTGAATTGAATATATTTAGAAAGTTTTTCAAATACTTCATTTTCGCAATAGTTTCCTAAACATTAAAGGGCAGATTTATTAAGGGTCGAAGTGAAAATTCGAATTTGAATTTTTCAAATTGTGAATTATCCGAACTCTATATGAGTTTTAATTAGAGTTCGAGATTTATCATTCTCTGGCACTTTAAGAACCCGAATTCGACTATTCACCACTTAAAACCTGCTGAATTAATGTATTAAGTCAGTGGAAGAGGTCCAGGGATCAATTTGGTGATGTTTGCAGCCTTCCTAACATTCAAGTTTTTTTTCGGAGAAAAAAACTCAAATCAAGTTTTATTTAAATTCTGATCGAGTTCGATTCCAGTTTTCGGGTCGTTTCAATTCATCCGAGTTGAAAAAAAATTGCTTTTATTAATAAATTTTGATTGGTCAAATTTTTTAGTTTATGGGAGTTTTTAAATAAAAAAAACACATGAATTTGAAATTCGACCTCTCTCATCTACACCATGCGGCTCGAGTAAATCGAACCCTAGGAACTGGATAGCTGATGCTTTTCCAGACAGCATCTTAAAGGGGTGGTTAACCATGTGTTATAGAATGGCTAATTTTAAATAACTTTGCGATTGACCTTCCTATTTTCTTTTTTTATAGTTATTTAATTATTTGCATTTGTCTTCAGACTCTTTCCAGCTTTCAAATGGGGGCCACTGACTCCATCTAAATCAAATGCACTGTAAGGCTACAAATTTATTATTATTGCTACTTTTTATTACTCCTCTTTCTATTCAGGCCTCTCCTATTCACATTATTCCAGTCTCTTATTCAAACCAATACATGGTTGCTAGGTTAATGTGGACATTGCAAACTGGAGTGCTGCTGAATAAAAAAGCTAAATAACTCAAAAACCACAAATAATAAAAAAATGAAAACCAATTGCAAATTGTCTCAGAATATCCCTCTCATATTAAAGGTTAATGTAAAGGTGAACAACCCCTTTAACAAACTATAAATGATTCAAAATATAAAATGGGAGCAGTTTCAAATTGCCTTAAATAAATATATATTACATTTAACAGAGGTTAATTTGCTAATATAGGCGTAAAAAAAACCCAGTAGGTTCCCCTGAGGATCTGAATAAAAACTGGTTTTGGGTGTCTCACATCAGCTTTGAAAGACATGTCAAAAAAATTATTCAATTGAAATCTGCCTTGTGGGGATTTAGCAGATTTAGTTTTTTTCCCCTCTTGAAGCATTTTAACTCAAGTGCTATTTTACTGCTGGGGCATTGACAAACGGGTTCTGCTGCAAATTACACCTTATAGATGTTGGGTTAAAATATTTGCAGCTTTCTCCATGGGCAGTGTCTTCAGGCATGTAGCTGCCATATTTAGCACCTACTGAATGCCTGTTCGTGTGCTTGTGTGTTTGTTCATACAGGTATTGGATCTATTATCCGGAATGCTTGGTTTCTGCAAAAAAAACCTCACTTTCTGCCTCTCAACTTTGCACTACCCTTGATACCTAGTATCTAATTATAACTAAATACCTGCAACTATGTGTAACAATGATCTGCTCCTGTACTTTGAACATGAAACAAATCTGATGCTACTGGAATTGATCTTGTATGTTTTGATTTATTTTGCTAAAAACCAACAACATTTACCTTTATAAATCAACTATATAAATAAAGAATAATAATACAGGTATGGAATCTATTATTCAGAATGCTTGGGATCTTTGGTTTTCTTTAAGTGCAGAATGTATGATGTAGAAAGTGAGATTCTGAGACAATTTGCAATTGGTTTTCATTTTTTATTATTTGTGGGTTTTGTATTATTTAGATTTTTATTCAACAGCTCTCCAGTTTGCAATTTCAGCAATCAGGTTGCTAGGGTCCAACTTACCCTACCATGCATTGATTTGAATAAGACACTAGAATAGGGGACGGCCTGAATAAAAAGCACATATACATTTGTTTTCTTACAGAGCATTAGATGGGTCACTGACCCCCATTTGAAAACTGGAAAGCGTCAGAAGAAGATAATTCAAAAACTATAAAAAATTAAGGCCAATTGAAAAGTTGCTTAGAATTAGCCATTCTGTAACATACCAAAACTAAACGTTATGGTGAACAACCATTTTAAACATTAAATAAATCTAATAGTATCATTACTGATATAGTGTAGATTCTTGCAGCTTATTTCGGATCAGGAACAAGACACTGTTTTATTATTGCAGACATAAGATTGCGCAGCCTTCAGTCAATGAAAAAGACAAATTTACTACGGCTTTTTGATTCAGGAGGTAACAGGAGGAGACTGTTTTAAATCACATCAGAGTGGTTTGCAAACTTTGCATCTGTAAAAGATTATTATCAGTGAAACTTGAGTGCCACACCTTCAAACACTAAGGGGGTTATTTATTAAAGTCCAGATGCCAAAAACTTGAAAAATTCACGTTTTTATTACTATAAAATCCAAGTTTTAGTGAAAAAAAGGTCACATTTTTCTGGATTTATTATACCCCAAGGATGGAAAAAATCAGAATCCGAAAATCCAGCACCTCAGACCTGCCGTGGTTGTATACAAGTCAATGCGAGAAGTCTGATCTGAACTGCACTGGGTTTCGTGCAAAAATCTGAATACCTTGTGGTTTAAGGGCAAAAACCACCAAAAGTTTTCAAATCTGAAAAGTTAGTACGATTCGAATTTTCATGTTCAACATGAGCGATGGTTGGTGCTTGTTCTTTTAATCAAGATAAAGCTACAGTTTTGTTACAATGAAACCTCAGTTTTACATCTAGTTATTCTGTTTAAGTTTCCCCTCATTTTACACAGTTTTTTGTGATCTTGCCAATATATAATGCATTCCTGATTTTACATTTTCCCAGATTTTACACCCTCTTTTTCTTGTCCCCTAAAAAATGAAATATGGGGGTTCTACTGTATTTTAAAACAGGGCAAACCGGGGAATTGAAGCTACTTTATGTTTGGTCCTTGCAACCATTTTACATCTGTAAAATACAACTAAAAAAACGTGAACTGCATGTTGATTTATGAAAACATACTTAGTAATAAAAAAAAACATATGGATGCAATATACGCATTTAGATGATTTCAGCTTGCATTTTAATAGATGATTATTGAAACAATCATATGTAAAGTGTCTTATACCGGCTGTTGTTTTCCTCAACCCTTCTACCGTATGGAACCAGGTTTTGTAATGTAGGGCGTGTGATATGTTGTGTTTATTGCATAGTGTTTACATTGTCCAGTACATTTGAGTGTATGATGAAATGAGACGTTTCTTGCTTTTATCATCTTTTTTGTTGTTTTGCAAACTGACACCCTTCATAAATAAATAAAAGTGCCACCATACATATACATGAGTGTCCTTAAAAGACTGCTTTGCCTACAAGGGGTTGTGACACATTTGTTAATTAAAATATTTGTAGTAGTTTTTCTGGCTGGGCTATTTGCTTTGTTAAGAGAGACTTTGGACTAGGTCATGTAGGAAATGATACATTCAAATTTTAATCTATGTCAAACCTAATGTCTTAAAAATCATGTTTTTAAAATCAAATTGTATTTTTTGACAAGAGGTGTTAAAGCCCTTTAAGGTGGTTGCACGTTATTAAATCCAGTTATCAGGCCAGAATGACCAGAGCTGTCAGAAAAGATAAGAGGTGAAATTGCACAGATCTGGTTGTTCAGGCCTCTCGTTGACTAAACAGCTCACATTGTTAAGTGATGCCACTGTTCTTTTCACAAGGTGGCTAGACTGCTTTCCTTCCATTACAATGTTTTGTGTAAACCTCTTGCGTCTGTCCGGTTTGACTTTTTTTGTAAACCTTATCAAGTTGATCCAGAGAAAGGCAAACTGAAATCACTACAGGTCAAAAGCCAGTGACATGGCTCAGAGGAAACAAATTACTTTCTGACTCCAGTGATGGATGTAAAGTTTCCTTTTGAGGTAACTTTGGGCGACTTCGAAAAACGAAGCCATCCTGCCAGCGATTAAATTCTAGCCGGCGGGAAAGCTGACAAAGAGGCGATTTGTCGTAGGGTGACTAAATCTCCCCGAATTTTAGCATGTGAACACCACCCTAAAAGATCTCCAGTCCTGTGTGAGGTATTGCATCAAGACCCTTCTTAAAGTGATACTGTCATGGGGGAAAAAAAATTCAAAACACATCAGTTAATAGTGCTGCTCCAGCAGACTTCTGCACTGAAATCCGTTTTTCAAAAGAGCAAGCAGTTTGTTTTTTTTTTAATATTTAATTTGGCTAGACATGTTGTCAGTTTCCCAGCTGTCCCCAGTCATGTGACTTCTGATAAACTGCAGTCACTCTTTACTGTTGTGCAAGTTGGAGTGAAATCACCCCCTCCCCCCCCCCCTCCAGCAGCCCATAAACAGAAGCAGAACAATGGTAAGGTAAACAGATAGCAGCTCCCTAACACAAGATAACAGCTGCCTGGTAGATCTAAGAACAACACTAGTAAAATCCAGGTCCTATTGCGACACATTCAGTTACATTGAGCAGGAGAAACAATAGGCTGCCAGAAAGCAGTTCCATTCTAGTGCTGGCTCTTTCTGAAAGCACATGACCTGAGATGGCTGCCTACACCCCAATATTACAACTAAAAAAAAAATACACTTGCTGGTTCAGGAATGAAATTTTATATTGTAGAGTAAATTATATGCAGTGAACACCGTCTAATTTAGAAATAAAAACTACACCATAAAAATCATGACATAATCTCTTTAAGCAATGGTGCAATGTACTTTCTTCCAGTCTTTATAAATGTCTTTCTGCACAAGTGCTATCTGCACTATCACATTTCTGAACAACAGTAGTAAACCCCAGGCAACCTGTACCCCACACCTTCCACACTTGCTGTTATCCAAACAGCACACCCTCTGCTAAAAGGGGGTTATTTCTTGAGCCAAACAGGACAAACATGTTTGTCTCTTGCAAGGTAGATAATTAGATTGCCGCCAGGCCACAGACAATCCCCTGCATAATGGACTTCTGCTATGTATGACAAAACAGTCACAACAAAGTAAGCAGTTTATCGGTAATCTAATCTGCCTTGCATGAACCAAACATGGAGTAGCTTCAGATTTCCCTATTTGGTCCTGTTTTCTCAAGAATCACTAAAACCATATATATTTCCTTATTTAAACTGGGCAAAAAAATGTTTGCCACACGCTCTATTTATTACACTCATGTTGAACATACTGTAATATTGTTTTGTGTGATGGGTCAGGAAAATGATCGGATCACAATGGGGGCTAGAGGAAACCTGTCAATAGAGGACTGATTCACTCCTTATTCAACAGGATTTTCTAGCCTGACGGATAGATATAGACCCCCATTTGAAATCTGGAAAGATTTAAAAGAAGAAAGTAAATAATTTAAAAACAATAAAAAATAAATAATGAAGACCAATTGAAAAGTTACTTAGAATTGGCCATTCTATAATATATTAAAAGTTAACGTAAAGGTGAACCACCCCTTTAAAAAAAGCACAAGAGAAATAATTATATTTTAAACACATAACGCCTGTGGCATATGCAGCATTTTTGACTGGTTGATTGGTTTTAGGGAGAACAACAACATGCCCAGACTATGTCTGCAGACATCACAGAATAAAATATTCTTGGCCCTTACACAATATAGACCTGGGCTGATTTGGGATATATTCGATCTAACATATCAGCTGGCGGGAATACTCATTCTTTTTCTTGTTATACTTACAATTTTCTAAATAAACATAGACAATAAGCTGCTGATTGTTGGCAGCTTTTATTGGCCCATTTATGAACAACCAGCTGCACTGTGTCTGTTCTGCAATAAAGGAGAACTAAACCCTGAAAATGAATATGGATAAAAATGCCATATTTTATATAATGACCTTATTGCATCAGCCTAAAGTTTCAGCTTCTCAATAGCAGCAATGATCCAGGACTTCAAACTTGTCACAGGGGGTCACCATCTTGGAAAGTGTCTGTGACACTCACATGCTCAGTGGGCACTGAGCAGCTGTTGAGAAGCTGAGCTTAGGGGTCATCGCAAATTATCAAGCAGAAAATGAGGTTGCCCTGAAATATAAAATAATGCTACAGGGCAGATTTTTAATCTGATGCTAATTGCACTGGTCTCTGTACTGTCATTTAGTAATTATCTTTATTAAATACTAACCAGCCTTTTACTGTGACATTTATATTTTATATGTACTGTAAATTGTGAGTGGTCCATAAGCTCAGTAAGTGACAGCAGCACAGAGCATGTGCAGTGAATCAGCAGAAAAGAAGATGGGGAGCTACTGGGGCATCTTTGGAGACACAGATCTTTACTGCTAAAGGGCTGTGGTTGCCTTGGGCTATTACAGAAGCCTAAAACATAACGTATAACATTTTTAGCTACTTCTTAACTTAGACTTTAGTTCTCCTTTAAGTAATGCATTTTCTCATAGCACTAATCAGAATTAAAGTGTTCAGGTTGCACCAAATGCAAGATTAATTTTGGGGTTGCATTGCATCTAAGGATTTCTACTTTCTTTGAAGGTTAGGGTTCAGCCAATTTTCTTTGGTCAAATGCAAACCCTTAATGTTTAATATTACTAAGCTGGACAAGGAAAACACTAAAGAACAAAGTGCTGTTCATGGAAACAGCATTTTCAAAAGAGAACCACATCCCATTTAAAGAAAGTCTGTGGATTTAGAGGAGAGAGGATTCTCCACCCCACCCTGCCAAGAAAAGAAAGGATACAACAAAGAGAATTGTTCATACACACCCTCTCAGGCTTGCTGCACAGCTAGGAATGAATGCAGAGGAATCTGTTCCTCACGTCAGGGGGTGAAATTCCAAATCACTGATAGCATGGGAATCATGTCCTTGGAGGAGTTTAAAGCTAAAATAACAAGAGAGAAGAGGGACAGAAGAGCACAGGCATGCAGTATAACCATTCAGGCTTTAGTATAGACTGTTCATATGAAAACAAATATTGTTGAGTATGAATTCACTGTTACAATGTAATAAAAGCTGAAAAAAATCCTAGCAACTAATCAAAAAAAGGTCACCTCTTTGGAAGCAAATAACTTGTAGTAGAAGTAGCAAAGTCTGCAACAGATCTAGTAACCCAGAGCATCCAATATTACCCCAGTTATTGTGTTTTTTTTTAATTGTTACTATAAAAAAAAATATCAGTGACTTGTTCCGCCTTTCTTTTTCCTGCACGAAGAGGCATGCATATCAAACTTTCCATTTGTTTGCCATTTTGTGGCACTGACTACTCCTAGAGGCCCATTTATCAAAGGTCAAATTTCAAATTCATGTACATTTTTGTACTGGGAAGTCATTTAAGAAAAAAATGTAATGTATAATTTTCGATAGAATTGTCAAAAATTTAAATCGTAGGAGAAAAACTCGAAAAAAGGAAGGCTATTGACATCTCCAAGTGGCTCAACGGACCTCTGCCATTGACTTGTACATGAACTCGGCAGGTTTCAGGTGGAGAATATTCGAATTAGAATTGTTTCCATAGTCAAGGTGTGATAAATCTCACATTCAAATTTACATTCAGATAGGGGGATTAAAATTCGAATGTGTGGATTTTGAAACTACTAGACCCTTGATAAATCTGCCGCCTATTATTATCCTTTCTAAATAGAACTCCTCTGATGTAACTAATGGAGATTTCACTGCACACAACTCCGTATGTACCGGTACAAATAATGCAGTCAGTGTAGTTGGATAGAAGTATAATGCTGATCTAGCTATTTACATGTTGGCCCATTTCAATGCAAAGTGTATTAACTACTACATCTTTTTTTTTTTTTTTTACTTTCAGGTTTTAGTTGGCGTTGGACATAGTCTTCATTTACAGGTGAGTTGTAGGAGATTTAGTTGCCAGATGCTTGTTGTTATTGATTTGCTACTGGATCACATAGTTGTAACTTTACTTTTGGCAGCATACATTTAACTCCTATCCTGCTGGTCAAAAATTATATGTTTTTTAATGCTGGAAGTGGTAGTCCGGGAGCATCTGGGGAATCATGGTTAAGAAAAACACACAAAATGCTTAATAGCCCCCAGTTATTATTGCATTCCACAATGCATTTTCAGTAGTTTTTGTACCCTGCTATTAAAATACAAAGTCCACTGAAGATGCAGTCGGTTATACTTGTTTGCAAAAATATTTTACAAATAGTTATTTTCAAAACCTAAACCGACATAGACACTTATGTAAACTTAAAACTGGCGTCTCCAACTGTCGTTTAATGCATAGCTGTCAAACTTTTCCTTTCTATTAGCCACTTGTTAGCAAGCTGAATTACAATAGTGACTTAATGGACCACTTGAACGGGCTGGGAGCCATTAAAAGTTCATGGAGGGCTTTCATTTCGATTGCCCTGTTTTAGTGTATATGCAGCTCTCTATGTAGATGTTTTCATGAGACCCTAGCTTGAATGAGGAATGAAACACCTTAACATGATCAGTTATGTATTATTATTCAAAATCTGAACACCTCGCTTTTTATTTATTTCTAACAGGTGATGGAAAGAACCAGAAAGCAAAATGGTGATAAAGCCATTACTACGAAAGTAATAAGATACAAGCGAGAATGGGTTATACCGCCTGTTACAATCACAGAGGAACAGGATAATTCTTGGAGGAACCCAATAGCAAAAGTGAGTGAAATAAGTTATATGCATTCATTTGCAGAATATTGTTTTTGTCTTGCTGAATAAATGAATGAACTGAGAGGCCCATTTATCAAATGTCGAATTTGGAATTCATGTGAATTTTCTTTTTTACGTTAATGAGTACGAATATACTTGAAATTCAATTGGGAGGTTATTTAAGAAATAATTTGAATGTCTAAAACTCGAACGAATATTACAGACTCGAAAACTCAAATAGAATTTGTTTCGAATTCGACTAAACTCAAATAGAATTTTTTCTCAGAAAAAAAAAAAAAAAATTGGTCAGGAAGGTTATTAACATCTTCAAATGGGTCACTGAACCTCTCCCAGTGACTTATAAATGAACTTGGTAGGTTTTAAGTGACGAATAGTCAAATTCAAATGATTCCCATCATAAAGGTTTGATAAATCTCGAATGGCGAATTCTAATCGAGTTTGGATTATACCCAATTCCAATTTGTGAGTTTCAACCAAAAAAAAAATTGAATTTACAATCTGACCCTTGATAAATCTGCCCCTTGATGTGTGATACTCATATTCACAAGGTAACCTTTTTAATTCTCTCATCATCAGATTCAATCAGATTTTATGACGGACAGGAGTAAGAGAATAACATATCGCATTGAGGGAATGGGGGTGACAAAACCTCCTCTTGGTATTTTCATTATCAATGAAAGGACTGGAGAACTGAATGTAACAGGAATTGTGGACAGAGAAGAAACACCAATGTTTTTTGTAAGTTTTGATTTGATTAACTTTGTCGACCTGTCCACATACTGTAGTAGGACAGTTTCCAGCATATCACATACTGTAATCAGGGGCATAAATATCCTATGTTGGACCAGATCTCTCCCATGGTCTTCCAGGTGGACTGCTGTCTTCATAACAATAAAGCCATATACATTTTTTCAATAAGAGCCAGTTACATATAATTTCTTTATAAAAAACACACACACACATTCCTGCCAGTGAAAAAATGGCACTCTTGCAGTGCTATAATTCACCTCCCGACTGGCACGGCCTCGCTATTTTAAAGGAAAATGATGGCTCAGGGAGGGGGCTATGATGCAGAAGACCCCACGGTCCTGGTCTGCTGTATAGGTAGTTACCTGTATATTGCACAGTCCAAAATGTAATAATTCCTTTAAAAACTTGCTATCCAAGGATGTCATCTGTTTAAAACAGGTGATACAGACTTGCCCTGTTGTCATTATTTCTCAACGCCGGCTTTCTATATTTCAGCTTAAAGGGTATGCGCTAGATCAAGATGGAAACAACGTGGAACCGCCAATAGATCTTCGAGTAAAAGTCGTTGACATTAATGATAATGATCCCGTTTTTAATAGTGAAGTCTTTTTTGGTACCATCGAGGAGGCAAGCCCAGCAAGTAAGTTTCAATGTACACAATGAAAATGTTTGTCCATTTTTAAATTAGTATTATTTTTCCCCCCTTTACCTATAATACTAAGTGTATAATTAATTATTTCTCTCTGTTTTGTGTGTTGTGCAGATACCATAGTTCTGAAGCTAAATGCAACTGATGCAGATGATCCAAATACTGTCAACGCTAAACTTGCCTATAAAGTTATTTCTCAAGAACCAGGAGATACACAAATATTTGAAATAAATAAAGATACTGGGGAAGTTTATACCAAAGTATCCAATATTGATAGAGAGGTAATGTAAATTCACTTGCTTCAGCTTATGATGACTTTGGCTTTATCTGTGGGACACTTCACACCAGTGATAAGACATAAGCAGTCATTATTGTTGCAGGTGATTTAATTTTATCTTTTTTTTTTTTTTATTTTTTTATTTCCCTCCATTTAGATAGTAAGCAGTTACTATGTAGTTGTCGAAGTAAAAGATAATGATGGAAAACCGGGTTCTCTGTCTGGAACCGCTGCAATCAAAGTCAAAGTTACGGATGTAAACGACAACATTCCATACCTTGAAAAGGACCAGGTATTTTGGAGGGGAGAAATATTCTGTGAATTCTACCACTGCACCTATTGAAGAAAAAAATGAATGGTTTTACCAAAACAATGGTTTTACCAAATCAAGTTACTACTAAACTTTCCACAGTGTTGCATGTCTCTGAAAATCCCCGAAAAGTTCAGTAAAGTCTGTGTTTCATTGTTCCTTAATTTGTATTTTTAGTATGAAGGAACTGTTGATGAAAATACAGCAAATGTGGAAGTTCTGCGAATGAAAGCTATTGACCTGGATGAAGAATTCACAGATAATTGGCTTGCTAAATTTACCATTGTCTCTGGAAATGAAGATGGCATTTTTGAGATAATAACAGATGCTACAACTAATGAAGGGGTTCTGATGGTTGTAAAGGTAAATATTAAATAGTGATTTTCATATTTTTTAACTCACAAACTACAACTTCAAATCAAGTATTTATTAAGCTAAAAAAAAAAAACTCAAATGTAAAACTTTGCCTTTTAAAAGCTTGCAAGGTCATGTAGAAGTCTATGGGAGTTGTCCTAGGCAAAATTTAAAGGGATACTGTCATGGGTAAACATGTTTTTTTCAAATGCATCAGTTAATAGTGCTGCTCCAGCAGACTTCTCTACGGAAATATGTTTTTATATATTTAGTCTTGAAATCTGGCATGAGGCTAGTCATATTTTCCCAGGTGCCCACAGTCATGTAACTTGTGCTCTGATAATTCGAATAGCCCCTCAAGATGACAGCTCCCTGGTAGATATAAGAATAGCACTTAATAGTAAAAATCCAAGTCCCACTGCAACTCCTTCAGTTACATTGAGTAGGAGAAACAAAAGCCTGCCAGAAAGAAGTTCCATAGTGCAGTACTGGCTGGCTCTTTCTGAAAGCACATGACCAGGCAAAATGTCCTGAAATGGCTGCCTACACACCAATATTACAACTAAAAACAAACACACTTGGTTCAGGAATGAAATTATATATGGTAAAGTGAATTATTATTATAGATAATTGTTTTTTTGTTTTTTTTTTATTGTTTTTCAAGAGTTAATTGGAATCATTTACATCCAAACTTTGATAAATAGGGCCCATAATCTTTTATATAAGAGCTTATGTCTATAGAGTTAAGTATAAAAAGAAAAATCATATATATGCTTATGATTAGTAATGCATATTCATATTACATAGCAGCATATGAACATGTGCAATATCCAGCAGAATTCATTAGTAATCACTCCTGTAGTGTCAACTTTTATAATCAGACATATTCTCTAAATTTAGCTTTCCTTGTCCTTTTAATAAATAAAATACAGCACTTCCAACCATAGCATTTTTTAGGTTTTAGTTCTACCTTAAGCATCCGTAACTTTTTCTAAGTTTGTTTGTATTTTTTTGTCTTTTTCTGTCTCTCACTTTAGGAAGTTGATTATGAGATAATGCAACAGGTTCAACTGAATGTTGTGGTTTCAAATAAAGTAGCATATCATAGTTCAATCTTAAGTTTTGGTGGAGGTGGTGGTGGTGGTGGTGGCGGAGGTGGTGGCGGAGGTGGTGGCGGAGGTGGTGGCGGAGGTGGTGGCGGAGGTGGTGGTGGAGGTGGTGGTGGAGGCGGAGGGGCAAAGGCAGTCCCTATTAAAGTGAAGGTAAAGAATGTCTCCGAGGGTCCTGTGTTTAAGCCAAAGCGAAAGGTTCTTCTGATTAAAGAAGGAAAAACTACAGTGCAAACCGTGATTGGATCATATCCTGCATATGATGGAGACACAGGGAAACTTGCTGAGAATGTGAAGTAAGTCACTTTCTTGCAGTTTATATTTGTTCCAATAAATTGCTGTTTTTATATATTTTTGTAAGTTATTGATACAACTGCCAGTTCAATTTGTTTGAAAAAAAGATTTCATGCAAACCAAACATCATTAGTCTAAAAATATCTTATTTTATAACAGGTATGCCAAAGAATATGACCCAGATAATTGGTTCACAATTGATCCAATAACAGCTGAAATCAAACTTATTAAACTTCCAGACCGCGAGTCAATATATGTGGTTAACGGGAGCTATGTGGCGAAAATATTGGCCATCAGCGAAGGTAAGTTATAAGAACATCATGATCATCATGCCTAATACAACATATAGTTTGGGGCCAGAAATACAGTGATTCAGTTTTAAACCCCTTGCAAAATGCAACACACATTCAGGAATATAGTAATTGTGGTAAGAGAATATAATGGACAATGTGTACTAATTATTTAAAATTAATGTGGCAAGTAGTTAAACAAATAGACATTGTACACGCAATAGCCAAATTAACAGAAACTGTATTAATGTGTTCCGTCTTTTATCCATATCCAACTAATGGGTCAGGTTTTTAATTTTTTTTTTAATCTTTAGTAAAATGCTCTACAATGATTAGAGGCACATTTATCAAAGGTCAAATTTCGAATTCATGTGAGTTTTTTTAAAGTTCTTTAAATTCGAATACACTTTAAGAACAAATTGGCGAATTTTACTGACCTGAAAACTTAAATTCGACCAAACTCGATTCAGAAGGATGCAAACATCTCCAAATTGGTCACTGGACCTCTCCCATTGACTTATACATGAATTTGACGTTGTTTAGGTGGCAAATAGTTGAATTTGAGTTCTTAAAGGGCCAGAGTTGATAAATCTCGAAAATCGAATTCAAGTTTTGACCATAATAAAAAATTTAAAAATAATAAGAAATTTGCCCCTTAGTGTAACACTTTAGCTGGCGATTTCTAAAATTGGTTGCAATTACACTTTTCTGCACAAAACTACCCAAATCTTAAATAATAATTAATTAAAATGCTAGCCAGAAACTATGACCTACACAAGTCTTACCCCCATATGTAATAAAAGGCATTAAGTTTGCCCAGGAGCAGTAACCTATAGCAACCAATAAGATGTTTGCTTTTAAACAGGTGACTGGTAAATTCTGCCTGCTGATTGGTTGCTATGAGTTACTGCTCCTGGGCAAACTTAGTACATTTTATTACATAACCCCATTATTCTTTTGAACTCATTGTAGAAACCGGTGTATGTTACTCCTACATACTAGAGGGTATCTTGTTACTTACAACAAATCTTGGTATTGCAACATAGTGCAGGTTAACTACATGTTTTAACAAATCTGAATTTCCTTAGATCTTCCAGGAAAAACAGCCACTGGAACTATTGCCATAGACGTTGCAGATGAAAATGATAATTGTCCTACTCTAGTGAATCCAATACAGACTGTTTGCAGCACTGCAAATTTTATCAATGTAACTGCAGTCGATCGTGATGACTTTCCATTTGGTGCTCCATTTAATTTTTCTATACTGGATGAGCCAGCTGGATATGCAAAATTCTGGACTTTTGGACAAAGCAATGGTAAGTGTGGACAGTAGTCTGCAAAACATATGTACTTACTTACTGATTGTGGTGGGGAAATGCAACCCTATATTACTTTGCTAGTTTCACATGGAATGGTAACCGAAGCAGGGTATCTTCTATTTTAGTCTGCTAGTTTTACTGAGAATGGTATAGAAGGTATAATTAACATAAACTGGCTGCACCTTTACAGATCTGCATTATTTGCATTTATTTGACAGAAATTAACGAATTGCCGTAATAGTTCATGTAAAATTTAGTAGCTTTTCAGATATCCTGCAGACGCCAAAAAGGCAAACTGCCAATATTATATTAAAAAGAGATATTTAAAGAGGTTGTTCACCTTAAAATTTACTCGTTGTATGATGTAGAGAGGGATATTTCAATTTTCAATTGGTTTTTTTTATTATTGCTGGTGTTTGAGTCATTCAGCTTTTTGTTCAGCAGTGCTCCAGTTTGTAATTTCAGCAGTTTGGTTGCTGGGGTCCAAGATACCCTAGCAACCATGCATTAATTTTAATAAGAGCCCGGAATATGAATAGTAGAGGGCCTGAATAAAGAGTAATACAAATTAGAAATAAATTTGTAGCCTTACAGAGCATTTATTTATAGATGGGTCAGTGACCCCACTTTGAAGGCTGGAAAGAGTCAGAAGAAAGCAAATAATTCAAAAACTATAAAAAAAAAAAAAAAAAAGTATCAATTTAAAAGTTGCATAGAATTTGCTATCCTATAACATACTATAACTTAAAGGAGAAGGAAAGGCTTGCAGCGCTTGGGGGTGCCAAATATTAGGCACTCCAAGTGATTGTATCGACCACCTGAAACCCCGGGCCGGGTTATACCAGTGAGCACCACCGACCGGTCCACTTCCGCCTTCTTCTTTCTTTGAATTTACCGGGGCAAACACATGCGCAATTGAACGAAATAGCCGACTTTTTAGTTAAAGATTGGCTTCTCATTCTACTGCGCATGCACGAGCGAAGAAGGAGGAAGACGGAAGATCGTTCCGTGGTGCTCACTGGTATAACCCCGAGCCGGTGCAGTTTTCTGCTGATAGAAGCACCGGCCCGGGGTTTCAGGTAAGTCAATACAATTACTTGGGGGTGCCTAACATTTGGCACCCCCAAGTGCTGCAAGCCTTTCCTTCTCCTTTAAAGGTGAACCACCCCTTATGGCTAATAATGCCACAGGTTTACAGAGAAAGTCAATATTGATAATTGCTGCTCAAACAGCAGAAATTAAATGTTATTTTTCCCTGTTTGTACTAGGGTTCAGCATACAACTGAAACCACAAAATATCTGGGAAGGACCACACAAAGTGCACGTTCTGGTGAAAGACAACCAAGGCTTGAGTTGCACAGAACCGCAGATCCTTTCAGTCTTGATTTGCTCCTGTGAAAATGGGGATACCTGCAGTGAGAGAATGATTGACACATCTGTAAAACTGGGAGCTGCAGCAATTGGACTAATGATTCTGGCTTGCGTATTATTATTATGTGAGTAAACAATGGAAATATCATGTTCTCAGTTTCATTATACTTCAGCAGTAAATGTCCACAGTGCTTACACGGTATTACACAGCCGCAGCATTATGAATAAATTATACTTTTTGCAATCTAATCAATATGCTAAGATCACAACTATTTTTCTAGAGCTGATTATACCTTAATGGCGAAAAACAGTGGCTCTCCACAAAGCTCTCCAAAAAGCACAGCAGTGCTAATATGAACCTGAGAATTAAACCAATATCTAATAAGTGTTTCCTGTTTCTTCAGTGGTGCCACTCCTATTACTCTTGTGCTATTGCGGATCTGCTGGGAAGGGATTTATGGCCATACCAGATGGCACAGAGGCTACATTTGTGAAATGGAATGATGAAGGCGCTGCACCTGAAGACATGGCAAGTCATAGCTGAGATGCTAACTGCTTTGAACCTTATGGAGTGAATTGAAGGGAGACATGTTTAACTAAGATACTTTATGCAGGGGGCTGGATTAGGGGCAATTCTATTTTGATCTGTCAGAGTAATGAGGTAAGGTTGGGGCAAAGTATGAAAGAGGATAGGCCAATTACCATTATAACAAAACCCTAAAGACCCAAAAGTCCCATTCCCATATTAGAGACAGTATATACCTAAAATACCTTTGCTAAAATTGGCACAATAAATAGTGTTGAAATTACATTCTGGCTATTGTAACTCTCCCTTATGTAAGCAGCAAGCTTTAATCAGAGGCTTCTCTCTGGACTGGTCAATATTTTTAGCAGCTCCTCTGAATTTCTTTGGGACCAGAAGTGACAAGATATATTAAAGTGAAACTGGTTTCAAATTATTGTTTATTGCCAGAAATAACAACACCTTTGATTTTTCTAAATAAAATAAATAGGCAATGTTGAGCACAAGTTCTGTTCATTCAGCTTTCATTTTGGAAATATGTCCCTTTAAACCCGCAGCTTACATCTTTGCAAGATTTTGAGTTTTTTTGTATAATTAGTAAGTGTCTAAAGCTGGCCATAAATGTGCAGATGTTATTTCAATGTAACAATCAACAACTAACCATTCAGATGAAATTAAGTAGGAAAAATAAATCAGGCAGTGATTGTACTAAAGTTATGTCCAACAAATAGTAGTGTCCAATTGACTAAACATCATGGTACCAAAAAATGTCGGGACAATTATTCTGACTCCACACACAGTCCGAAAATCATACAGCTATATGGCGAGCTTTAGAGAAGGCGTTTTATGGAATTAATCCACAATCTTGTGAGATGCTCTGGCGTAACAGTATGTTGCATTACTAATTAGAACATTGTTGATCTGTGAATTAGGTTTAATAGTGTTTCCATAAATGATTCAGTTAAAATATCACAGGTAAATCAAATTTGGTAATCAGGATTTTCATGTTCCTGTCTAGGCTGGCCTTGCACCACATATACTTGCGGCTGGAATTACTGCAGGAGGCAGTGGAGCTGGTGCAGGAGGTCTGGTGAAAGGAGAAGCAGGCTTTCAGTCTATGGATGGAATGTACCACTCAAGCACCATAATAGATAGAAGATGGGAAGAGCAAAGAAATTTACTATCAGATGCAGAGTTTGCCCAAGCAGGGGCTGCAGGAAACACATTTAGATCCATGGCTGTGTTGGGTTCTGGAAGTGGAGCCAGTTTTGTGGGGGGTGCTTATGGTGGAGCAATAATAGCTGGAGGAGGTTCAGCCCTAGATGAAGGATTCATAAAAGAATACTTCAGTGATGTAAGTAATCTTTAGCATTTGTCAAATATGTCAGTTTCCTGTCATACAGAAGTGTAAATACTCATTAAATACTCATTAAACTTGCTTTTTTGTGCAATAACCCCCTCCCTTTCATTTTCAGCTGTTAAAGGAAAACTATACCCCCCAAACAATGTTGGTCTCTATAAAAAGATATTGCATAAAACAGCTCATATGTAAAATCCTGCTTCATGTAAATAAACCATTTTCATAATAATATACTTTTCTAGTAGTATGCGACATTGGGTAATCATAAATAGAAAATTGCCATTTTAAAAAATAAGGGCCGCCCCCTGGGATCGTAGGATTCACTGTACTCACAAACATACCAACAAACCATACATGTTAGGTCACATGAGCCAATTAACAGACAGAGTTGTGTCTTTTGCTTCCACACTTCTTCCTGTTACAGTTAGAGTTGAAGTATTTCTGGTCAGGTGATCTCTGAGGCAGCACACAGACCATCACAAAATGGTGGCTCAAGGCAAGAGATGTTAAAGGGCAATATTTACTTAAATATATATTCCAGTTTGGTAAGATTCTTTAATATGCCACTTAATATGATATGAACTATCTGTTGCCTAAGTGTTCATTTTGGGGGTATAGTTTTCCTTTAACACTATTCCCCTCTAGGCTGAGCACAGATACACTTCTATGGTATTACCAAGTAGATCTATTTTTTGTTAAATAGCTTCTTTTAATTTTCACTACTAGTTCACCCCTCTAGGGAATACTGATCTCCACAGAATTTTGTATACAGTTAAGTCTTGGTAGTCTTTTTATACAACGTACCAAAAATTAAATGGAGGAAATAAACTTACCCTTCAAAGTGTCTTGATTCTATGCAGGACAACTGCCCCATAAAACTTCTAGTAGGGACTATATATTAGGGGAAAAAATTGCAGAATGACTACACAAATTGATTGGTTATGTGAGTATGTTTATGTCCATCTTAATGATTTGTATCTTTCTGTCCATTTATAGAAAGCTTTTGGTTACTCTGATGAAGACCAGGCTCAGCCAGCAAAAGACTGCATTCTCACTTATACCCAGGAAGACGTTGGGTCGCTCTCAGGATCTGTCGGATGCTGCAGTTTTATTGAAAGTGAATTTGATTATGACTGTCTTGATGATTTAGGGGTGAAGTTCAAAGCACTGGCAGACATTTGTCAGGGCATGCAAGTAAACACTGATGTGCAAGTAGAGATGCATAAGTCATATGAGAAGCTTGCTGAAACAACTGAAGCTCTTACCGTGCAAGATGTGCAGCGCTCACAGGCAAGTGTTAACGTTAGCGTAGAGAAAAAGGTAGAAGTTGCACCTGCCCCATTTTTTGCCAATATGGAAAGTTCCTTTAGTTCATTTGAAACACATGTTCAAAGAAAAGAACCTGAAATGGTAGTTAGAGAAGAAATGATTACTGACGACTCTACTAGGTATATTCATGATCTAGCACCTCGAGGTAATATCCTTGTGACAGAAAAATCTTACACCACCGGCCCTTCATATTTTCTTGAGCCGCTGCACCAGCAGAATGTCTTAGTGACAGAAAGGTTAGTTGGCAGTTCTCCTAGTTTGCATAACATGATCGACATCAAGGATGGACAGAATGTTATGGTCACTGAACGAGTGATCACCTCTGACAAAGCAAGGCCTGGTTTTGTGGGAGCCAGTGATCCTCCAGACTCACAGTATGTGGTTGTAACAGAGAGGCTGCTGGCACCAAGCTCTGGTCTACAGACCTCATTGAGCATTCCTGACTTGACTGTCGGGAATAATGTTGTAGTAACTGAAAGGCATTATACTCCTATACAGGGAAATATAATTCTTTCAGGTGAGATTTCCGGAGGGAAAACTTTAGTGAAAGATGGTGTATCTTCAGGCCAATATGCAATTAATGATCAATTCTTTACACAAGGGGGGTATTTGTCAGAAGAGTTGCCACCTTCTACTAACAATATAAGTAAATCTACTAGCAGAGTCACAAAACACAGCACTGTACAATACACACGGTCTTAACTGCAAAAATAACAACAACCTGGAAAGTGTTTTGTAGTTTAAAACATTTATGTTGTTCTAGACAAGGTAATTTCTCTTTGAGATACACAGTCTGTACATGTTTATTAGGCAATAGTTTCTGCACCTTCGCCCACAGATCTCATTTATTATTCTATTTTTTTTTATACCAAGTTTCTTTGTAAATATGTGTGCAGTTTCTTCAGCAACAAACAACTTGGCCTAATATTCAGATCCAAATAGAACTAATCTGATACTGAACTCTCAAAAAGATCATTTTGTGGTGTTGAGCTGTCTGCACTATTTTTCTTAGACGGATTTTAAAAACGATATCATCATAGAAACGTATCAGTTTCCTGCGAAAGGTACTTGAAACCCATGCAGGATTCAGGATTACCCCACACGTCTTGCTACAAAGTCAGTCCACTGGTCTTCTTGTTACAGCACAATTTTCACACTTCAGAGAAACGCTTTTCTTATCTCTTTGCGCCACCAAAATGGAAATACTGTCTATAATTATCTTGTAATGTTACTGTTCTGTCAATAACACTGAAAAGTAAAGCTGTACATTCGCCCCTGCCTTCCTCTGCATGGAATGTTTGATGGATTTCAAGAACATTTTTCCAGGCCGTTATTTTAACCTCAGAATCTCTTCAGCGAGGTCTTAAAAGACATGACCTGGTATATTTATACAAATCAGCTCAGCTCAAAGAATCTCTAGATACAGAGCTAACTAGCTATTAATCAGGTACGTTCAACATAATGATGTTGTGGAGGCCATATGTTACTTATGATTGATGCACTACAACAAGGCACCTTCTTTGTCCTGGGGCACTAATATGGGAAACTGCAAAATCTTCCCTGCTGCTGCCTCAGGATATATTTTGTATATCTCAACTTTGTTCTAATCCATGTAATTTATCAGTCATGCACATTGATCACTTTGCATTCTACTGCTGCTGTAGTAAGGAGAAAGATGTTGCAGGTTTGCTGACAAGTCAAAGTACATGAATGATTTCCTTGTTGTATACAGAGGGGTTTTATTTGTGTATATGTACCAGCAGCTTATTTGTGATCATTTGAGGATTCCTGAGTTGCTGTATAATTGCTACCCTGCTGCCTGGCCATACCGTGTAATCCCTCGATCACTTGACCGCAAGTACACAGAACCATATGAGTATTCTAGTGTAACTATAAATCTGAGAATACCCTGTAGCCCTGCACACTGGATATCTCTTCAATTGGTTTAACCCACTTTATTAAATTAAACAATATGTTTTATCAAGCCTAGCTTAGGTAATGTATATTACAGGTAAGGTTTTAATGGGTTTGGTGGCAGCCTTTCAATATACCAAAGTAATACTAGTGTAAGGTTCTAGACGACCAACTTCAGTAGGAAATTACCAATGGCTATTTCTTTTAAAAAACTGGTAATCTTGGTACTTCAATATCAAATTGTTTTAGTCCAGCAATCTACAATTGGTAATTTGGAATACTGCATGCCCTGAGAAGTAAACCATAAACTTGATACAGTGCCTTGCATATTGATCCCTACATCTCTACATTTTGTTGTGTTGGAACCTAGAATCAAAAGAGAATTTTTATTGAGATGCAGTTTTTAAGCAATGAATACCTTTTTATTTTTTATTACCCCAGCAACCATGCATTGATTTTAATAAGAGACTGGAATATCAATAGCAGAGGGTCTGAATAGAAATATGAGTAATAAAAGTAGCGATAACAATAAATGTGGAGCCTTACAGAGCATTTGTTTTTAGATGGGGCCAGTGGCCCCCATTTGAAAGCTGGATAGAGTCAGAAGAAACGACTATTAAAACTAAATTATGAAGACCAATTAAAAAGTTGCTTAGAACTGGCCATTCTATAACATACCAAAAGTTCACTTAAAGGTGAACCTACCCCTTTAAAATGCAGAGGTAGCATTTTGTCCTGTTTTCACCAAGATGGAAATGAGGAGGTCATCAAAAAAACTGAATTGACCCATGCAACATTATAGAGAAGGAAAAAAAAGTGGCACGAAAACTTTTTGATGACTTTTCAATACAGCTGTTATCCTCTTTGCCTTAGTTTGATTTGAGTTTGTCTGCATAAAATTGCGATTGTAACAATGGAACAAGCATGGCCCATTTCAGTGGAAGTTTTGCCTTTTATGTGTGTTTTTTATTTTGAGAAAATGCAAGGTTTTTTTTCAAATGGTGGATGTCTTTCTAAGCATGCGTCGCACAACTGTACTCCTTGAGGGGAATTGTAAATAAACAAAGGTGTTTTTGTAACATGTTACTATTCAATATGTGGAAATTCAATTTCTTAACCAGATAAGAGAACACAAATAACTGTTTGCATTTGTATGAAATACATTCTGATAATGGCAGATCTATTCTTTAGTCGCATAATGGACATTGCTATGGATGGCCTGTACACTAACGTGACACGGTCTGTTTTTAAACAAAAATGTGCCTTTGTGTAACGGGGTAATGCAATTGATAGTGAATGCTTTGTGCTTCTGTAATTTTCTACTGCTTGCATTATTTTTACATTAAACTCAACATAAAGGAAGTGTTTTTCTTGTGAAAATTGATTTATTCTTGCTTTAATAGCGTTGAAAGAAGACACATTACAATATTCCTCTCAACTTACATTGTCAAGAGTAGGTAAGTGCTAGTGATTGCACAGTATTTAATAAACTTAATACAGCTTGATAGAACCTTTATTCACAGCTCTTTGTATTGAGAGAGACCTTTGCCGATAAAATAATCTGATTTCTAGCAAGACTTAGGGGGTTATTTATTAAAGTCAGAATGCCAAAAACTCTAAAATTTCGACTATAAAAAATAAAATCTGATTTTTTAGTGGGAAAAAAACCTCCGATTTTTTTTATACGCTGAAAATGGGAAAAAGTCAGAATCTGAAAATCTCTGACCTGCTGAGGTTGTATAAAGTGTCGAAGTGGCCCTCAGGGATACCAGGAAAACTCCCGGTGGGCCCAGGTGTCAGTGGGCCCTCCTGCTTCAAAACATATACCTATTTCATGGCCATTACCTATTTCTATGAGAACAAAGAGACTAAATAGATTGAATAATAGATTATACCATGTGAAGAAAAGAGACTAGGAGAATAGAGGTTGCATGAGGAGAGGAATTACAATAGTACTGAAAGTGGGCCCCTGATCTTAGGTCTTTTGGTGGGACCCTGGTCTAAGATTTTTGAGTGGGCCCCTGGTTTCCCAGTCCGACACTGGTTGTCTGCAACTATTCTCACAATCCTCCACATATGCCGCTCCTGTATTTTTCTTGGCCTGCCAGAACTGGGTTTTACAGCAACTGTGCTTGTGGCCTTCTATTTCCTGATTACATTCCTTACAGTTGAAACTGACAGTTTAAACCTCTGAGATAGCCTTTTGTAGCCTTCCCCTAAACCATGATACTGAACAATCTTTGTCTCCAGATCTTTTGAGTTGCTTTTAGGATCCCATTCTGTCACTTTTCAAGGGAGAGTCAAACAGAACCACAACTTGCAATTGGGGCAGAGACAGACGCGAAGATTCTGGGACATTTAGTCGCCCGGCGACGAATCGCCTCATCATCGGGCGACTAATCTCCCCAAAAAGGCTTCCCACCAGCTAGAATCTAAATCGCCAGCGGGATGGCAGTCTGAGCGTTTTCCAAAGTTTCCTCGTGAGGCAATATCGAGCGACTTTGGAAATCGAATCGCTCCGAGTGCCAAGCCGTGGGCGATTTCGATTATAGCCAGCGGGAAGGCTTTTCGGGGAGATTAGTCGCCAGGTGACTAAACCTCCCCGAATCTTCGCGTCTGTCTCTGCCTTTAGAAGGAAACCTTTATTATCTGGTTCCTCATTTGTGTAGACTAACGAAAAATATGAGTGCAGTATCTCAGCTTTTTTTTTTGTTCTCATCAATCATCTGACCCTCCTCTGATATTAAGGGTCCCATCTCTTCCTGCTTAATTTTTTTACTATTTACATTTTTAAAAAAAATATTTGGATTCTTTTTACTGCTTGCTACAATATCCTTTTCCATTTTGATTCTAGCTTGCCTAAATGCTAGGGGTGAGTTCAGTATTATTAGTTATTACAAGATCCAAAAGATAATTATTTCTAGTAGGTTCTTGAACGAGCTGGAATTAAAAGTTGTCATTCAGCATATTTACAAAGCTACTAGCTTTTTTCTGTCATGGCAAACCCATTACCCCAGTCAATGTCTGGATAATTGAAGTCACCCATAGTAATAACTTGACCCAGCTGTGAAGCCGCTTGTATCTGCAAGAGTAGCTGAGCTTCATACTCGACACTTATACGAGGTGGTTTATAGCATACACCAATGATAATTCTCTTTGTTACCTTTTGCCCAGTGAAAATCTCTACCCAGAGGGATTCCACTCCCTTACCAGTGCCAGCAATGGTTATTTCTTTAGTGTATGGCTTTAATTCAGGCTTTACATACAAACACACTCCTCATCCCTTGTTAATCCCTCTGTCCCTCCTAAAAAGTGTGTAACCATTTAAATTCAGTCTAGTCACATGTTTCATCCCACCAGGTTTCAGTGATACCAATTATATCATAATTTTTTGAGCATGCAATTAATTCTAGGTCTCCCATTTTACCTGACAACAGCATACAGCAGAAGCTACTTTTTCTTTTGAACTTTGCATTACTTAGTGGAGAATTATTTCTTAAATTAGTATTCGTCTTTTTTCCTTGTAACAGAGGGACCTCCTTAGCTGGTAAATTGTATGCCCCCTCACTCATCCTCCACTGCCCCATCTACCCTAGTTTCCCCATAATTCTTTTTCACCCAGCCCCCCTCCTTGCCTAGTTTAAACACTACAACTTCTAAGCCATTCTTTCCCTGAGCTCAGTGAACCCCCTTCCATTGAGGTGCAAACCATCACGACTGCATAGGTTGTACCCCAAGGAAAAATCAGCCCTGTGCTCTAGGGATCTAAACCCTTACTACACGAGACATGAGACATGAGCCACGCATTTAGCTCCCTAAGCTCCCGCTGTCTTCCCAAACTTGCACCTGGCACAGGGAAAATTTCTGAAATAATGACATTGGAAGACCTTCCCTTGATCTTAGAGCCTAGATCCTTGAACTCACTCTTTAAGGTCTTCCATCTTGACAGCAAACTGTTCGGTTGTAGCGATCCGGACTTTAGATTACCCTATCCACTTTCCTAATAATTGTATCCCCTACAACCACTATCTGCTTAGGCCTGACTCTGCTCTCCTCCCCACCACTACTAGCGAAACTGGTCTCCCGGCTGTTAGAGAGATCAGCCCCATTTAGAATTGCCAATCCAGAGTTCGCACTCCCATCTTCTTCACACAATCTGGCAAACCTGTTGGGATGTATAAACCCCCGGAGCAGACTCCATTTTCCTTTTGCCCACTTTAGGTTTTCTAACTGTCATCTAGCTAGCTGCCTCAACATCCTGCTGCTGTTCTGTTGCCCCCAAACTATCTGTCCCAGATAGGTCCTGCTCAGTGAGCAAGACACTCCTTGCTCTAAAATTGTATTTCATGTTATTTCAGCATTAAAAACAAGGGGGCAAATTCACTAAGATTGCACCAGACACAACTTCGCCAAACTTTGCCAGGCGTATTTTCACCAGCGCTCCGCAAATTCACTAAAATCCGAAGCTGCGCACAGGGGTAGCGTACGTTTTTGAAATTGCGCTAGCGTTAATTCGCCAAGCGAAGCGAAGTTTCGCTAGCGATGGTTCATTTACATACGGCGCGAAATTCAAATTTCAATGGAGGAACACGTATCACCACTTCAAATGCCTAGAAAACCTTCAAATCAGCAAATATAAATTTTATTTTGCCCTACACATGTGCCCACTGTCTAGGTAAGTTGCCATGAGTCAGGAAATGTAGGGGGGAAGGAGGGGAGCCCCAAAAATATTTTCGATCTTTTTCAGCCTATCACCCATCATGTAGAAAACACGCCAGCGTTTTTTGGGACTTAGAAAAAATTTTGACTTTTTTTTTAAACAATCCCTATCTACTCTATTGCGCTTCACCAGGTCTGAGGTGGCGAAGGAAGTCTAGCGTAAAAGGTAGCGTTCAGTACACTGCGCAAGTTAGTGAATTTGCGTAGTTACATCGCTAGCGAAAATTCACCTGGCGTAAGGGTGCGAAGTAACACTAGCGAAATTACGCCAGCGTTCGTTAGTGAATTTGTGCAGTAGCGAAAAATGCCAAACGCTAGCGAATTAACGCTAGTGTTCGGCGCTTAGTGAATTTGCGCCAAAGGTGTCTATAGGTGTGGCAACCTCTTCCCTATACTTGACTGGTGACAGACCTTTATAACTGAAATGGAAACAAAAGTTTGGTTGCTTCTTTTTTGTAACACAGTCACTGTATGTGGCAACAAAGGGAGAAGTCATACAGAATTCTTAGTGGGCTGTGGGTCTACTGCATTGATTGTAAAGCAGAGAACATAGTCACAAGCTCTCAGAGGCAAAGTCTTCATGTTCTGCTTTGCAATACATTTAGGAGAGACTTGTAAACTGATGTAGAATATGGGGAGGGAGCAGAAAAAATACTGATCTTCACAGAGGGTCTGACACAATTAATCACCTCTGCAGGACAAAGCCAGTAGTATAGGAATTCCCGAAATACACTGGGGAATCTGGAAAGCTGTGGGTTCCCTATTTGTTTGACTATAAATTTGTGACTATAATTCAATGGTTTTTAATAATTGTACTGGCAGATAATGAATTACTTCTTAAACAATGAACCAGGAAATGCGAAAAGCTCACTCCTGGTCTGATCAGTAGCACCAATATATTTAAATAAGCCTTCTGTTTCTTCTGCAACCCCTGTGTATTTATATGCGTCTGTGCAAAACACAACAAGGGTTTGGGGGACTGGACATGGCCTAAGGTTGTGTTGGAATGTGATTGGAGATCTATACTCAAAGCTAGCGTCTCATAGCAGGTTCACTACCCTTTCCATGAAGGACTTATTAAAATCAACTGTGCAAAATAATGTACACGTATGGGATCCGTTATCCGGAAGCCCATTATCCAGAAAGCTCAGAATCATGGAACGGCTGTCTGCCATATATTTAATTTTTTTAAAGGATTTCCTTTTTCTCCGTAATAATAAAACATTTCCTTGTACTTTATCCAACTAAGGTATAAATAATTCTTATTGGAAGCAAAACCAGCCTATTGGGTTTATTTAATGTTTACATGATTTTCTAGTAGACTTTAGGTATAAAGATTTAAATTACTGAAATATCTGTTATGTTGAAAATCCCAGGTCCCATGCATTATATATACAGTATATTTCACCAAAGAGCAGTCTATTTCCGGAAGTATAGTTTCCTGTCTGTGATTCCGTGGGGCAAATTTGCTAAAGGGTGAAGTGACTAACGCCGGCGAAAATTCATCAGCGCAACGTCATTTCGGTACTTTGCCGATCTACTCACCGGAGCAGGCGTAACCTCGCTAGTTAAAGAGACTGACGCTGGCATTCATTCGCACTCAATCGCCAGGCGAAGTTGCGCTCTAGCGAAGAGACATAACTATGCAAATTCACTAAGATGCAGATTTTACTGAACGTTACTTCTTACGCCAGACTTGCCTTCACCACCTCAGACCAGGTGAAGTGCAATAGAGTAGATAGGAGTTTCTCAAAATTTTGTTGAAAAATGTCCTAAGTCCCAAAAAACGCTGGCGTCTTTTCCTTTTTTCAGGGTGATAAGCTGAAAAAGATAGTAATTTTTTTTGGGGTAACAGCTTCCCCCCCTACATTTCCTAACATATGGCACCTAAACTATACAGTGGGCTCATGTGTAGGGCAATATAACAACTCTATTTTCTTTATTAAGCTTCCCTGGGCTTCCATTCAACTTTAACTTCCTGCCGTATGCAAATTAGCCAACGCTAGCGCAACTTTGCTCTGCTTGCCGACCTACAAAGCATTTTATTTGTATTAATGGATTTGTCCATTCACACTCCCTGGGAAAGAAGTATAGACATTTCTGTTCACCTTTTGGCCCTCACTGACAACCAATGGGGAAGTGTGAGACACAAGGAATTTCTCTCATTTGGGAAGTTTTTTGTCTCTGCCTGGAAGGAATTTGCAGTCAATGCTCAGAAAGAGATAAAGGGCCCCAACGTGATGTGTGTGTCCTGCACACTAATTAACCATTTAGCTAAGTACACTAGACTAATCACTCTTAAAGTGAAAGATCTAAAATGTATATATTTGTTATTTCTAATCCATATTGGAGCCATTAGATTGCTCTGATGCTTAAACAGGCTTGAGCAGTATTAAAGGGCTAGTAACACCAGAAAAATTGAATGCCAAAAGTACTTTTACACGCAATGCTCATTTAGCTTGCATTGTTAATGCAATTCATTTCTGAGTCTATTATTTTACATGATATCTATTCTATTTGCATACAGTACAGAATTCTTAGTTTAAGGTAGGGTTGCCACCTTTTTTGGAAAAAATACCGGCCTTCCTATATATTTATATTTTTCTCTATTAATAACATTGGGATCAACCATCATTTTTACTGGCCAGGAAGATAAAATAGCGGCCAGATGGCAACCCTAGTTAAAGGGATGGTTCATCTTTACGTTAAAGGAGTTGTTCACCTTTGATATAACTTTTAGTATGATGTATGATCAGTGATATTTGCAATTGGTTTTCGTTTTTTATCATTTGTGGTTTTTGAGTTGTTTAGCTTTTTATTCAGCAGCTCTCCAGTTTGCAATTTCAGCAATCTGGTTGTTTGGGACCAAATTAAACCTAGCAAAGCATTGACTTGAATAAGAGACTGGGATATGAATAGGAGAGGCCTGAATAGAAAGATGAGTAATAAAAAGTAGCCTTACAGGGCATTTGTTCTTAGAGTTGGTCCGTGACTCGCATTTAAATGTTGGAAAGAGTCAAAAGAAGTAGTCAAATGTTTCAAAAACTATAAAAAAAACTATAAAAAAATAAATAATGAAGATGAAGTGAAATGTTGCTTAGAACTGGCCATTCTATAGCGTACTAAGAATAGACTTATAGGTGAACCACCCCACATTATAAAATTGCCAATTCTAAGCAACTTTTCCAGTGGTCTTCATTATTTTTATTTTTTTAAATATTTCCCTTCTTTTTTAACTCTTCCCAGCTATCAAACAGGGGTCACTGTCCCCAGCCAAAAAACAAGTGCTCTGTAAGGGTATTGTTTTTGCTACTTTTTATTACTCATCATCTTTCTATTCAGCCCCTTTCCTGTTCATATTCCAGTCTCTCATTCAAATCAATGCATGATTGCTAGGGGAATTCGGACCCTAGCAACCAGATTGTTGAAATTGCAAATTGGAGAGCTGCTGAATAAAAATAACTCAAAAACCACAAATAATAAAAATGAAAACCCATAGCAAATCGTCTCAGAATATCCCTCTCTACATCATATTAAAAGTTATATCAAAGGTAAACAACCCCTTTTTATTTATATCTAAAAAACGGTCTTATTTCAGTGTGATGAAACATACAAGGATATTAGAACCCAGATTTCAGGCAGAGACCCCTCACTATGGGGCTGAAGGAAATATTTTACATGAATATGACTGCAGGGTATCTGCTGTGTTTGCTGCATGCATTCTAACTATATGATTTATTAGACTTTGTGTCACTTGTATGGGGCTCCCTTCATTCCTCTACTCACATTAACATATTAACATGTCTGCATGGGGCGGAGAGACACTATTAAATGAAAAGGACTGTTCACATTTGGTGGAGGAGATGGATATTTGCAAAAAGCCACCTCTCAAACTGATGATTATTTTTCTGCCTGTTTCTGAGAGAAAATACATTTTTATCACAGGTTATGGCAGGTTGTGGAATGCTTTCCATGCTGAAACATCAATGACCCCATCAAGCCCTTTGGATTTGATCAGGCCCCATACTCGTATATAGGAAAGCTGGATAAATGTACAGGCTCGAGCAGGGTGAATAGCCTTTTTACAAGAGGGACAGTCCCGTTCTAGTTTCACATCTTCATTTCCCACAGGGTCTGCTTCCTCTCCTGTTATGTGCCCGATGGTTGCTATATGTGTCTTACTCTTCCAGTTCCTATCTTTCCATAGTATCTGGAGACCATTAGATCCAGGGTCGGATTGGGGAGCCCACTGGGCCTCCTATCCATGGCCGCTGTTTTAGGGCCCCCTCTGGACCCCCTACTGCGACGCCGCGCATGCGCAAATGGAGCACTTTTTTTTGTAGGGCCAGGAGATCGGGAGAGGGGCTCTTGTCTGGCGGGGACCCACCGTTTTTTTTTTTACCAGTGTCCCGCCAGGCCAGTCCAACCCTGATTAGACTAAGATCCAGACTAAGATATAATTAATCCTTATTGGAAGCAAAACCGGCCTATTGGGTTTATTTATTGTTTACATTATTTTCAAGTAGACTTAAGGTATGGAGATCCAAATTATGGAAAGATCCATTATCTGGAAAACTCCAGGTCCCAAGCAGTCTGGATAACAGGTCCCATACCTGTACCAAATGTTTAACTGATTCTTTCTATCCAATCACTCTCTCTAACAGAAAGTGTAACTGCAGCCTTAAACAATGCATACAATATTTTTTTTGACTTTCCCCCACCAATTAAATAAACATATTGGGAAATGTAACCATATGGATTCTGCGTAATGTAAAAAAAAATTTCAATGCAAACTGTACCTTGTATACAAACAAACCATATGTACCCGTTATTTGCCCTTATAGATATAAGAACATATGTTTATTGTGCAAGTGTTCTGCAAGTTTATTTCACTTATACAACCAAGTGGGAGATGCAATACTTCTTGGAGTAGATATTCTCTAACAGACAGTGTCCTAGTATTTCTATTTTTAAGAGCTTACAGTTTTGCAGAGCATACAATATAGTTTGGACTTGCTATTTTACCTATTTTGTACTCTACTTGTAAAAACTTGCAGCCCTGGGAAATAATTTAACTGGGCACCTTTGCATCTATCCTGTGAAATAGGTTTGCATTTCCCATATTGACCACAAGGTGTCGCCTACAGCTTAAAAATGACTGTTGAGCAAGTATCCTTCCAAGAAACTTGTTCTTTATTATTATTATTATTATTATTATTATTATTATTATTTGTTAGTTTACATTGCACTGTTTATAGATAATCGTATTCTTCTTTTTTTCCATCTCTTTCATCTTATCAATTAACTGGCAGTTATGTACAGGTTTGGGACATTCTGGTACAGGTACAAGACTTGTTATCCAGAATGCTCGGGACCTGGGGTTTTCCGGATAATGGGTCTACCCGTAATTTGGTCTGGGACATTCTGGTACAGGTATAAGACCTGTTATACAGAATGCTCAGGACCTTGGGTTTTCCGGATAATGGGTCTACCCGTAATTTGGATCTCAATACAAAATTGACTAAAAAATGATTTACACATTAAATTAACCCAACAGGAATGTTAGAATTAATTATATCTTAGTTGGGATCAAGTACAAGGTAATTGTTTTATTATTATTATTATTATTATTATTATACTGTATGAAAAATGGTAATCGTTTTAAATCATTTTTAAAGATTTGAATTTATTTGATTTAAATGAAGTCTATGGGAGATAAACTTCCCGTAAGTCAGAACTTTCTGGTTAGAAAGTTTCCGGATATCAGGTCTCATAACTCTACATGGTTTGAGAGCTCTCCAATATAATTTAGACAGACACTGTCAATTCTCTGTTATCTTGGATTCTATTCAATATCTACCTACCCGCAGTTATTTCACGGTCTCCAAAGATGCTGAACCTTAATGGGCATACAATTTGCACCCACTTTTGCCAATCAATACATAGGCTGTTGGGAGGAGTTTGGAGGCATCTTTGGAGGTGGAAATGATGGTTCTAGTCATATAATTTTGTACAAAAGGTACAATAAAGATTAGATTTTTATATAGCAGGCGGATACATCACATTTAACTAAATATATATTTATATATAATCTTGGGCATGCTGAATTAAGTCTAGTATCCATAAACTCTTTGGACCTACAGTTTTACATACAGAAAAGTTGTTCTTCGTTTTATCATCAGCAGTGTGCAGGTAATACATTGTTGTGAGCAGACTCCTGTCATTCCAGACACACTTTTAAAAGCATAGCCCTTGGTCAGATTTATAGGCTCCCCTATGAAGGATTCCTTCTTGGTGCAGGGAGAAGTTATGGCAAAACAAAATTTCAGGATCGTGGTTATAGTCAGCCTAATATTAGAAATGCCTGAGAGTGAGAGAAATACCACAAGTCGAATTATTAGCTGAGCGCCCCAAATCATTTATCTGGAGGGTAATGCCCCAGTTTTTTCTAATAAATGCAGCAGCCAATATGACCACATTGGAACTTAACTATCTTGTATAATGACCAAAATTGTATTAAATTATAATTGGAAGCCAAATAGAAATTAGTTGGAAATGGGAGCTACAAATGTGGGTCCACTCGGTGGGAGCATTTCTAGATCCTTTTCAAGTAATGTCACAGACAGATGCAGGATTATCATCATTTATTATAAAGGTGGCCATAGACATTAAGATTCTTAAAGGAGAAGGAAAGGCTAACATTAAGTAAGCTTTATCAGAAAGGTCTATATAAATACACCAGTAAACCCTCAAAGTAATGCTGCTCTGAGTCCTCTGTCAAAAGAAACACCACATTTCTTTCCTTCTATTGTGTACACATGGGCTTCTTTATCAGACTTCCTGTTTTCAGCTTAAACCTCCAGGGCACGGCCTTGAGCATGCTCAGTTTGCTTCTCTCCCCCTCCCTCCTCCCATCCCTGCTGTAATCTGAGCTCAGAGCTGTTAGTGAGCAGGGAGAGACTCAGGCAGGAAGTGATGTCACACCAAGCTTATATGGCAGCTTCTATCCTAAACAAACAGAGAGAGTGTCTAGTCAGGAATGGTAAAGCATGCTGCAGAATAAATATAGCATTCTAGCTTGCACTATTGTGGCTATTCTATTGGCAATAAACTGTCTTGGAGCTTTCCTTCTCCTTTAAACCATTTTCCTTCTTGTGATCTGACAAATCCACCAAACTATTGCGAGGTTAGCGAACGGTCGTGCTTCAAATGATTTTTTTTCCGGCCAACATTAGCCAGAAATTTGATCGGTCAGATTAGAACATTTTCATCACTCACAGTGAACTATATCCATTGTCCAATTGTTTGCAGGGCTAAGCAGGCAGCTTGAACTTCAGCTTGAACAGGACAATATCACTTTAAATGGTCGTTTTTGTTGATGGACAAATCATCGATTCAAATGATTGTTTCAGGTCCTACGATAACGAAAAGATCTTTAAGAAAATCTATAGCCACTTTTATTCCCACTATGTGCAGTGTCCATTCATTAGATGGTAGTGTGGAGTTGATATTAAAAAGTGATGAGGTCAAATGGATTTTTATTTTGGACACAATGCACTATAGGACAGAATTCTATATTTGATAATAGCTGTTATGTTTGAAATTGACTTGAATTAATAGATTAGTTTATGTCTGTATGTTCTGGCTTCTACGAAGGACAGATTTAGAGATATTGACACAACAACATTGGGGATGGGGTCTTTAAAATTGTGTGATTGTTGCCTATGGTTGTGAATAATAATCATAAAAAGCATCCGTGTGTTTGTTTATAATCTGATGGGCTAAAAAAGCCTTTTTTATGCTTTGGAGTCCTAAGCCGTTTACTCTGTGGACCTCGTTGTTGGTTCACAGAGTAAACAAAACTAGAATGATAGACATGCAGGTGATAATGTATCTAGGGATATATGATATTGTCAGTTTGTGGTATTTTAGACATGGGGCAACAAACAGGTGTACCTGATATATTCTCCTTATCCACCAGTAATACTAACTATGTAACTATGTATTAAGTAGACCCATTCATTTTGGTTCTGTTATACAGTAAATAAGTTATCCTCACAATTACTTTGTTTAATGTATTGGGTGTATGTCACTGAGCATTTCCTCCAAATAATTCTGAGCCTTCTGAAACCTAGGTATAGGGTTTTAGCTCATTGCATAGTCCTTCATCTATTGGTAGGGTTGCCACCTGGCCAGTATTTTACCGGCATGGCCGGTAAAAATGATGGTTGATCCCAATGTTATTAATAAGGAAAAAAGATGTATATATAGGAAGGCCGGTATTTTTTTCCAGAAAAGGTGGCAACCTTTCTATAGGTACACAAACATTCCAATGCCTAATGTCCCAGTTACATGGAGCAGAATTTAACAAACAACACTGAGCTCACATATCAGGCAGGTACTGGAGTTTATCCTGCTAATGTGCTATTAGCCTTTATGTCCACCCATGTTTTAACATGTGCAGATAAGGGGCAGTTCTACAATACGGCCATTTAAATGGACCTCTTGCTGGAGATGAGCAGATCAGCTGCCCAATATACTCTTGTCTGTTGTTTATATTTGACCAGTACTTGCCCCCACTCAGCATATTTGATTCTATTTGTGGAAACATTTGGAAGTTGTGCAACATACTGAAATGATCTAAAAGCAAAATAAATTTGACTGCACTTTTCTGCTGGCCTCGTGTTAAAGGGATGCTGTTGGGGGAAAACATGTATTTTTTTTCCAAAACTCATGAGTTAATAGTGTTACTCAAGCAGACTTCTGTACTGAAATCTGTTTTTCAAAAAAGCAAACACATTTTTTTATATTTAATTTTGAAATCTGACATTGGGATAGATATATTATGTATTCCCAGGTGCCTCCAGTTATGTGACTTGTGCTCTGATAAACTTCAGTCACTCTTTACTGCTACACTGCAAGTTGGAGTGATATCACCCCCTTTCCTCCCCAGCAGCCCATCAGCAGCCTATCAGCAGCCTTCAACAGAACAATTGGCGGCTAACCAGATATCGGTTATCTGACACCTCTGCTGAAGGATTTTTTTATCCCTAGTGTAAGTTTATATAGTATATATCAATATTAATAATAATATATCAATGTTAATAATATACCTCAACCCACTTACTAGGGTTTCTGGTTCTTTTGAGCAAGCAGACAATGAATCCACACCAATAAGCGTATATTAAAGTGATATATTGTAAAATAAATCAATTGATTGTTCTACATAAATGATTACACTTAAACAATAATTGCAATATTTACAGTTACACATTATACAAGTCTACATTGTTGTTACCAAAGAAACCGGGTAATAGTGTTCAGTTTCATCTCTGCCTTCCCCTCTGGTCCTCATTCCTCACATGTTGTCTTGTCCCAGGCTCCTCTGGCTCCTTTCACATTTGTCCAGCATTCTTTTATTCTGGGTTCTCACCTGCCTCCAAAGAAACCTTCCCAACTGCCAAGATGCTGTGATAAATCCCCAACTTGCCTACATCCTGTTGAGCAAGTTTTCTCGCATACAAAATCAGTTTTATGGTCCCCACAGCAGACATAGGATTTAGTCGTCACAGGAAAACCTTTGTTATGATAATCAGGGCTTCATGTAAGTTCCCTGAACAACAGCTTTCATATTAATAACAAAATCAAAATTGCAATTTCTTACACTAGCCCCATCTAGTGGTAGACATGAGAATAGTACCAAAGCAGGAAAACCCCCTGCTTTTCCCCCGCTTGTACTGCGTGTTCTCCTTTGAGCCCTGCAAACACAAGCTAGGATTGTGGTATAATACAATGAGAAGGGGAGAAACAATACCTGTCTAAAAGCAAATAAGTCCAAACTAAATATGAGTCCTGAAAATATCAGCAATGTCCACAATCCTTATCCGGCTCACACTTGTATCCCCTCAAGTCCGAAATCACAGTATGTAGAAAAAAAGAGCCAGCGCCAACCTTACGCGTTCGTTGGAGACTTCTTCAGAGGCTTTGTATTGCTGCGCAAATCAGATCGCGCAGCAATACAAAGCCTCTGAAGAAGTCGCCAACGAAACTCGTAAGGCTGTGACGTCACTGTTGGGCGCCCGTTTGGGAGAGCACGAGGAGAACGCTGCAGGCTGGTTTCCATACCCCGCGGATACAGGAACTTGTGCGCCAACCTTAAAGGAACAGTCCCAACAGGACAGAGCATAGTTATGCTATTTAAAAGAGATGCCATGTGAGTGCATTTTTGTTTTATCCAATTTTAAATAAAAAACGTTTTTACACTATTTGCTGCCACATATCACTCAACAGCGATCCAAGGAGGGAAGCTGAGACAGTTGTTGGAAAATCTATTTTCATGCTAACTGAATATCTATTTACAAAATGATGTGCCCACCTAGAAATCCATTAAGGAAAGTTTGAAACCTCTCCCTATCTACAATATAGAAGGTGGTGGTGATAACTACAAGGGTTCACATATACGGTGGTAATTCTAACCTACCCTTTAAGCACAAAAGTGGTGCTGGTTGAAACAATTTTACACTTTATGCTTTCTTTGTTTGGCGCCCCTGTGCCTTTGGCGCTGGCTCTTTTTTTCTAGAAGCTGTCTAAAAGCAGTTCCACCCTGAAGTGCTGGCTCTTTCTCAAAGCTCAGAATCAGGCACAATAACTTAGATGGCTGCCTACACACCAATAGTTAACAGCTAAAAAAAAATACATTTGTTGGTTCAAGAATAAAATTTTAAATGGTAGAGTGAATTATTTGCAGCGTCAACAGTGTCATTTAGAAATAAAACGTAAACCATAAAAATCATGACAGAATCCCTTTAAGGCACAGTATGATATCATCCTGTAGCAATGACAGTCGTTTCACTGACCCAAAAGAACACACAGAATATTGCAACATGCTGTGAAGGAATTGCGACATGCACTGCCCATACAGAACACTAACTAATGCAACTGTAACTCAGGCAGTGGCAGATTAAGAGATGTCAGTCCCTAGGCTACATCCACAGGTCCCCTGTCTAGGCTACTGCTAGGTCCAGATGCGTGCTAACCCAGGCCGCTTGCACCCGAGCTCTCTATGTAGGATTGAGTTGGGCACACGCCAGTCATGTCACACACCTGGGCACACACATGCGCTTTGCCTGCCTGAGAATAAAAAGGAAGGTGGCGGAAAACCAAATGCAAAAATGTTACAGTAAATCTTATGGAAGTGTTAATGGTTTTAGTATCTGTGAATTCCAAAGTGATCTATTATTTTAAAATTTCCTTTTCTTTTAAAAGGATACTTTTGCGGGAAAACATTTTTTTTCCCCAAAATTCATCAGTTAATAGTGAAATTCTGCACTAAAATCTGTTTTTTAAAATAGCAAATAGATTTTTTGAAATGTAATTTTGAAATTTGCCATAGGGCTAGACATTTTGTCTGTTTTCAAGGTGCCCTCAGGTCATGTGACTTGTGCTCTTATGAAGTTCAGTCACTCTTTACTGCTACACTGCAAGTTGGAGTGATCTCACCCAACTCCATCCTCCCCTCCCCCCAGTAGCCCATCAGCAGCCTATCACCAGAACAATGGGCAGCCAACCAGATAGCAGGTACCTGACACCTCTGCCGAAGGATTTGTTTTCATCCCCACCTAGTGGTAGACATGATAATAGCAACATGACCTAGGTTAAATGCAATGGGAAGGGGAGAAACAATGGCTGTCTCAAAGCAGTTCCATCCAGAAGTGCTTGACTTGCACTGAGTTTAATCGAACAGAAGAGAATTAGAAAGCTCAATGCAATCCAAACAAATTCTGATGATTCGAGACAATAATTTAAGCAGTAAATGCATTGAAAAATAATCTCCTGATGGTCAGAAACATGTTGTTTCACAAATAAAACTTTCAAATGTAACAAACAAGGGAAAGTTGTGCTCACCACTATTTTTTAAAACCATTAGGCGGGGGTGCAATGAGGGTGTGACCACAAAATACATATAGACAAATACAAGAGTCCTCTGCACTCAGCCCATTACCAATGTATTTAAATGCCTGGTGCAGAAGTGCCAGTAGATCCAGGGTTTCCCTGCATCAATAGGTGCCTGATTTGGCACTGAGTGCAACTATACTGAAATGCAAAGAGTGCATTTCAGTGCAAGTACCTTTAACCCTTTAAGTCCCACAGATTGTAAAATCTATGATCTGTGGATAAAGGGACTGATGTGCCACAGATCGTAGATTCTAGTAGCTGGAGGAAGGCCGCTCTTACAGTACCCAACAGGATGTATCCTCAAATATGCATAGAGGAGAAACTGGTAGGGGAAGGTATGAGATCCGAAATAACAGTCGTGGTGATCGCGAAGTACGGCTCTATGTAGTGAAAAGTTAGAATGGTCAGGCGGGCCAAGTCAGGGTAGGAGGAAATCCAGCATAGTCAGGGACAGGCAAGGTCAAATCAGGAAGGTAGAGAAATTCCAAGTGTCAAAGCAGTAAGGGAGATCAGCAGGTGTAGTCAAGATGAATTCCAAAATCAATTCACAAAATAGAGTTCCAAAAGTCTTAGGTAGAGTAGCCAAGATGATGTCTAAGCAAAGTCCTGACCTCGAAGGAAGTTTTAAATAGGCCCCACGTCAGGGCGTCTGCGCCATGTTGCCTGCGTCACGACGTTGCGTCCAATCTGGAAGCGTTCTGTCAAATCCGGAAACGATGCATCACGCCTTGGATTCCGACGTCTGTGCAGAAGGATAGTGCCAGAACCCTTGGGATCTTGACAGCTATATTCATATATTCATATATATATCATATCATATTGGGCATCAAACTGTTCAGTAGACCCCTTGTGTTCATATTTAGGATGTTTTTTTATTGGCACTTAATGAAATGTGGGGCATATAATGGGGTTAAATACAAGCTTTGTGTAGTTTGCAGTAGAAAGACGTCTTTATCTATTTTAGATTCATCAAAAAGTGTACTTTCCAAAAAATATATGGTTTTCTATGGTCTCCCTACTCTTAGAGAGTCTTATGACACATAATACACACTGGGTACTTATATTTCAGCACCAGAGTGTCAGCCGTGAATATTCACATGCGCTATTTTCATTTGGGTGCCTCTGTACGCCACATCACTTGGTAAATCTATAAATATTGGGCATCAAAGTGTTGAGTAGAACCCTGGCATTCATAATAAGATGTTTTCTCTTGGTACCTAATGCTAAGAGGGAGATAAGATGCTAGAAAGTGTAAGTTTTGAGGCAATTTTCAGATATTTCAAAACCGTCAAGCTTGGGACAGCATTGCAACTCAGTAGTTTGGAGTAGAAAGACGTGGTTAACCATTTTGGATTCAGCTGAATGTGCACTTTCCACAAATATATGATGTTGGGGGTCAATGTATCTTTTTGTGAAAATGCAGTAAATGTGTTGATTATTCAGTAGTTGAAGTGACTTCCAGGACAATTTGTATACACTAACTTCATTTTGGGGTCTCTACACGGCAGATACTTTGGTAAATCTATTTATAATGGGCATCAAACTGTTCAGCGAACCCCTGGCATTCATATTTACCGTAGGTTTTTTATTGGTAACGTATGCTATGTAGGAGATACACGAAACGTTTTGAGATGATTTTTTTCAGAATCTTCCAAAAAAAATTTATAGAAACTGCTACGTTCAGAACAGCTTTGATGTTTGGTAATTAGGGGTAGAAAGACATGGTGACCATTTTGGATTCAACAGAATTTGTGCTGTTCAAAAATATGTGGTTTTCTGGGGTAAACCTACTTGATTTTGTGGCTTTGCAATCTGAAGTACGCCATAGTCTGCTGTAGTGCTTTGAACATTTGGTAATTACTGCAGGGAGTTATTGATCTATAGTCAAAAATCTCCATAAAACTATACATATCTGTTATTGGCAAGACACTTGAGGCTTTCCAAATCCGTTGAATTCTTGTGCATAAAATAAAATATTATTATGGTATAAATCCCTATATCATGAAAAAAAATGTTTTTGGTATTTAGAGCTCGAAATCTTGTTCCAGATATGGAAATACACAAAAACTCAGATTTAGTCAGCTCAGGGTCAACAAGCTCAAGTATAGTGAACGTAAATTAACCTTAATGTGTTTCATTTAGTCTCAATAGAAGAACCAGAAATCTAAGACTGAGGCAGACTCTGCTGTACATTAAATAAAAAGCCTTCTAAAGGGACAATATATATCCCTTTACGCTAAATTATTAGGGCTTGTATTGAAACTGGTCTCCTTAATTTTCTGCCAGTGATCGCCAGCAAAAAACTCTGCAGGGGAAAAGTACTGGATATACAATATTATGGTGTTTTGGGACTACTGCCACCTGCTGAACCTACTGAGTTCCCTTGGGTGAATAGTACAATAACTTTCTCTGCACTAAAAGATACACAGTCACTGATTAAAAAAAAATAATATTTTGCTTTTATTTCCCATGCTGGTTGTTCTTTTCTCATTTAGACTCATGATAGGACTGGTTTAAACATTTGTTAATGCTAATTTCTTAATCCAGTGCAGAGAAGGAGAAGGGTGTGGGGATCCTCACAACCACCCTTTCCACTGGATTTAAGACTGTAATCAATTTTATCTCCAAGAAATCTTTATCCAGACCTGCCACAGATGGGCTCATAGCCTGGCAAATAGTTAAGTATCCCTGCCCTTTTTTCTCATGGATCTGGGACTGTGGACTGAAGCTATGACTGCAGGCATTCTGATCTTTCAACAAAGCCCATCAGTTATCCAGTCAAGGGGTCTAGTTGTGTTAGGTCTTTCCTTTAAAAAAGAAACATTCAATAGACACAGGGTATTGTTATTAGTACAGGTATGGGATCCATTATCCAGAAACCCATTATCCAGAAAGCTCAGAATTATTGGAAAATCATCTCCCATAGACTCCATTTTATCCAAATAATCCAACTTTTTAAAAATGATTTCCTTTTTTTCTGTAATAGTAAAACAGTAGCTTGTACTTGATCCCAACTAAGATATATTTAATCCTTATTGGAAGCAAATTATTTATTTAATGTTTACCGTATATACTCGAGTATAAGCCGACCCGAGTATAAGCCGAGGTACCCAATTTTACCTACGAAAAGTGGAAAACTTATTGACTCGAGTATAAGCCTAGACACAACTACAGCCATGTCTCATAGCAGCGCACATTCTGCCAAAGCGACCCCCCAGCGATCAACCGGACTTCTTTGCAAAGTTGATGGTGACAGAGAATTGCCAAATGGATTACTGTGAGCATTGTCCCACTGTCCCACTACCATGTGCAGAGGGTGCTGTGTGATATTGCCATCACTGTTAATCTTTCGTATTAACCAACAGAGGGCGCTGTGTGATATTGCCATCACTGTTAATCCTTCATATAACCAACAGAGAGCGCTGTGTGATATTGCAGTCACTGTTATTTTTTCATATAACCAACAGAGGGCGCACTGTTATTCTTTCATATAACCAACAGAGGGCGCTGTGTGATATTGCAGTCACTGTTTTTCTTTCATATAACCAACAGAGGGCGCTGTGTGATATTGCAGTCTCTCCCCAAGCGAACAGTTGGTATAGGAATGATTAAAAGTGACTGCAATCTCAGCTACTGCCCACTGACTTGAGTATAAGCCGAGGTAGACTTTTTCAGCACATTTTGGATGCTGAAAAACTCGGCTTATACTCGAGTATATACGGTACATGGTTTTCTAGTAGACAGGGTATGAAGATCTAAATTATGGAAAGACCCTTATCCAGAAAACCCCAGGTCCTGAGCATTCTGGAGAACAGGTCCGAAACCCGCAGTATAATTTATTTATACAATGCTGACAAATGCCACAGGAGAGATTACACATCATTCATCACAGTCCCAATGTATGTTCAGGGTAGAACTGGACTGGGGAAAAAACTGGTTGTGGGTAGCTGCCCAAGGGGGGCCCTGAAGTTGGCAGGTAGAGTCAGGGGCCCAGAGCGGGGGCATGCAGCCCCTGATATGGCATCCTCGGTGGGCCTGGACCCCAAAAGTTCAACACTGTGTATGGTACACTCTTAAGTCCCTATCACATTCACACACACACACATGTTATGGTCAGGTTTAGGCAACCCTGGTAGACACAGATATTTGTAGGTGTTCAGTGAATCTGACAGAGTTCAGTATAAGGAAACCTGGCACCAAACTTGACTATTTTATTCATATAGACCCAATAATAATAGCATTGATTAAGTTCTGGTGCCTAGGGTTTCTTGCACCTAGTACCAACCTACCTGTTGTATCAGTTAGCCAGAATAAAGTGCTAAGTGGAAGGAAGTCTTATACATTATACTCCCATTGATTAGGCTTGAGTTACACTAAGGGCTTCCTTTAGTTGCTGGTATATAAGTGTATGGCTAAGGCCATGACGTGCTTGGGTGACATTTATGCACCCCATTTACAAACTGGTCCAAAATAATGCACCCTAAATTGTATTCGGTGCCATTCTGCTTAAACTCTGTGAAACAACTACTTTATTGTGGAAAAATATCATTAAAACTTTGCACAGGTTAGTCATGTTGTCTATGAATCTGTGGGCGCTAAAGTAAAAAAGATGCTAATGAGAAGGAATGAAATACATAGCAATTTCAAACCATTCCTAAATATTTTGTACTCAGTAATAAATGCCGGTTTGTTTCTGCTATAAACTATGTGTGCAAGGCACTGCTTTCATGTGAATTTTTAACAGTCTTTGAAAGAGGTTGAAACAGTTCACATGAAAGTATTTAGCCCAACAATCCAAAGGTTCAGTGTTTAACTGATATGACGTATTTGACAAAAAACAGAGAAATGGGGACATAGGTGGTGTAAATAGAAAGGCAGGCAAGCTAGCAATAAGAAAGAACCGCATGGCAAAGTGCCACAAAACAACAAGCTTATGATTAACTCTTTGACTGCAAACAATGTAGAATCTATATGCATTGTGTGGGGTGGTTTATGTTTTCTCCTATAGAAGCGCAACACACACAATTTAGGCATGGAAATGTACAATGTTCTCTTTAAGCTATGCACTTTCCCTTTAAGCTATGCAAAATTTTGAGGCCGGCGCACAGAACAAATTGTTGCACAAAGAATTTTGCAGATATTTTGCATTTGTTCCGACCTGCATACACAGTTTTAAAAATATGCACACAAGTTTAAACTGTGCGCACAAAATAATGTTTTACGCACATAGTGGAGAACAGGCCCAGATTTTGGGCTTGGGGCCCCTAGGCCACTGGGTCCTCACATCTGGCCCCTCATGAGCTCACACCTCCCCCGCACACGCAAGCACTGGAGATTGTGTATACTGGAGTACGTGTCCCCAGGACTCCTTAGGTTACAGCTGGGCAGCATGCCACCCTTAAAAAAAATAGCCTGGGCTATTGTGGCCTCTCCACAAATCTGGGCCTGGCCAAGAAGGAATTAGAGGGAACATTGGAAAGTTACCCTTCTTTGGAAGTTTCATTTTTCCCTGGAGTTCAACAGGGCATAACATCTCCTTAATACTGTTCCCTTTGCTATAGCTAAAAATGTGTGTGTTCGGGGGGTCCACAAAAATCTAACCAGAACCCTTTGTAAAATTGGCCAGGGTTTCCTTATTAGCTTCACTGTTTTTTCAGTGTGTTATATAGCTTTAAAGATCAAAGGGATGCAAGCCTTGCTACTCTTGTCTTTTTTATTTTGATACTTCTTTCATAAAAGAATACATAATTGTAAGCAACTTTGCAATACATATTCATTCAATTTGTTCTTTGGTTTTTAAGTTATTTGTATATGTATTGCTTTTGAAAGCAGTGTGTCCCTGTCCCTGTCTATTCTCTGCCCTGATGGCTCAGACTGTTGATTTAATGTAAAACGGGGCTGTCCAATTTGCGACCCCCCTGCATTGTTTAAACATCAAACTCAGACTAATCCTCTGTATTGTTCACACCTGTAATCCCCCTGCATTGTTCATACTTGAACAACACCTCTATTATTCAACACCTCTATTATTCACACCCCTAAAGCCTTGTACTGTTCACACCTGGGACCCAGACTGCCCACATTGCTCACCTGTTCACACTTTATACAAAATGCTAATAGAGCACCAGCACAGTGTCACTGTATGTAGTACATTTTAGAGTGGTCCTGAATAGCTTTCACTGTCTCTTGCTCTGTTCTGCCTTCCATATGTTCCCTGTGTGTGCCCTGCTCTGCCTGTGTGTGCCACATACTCTGCCTGTGTGTGACATACTCTGCCTGCGTGTGCCCTGCTCTGCCTGTGTCTGCCCTGCTCTGCCTGTGTGTGCCACAGGCTCTGCCTGCAGGGGCGTAACTACCGGGGGAGCAGGGGGTGCAAATGGGCCAGGGCCTGCACCCCGCAGGGCCCCCCCGGAAGATTGTGCGCGCTGCAGCTGGCTGGAGTCGGCTGCAGCAGCAGAGAAAAATCGCGCAGACGAGGGTGGGGGCGGGCCCGTCTGCATGGCCCGCACCAGGGCCCGTCCCCACCAAGTTACGTTACTGTCTGCCTGTGTGTGTCCTGCTCTGCCTGTGTATGTCCTGCTCTGCCTGTGTGTGTCCTGCTCTGCCTGTGGAACATATGACTAGTATTTGTTCTGGGGCTTTTTTAGAATTTGAAAATAAATTATTGTTAGGGGCCCCTAAGGTGTTTAATCATGTACTGGGGGTGCCGTGTTGTCCAAGGAGAAGAGGCGGCATATGGATTTAAGGGTATGTCTTAAAATAACAACTTTTTTCCCATATGAGTGATAAGTGATATCCCTGCAATGAGCACCAATCATTTGTTCTTTTTGGTGTGTTAACACAATTAATGTGGACATGATCTTCTGGTAACATGGGTGTGGTTTAAAAAGAGAGGGAGTGGTCACTGGCTTCCATTATCGGCACTCCACTATGTAGGCAGGAAATATTTCGGCCCTCGGTACCACAGAAGTTGGACAGCACTAATGCAAGACAAGGCAGCTGAGGGGAACTTAAGACTTTTGCAACATTGACTAAAAAGTAATAACCAGGAGTTAAGCAAATGCTGCTTTCAATGGCAGATGATTTTACAAATAATCTTAAAAGCACTGAAATGAATGTTTATTGGAAAGTTGCTTAGAAAGTTTTCTTCTATTAGGCATTTTTTTATTTTGGGGCTGAATTGCCCTTTAAGATATGAAGATCCAAATTACAGAAAGATCTATTATTCGGAACCCCGCCCGGTCCTATACCTGTATAGAGACTTTGTTAATCTATATTTGCCAACAACATATTGTCAGGTAATAATGGCAACCGTTAAATCCAAATAGAAGATCATTTATGTCTTTTAGGGCAGAGACAAATCTCCTCTTCTTCTGGGCGAACTGCCTTCTCCTGATATGTAAATCGCCTGCGGAATGGCACTTGGATCGCTTCATTTTCTGAAGTCGCCTCACAAGGAAGATTAGGATGAAGAAGAGGAGAAATGTGGCCGGGTGACTAATCTCCACGAATCTGAGCGTGTCTCTGCCCTTACTTGTGGTCAAGGGCTTAAAGAAATAATATTCAAATGTATTCTCCTCTTTCTAATTCTACTCACCTATAATTAATGCTGGAAAGCTTTATGCTAGTAATTACATGTCACTTTATAAAATTACATTCATTGAAGCTGCTGTGAGTGAGAGAATGAAGAGAGAGAAATGAAAAGCGGGGAGAAGACAATGCTTCAGAAGTCTTGAAAGCAAATATGCAGAGAATTTAGTATATCCAGCAATGATTAAATAGAATGTGGTTATTTGTGCACGTAATAAATCACATTGGCTCTGGCTTCTGTCTCTAGAATAATACCTAAAGAGGGCAATTTAAATGGCCTTAATAACAAAGTAACATTTGTAGTTTAATTGGCAGACAGATGACAATATGCAGAAAACGTAAGCTGTTCAATTGCCCAGTAATGTGCTGTATTCAGAGGTAATGATCATCTATTGCGCAGCATTAGTCTAAAGATGTGGGAACACACTAACTTCTTTATCTTTTATGCAACACTATATGAAGTGTTTAATCTTCCTCCTTTTACTCATATTTGTTCCTCTTGTACCTCTGCTCCTTGCAAATTCTGTGTTGATAAGAGATATGCCAAACAAACCTCCAGACATTGGAAAACACAGGCACCACCTGAACTTTGAGCAGACAGAAATGTCTAGACACAGCAATAAATGTCTTAAAGTGATACGGACACTAAAAAACTACTTTTTAAATTATGAATGAACATTAAAAGTTACCTATAGGTCATGTTGATTGTTTTTTGCTGAGAGGTTTGTTTTTGTAAGTAATTGTTAGTTAAAGTTCCTAAACCTGACTGTTTTGCCAACCCGACTGTCCCATCTCAGCCTGTTTTATGGCAAAATTATAAGAAGCATACAAAGTACATTTTTGGTAGATGTATAAAAAGGTTACATTTCTGGTGTTGGAATCTCTTTAAATGCTGAAAATACAACAGCTCCTCAACGTTAGGGCACCTGCAGTCAAGGTGTTTTATTAAAATGCCGCATATCACTTACCCACATCATAATTTCAGCGCAATCCCATTGGCATCAACAGGAGACAACTTGTGTTACTTAGTGACTTGAGTGTGAATAAGAATCCAAATCCATATATTTTCCTTGAATGTTGTGTGCTTGGACATGAGGAAACCAGTTTAATTAGACTTTTGTTGCTTTATAAAACATTAACCTTAGGTCTTACACAAATAATCTTAGAATAGAGCCGTACACTATAGAACTATTTTGCAGTGTCAGCATTTGCAGTGAGCTTGTTATCCAACATACTACATACTGAGGATCAGCTTTTTGTAAAATAAAAAATCTATGGGGCCTTTGAATAGACTGGGGGCTAAAGATCCATTGGAGGTAGCAATTGGCATTTGGTCTTCCAGTTGGACAGCCCTGCTATAGATGATAAGTAGGGATGTAGCGAACTGTTCGCCGGCGAACTAGTTCGCGCGAACTTCGACTGTTCGCGTCCGCCGAATGTTCGCGAACGTCGCGCGACGTTCGCCAATTGGTGTTCGCGTTCGATTCGAAGTAAAATTTCGTTCGACCATTCGACCATTCGACCGTTCGATCGCTAAAATCGAACGATTTCCATTCGTTCGAACGATTATAAGCATTCGATTGAATTAAAATCATTCGATCGAATAGCTTCGATCGTTCGATTCGAACGAAAATCGTTCGATCGTACGAATAAAATCCTTCGATCGTTCGATCGAACGATTTTATCGAGCGTTCGAAGTTCGCGAACTGTTCGCGAACTGTTCGCTTTTTTGCCGGTGTTCGCGAACGGCGTTCGCGAACATCAAATCGGCAGTTCGCTACATCACTAATGATAAGCCAACAAATGTTTTGTTCTGTTGCATTGTTTACAGTATTACACAATGTCACGTGTTTTTATTACTGCCATCCTTAATTGCTCATTAGATGCAAATAAACTCAACTGTTTGGATAGATTCAAAGGAATTGTTCAATGTAAAAATAAAAACGGTGTAAATAGATAGGCTGTGCAAAATAATTTTTTTTTTCGAATATAGTTAGTTAGCCAAAAATGTAATGTATAAAGGCTGGAGTGACAGAATAGCCAGAACACGACTTCCTGCTTGCAGCTCCATTGGTTTCCACTGATTGGTTACCAGCCAGTAACCAATCAGAGACTTGAATGGGGGGCACATGAGCCATAACTGTTGCTTTTGAATCTGAGCTGCTCAATTGCAAACTCACTGAACAGTTATGTCCCATGTGGCCCCCCTTCAAGTCACTGACTAACTCAGAGTTATAGAGCTGAAAAACAGGAAGTTGTGTTCTGGCTATTATGTTGGACATCCAGTCACTCCATTACATTTTTGGCTAACTAACTATATTAGAATTTTTTTTATTTTGCACAGCCTATCTATTTACCCAGTTTTTATTTTTACACTGAACTGTTCCTTAAAAGAAATAAAGTACCTTTAGGAAATTTGACAGAGAGAATATTAATGTGTATTTTTTAAATCATTTTCTCTACTTACAATGCCTGGGGTCTTATTATAAGAACTCTCATCATTTTAGCACCATGTAAAATCACATATAGGTGTTTAAACATTCCATTGTATAAAGACAGATTTACCACCTTTAACTTGTGCCGTTGACTTAATGACGTTAATGAATTATGCCAGGCCTGAGGTGCTGTGAAATAATTATTTATTTGGCTTTAGTCAAATGGCTATTTTTGATGCAATATTTCCACACTCACTATGCACTCCAGTTGGCTTAGTACTGGGGTGTCAGGGAGCCGGGAAGCTCCCACCAGGGAGGTTGTCAGGATCAAGGAGGAAGCCCACAAGGGAATCAAGGTCACGGTGTCCAAAAAGGGTTAACCAGAAGATTTATCAGAGTCCAGGCAAGAGTTCAAAGGCAGGCAGAATAATAAGCAAAGTCCAAAGTCCAGGCAAGAGGTCAGGCAACAAACGGGAACAAGATTTAGTCTCAAAATAGCAGACAGGAAACCCAGGAAACACACTGTAATGAATCCTATACTTGGGCGCCATTATGGCGTCTTGGTAGGGTTTTTATATTTGAATTTGGCGCCACAGTGACGTCATCGACGTCCTTGCGCCGACGTCGACGGGCTGAGGTCATCACGCCAGCGCCGCTACCCACGTGGCGGCCATGGGCGCCGCCATTTTGGGGGCGACGCCGGCAGGGGAGGACACGTCGCCCGGAGCTCCTGGAACTGCTCCGGGCGGCGATCGTGACATGGGGGTCATCAACTGATTGGAGTTGCATCTGGTAATCTGACTGCCCTGTTAGCCAATCAGAAACAGTCTCTGATATTTTTCCCCTCTCTTTCCAGTATGCCATCCTGATTTTTTGCCTACTATGGTTGCAACTTTCCACTTTCACAAAATCCGAACAAGGGGATGGGATGCTAGCATCAAAGGTGGAACAGTGGCATATGGGGGTGGGCTTGTGACTTTGGGGGCATGTTTTGTTTCATGTAAGCACTAGGCAGGGTTTTGATATCAGAGGTGGTTATTGGCCAGAATATTGTTAGGGTTTCACAAGGCTGACACCTGAACAGGCAGTTGTGGCCCAAACAGCCCGAAGAAAAACCAGACTATTCAGGTCAAAACCGAACAGGTGGCAACCCTAACCCCTGCTCACTCCCATACCCTCTTCTCTTCATACTTCCAACCCATCACCTGCAATATTGGACTATTTCAGTCTGAAAGATCCTTTAAATAACAATTGATTTGATATTTATACAATTAACTTAACATTACGTTTAATGTATTTCCAGAGGAAAGTAATTTTTGGTCCAGTGTTTATCACTGCTTTCTCACGGCATCCAGATCTTTGGTTCAGTGCTGACCATGGCAGAAGGAGTTTGTATGGGTTTTATATGGGTTTCTCTGTTTCCTTCCACAATCCAAAATCATGGAGACAGATTAACTAGCTCCAAACAAGCTGAAACTGATGTGTGTGATTCTGTGCATTTGATAGGCAAATGGATTTGCTGTGACTAATATGAATGACTAAACACTCTCTTTAAAATGTTGTGCAATGTCCTAGAGATGCTAATATTAAAAAAGAGTAATTAACAAAGCTCTTAACATTTTTTAATTTATTGAGATATTTCTATGTGCATTCCCTAATAATCCCTTCTGCAAATTAATCTCGCCTTTTAGTATAACACGGAGCTCTAAACATACTTCCTTATAATACTATAAGGAAGTATGTTTAATAATTGGTGCTCAGTGATGTCATTTTTGTCACATGACTTAAAGAAACGTATGAATTTTAATAAATGATCTACCTCCTTTTTTAATATAGGTGGATATTAGTCAACTCAGAGTTCCATGACCTCTATATAAGCACTTGGCCTTTGGACTCCTCAACAACTTATATTTTACAATAGGGGGTACATTATTCAGTATGTATTATATAGTATAGTATCATTTTATTTCATGTGAAATAGAATAGTTCATGTGAAGAGCAGTCCTTGCTGGTGCTGTACAGTGAGGCCTTTTTGCTTATGGTGGATACAATAGAAGGCTTCCTACTGGAGACCTTAGAATTATATATGGATACTGGTTTCTTTTTTTGGAAGGATAAGCCTCCCTAAATATTCATTATTTTCTTTATATATCAGTAAAGGCAAACTGTATACCTAGGTTTTTATGCAATGCATACTTTTTTGGCATGGAAAAAGCAAGAAGTTGAATGTCGCTTTTGTAGCAAGCTTACAAAAAGCATAAAATGCAATAGCCAAGGCCAATTGGATTTCTATAGGTTCATGGTCTGTGCACAAACGTATCCTCTGAGCCAGCTCTTCCGATGCTGAATACTTGCAGCTATAGGTATTGTGAAATGGTCTTTTTTGTTTGACCAAGTGGAACTTTATCATGAAGATCATAATCAGTTATGCCAATGACCTGGAGCAACTAACCTTTCCCTATTCATCTGAACTAGTCATATTGTGTAAATGTAACACGTGCATATAACTGGAAAAAATAAAATGTCTCTGCTTTGTCAAAATGACTGTATATCAATCAGCAAGGACAACCCTTGACCAAGTCATTAATTGTACTGTATAGCAAATCCGGAACTAATGTTGCAACATTTTTATTTCAAAGCAATGAAACTCAACCCATCATATTTTAGCTCACCATCCCCCTTGTGTTTTACCTACTAGTAGCAGATGCATTGTCAACTAGCTAAAATGATAATTTTGGGGAGATTTAAAACCCGGTGCTAGTTTCTTATGGCACCACTTTTCTTTTAGTTGACTGTGGGTTTTTTGTTTCTCCTCCTGGGACAGTGGGTTTCTGCATTAGGTCCATCCTAGAAAGACGCAAGGTTGCCTATATGAGCTCTAGAGGGCAAAGAACTTGCTACTTCCAAGAAATAGGTCTTCATTCCTTTGTTTGTGACAACAAGCTTATCATACAAAAATGGGGTTAATTCTTCCACTCAAAGATCAAATCAGAAATCATTGGCATCAGATTCTTTAAAAGAACCAGAACCAGCTCTAGTTAGTGATTCTTTTTTGGTTGGAAAACGAGGGGGATGGGGTTAATTTTCTGATACTGCTAAAAACCAATAACTGGAATCTCTTTTTCCAAGAAATCTAATACTCTTTGATCCTGTGCAGGGTAAACAGTGGGAGGCAGACCCAGACTAAATCTCCTCCTAATTACCCCACTAACCTGGCAGCAGTATGGAAGTTATAGTGGAATATGGATAATAAAGGGCCTAAATGAAAAGAATAAAAAATATAGAATAACCATAAAATTGAAGCCTCTTACTTGAATTTTTGTGGTTGCTGGTATGTTCAGTTTCAGCCTAATAACGTAAAAAATATAAAGAGAGAAATGAAGACCAACTAAAAAGTTTCTTACGTTAAATCCATCTATAACAAACAAAAACAGCATTTCTATAGGTAAACTTCTTCTTTAAACCCAGTGAAACAGTTCCAATGTTGAATCCTCTTGTATCAATGAGGCTAAAAAAAATTTGTGGCCATGAGAAATCTTACAGCTCCCACCACGTTTTGAGATCAAGAGTTCTACTTATCCAAAAGCAGTCTAGAGGCAGAGGCCAAATACATGTCAGCTCTTCTGGTAACAAGCAGATCTTACACCAATATGCCTTCTTGAGTGGGCGATATCTGGCTGATCCAATCGTGGACCCTAGGGCCCAACAATCAGATCACAATGCCAGGAATGCAGATGGTGGGATTGAGGACCATATTAACAACCTGATGGAGCCCTTGATCTGATGGGAATTTTAAGCCTCCTGATCAATATCTGTCTGTCGGAGGACCCCATATACTGGCCAATAAGCTGCCAACTTTGTTTGTTGGCAGATTTTCTTGGCCCATGTATGGCCACCTTATCTCTTTCCTATGTGATACATGTTGGAAAAAGGCTAAAACCATTATAGTTTATCCATCCAAGCCACCAGTGGAGAATCCATACAGCAAAGATTCTTTTGTTCCTGTTCCAGAATGGAAATTTAGAATTTCTCATTTCCTACCTAAAAAAGAAAAATAGAAATTTAATGGATTTAGTATTCATCAAGAAGTTCATATGGAAAAAGAAGTTCATATGGAAAAAGGAGTTCAAGATCCAAGGAGTTGACCCATTCTGCAGCTAAAAAAATGTAAACAGGAGACTTTATAACTCTAGATTTAGAGAATGGATGTATTCATGTGCTCATAAGGCCTTGCTAGCAATACACATACTAAACCCCAAGAGCTATAGGTCCCTCTAAGTTATGCAGGTTCCCACAGGGTGTAGCTCACATATTTTGTGCACACAGAATGTGTTATATGTACGCAAGTAGTTCGGTAATGGATGGACCCAACCATCACTTTGCACACAGTGATTCTTAAAACATTGTTCTCATTTATCAAGGTCATGATACACAGTATCTAGTAGAATTACAGTAAGTCAAAGGCAACTGGACAGTTAGAGTTTTTCTTGGGGGCAAAAGATTAAGATTACAGATTGTGCTAACCCCAAATAAATCGCAGCTCATTATAAAGGTTGAAATTATAATACTTACATCATTCTGAAGATGAGACTTTGAAACATAAATGTTATTCTGTCCATCTATGTAATTGTTAAATAGACATAAAAAGTGACATATTTAGTAAAAAAAAAGTGGCCAATGTTACGCCAGAAATAATCAGCCTTTATAATTTATACACGCTCAAAGCTTAAAATTTCCAAGAACAAATGTGTAGGTTTAATCCTGTAGCAAACTAATCTCCCCAGATAAAGCCCATGTGTGAGTTACTTATTCTCTTATTGTGTACTAAGTAAATAATCTGAATCAGCAGGTTTCTCGTTATATATATGCACTTATCTGTGGATTCAGTATAAATTCTCCCGGTTCTTCTCCAGCTAGTATAGTGTGCGCAATCGCATACACCTTCTGAACAACAATGGCTTCCTTTAAGTCTTTTCTTCTCTTAGCCCTACTGGCAATTGTCTCAGAGGCTGCACCACCGGTGAGTATGTTGTAGACTGATGTTATAGAGCACATTCAGTGATACGTGTATATAATACTTAAGGTGATAGCTATCATTTTTTTCTCAAGATCTACTTATTATTGAGCTCTTCCAGTCAAGCGAAACATTAAAGGGGTTATTTATCAAGCTTGGGGTAACCCAACTTTCTGGGAGGGGTTGAGTGTGGGTGAAGGGGTGGTTATTCATTTATCGTGATCTGAAGGGAGTACAGAGGTGTAATCATTAGGCGGGTCTGATGGAATAGTTTCAGTTTTCCGTTTTGCCCATATTGGCACTTTTTCTGAAGGAAGTAGTTCATAGACAAGCCAGAGCCATTGTGTTAATTGCCTGGAGGTGGATTTTTCTCTTAGACCTTTAATTACTGATGCAGGGGTACATCATTTTCAGTTGAGCCCATTACACTGATTCTTTATTTCTCAGCCTGCTGCCTGACTTCTAATATCCTTATACTTTACAATGAGGGTAATATGGTGAGTATAGCTATGCTAATTATTTATTACAAACAGAGAGGAGGTTCATTTAGTTATTTAGAGCCACCAGTCTTAATACTGTCAAGGGCCCATCCAGCTCCAGATCAGTTCTTTACTGATCTGTTCATCCCTCTTTCTTAATAGTTTATTGCAGTTACCATGTCTATTTTTTTCTGATTATATATATATATACATATATACATATATATATATATATATATATATATATATATATATATACATATATACATATATATATATATATATATATATATATATATATATATATGTATACACACACACATATATATACACATATATACACTCCTGAATCAAAGTCAAAAAAAAATTACAGTCAGATTTATTTATTTCCTGATAAATGTAGAATGTTCCCGAGGTGGGACCAAGCAATGATTTCTGAAATAAATATAAATGTGTCTTAAATAAAAAGGCATAGAACATATGTTATCTACGCCCCACAATTCCATGCTGGGGGATTCAAGAATGCACATTAGACAATATCAACATACAGCACACTATTTATTTGTAAATACGTGGAAGGAAAAGCACATCTCTGTTATAGCCACGACTACTGCAGACTCTTTAAGAGTGCAGCACAATATTTCGAGTGACATAGGGGGTCTTACTGCTTCCATGAGCAATCTTTCTGATTTTATCGCACTTTGTTTCTCAAGAAGCAATGGTTAGTACTACTGGCTTGCAGTGCTGGGGTTCTAGTCTGGGCAGATGGGGTCCCAGGTTTACTTCTAATCTGGGCACTATATGCAAGGAGTTGATATGCTTTTCCAGTACTCCAGTATCCATAACACATTCTGGCACAATACTGACAAAACAGAGCCTAGTGAGTGATAGGGACCTCAAACTGTAAGCTCCACTGGGGCAGAGACTGATATAAATGATATACAATCTCTGTAAAGGCTGCAGAATAGATTTGTGCAATACAAAAAAAGGCTAATAATAATAATCTAACTCACAGCATGATCACCCATCTTGTTTTGTCTCATAGGGACATGCTTCCCATGGTGAAGCTGACTCCAAGTGTCCCCTAATGGTAAAAGTATTGGATGCAGTGAGAGGAATCCCCGCTGCCAATCTGCTAGTGAACGTTTTCAGGCAGACTGAAAGTGGAAAGTGGGAGCAGATCACTAGTGGGTAAGGAACTGAACATAAATACAAATACTATTTCTTCTTCTATATAGAATATGCTTTAGTGTAATAATATAATAAGTGCGTGATTTCTTGCAAGTATTCTTCATATTGCAATTGCAATTATGTATGCAATTATTGCATGTTTAAGTGAAAAATAGAATTTATATTTGATGGGTCACTCTTGCCTTTTCCTGTAGTTTTTTTAATTCATTATTAAAGTTCCTTTCAATACTGTTCTGATATTAATATATATATATATATCTCACTAAAACTTGTGTATTATAATAAATAAAGTACCCCTTGTTGTAATATATGAGGATATTAGAAGTAACCTCGGAGTTCCCTGACCGGCCTTTGACCTTGTGCTTTTATATGGTCATGGAATGGCTCAGTGACTTATAATATCCTTATATATATATATATATATATATATATATATATATATATAGAATATATTATTATATATTATTGTAAACATGTTTTCTTCATAAATAAACTATAATTCCCTTTCCTCTCATTTTTTAGAAAAACCACAGAGCTTGGAGAAATTCATAATCTCACTACAGATGAGCAATTCACAGAAGGAGTCTACAAAATTGAATTTGCAACAAAGGCTTTCTGGGGAAAACTTGGCCTCTCTCCCTTCCATGAATACGTTGATGTAAGTGTGGATGATGCTAAATTATACTAGAATTTGCAAAATAGAAAAACACATAATATCATACCCCATGTTCATTTTACAGCAGGCCAGAAAGACATTTGTCTTAGAACTATGACCTCTATAGTGCCAATTAGCTATAATCACAAATTATAAATATTATTATTTAAGTCAGTGGTTATATAGTATGCGACATTGACAGAGACATCACAGGGGTCACCTCTCCTCCCCACCCCAATCATCAAATAAATGCCAACCTTGTGATCTATGTGACCCCAGCCTAGAAGCTAGAGAAACAGACTGGATATAACTGATTTGTATAGTTTATTCCTCTCAGGTTGGGTCTTTGGCTTTGTGCATTGGGCTATTCAATTTGCAGTAGTTTTACAGTTGTTCTGGTAGCCATGTGTTTCCCTGTTATAAGCAGAATTCCCAAAGGCCCACCGGGAAATTTGTAGCAATCGTATCTGATCAGAAGTTCATTGCAGTACTGTAATTCTAGCCAACATAAACCCTAATGTTAGTTTGCTTTTCAGATTTAAATGAAAGTGCACATAGGAAGACACTAAGGGGCAGATTTATCAAAATGTGAGTTTAGAGCTTTATAAATAAACGATTATTCCTATGGGATTTTTAGAATTGTATTTGTCAATGGATGAACGTTAGAACTCACCATTTGATGAATACGGTTCTCAAAATCCCATAGGAATGAATAGAACTTGAGATTTTATGTAAGCTCACATTTTCATAAACCTGACACTTGGGGGCAGATTTATCAAGGGTCGAAGTAAAATGCTTCAAATTCGAATATCGAATGATCTTAGTGCAAATACTTCGATTGAAATATCGAATAAAAATCATTCGATTGAACGATAAAATCCTTCGAATAGAACGATTTTAAGCGATCGATCGAAGGATTTTTATTAGAACGAAAAAAGCTTAGAAAAGTGCTGGGGAAGGTTCCCATAGGCTAACATTGCAGCTCGGTAGGTTTAAAGTGGCGAAGTATGAAGTCGAAGTATTTTTTAAAGAGACAGTACTTTGATTATCGAATGGTCGAACAGTCGAGCGATTTTTCTTTGAATTGTTCGAATCTGATCGAATTTGACCAATTGGTCGAAGTACCCAAAAAAATACTTTCAAATTTTTCATTCGAATTCTTCACTCAAGCTTAGTAAATCTGCTTCCAAATGTAGCTAGGATGTAATATATATATATATATATATATATATATATATATATATATCTATATATATATATATATAACCTGAATCAGACGCTTGCACTCTGAACCAGTCTTCCATGAACGTGGGTGCTGGGTCAAAGTATTTACGTAAAGTTCAAGAGGACCCGCACACCTTGGTTAGTGAACCAAAAATTTCTTTGTTTTTCAAACTTGTGCATCCAGCGTTTTGACCCACATTAGGGTCTTTATCAAGGACCATCTATATATACCAAAAAAGGAGAAAGGCTCAAAACAACTTGATTATTTGCAATGACTGGCATGCATTGTCTTGGTATGCAAGTGGATAGTGGGGGGACAAGGGCCCAGGCTAGGGGTAGTTGACAGAAGAGGTACGTGTCTTTAGCCTCCCACCACCACCAATAAACCCAGAGCATATGCCTCTTCTGCCTTCCCCTAGTTCTGGCCCTGGGTTTAGAGCACAAATTGTAACTGATTCAGATACAAGAGATCCATGTATTGGCCCTAAGGCCCTGACGCTCCACCACTTGCACCCGTTCCAGTTATACTTAAGCCCTAACATAATCACATATTTATATACAGTTAGGGGGTCCGTTATCCAGAAACCCGGTATCCAGAAAGTTACAACTTAGAGGAAGGCCGACTCCCATAAACTCCATTATAATAAAATGTTTTTAAAAAAGTATTTCCTTTTTCTCTGTAATAATAAAACAGTAGCTTGTACTTGAAGCTAAACCAGCCTATTGGGTTTATTTATGGGCTGATTTATCAAGGGTCAAAGTGAAAATTCTAATTTAGAATTTTCTAGTTCAAATGTTTGTGTTTTCTTTATGTTCAAAACTGTGAAATTTGACTAGGGAATTGTTAAAATTTGATCCAAGTTTTTTAAAAAAATTCGATTTCTGAGATTTATAATACACTGGTCCTTTAAGAACTCGAATTTGACTATTCGCCACCTAAAACCTGCTGAATTGCGGTTTTAGCCTATGGAAGACATCCTTGCAGCCTTTCTGACATTCAAGTTTTTTGTGCAGAAAAAACTTGAATCAAGTTCGAAAAACTTGAATCAAATTCGATTTAAGTATGCAGGTCGATCCTATTTACCCGTCTTTGAAAAGTAACATTTTTTTTTTTAATTCATTTCGACTGGTCGAATTTCAAGTTCATGGGAGTTTTAAATAACTCCCATGAACTCGAAATGCGTCCCTTGATAAATCTGCCCCTTAATGTTTAAATTAGAATTCAAGTATGTCAATCCAGGTTATAGAAAGATCCTTTATCTGGAAAACCTTAGGTTCCCAGCATTCTGGATAACAGGTCCCATATATATAGAAAAGCAATTTGATTACCATTTTAATAGGCTGATTTTTTTCTTTTAGCAATTCTAATGATAAAATGCTCTTTTATGTCTCAGGTGGTGTTCACAGCTAATGATGCCGGACATCGTCACTACACTATTGCTGTTCTGCTCACCCCCTACTCCTTCTCATCCACTGCCATTGTCAGTGAACCACACGATGATCTGTAATGAAATTAAATTTCTCTTTTACCGACTCTTTTGACTGATTATGTGCTCATAATACACAGTGTTTTTTAACTAACATTATTGTTTTTTAATCTTTTTAAACTTCCTCCAGTCTATTTCTAGGTTATGTTAACCACTGCCAAATAAACCTCTTCTGAAACAAACCTGCCCTGGCTCCTCTGTGTTTTAATAGCAAATAGATTATGAGCTAGTGCTAAGCAAGGTGCTAATATACACAATTTCAGTTGAGAAATTACTTCTTAAGTACTAATAAATAAAACGGCTACACGATATTGTTTATAAACTGTATGTGAGTGTATAGATAGGTGTATGTGTGTGTATGTGCCATTATTCAGAAACCCATTATCCAGAATGCATCGAATTACAGAAAGGCTCTCTCCCAAAGACCCAATTTTAATCAAATAATACAAACTTTTAAAAATGATTTCCTTTTTCTCTGTAATAATTTAACAGTACAGGTATAGGATCCATTATCTGGAAACCCATTATCCAGAAAGCTACGAATTACGGAAAGGCTGTCTCCCATAGACTCCATTTTATCTAAATAATCAATTCTTAAAAATTGTTTCCCTTTTCTCTGTACTAATAAAACAGTATCTTGTATCTAATCCAAACTAAGATATACTTAATCCTTATTGGAGGCAACAACCTATTGGGTCTATATAATATTTACATGATTTTCTAGTAGGCTTAAGGTATGAAGATCCAAATTACAGAAAAATCCATTATCCGGAAAGCCTCAGGTCCCGGGCACTCTGTATAACAGATCCCATAACTGTAGTTTGTACTTGATCCAAACTAAGATATAATTAATCCCTAGATTTGAGGCAAAACCAGCCTATCTTTTTTAGTAGAGTTGTGGAGGTCCAAAATACAGATAGATCCCTTATCCAGAAAACCCCAGGTCTCAAGCATTCTGGATAACAGGTCCCATACCCGTAATAATAAAATAGTACAGGTATAGGACCTGTCATCCAGAATCCTCAGGACCTGGGGTTTTCTAGATAAGGGATATTTCTGAAATTTCTCCATATTTTAAAATTATGTAAACAGTAAATAAACCCAATATGGTTGTTTTTCCTCCATTATGAATTAATTATCTTAGTTGGGATCGAGCACAAGGTACTGTTTTATTATTGCTGAGTAACATGAGTAACATGTTAAAATTTTGTATTAATAGATTAATATGGAGGCTATGGCAGATGACCTTCCTGGCTGTTGTTTTTCTTATTCAATGTAACTGAATGTGTTGCAGTGGGACCTGGATTTTTACTATTGAGTGTTGTCCTTATATCTACCAGGGAGCTGTTATCTTCCCATTGTTCTGCTGATGGGCTGCTGGGGGGATGGGAGGGGGTGATTTCACTCCAACTTGCAGTGCAGCCATAAAGGGTGAAAGTTTATCAGAGCACAAGTCTCACATGACTGGGGGCAGCTGGGAAACTGACAATATTTCTAGCCCCATGTCAGATTTCAAAATTAAATATTAAAAAATCAGTTTTCTCTTTTGAAAAATAGATTCCAGTGCAGAATTCTGCTGGAGCAGCACTATTAACTGATGTGTTTTGAAAAAAAAAAAAACATTTTCCCATGACAGTATCCCTTTAAAGCAACAGCATACAATGGCATTGCATCTGCCTTTCCTTCTTTGTGGCAACAGTTTCAGGATGGATCTTTCCTGTCCCCCATGCACAAAATTAGTTGTGTACAGAATGCGTGTGCTGAGCTGGGAGTGGAAGAAATCAAGCGTCCAGCAGAGAGTCGTGACCTAAACCCTTCCAAACACCTGTGGGATTCATTTGTTTGTCAGTTGTGAACCAAGTTTGATCCCAACATCTGTGCCCAACCTAACGAATAATCTTAGGGGGGAAATAGAAGCAAATTCCAGTATCTAATGGAACGTCTTCCAAGAAGATTAGAGACTTGGTTTAGAAATAGGGTATTTGACAAAAGATCTCCATATATTTTGGCTTTATAGTGTACAGGCATGGGATCTGTTATCTGAAAACCCATTATCCAGAAAGCTTCAAATTAATGGAAGACCATCTCCCATGGACTTCATTTTGATCAAATCTTTTTAAACGATTTCTCTTTTCTGTAAAAAATACAACTGTACCTTGCACTTGATCCAAACTAAGATATAGTTAATCCTTATTGGAAGCAAAACAATCCTAATGGGTTTATGTCCTGTTTAAATTATTTTTAGCAGACAAGATAAGGAGATCCAAATTACAGAAAGATCCCATATCTGGAAAGCCCCGGGTCCCGAGCATTCCGGAAAACACCTGTATTTTATTAGTATAACCTCATAGCAATACATTGATGACGTTTCTTGTCTATTGTAAGGGCTCTTACAGACGAGCGTTTTTACCTGCGCTTCCCTGCGTTCCGTTTTTCTGCGTTCAGCCGCAGGGGAGCGCAGGAATAGACGTATTACATTTTTTCCAATGGGGCTGTACTCACACAGGCACGTGTAGGCGCCGAACACAAGTTGAGACGCAACATGCTGCATTTTTCCTGCGTTCGCCACCTACAGGCGCTTGTGTGAGTACAGCCCCATTGGAAAAAATGTAATGCGTCTATTCCTGCGCTCCCCTGCGGCTGAACGCAGAAAAACGGAACGCAGGGAAGCACAGGTAAAAACGCTCGTCTGTAAGAGCCCTAAGTTAGCAGTAGAACACAAAAAATCCAAGTTGCAGTGTTTATTTCAGTCTCTAATTTTAAATAGTTTCAGCTTTAATTAATTTATGAACGGCATGAGCCTGTTTTCTGATTTAAATAAAATATTAGAATCGTCTGACATTTATCGGCACCATGCATGTAAACCACAATGTCTTAGCTAAGCATGGAATTGGACTGTGTAATTGCAAAGTCTATTCACAAGTGGAGAACACTCACGGGGAGTAAACAAAACGTTGGGTTTTCCCCAAAGTTTAATTAGAGGTTATTAATTTGGAAACAAAGCCTAATGAATTAAACCATGTGATGCTTTGCAAAAAGAAAATTCTATAACTATTCAGTTTAGTGTGTTTGGTGCTTATTTTAGTATTATAAACCTTAGATTACGTCATTTTAAATCCTTCCTCAAAACAATCTTCATTAGTTCTGGCACAAAAACAAGGGGCCGTATTCTCCTTATTGGGTGTACAATGCATATGGCTTTTGCTGAACGTTGTGCCTGTTCTTTTCATCAAGAGAAATCGGTGTTTTTTTGTTATTTCTTGAGCTAAACAGGACAAACAAGGAAACAGAAGCAACTCCAGGTTTGGTTCTTGCACGGGAAATTAGATTGAGTTCTCAGTTAATCTCCCTGCATAAGGACTAACAAAACAATAACAACAAAGGTTGAATGGAGTGGGTTGTATACTGGTAATCAAATATCTATCAACACAAGCCCTATTCACAAAACTCAAGCTCAAATGGGTTATACTATATACAGTATATACTTTCATAAATATAGGGTCAGCGGTGCCCTGATATGTTGTGAATAAAACATTTGCATTTCCTTCTTGCGGTGATTGGTTTACTGACAGTACCGGGACGTGACATTGAATTTAGCTCAAGGCAGTGGCATAAATTTTAGTATGAAATGTATTTTAAAGATCATTTACAGGCAGAGTTTGGGAGAAAAGTTGGATGGGAATTCGAGTTGGAAAGAAAAGGCGCACGGCTCCAACAAACCAAGTCTTAAATGTGGGTATGTGAAGAAGAGAGATTTTAACTACTCAATGTCAGGGCCTTTCGTTTAAAGTTTACCCTGAAAGGCAGAGAAAGAACAGCTTCTGAGGTGTATGAGTCTCTCTGGAGGGAAAGACCAATTTATTGAGTGTTACAGTTGTCAATCAGTATTTAATTATTGATTGGATATGAGGAGTGAAGGAGAGAAGAGTAAAAGATAACCCCAAGGCCTGGGGAGATAATGGAAATCTTTAGGATGTTATAGGTGTTTGATGAGGGAAGAGAGAACCATATGTAGCTTGACGTGGCCATAGACGTAACAATTACACTCTTTCTTGGAAAAGATCTTTCCAAGAAAGATTGTTCGTTTTCAATACACACGTGTAGAGCTGAATCGTCAGATATACAGGTAGAAACAATATAATTCTCCCTGTATCTGACGATTCAGCACTTAATAGCTGATGTTTGAGTGCCTTGAAAAGCAGCCAATCAAAATTTTCCGTCCAGCCCGATCGACGAGCCGACCGATATCCAAGTCTTCTGCCGATAACAGTCAGCTCTTTTGCCACCATACATGCACCGAATATCGTACAAAATTAGTTTTGTACGATATTATCTGTGCGTCTACGGCCACATTTAGACAGGTGCAATTGGAGTTAGTCTTAGGACATCCATGAACAACCCATTGACAAATAGGATGAGGCCTGAGTTAAAAAAGCTGAGCTGAGATTGGGAAGGAGAGAGAAAACGATCAGCACAGAAGAGGTGTTGAAACACATGTAAAGTGATTTGTTGGCCAATGGAGGAAGTATATAGATAGAACAATGGGAGACGTAATGCAGAACCTTTAGCAGATGATATTCTGTTGAAGGAGACACTGCAAAATATGTGAAATATTAGGGGGGATTCAGGACAGCATCACAAAACCACAAAATAGAAAGAACTAGAACTGGTGTCAAAGCTCTGTTATTGGATTTTTCGGATACCAGGTGATTAGTTAGTCCTGTTAGTGCAGTTTACATGGAATGTCTTAGCTGAAACCCAGATTATAGGGGTAAAGCAAGCCATAATCATAGAGAAAGTAGGTCAGTTGGTTCCAGCCTGAGCACTTCTGTGGTTTAGAGATAAAGCGAAGCAGAGAGGATATGGAGGTTACCAAGATTGGAGAGATTTATTTTTGAGACCAGAGTGATTTATGTTATACCTGGGACAGAAAGATTCCATTAAGAGGGGAAGCTTAAATAGGTGGGTTTGATCAAACAGGAGATGAGATTGTGCAGCAGTTTGGAAGGAATATGTTGAAAAGGGCAGGTAGTTATATGGGAGGAAACCAGAAGTTTTGAAACTTCCTCTTCAGTTACAGAGAGATGAAGCCCTGACAAGACTGAGGTGTTAAGGGAGGATGTTGTTGAGCAATGTCATTTCTAACAGGGAACGTTTTTGATTTTGAAATGCTCGGCAATATCTTGTGCAGTAACTGAAATACATGGAGGACATGGGGAGAGTAAAGAATTCAATAATTAAAAGTAGAGAAAAGTGTAAAGTAAAGTAGGTTTGTTTGAGTTAGCAGAGACTGGTATTATAGGAGAGCAGGGCAGATCTGTAACTGCAAAAGGTAAATATAGGCGACCATCACTGGAGAGCTTTGGTATGAGCTGTTTACCAAGGATCTAGCTGTTTGGTTTTAATGCACTAGAACTTGGCACTAGGAAGCTCATTAGGCTCTCTGTTATAATAGATGTAAATAGATATAATAGATGTAGTCCAATTAGAATAGAGATATTTGGGTAAAGAAGAGGGACTCTGGAGACATATTAGTTGAAATTGTAGCAGATCCTGATCAGTGAGGGGGAAGGGGAGTTAGTGAAGTTGAGAATGATTTAGAATCTGGAGAATATAATCCACTAGAGTGAAAGGGGGGAATCTGAGTAGAGACCTAATCCAAAGGAGAGACAGCAAAGACATGATGTTATTGGTCATGTTCAAGCCACCAAGAATTATGGATGTGGTGTCAGAGGAGAAGCAGTCAAAATAGCGTAAGTTTTGTCCAGGAGTTTGGTATATGGTCACAGTGCATGGTGATGCAGATGAAAAGAGCCAGAGTTTTATTAAACACGGGTAGGATAGTAATGCAAATTATTTTTATTATTTTTGCAGATCAGTTCCTGCTCCTGGGAAGAAATCAGCAGCAAAGCAATGTGTATGGAGTATGCTGTGTATGTTGTGTGATATGTAGTGAAATATCCAGGTTACAATTGAAAGACACAGAGTCAAAATCAAATTGAATTTATTTTCTCTAGTCTCTGTAGGAATAACCCATGCACACTAGGCCCATGTTTATTCTTGGAACCTTCCACATACAACTTTATATATATTCAATTCACATTATTGATTTGTTAAGAGAGAGAGCAAAGCAACTGTAGTCAACAGACTTAAAAACTCTTGCTATTGTTATATGGGACAGACTGAGAAGGGGAAAGTACAGCATTTCTGGAGGAGGGCAGAGCTATCAACTTAAAGGGGTTGTTCACCTTTGAGTTAACTTTTATTATGATGTAGAGAGAGATATTCTCAGACCTTTTACAATTGGTTTTCGTTTTTTATTATTTGTGGTTTTTGAGTTATTTAGCTTTTTATTCAGCAGCTTTCCTGTTTGCAATTTCATTATAGGAAAATAGGAGAGGCCTGAATAGAAATAGGAGTAATAAAAATGAGCAATAACTATACATTTGCAGCTTTACAGATTACAGAGTATTTGTTTTTAGGTTGGTGACCCCCCCCCCCCCCCATTTGAAAACTAGAAAGAGTCAGAAGAAGGCAAATCATTCAAAAACTATAAAATAAATAATGAAGACAAGTTGAAAAGTTGCTTAGAATTAGAATTAACTTCAAGGTGAACCCCTTAAAGGTACAATTATTTCAACATTCAGTAAAGTAAATCTTGAACTGGAAGAATGTTGTCATGAAATTAACAATTAAGGATAAAATAAAGTGCATTTGGGGGAAAATAGTCTATTTTAGTAAGGCAGCCAATATACTTTTGCGGGAAATGAAAGAGGTCACATTATTTGAAAACACAGAACAAAGCAGAAAGTCTGAATGATTTAGGGCAGATTTGTTTCAAATGCTCCCAAACTTGCTGCTCAGGGGACAGGATGGGGGGTGACTATGTGCCTCCTCCCATGAATACCGAGCCGCCAAAAACAGGTAGAACTGCATTCAGTGCTGGTCTCTGTGCTCAAAACAGAACACAAGGGGCCTGGGGCAATTCAACAAGTGCAGATAGCAGGGTGCAAAGTGCAAGAAAATGGGGGATTGTTCCAGTTTTTTTACATTGCCTCCTGCCTTCCATGTTGCAAAGTTTTTTTCCCGTTTTTACATTGCCCCGTTAATGCTGATTATTATTATTTCCCCTTATAAATCCATCTCTTTTGTGTTCTTGACTACCAAGAAAAATAATAATGATGATGATGGCAACATGCAGGAAAAAAAAAAGTAATCGACAATATATATATCTATATAAATAATTGTTCTGAAAGTACCCGCACTCTTCCTCCAAAGATTAATAGTGGGTGCTGTGGTCAAAAATGGACCCGCACTACAAAAGATCTTTCGATCAAACGATTTTATTGAAACATCACTCGTGTACCCAACCTTTCAGCCCACATTGGGGCCTTTATCGAGGAAGATAAAGGGCCAAAACGTTGGGTGCACGAGTGATGTTTCAATAAAATCATTTGATCAAAAATAGGGATGCACCGAATCCAGGATTCGGTTCAAGATTCGGCCTTTTTTAGCTGGATTCAGATTTGGCCAAATCCTTCTGCCCGAACGAATGTGAATCCTGCGCATGCAAATTAGGGGCGGGGAGTTAAATCGCATGACTTTTTGTCGCAAAACAAAGAAGTAAAAAAATGTTGCCCTTCCCACCCCTAATTTGCATATGCAAATTAAGATTCGGATTTGGTTCGGTATTTGGCCGAATCTTTAGCAAAGGATTCGGGGGTTCGGCCGAATCCAAAATAGTGGATTTGGTGCATCCCTAATCAGAAGAACTTTTGGAGAGCGGGCCCATTTTGAAGGAGATTTATCTATATATATGTTGTCTATTTCTATAATAGCTCCGAAAATGGAGGAAAGGTATGCAATATACATTCTCGTATGCAAAATGAACTAGTTCGTACTCTTAGAAAAACATCACCAATATTACTTGTAATTCTTCCATGGAAGAAAACATTTTGGCTCATTCTGAGTTTGACTAAAAGTGCTACAATTAAAATATATCATAAAAACCCCACCAAAAAAAAAACCCCCAAAATAAATTAGCAACTTAATGAACACAAAACATAAACGAGCATTCTTCTTGGCATGAGCTCCCTGATATTAGATGCAGTTGGCACATTATTAGTAAGCTGTAGACTATGATATGTATCTTTCCGTACACTGTATGATAGAAATGCCACAGACTAAGTGAGTATAACAAATGATATCGGGAGTTACGTTACAAGGCAATCCGTATGATTAAGGCCAAGATGAGAGCAGGGCCCGCTTGCACTAGTTCCAATAGAGAGGCTAACCCATTCATAGAAGGCCGTAAGCTCACAAACCAATAGTTTACAATCATAGCTGGCCATTTGTTATTAGCAGTACTAACTACAAGCACTATTTAAAACTCAAATATATATTTACATGTTGAGTGTCATGCAAACAATGAAAATGTGTGCATCAAAATAAATATGACCCCCCCTCCAAAAAAAAAAAAAAAGTCTACATATACGTGTATATATATATATATATATATATATATATATATATATATCATACATCTCATATGTGGGAGTAGTCAATATGTATATAAACATACATATATCATTCATACACGTATCTATACAAAACCAAAATGCATGCAAAAGTGTACAAATGGTCCTTAAAAATCATTGGGTGTACTTAAGCACTTGTGCAACACTTTCGAATGGGCAGATTTATTAAGGATCAAATTGAAAATTTGAATTTTTTTTTTTATGGTCAAAACTCTCAAATTCGAATTGCGAATTATCCGAACTCGATATGAGTTTTAATTAGAATTTCGAGATTTATCATACTCTGGCCCTTTAAGAACTCGAATTCGACTATTCGCCACCTAAAACCTGAGGTCCAGGGATCAATTTGAACATTAGTAGCCTTCCGGCCGAATCCCTGGTGGAAGATTCAGCCGACTCACCCGAAAAAGTGCAAAAAATTCTTCTTTTGTGATGAAAAGTCACGTGATTTCCCTACCCACCCCTAATTTAAATATGCAAATTAGGATTTGGAATCAGTTCGGCCAGGCACAAGGATTCTGCCGAATCCTGCTGAAAAAGGCCAAATCCTGGCCGAATCCAGAACCGGTGCATCCCTATTTTTTTTAATAAATAACCCCCCAGTCAAATTTGGAGTATATTCGAATTTAATAGAGTTTTAAAAAACTCACATGAATTCGAAATTCGACCTTTAATAAATGTGCCTCTAAGTGTTTACAAGTGGGAACGGATTTTATATTTATATACATAAACACAAACACAGCCAATATACAAAAACACTGATATATAATATATATATATATATATATATATATATATATATATATATATATATATATATATATATATATATATTATATATATAAAAGCTATACACTTGCGCAATGAAAAAAACCTTCACGTCTTCAACCAAAATAAAGAAAGTGAAAGTAAATAATTACAACTTATGTTACAGTTGGTCGGCACAGAGGCAGAAAATAAAAACGTTTCTCGTCTGGAAGTCGCGGCTTTGCAGTTTAATCTCGAATGTAACGCTTGGTGAGACGAGGCTTGCGTTCTGAGCAGTCTTCTGCTGTAAACAAGGATATAGCAGCTGCTGGCTTTGGAGCGTAATGCTTGGACGCACATTGGGAAAGGAGAACTTCCATACCAGCCGCCAGGACTAAGGAGGAGGGACTGGATTGTTTAGGTCTGTGCTCCCGTCAGTAATATTCGTACCGTTTGCATATACATCAGTAGTCTTTCACTGGCGCTAGTTCTGGCACAAGATGTACAGTTATATTCTTGTATAAATGCTTAATAATGATGTTAGGCGCATATATCAGATTGCTTAGCCCATCTAGATACTGCCGTTCTTTAGAGTAGCGCAATAGTTTGTACCTGTAGGGAAAGAAAGAGAAGAAAACAGTGTTATATATTCAGGAATATACAACTGTCATGTGTTTGAGACATCAATGCAAATGGCACATGTTGCTATGTAATAGTGTGTATAGAGAAAAGAGCTGATGAGAAATGGAAAATTAAAGGTGCTGCCACGCTGGTGCTTTTAAAGGTACAGTCACATCAAAAAATTAAAGGAACAGTAACACCAAAAAATGAAAGTGTTTTAAAGTAATGAAAATAACATATAGGGGCACATTTACTTTGCTCGAGTGAATGAATAAAATAAAAAATACTTTGAATTTCGAATGTTTTTTTTGGCTACTTCGACCATCGAATTGGCTACTTCGACCATCGACTACGACTTGGAATCGAACAATTCGAACTAAAAATCATTCGACTATTCAACCAGTTGAAGTACTGTCACTTTAAAAAAAAAAACTTTGACCCCCTACTTCACCAACGGTGTAGCAATAGGGGCAGCCATTTAAAGCTCACAGCAGATAAACTCTGTAGAACATAATGGTGTTTTTGGTGTTACTGTTCCTTTAAACCAGTTCTCTAGATTCTACGATCCATGGCACTAGAAGGTTTAAACATTTCTATTACAGTATCACACTACCAAAATTGATATCCAAAGGTCACATTAAGGGCAGATTTACTGGCAGTTTTTTTTTTCTATTGAGCAGTAACCATGGTTATTGGTAAGAAAAAAATATACCAATACTGTAAAAGTGGCCCACGGGCCAAAAAGATGGATCCTGTACCAGTTGCCATACACCTGCACAGTCAACTCCTCATTATTTTTGATTGCAACTCCCAGAAATAAAGAGGAGCTCCTCCTCACTTCCATTCAGCTACATAAATGGGGGTCACTGACCCCATTTAAAAAACAAATGCTCTCGAAAGCTACAAATTGATTGTTATTGCAGCTTTTTTTATTTTTCATCTCCAGTCTCATATTGAAGCCAATGTATGGTTGCTAGGGTAATTTGGACCCTAGCAACCCAAATGCTAAAATTGCAAACTGGAGAGCTGCTGAAGAAAAGCTAAATAACGCAAAAAAACACAAATAATGAAAAATGAAAACCAACTTCAAATTGTCTCAGTTGTCTGTATGTCATACTAAAAGTTAATTTAAAGGTAAACAACCCCTTTAACCAACATCACAGGTAAAGTAATGCCCACGGTGAAGGAGTTTGATACAAGTGACCCCATTTTGCTTATGTGATGTTATACCACTGCTTATTTTCTTGTGCTATTAGGTTTCTTAAAAGTGGTATCTGTAAATATCTTTATAATATGGATAGTAAATGCCAGAGAAATTACTAGTTTGTTGCACAGGCCTCGTCTGGAGAGCTGGACAGATACCTTGAAAGCATGGTCAGTGTACTTCCCCTTTACTTTTCAGTTGTTTCACAAAAATCCAAATTGAGAGTATTTCCTAATCATACAGGCAAAGTGTTGTTTTTCTAAAAGTCAGAAACTGTAAAGCAGCAAACACAGTAAAACACTGAGGAAACTGTTCAGCCAAAATACTATGACAAAATCTGCAGCAAATAGTCCCTGAAAAATAATTTACAGTCATCTGAAAAAGTTTGGGAACCCCTCTTAATTCTTTGGAGTTTTGTTTATCATTGGCTGAGCTTTCAAAGTAGCAACTTCCTTTTAATATATAACATGCCTTATGAAAACAAGTGGTATTTCAGCAGTGACAACGTTTATTGGATTAACAGAAAATATGCATCATAACAAAATTAGACAGGTGCATAAATTTGGGCACCCCAACAGAGATATTACATCAATACTTAGTTGAGCCTCCTTTTGCAAATGTAACAGCCTCTAGACGCCTCCTCTAGCCTTGGATGAGTGTCTGGATTCTGGATGGCAGGATTTTTTAACCATTCGTCCATACAAAATATCTCTAGTTCAGTTAGAATTGATGACTGTCGAGCATGGACAGCCTGCGTCAAATCATCCCATAGATTTTCCATGATATTCAAGTCGGGGGACTGTGACGGCCATTTCAGAATATTGTACTTCTCCCTCTGCATAAATGACTTTGTAGATTTCCAAGTGTGTTTAGGGGCATTGTATTGTTAGAATGTCCAACCCCTGTGTAACTTCAACTTTGTGACTGATGCTTGAACATTATACTAGGGCTTGTCTAAATGAGCTTTTGTATACATCAAGCGACTCTGTTTGTGGCGTGAGTGCAGGAAGGGCTTCTTTCTCATCACCCTGCCATACAGATGTTCTTTGTGCAAATTGTGTTGAATTGTAGAACGATGTACAGATACACCATCTGCAGCAAGATGTTCTTGCAGGTCTTTGGAGGTGGTCTTTGGGTTGTCTGTAACTATTCTTACAATCCTCCGCATATGCTGCGCCTGTATTTTTCTTGGCCTGCCAGACCTAGTGTTTTACAGCAACTGTGCCTGTGGTCTTCTAGTTCCTGATCACATTCCTTACAGTTGAAACTGGCAGTTTAAACATCTGAGATAGCTTTTTGTAGCCTTCCCCTAAACCATGATACTGAACAATCTTTGTTTTCAGATCTTGCTTTGAGGATCCCATGCGGTTACTCTTCAGAGGAGAGTCAAACAGAAGCATAACTTAAAGGAAAACTATACCCCCAAAATGAATACTTAAGCAACAGATAGTTTATATCAAATTGAATGACATATTAAAGAATCTTACCAAACTGGAATATATATTTACATAAATATTGCCCTTTTACATCTCTTGCCTTGAACCACCATTTCGTGACTCTATCTGTGCTGCCTCAGAGATCACCTGACCAGAAATACTACAACACTAACTGTAACAGGAAGAAGTGAGGAAGCAAAAAGCAGAACTCTGTCTGTTAATTGGCTCATGTGACCTTACATGTGGTTTGTATGTGTGCACAGTGAATCTTACGATCTCAGGGGGTGGCCCTTATTTTTTAAAATGGCAATTTTCTATTTATGATTACCCAATGGCACATACTACTAAAAAAAGTATATTATTATGATAATAGTTCATTTACATGAAGCAGGGTTGTACACATGAGCTGTTTTACTCAGTATCTTTTAATAGAGACCTACATTGTTTGGGGGGTATAGTTTTCCTTTAAATACCTTTTGAAGTTCAAGTCTTAACAAGCTAATCCAACCAATTTGGTATTGTCAGTAATCAGTACTGGAGCAGTAACATCCATTCAAATTAGCAAAATTACAAGGGTACACAAATCATGGCCCCCTATTAACGAGAATAAGCAACAAGCAATTTAACTGCACTTACCGGCCTAAAAACTGGACTTCTCCTCTGTGATGATGTGGGATCGACTTGTATTTCCCAATGTCTCCTTCTGGTCTAGAAACATTATAGCCAGAGTAGTGGACCCTGTATCCATAAAAACAAAGATCATTGTATTTGGTAAGGGATAGTTGACGTATTAAATAAATATTTAACATGCAGAGTAGCAGCTTAAAATAAAAAGCAATAAAGACAACTATAATGGGTTCATGATAGGGTAGTCTGCACCAGTCAATGAAAAATATCAAGTTGTTGGAAACGGTCAGTAGGTGGAAAGGCACAAGCTGTCAATGGTAAATAGATCTATGTCACATGTCACCCAAATGTATAGAAGAACATATCAGCAGACACAGAAACACCCAACCGCTTAGCAAACTTATAATAACAGTTTAATTTGGCATTTTAATTAGAGGCTTGCCTGGAACCACTAAATATAGAAATTTATGTAAATTACAAAGCTGCTCAGAGTTTCACCCTGAGTCTATCCCCTTTAACCTGTAGCTAATTATCCAGCTATAGCAGTAATTCCTACACCGTATGGAGGGTTCAGTCTGAAGAGCTATTGCTGGATAAAGATGAATGCTGTGGCCTCCAAGACATGTCTGTTCAATATATACATGTAAATACTCACCTGTTCCACAGATCATCATCTTCTCCTCCCCATCCCCAGAAAGCATTTGGAAATCCATTGATTTTCTTAAACTGTTCAACCGTCAGACCGCTTACACCTCCAAAAAACTCATCGTATGGAAGGCTAGAAAGGAAGAGAAAACCTTAAGTATGTTCTTATAAAAGCGGAGACTCAGAAGGAGGGACTGAAGGGAAGAACAGAGGCACACTCACACAAAGCACAGAAACTACAGTTGTTCAATTATACACAGGCAGATAGGATTAAAGACCTATTAATGGAACAAAAACAAGATTCCCTTCCCAGCTGAAATCTTATTAATTGAAGGTTAGGAGTCTGAACAGTGTGGGTGGGAATTTTAATGCGCCAAGGACAGTACTAAGCTGTGTATGCAGGTTGCAGCCAACTACACTATACTGGCCCCTGCTCGATCTTATCTTGGCCTTGGGGTCACATCGGGGAAACATTTTGTCTTTTGACATCTTAAGGTCCCCATAGACGCAAAGATTTTTCTTTGGTGAATGACCGATTTTAGCAAAATCCGACCAATCTGTCAAATTATCGTGAAGTTAGTGGGCATCGAAACGACCGTACATCTTACGGTCCCACATCGGCCAGGTTAAAAAATGTTATCGATCTCTGTGCAATCTATCTATGTTTGCAGGGCCAAGAAGGCAGCTACTGTACCCTCAGTTTTCCTGGCAATATCGCCTGGAATGGTCTTTTTAGTTGATGGACAAATCGTACATTTAAACAATCTTTTCCAGATAATCGTGGTCTCATAACGAAAAGATCTTTTAAAGATCTTTACATCTATGGCCAGCTTTAGATAAATAAGCAGATTGCTATATGTACTTCTACAGTCTTAAGGTGGCCATTGACGCACAGGAAGAAAGATAGAGAGGTAATTAGTGTTTGGGGACGGAAGTGTTAATAGGTGCTAGCACCCAGTTGGGCCTTGCCAAATACCTTATCGCTTAATAAATGTCTTTAGCCTCCTGTTTAGGACTATAAATGTCCCTTTAATGTATCAGATCCACATTCATTCCCCTTGAACCATTTAAAGATGCTTGTAGCCTTCATGATGCTCGGATTTTTTTCGGCGGTGTTCGCTCAAAAACTAGATCAATTTGAGGGGTTTTTTTAACTGAAAACTCGATCAGTTCGAGTATGAGTTTTTAACCCTGATTAGACTGATTTGAGTTTTTTACATTCAAGTTTTTTCATAAGTTAGAAAACTCAAAAACTCGACCTTTGATAAATAACCCCCTTAATATGACATCCATGTTTGCTAAGATAAGACCGCTTACATGTACATGTACTTGTCCAGTTTTGCAGCAAAGTGACGTGGCATCTCTCCACAACCATAGTAATTGCGGTCATTTTCTGGAATATGATCCACATCATGGAAAATGACACAGTCCCATTTTCTGTCTTTCATGGCTTCTTTAAACCCAATGTTAAACAGCATTGCACGGTTGAAGGTTTGAGTACCTGCCTTAAGAGGAAAAAAAGGGGGGGGGGAATATTGATATATAAAAGACACATTAACCCAAAGCCATGGTGCCTAGAAACACTACAAAAGTTAAAACGAACGAGCTAATGAGAATGCACATTTCTTTGTATTTGAAAATATTATTTGTCATACACCAAATATTTTTTATTTCTGTACAGGGCAAGATTTTCCTTTCTCTCCCCTCCCCCTTACATACAAAAGCTCTGCTGCCCTGTGCCGAGAGTAGCTTAAATAGTAAACTCACCTGCATGTTGCTTGTTTGGAAATACAGAACAAATGGACATGGGAAATTACAAATAGACATGGAAAAAAAAATATTCCCTTGCATGGTGCAAGACTACTGCTGTCAAGAACCATGGATAGCATACGCAAAGCATTCTGAGTAACCACACTTAGACAGGTACCTTTATATTTATGTATTTTAATGAGCAAGCAAAAGTGCAGAGTACATTCTGACACCAGGAGACTAAAGATAATGTTCAACAATGTTCGTGCAAAATACTATTAAAAACATCTGCTAACATCTCTGCTGCCATAAAAACATCTGCTAATATCTCTGCTGCCATAAAGCAGGACTGGTGTGTGTAGAAGACGCGTAGTAGAGTTTCATCTTATGTTGGCCAGGGTCCCGCTTTAAGGTCAAATCTTAGCTCTTGCAATGAGTACAGGTATAGGAAAATATTGCTGCATTCAGTCATAGTTTCAAAAATATCTATGGTAAAAAATAAATATTCCACCCAAATCAGGTTTATTAGGAGAGCATATAGCAATAACCCCCCTCCAATTCTCACCCAGATTGGCCTACAGGTTGAGCCTTTCCTGCCACTGCTCCATGCAGTGCCACAGCTTGGGGGGCCACTAAGCAAATACTATCATCTATTCAAATACAAAAATGACTAGGGGGCACATTTACTAAGTTCGAGTGAAGGATTTGAACTAAAAAAACTTCGAATTTTGAAGTAGTATTTTGGGTACTTCGACCATCGAATAGGCTACTACGACCTTCGACTCGAACAATTCGAACTAAAAATCGTTCGACTATTTGACCATTCGATGTACTGTCTCTTTAAAAAATACTTTAACCACATACTTCGCCACTTTAAACCTACCGAGGTACAATGTTAGCCTATGTGGACCTTCCCCATCACTTTTCTAAGGTTTTTTTTTGATCGATTAAAATCCTTCGATTCAAAGTATTTCACGATTTTTCCTTCGATTGATCGATCGATCATAGGATTTGCGGTAAATTTGAGGGTCGAATTTGAGGGTTTATTAACCCTTGATATTCGACCCTTTGTAAATGTGCCCCTAGAACTTCTTTCCAACATCCTGTGCACATAAGGCTGTGTGTAAGGCAACTATATACTGTGCAGTTTGTGGCTTCTGAAAGGTAATTGCTTTTACCATTACCTCTAGTTTCTCTGGTTACACACTTCTTGTTTTCAGCCCAAATGGCCAAAGGGGGAGGGGTTTCAGAAAAGGGATATCAGCTGTGCGTTACCTGGTCTGTGTAACAAACCACAGCTATGAAGACTGCCTTTAATAAACCTCCCTTTTTGACATTAACTTAAAGTGGACCTGTCACCTACACATAAAAAGCTGTATAACAAATGTTGTTTGCAAATTAAACATGGAACCCGAATAATTTTTTTCACTAAACCAACCATACCTGTTATAAAGGCGTTTACATATCTGAGCTGTCAATCAAAAATTACCTGCCCCGCCTCTATGCCTGAGGCATAGAGGTGGGGCAGTCAATTACTTTCACTTTCCATTCAGCACTTCCTACATGTCACTGCTCTCCACACATTCCTCCTCCCTCCTCACACTCTATAATTGTGTAGGGATGGGGATTAGGTCCCCCATTCGGGCACATACACAATATTTTGGTGTGATACACAACTTGTCTTAATAACAGTGTCCACAAAATGGCTCCTGCCTGCGTGCTGTGATTGTGTAATTCCAAGACTGAAGGAAAAAAAATGTAAATAATAAATGTAGTGTAAGTTTTAGGTTGCTCAACTAACATGATAAAAAATAATTTAGAATTATTTCTTAGGGCGACAGGTCCCCTTTAAGTAATAAAAATGCATCAACTTGAAAACAAAAAATAAAGCAAAATATAAAAGTAAATTGCAAATTTGCTTAGAAGAGCTTTCTGAACGATTTTACATTAATTTATTTTTGTCTGATGGAAAAATGTACAATTTTGAAAGAAAGGTAATTAATCCCAACTGGAAAAAATATTTACCTGTTCAATAACATAGAAGGCAAACTCTAATCGCTGTTTCTGCAACATGGGGATCAGATGCCTGAATAAAATAGGAAGGTGTTCATGGCGGTTACGAAATGGGATAAGAATGGCCACCTGCAGAAAAACAAAATCAAAATAACTACTTGGATTGAAGGTTTGCATTTCCTACATACATTTCTACAGATTTCTGTAAATGACAGTATGAAATGCATTGTGTTCGGTGAAACAAATATGCAAAAGGTCTGGATCGGTTATTACAATTATTTTCTAAACATAAGGAATAGTAAGGGGTTCCTCATTTTTGTTAAAGGAGAAGGAAAGGTTAAAACTAAGTAAGCCTTATTAGAAAGGTCCACCTAAATATACCAAAAGAAACATATGTCAAAAGAAACACTGCATTTCTTTTCTTCTATTGTGTACACATGGGCTTCTGTATTAGATTTCCTGCCTTCATCTTAAACCTCCTTGCCCCGGGCGTGAGCATGCTCAGTTTGCTTCTTTTCCCCCCCTCCTTCTCTGCTGTAATCTGAGCCCAGAGCTATAAGTGAGCAGGGAGAGACTCAGGCAGGAAGTGATGTCACACCAAGCTAATACTGAAGCTGCTATCCTAAACAAGGAGAGCTTCAAGAGCTTTTTACTCAGGTATGGTAAAACATTCTACAGAATAAATATAGCATTCTGGCTTGCACTATTGCAGCTAATCCATCTGTCAAATCAGAAGCCTGGAGGACCTAATAGGGAACTATATTATAGCGTTAAGAATTTTACTCTGCCTTTGTGGAACATTAGAGCATGCCCACCACTGATCTGCATCTCAGGAGGAGAGAGGCATCTTTGGGAATGTCCAGTAAATTCTCCTGATGCATCTCATTGACTTGTCTTCTTTCCTGATGTTCCCATTACATAAAGAAAATCAGGTGTTAACACAAAGGGCACCCTCTCCTAGTTAATTCCTAGAAAACTTTTGTAGTTACCAAGTATATGACCAAAATCTATGTGGAACAGGTTTTGGTCATATACTTGGTAACTACAAAAGTTTTCTAGGAATTAACAAGGAGAGGGTGCCCTTTGTGTTAACACCTGTTAACACCAATCTATCACACTAACCAATAGAACTGAGCAGAGAAGTGTCAGGAAACACTTCCAGCATCAGTATATTAAAGGGATACTGTTAAGGGAAAAAAAATGTTTCCAAAATGAATCAGTTAATAGTGCTGCTCCAGCAGAATTCTGCACTGAAATCCATTTCTCAAAATTTTGACATTAGGCTAGACATATTATCAATTTCCCAGCTGTCCCAAGTCATGTGACTTGTGCTCTGATAAACTTCAATCACTCTTTACTGCTGTACTGCAAGTTGGAGTGATATCACCCCCTCCCTTTTCCCCCCAGCAGCCAAATAAAAGAACAATGGGAAGGTTACCAGATAACAGCTCCCTAACACAAATAACAGCTGCTTGGTAGATCTAAGAACAGCACTCAACAGTAAAAACCCATGTCCCACTGAGAAACATTTAGTTACATTGAGAAGGAAAAACAGCAGCCTGCCAGAAAGCATTTCTCTCCTAGGTGCAAATTCACTAAGCGCCGAACGCTAGCGTTAATTCGCTCGCGTTTGGCATTTTCGTTACTGCGCAAATTCACTAACGCTGGCGTAGTTTCGCTAGTGTTACTTCGCACCCTTACGCCAGGCGTATTTTCGCTAGCGACGTAACTACGCAAATTCACTAACGTGCGCAGTGTACTGAACGCTACCTTTTACGCTAGACTTCCTTCGCCACCTCAGACCTGGCGAAGCGCAATAGAGTAGATAGGGATTGGTTAAAAAAAAATCTAATTTTTTTCTAAGTCCCAGAAAACGCTGGCGTGTTTTCTACATGATGGGTGAAAAAGAGCGAAAAAAATTTTGGGGCTTCCCTCCTTCCCCCCTACATTTCCTGACTCATGGCAACTTACCTAGACAGTGGGCACATGTGTAGGGCAAAATAATTTTTTTATTTGCTGATTTGAAGGTTTTCTAGGCATTTGTAGTGCCGATACGTATTCCTCCATTGAAATTTGAATTTCGCGCCGTATGCAAATTAGCCTTCGCTAGCGCAACTTCACTTTACATAGCGAATCAACGCTAGCGCAACTTCGCAACCTTACGCTACCCCTGTGCGCAACTTCGGATTTTAGTGAATTTGCGAAGCGCTGGCGAAACTACGCCTGGCGAAGTGCGGCAAAGTGCGGCGAAGTTGCGCCTGGCGCAACTTCGCATCTTAGTGAATTTGCCCCTAAGTGCAGGCACAAATCACATGACAGGGGGCAGCTGGGAAATTGACAAAATGTCTAGCCCCATGTCAGATTTCAAAATTGAATATAAAAAAATCTGTTTGCTCTTTTGAGAAATGGATTTCAGTGCAGAATTCTGCTGGAGTAGCACTATTAACTGATGCGTTTTGAAAAAACCTGTTTTCCGATGACAGGATCCCTCTAAAGCAGTATGTTCTGTACAGTCTTGCCTGACAAAAGTCCTCTGAAGAGCACCATGTGGAATTTACTTTAATTTACTTTTACTTTAAGTTATATGGGTAGATATATTTTGCTAATAAAGTCAGTTCCACTTTTTTACCTCTTTGTTTTTAAGTGTATCCATTTGTAAGCCGTGTCCAAACTATAATTTATTAATCACAAAATGGCTTATTACGATACAACACTAAAGTGATATCCTTATAGCTTGATATAATGCGTTCATAAATCACACCTACTGCCATAGGCTTGAAAAATACATACACATTACCTGTATTAAGAACTTAAAAGTAAAAGACCAATGACAGTGTACTACTCTTAAAAAAATAGATTTTCAAAAATCCTTGATGGACCAATGAGGCTGATCTCCATGAAGCATCTGTCTTACGTGGCTACTCCCCTTTTCCATTACGAATTAAATTGCATTGTGTGTCTAAGGTTTCCATAAATCTTTGAAATCCTTAAATTTATACTAACTTAACAGCATTTCATGGGGTGCAACCTGTCACTTCTCAAGGCTGTCACCACCAGCAGGAGGCACTTGCACACAAGATTTTCTGTCTGTACATAATTATTATAGCAATAAGGCCCAGGTCTCCCTTTCACCTTTTCCTACTAAGATAGACACCCTGAAAATAACACAAAGGCTTTGCTAGGTTTTCTTAGGCAGGACAGAGCCGTACTATAAAACCACTAAAGGTATTTACTGTGCCTATTCTAAGCAACAGCACTACAAATATAAAGAGTATAATGGTACTTAAAGATATAGGAAGTCTCATAAACAACTCCCAAACAAGATGGCCACCCACATAGCCAATAATGGATGTTATGGTTGATGGCATGGGATGTATTCTCTGGTCACCCAACCGATCCCCAGCTATAAAGGAAACAAGTTGTCACTGCAATGAGTGGAATAAATGGTTACTGTTCGAAAATCCTGGCTGTATTCATGCTTGGCTATAAACGTTCTGGCTGGGTTTCTGCAGGTGTGCATATTAAGACTTTTTACATTTTAAAAATGTGAGTGCAACTTATGTAGCCTAAATACCTTCCATCGGGGAATGCAGTCATTTGGTTTCCAGTGTCCCCCTCGCCCAATTTCCGTTTCCTGGGATAAAAGTTGATATGCATCTTCTAAACCGATTTCACTCATGTTGATACTTGTTGGCCCACCTGAGTTTGTAAAAGTATAGCGTTCATCATTACTAAAAATGTAAAACACCTACAACTACAGACAAATGGAAACAAATACAGGTATGGGATCCGTTATCTGGAAACCAGTTATCCAGAAAGCTCTGAATTACGGAAAGTCCGTCTCTCAGACTTTATTTTATCCAAATGGTCCAAATCTTTAATAATGATTTCCTTTTTTCTCGGTTATAATAGAACAGTACAATGTACTTGATCCAGATTAAGATATAATTAAACCTTATTGGAAGCAAAACCAGCCTATTGGGTTTATTTAATGGTTACGTGATTTTTTAGCAGACAAGCTTTATACCGGTCTGCTAAAAAATCATGTAAACGTTAAATATGTTTATTTAATATGTTCCAAATTACGGAAAGATACGTTTTCTGGAAAACACCAGGTGCTGAGGATTCTGGATAACAGGTCCCATACCTTTACTTAATAATGGCTGTTGTTATGTTAGTTTTCAACCCCAAACCTTTATTATTTATTTATTAACTAAACCCTAAAAATGAATATGGCTAAAAATGCCATATTTTATATAAAGGCCTTTGAGTTATTTAGCTTTTCAAAAATTCTGCATCTCTTCAGTTTGCAATTTCAGTGATCTGGTTGCTAGGGTCCAAATTACCCTAGCAACCATGCACTGATTTGAGTAAGAGCCTGGGATATGAATAAGAGAGGACCTGAATAGAAAGATGAGGAATAAAAAGTAACAATAACAATACATTTGTAGCCTTACAGAGCATTTGTTTTTAGATAGTCAGTGACCCCCATTTGAAAGCTGGAAAGAGTCAGAAAAAGGCAAAAAAAAATAAAAAAGTAAAAATGAAGGCCAATTTATAAGTTGCTCAGTATTAGCCATTCTATAAAATATGAAAAGTTGTTAAACGTGAACCACCCCTTTAAAAAAACAAGATTAAAAGCATTTGTACTTACGCATAAAAGGCAGCTTTTCAGGACAAGGAAGATTCGGTGAGAAAGTAAAGTTTTCAGGGAGATACATGGATGACTGTGCAGTGAATTCGGTGGAATTGGTACCGTCAGGAAAATCTGAAGCAAAAACAAAAGAAATACATTTTTGAATTTTTATGCCTCTATAAAGTGACCAAAACATCATGCAGATATTATATTTTAAAAAAGTCATACACAGCACCATATACTTGCTGATATGAGGCTTACAGATACATGCCAACATCTGTGATCATTTAGGCAGATGCATTGGGCCTAACCAGCAGTGCAATAGAATGAATAATTGTTTGTGGCTATAAGGGGAAAAAAACAAGTGGATTTCTTCGCTGGTACATAAAGAGCAGCACTGTTCAATCATTTTAAAGTACAGAACAGTAGTGCTTAATGTATTCTGAATCAGGACAACATCTTATATGCTGTTTCATGAACAAATATGCAGGGATGTGAAAATTGTTTTATTACTGCTTTCTCTGGTTTTATACTTTGCTGTCATTTACATTGTGCAGTCTTCTGAAAGTATAAAATGGGGAATTGGCTGAACGACTTAATCCAGGAGAATTAGTTTCACCTTCAAAAATAACTTGTAGTTGTAGACAGGGATATGCTGAAACATTCTGCAATTCTCTTGGAACCTCTCTCTTCCTCTCCTACTGCTTTCAAGCCTCACGTTTAAAATGTTATATGTTTGAAGTGGATTCATCCTGACTGTAGGCTGTTAAATATATTTATTACTTACAATTCTATACAGCCCCTTTGCTATTTATTCTCCAACCTACCACTGCCTACTAGTGATGTGCGGGCCGGCCCGAAACTCACGGGACACGCGGGTTCGGGGCCGACTCCACGTGGGTTCGGGCAGACTCCATGCGGGTTCGGGCAGAAATTCTCGACCCGCACATCACTACTGCCTACATCATTCTGAGAGTTAATTTGATACTGGGGTACTGTCACGGGAAAAAATGACTTCTGCACTGAAATCCGTTTTTAAAAAGAGCAAACGGATTTTTTAATATTTAATTTTGAAATTGACATGGGGCTAGACATATTGTCAGTTTCCCAGGTGCTCAGTCATGTGACTTGTGTTTTGATAAACTTCAGTCACTCTTTACTGCTGCAATGCAAGTTGCATGTGAAATCACCCCCTCCCCCAGCAGCCCATCATCAGAACAATGGGAAGGTAACCAGATAACAACAGCTCCCTGATAGATATTAGAATAGAACTCCAAGTAAAAATCCAAGTCCCACTGTGACTCTGTTACATTCAGTAGGAGAAACAACAGCCTGCCAGAAAGCAGTTCCATAGTGTAGCACTGGCTCTTTCTAAAAGCACATGACCAGGCAAAATGACCCGAGATGGCTGCTGAATTATAAACAGTGTAATTTAGAAATAAAAACTACACCATAAAAATCATGACAGAATCCCTTTAAGAGGAACTACCCCTTTAAAGTTAGGAAACTGGATATTGTGAGCCGATATGGTAAATATAAAAAAGAATGGACAGCAGTACAGACAAAATAAAATCTTACCTGTTCCATTTAGTGTGGCATTTTTGTTAGTGTACTGTCTGATCATATGCCCAATTGTCTTAACATTGTCTCTCAGCATAATTCCTTGAGCTTGTACCATAAAAAGATAGGTATTTGCTGTAAGGTGGAAAAGATGGGGGAAAAAATCATTTAAAACACGGATAAAATGAATGGAACAAAAATCAATAGAACATATACAATCACAAAAGGAACCATATAGTGAAACATTTTATACTCACATCTAACAGCAATTATATTAGCACTTGAAGCACTTTATTAACTTTAATCAATTCTCTGATCAGATTGATTGTGGATGTAAACCTAACGTACTAGATAATACACTGTATCATAAGGTTATTAAATGTGTGAAGGTAATTAAGTATTTATTAGCTTTCTAGTTATATTTTCATTAATAGAATAAATTACATTGCACTTGCACTTTAATGTAATTTTATTTGGTTGAAATTAGGCACTTTTCTTTTCAATTAGTTTGTGACTGCCATTTGACAATCACAAAAGACTTAATAGGTATTTTAATAATTGAGGAACTGCTGAACGAGTGAGAGGCAATTGGGGTTCTTTTTCTCTCCATAGAAAAAATACTCACACTTATATCATATGAAACACAGATAAAAAGAATAGCTTAGCGGCAGCGACCATAAAAAAAAAAATAACAGTGGTATGAATTCATATATGAGCGCACCATACAATAGAACAGCTCTAACAGGTTAATTGCTTCACAAGCTCAGAGGACAATGGCTACCAGGACTAGGGATGCACCGAATCCAGGATTCTGTTCTGTATTCGCCCATTTTCAGCATGATTCGGCCGAATCCTTGTGCTTGGCTGAACCGAATCCTTAAAATCATGTGACTTTTCGTCACAAAACAAGGAAGTCATTTTTTTTCTCTTTTACCCTCCCCCTCCCTGATTTGCATATGCAAATTAGGGTTCGGATTCGGTTTGTTATTCCACCGAATCTTTCACAAAAGATTCGGGGGTTGGCTGAATCCAAAATAGTGGATTCTAGGGATGCACCAAATCCACTATTTGGGATTCGGCCGAATCCACGAATCCTTTTGTTGGGATTCGGCCGAATACCGAACCAAATCCGAACCCTAATTTGCATATGTAAATTAGGGGTAGGAAAGGAAAAAGTGGAAAATCTTCTTTTATGATGAAAAGTCATGTGATTTCCCTACCTGCCCCTAATTTACATATGCAAATTAGGATTCGGATTCGATTCGGCCAGGCACAAGGATTCGGCCGAATCCTGCTGAAAAAGGCTAAATCCTGAATCCCGAACCAAATCCTGTATTCGGTGCATCCCTAGTGGATTCAGTGCATCCCTAACTAGGACAAAAGGTAATAGAACTCCCTGTACAAGCAAACATGCAAAATATAAACATAACATATGCAGGTACAGACTGTGCCATTCTCCTACTGTATTCTCTGTATATACCAACAAACTGAAAAATTATATGTATGTGTTTGCATGGGATTCGTTATCTGGAAACCCGTTATCCAGAAAGCTCAGAATTATGGGAAGGCCGTCTCCCATAGACTCCATGTTAATCAAATAATTCATATTTTAAAAAAATGATTTCCTTTTACTGTGTAATAATAAAGCAGTACCCTGTACTTGATCCTAACTAATAATAATTAATCATTATTGGAAGCCGGCCTTCTATAGCCACCCCATTGTATGCTAATGGAGTAAAGAAAAAAAGGTATGTAGTGCTTTTCTATATAAAGTATTTTTATATGCCATTGTTGGTAAAGGACCAGTAACATCAACTTTTTTTTTTTTTATAAAAAAGAAATGTGTTTGTATACATACAAAAAAACAAAACAAAAAAAAACACCAAGACAAATTAAAATTTAAAATTGCAAAGCCTTTATTAAAAAATAACTTACCGAAACTCCGCTAGCGCTCCTCTTCAGAAAAGGTGACAGCGCGACGATCCATCGAGCGGCGCTCTATTTCTCCTCCCTGGCTATCTCCTATAAGGAAGGCAGGGAGGAGAAATTGAGCGCTGCATGATGGATCGGCCGACCGCTTTCTGAAGAGGAACGCAAGCAGAGTTTCGGTAAGCTATTTCTTTGTAATTTTGAAGGTTTCATTTGACTTGGTGTTTTTTTTTTTTTTTATATGTATACTACCGAATTTTTAAAATAACAATTTTGATGTTACTGGTCCTTTAAACAATAGAAGAGTCACCAAGAATGTGAAAGGGGGTACCACATGACATACCAACTGAATTTTATTTCATTAAAGGGACATCATACTCCTTTTTTCCAACACTGGCTCAAAGAACAGGTTGAGCTTTACATACTTTTTGCTTATTGTTTTAATTAGGAAATAATTACAGTTTTTCCCCTAAACAGGGCAAATTTTTGAAAATGAAACTAAAGTCACGTTCTACTTCCTGGTCCCAGTGAGCAAAGTCAAACAAATCAGCTGTCCGCTAAGTAGCCTCTGTAAAGAGCTGCCCTTTATTCAAAAAGATAATAGGTTGTAAATGGGGTACGGGAGAGGTTTATTCATATAGTGGATTTTTCATCAGGTAGTAGAATGTGACTATAGTTTCACTTTCAAATGTTGTCCTGTATAGCTCAAAAAAGTAACAAACTGGAGATATATCCTAATTAATACAATGGGCAAAAATAATATTCAGCACAAGATCTATTCATTGAAGTCTTGTCGAAAAATGGGATATACTGTAAAAGATATAGACTGTCTCAATGCGTACTGTAAAAGTGGTACTTCACCTTTAACTTTTCATATGTTATAGAATGGCTAATTCTTAGCAACGTTTCAATTGGTTCTCATTTTTTATCATTTCTAAATTATTTGCCTTCATCTTCTGCCTCTTCCCAGCTTTCAAATCGGGGTCACTGACCCTGGCAGTCAAAAAAAACTAAAAAAAAACTATTGCTCTGTGAGGCTTCACTTTTGTTGCTTGCCAAACTGGAGAGATGTTTTATAAAATGATAAATCATTTTTAAAGATAAAAAAATGAAGAACAATTGCAAATTGCCTAAGATGATCATTCATACTAAAATGAAGCCCAATTTAAGAATAGGACATTCTACAACACACTAGTTAACTCTGAACCTGAACTATCCCGATCACTTCAACTGCAATTTCTAGTTGTGCAATTTTCTATAATTACGCTGGTACTACACACTGTAAGCTGTGACATCAGCCAGTATTTGTATATAAGCTGTATGTTTGAGGAGTACACCCTTCTACTGTTTAGTGTTGCAGAACATTTTAGTGATTTATAAACACTTGTTGGTAATGGTAACATCATAACACTATCATTTCAGGCATAAACACATGAAATCTGTAGATGGGAGTAAACCAAAAACAGTGATTGCGAGAAACAAAAAGCAGCTAAATATGTAGGCATTTATGGAAAATATATTAACTCTACCTTGTGCTTTTATATGGTCACTTATAATACACAAAAGCAATGAATAACTTGTAAATGATATCCTTATAAACGGTGAGTTCTGATGTCATTTCGGTCACATGACTCACTGAAACTTGTGTATTATAATAAATAAAGTACCCCCATTTGCAAAATATAAGGATATTAGAAGTTACCTCGGAGTTCCATGGCCTGTAAAAAAACAGGCCGTCGGCCTCGTGTTTTTATATGGTCATGAAACTCCTCAGTAACGTATAATATCCTTATATTTTACAAGAGGGGGTACTTTATTCACTATATATTTTACAATAAGTGGTACATCATTCACTATTTGTTTTTCATTACTTTGTTTTTCATTACTTGCACTGCTCCGCCCGAAACATGTTGTGTAACTCTATCTCCCAATAAAGAGTATTGCAGTCAACTTGCTGCCTTGGGTTTGTTCCACAACCAACTACATTATTGATACATTGATTTGGGATATCGAACACAGGATAACCCGTGGAATTAAACCAACAAAGACTTTTGGTGAGCCACACCCATTCCTTTATTTGAAATTTGCACTGGTATGTGTATCAGTAGTCAAACAAGCAATGGCAACCAAGAGAAGCAAGAAGTCTTGCAGAGTTGTATAATGTACACAGTGCTGTACATTGTTTCCATGAGGTGTTATTTGCATTGGAAATCTTGCCAGATATGTGATTTCACTTGTTTCTCCATACCCATAAACAAATGTAAGGCCTCGCCTACAAGTCTGAAAACCACACACAGGCAACAACTTAATGAAAAGCTTTCTGGAGAAATGCCCAACCTATGGTCAGCCACTGGCATGCCCGGACTGGCAATCTGTGGGTTCTGGTAAATGCCAGAGGGGCTGCTATAAGGTGCCATAGAAAGTCAGTATTTAGTGGGCTGGTGGGGGCCGATTGGGCCTCTGCGTAGCTGAAATGCCAAGGCCTATTTTAATTCTTAGTCCGGACCTGGCCACTGGTCTCAGCAATATCACAAACTGAGACTGAATTATGTATTATAAAGCAAGTTCTGTAGCACAAATGGATCCTGAACAAGGCCAAAGCTGGCCACAGAAAGGCCAATACTATAAAGTGGACTTCACCTCCTCAGCTACCTTGATTATAATCCGATGGAGTCTCAGTTGGATATTGATCAGGAAGTCTGGAAGCTTCTCACAAGGATAGTGACCCAACGTGATCCAACGGCTGCCATGTTGGTCAAACGTATCCGCTCAAAATGGTCAACCACTTGTGTGTTGCCCAGTCATTTGGTTATATTACTAAAAGATGTTAGATGCTTATGGTCAGATTTATGTAAATGTAAGATTAGAGCTCACCACAGAATAATTCACCCACTTTCTATTCAGTCCTATGGAAATTTTACAAATCACAAAATAGTGAACTTTTTCAGCCATAAATACATTTCTAAAAATGGGTAAGTGCCCAAGTGGTAAACTTTGCAGAAATGATGAATGAGTATAGGGTAATCGAATGGGCCGTCGGTTTAGGAATGCACAGAGAATTCATGCCACAATATGTGATTAAGGTCTCATAAAGGCTAAGGCATACCGTGTTTTGGCTTCACTCTGCGATTTCTCCACAAGCAGAGAGAATCTGGTATAGGCCCATCCACATCTTTGTGTTTCTGCACTGATGGTGTTGGTCTGTGTGCAGATTTATGGAGCTGATTTTGGCACAAAAATAATGTATGCATTTTCTGATATTTGCTTTGTGTCTCAGCACAAGAACACGATCAGTTATATCTGGAGTTAGGCACAGCCCCATGTGCCCTTAAGCCCTGGGAACACGGAGCATTGGCTTCACTGCTTTCAGCCTACATTTTTTAGCAGTGGAGATTGCCCCAAAATGCCCAATTTAATTTTTTTGGCTAGAGCTACAGGGGAGATGCAGAAGGAAGCATATACACTTCTCTCAGCCTTCAGAAAAAAACGTAGGCTGAGAAATGTGGAGCCAATACTCCATGTGGCCAGGGCCTTAACTCTACAGTGCAGGCTTTCATGCAATCAGATTCAGAGCAGAGTAATTCACTGTCCCGCTGTGTGTAGTCTCTTTTGCATGCAACTAGTAAAAAGGAACCGAGACAGATCTAATAAGACCAAAGCTGCATAAAAGTCTGTGATGTGAAAGGAGTCCAATATTAAAAGTCATTACAATCAAACAAGTATGATTCACACACGATTTAGAATCAATAAGCAGGAGCACTGCTATTTGGTACATTCCAAATACTGGTAATTTGTTCTTATGGTAACTCTCCAAAATCATATTCCCATGATATCTGCTTCCTGCTACTTCCACAATCTGTTACTCAGCCCCCATAATGCTCCCTACAACTCTCACTGACTGAGAACTTTCTTTCTGATCACTGCAGGTCCCCTCCTTGCTCTCGATCAGAGACTGCGTCATCACTAAAGATGGCCATAGACACAAAGATACCATCGTACGAAATGACGGTTCGTACGATTTTCGAATAGTGTGTGTAGTGTCCCGACATTTTTCGTACCATGTCGACCAGACAGGTTAAAAGATTAACATCCACTAACAATAATATCTCTGCATGTATTGTCTATCTGAGTATATCAGTGTCACTACTATTTGTCAAGTAGTGAAACACTGGCACACAAGGAACTTCATGCAGGGTTACCCCTTGCTAGTTTATTAGGTGCGGACGTGCAACATTTCGGGGTGAGCCCCTTTATCAAGCATGCTTGAGTTCCTTGTGTGCCAGTGTTTCACTACTTTATTGTATATTGGAGGTCGCCGGACTCCTAACACTGGGCACCAGGGGTTCTCACTACATAATCTTCAGGAGTGTGCTCTGCCTCATCTTCCTTCACTACTATTTGTCAGACATAACTCGTACGATTGTCAATTAATGGCCTGACCATCGTAATTTGTTCTCTTTGCTACGTTATATTAATCTGAATAAATAGTTGGAAGTGGGAAGATTGACACAGATGATTGTTTGCCCGATGTGGGCTATATTTATATCTATCTGCACTTCTATGGCCATCTTAAAGGAGAACTTGAGCTTAACTAAATAAGTAGTTACAAATGTTGTCCATTATGTTTGGGCTTCTGTACCAGCCCAAGGCAAGCACAATCCTTTAGCAGGGAAGATCTGTGTGTCCAAAGATGCCCCAGTAGCTCCCCATCTTCTTTTCTGCTGATTTACTGCACATGCTCTGTGCTGCTGTCACTTACTGAGCTTAGGGACCACTCACAATATACAGTACATTAGGAATATAAATGTCACAATATAAGGCTGATTATTAATTAATACAGATAATTACTACATTGCAGCATAGAAACCAGTGCAACTAGCATCGGAATTTAATTTTCAGCCTTGACAAAACTAATTTTCTGCTTGATAATTTGTGACGACCCCTAAGCTTAGCTTCTCAACAGCTGCTCAGAGCCCACTGAGCATGTGAGTGTCACAGACACTTTCCAAGATGGTGACCCCCTGTGACAAGTTTGAAGTCCTGGATCATTGCTGCTATTGACAAGCTGAAACTTTAGGCAGCTGCAATAAGTTCAGTATACAAAATATGGCATTTTTAGCTGTATTCATTTTTAGGCTTTAGTTCTCCTGCCACAAGAGTAGTAAGGGGACTCCAAGCAATCACATAAGTACTAACCAGAGAACAGCCAGAGGAATGGCAGTGATGCAAGCATACATATGAAGGCCCATGTCATTTTGTCTTCCCCTGGCAAATGAAACCATCTTTTTTTTGTGCAAAGTGTGAATAACACAAATCAATGTCCAGTTGTCCATTACTTGAACCAACAGTTTATCATTCTGACCATTTCCAAACCAGCAATCTAAGTAATAGGATACACAAAAAGGAGTTCTAGAAAATCAATTTTAGCAATAGTTAGCGGATATAACTATAGACTACACCAGTATATTCTGACTTAATGTCCACTGAACTGGAACTCTATATACATCAGTGACATCTATATAAAACTACATGTCCAATAAGCACAAGTGACCAAGTTAGAGCTGCGCAAGTTTGGCTGATCCCGATTAACTAAGGATTGACCTACTTCTCATTTGGTTATACTGAGGTTAGAAGTTGAGATAGCCTTAAACAGATACAGGTATGAGACCTGTTATCCAAAATAATTGGGATACGGGGTTTTCTGGATAGCGGATCTTTCTGTAATTTGGATCGGCATATCTACTAAAAACATAATTTAAACATTTATTCGATCTTTGTTTGGATCAAGTACAAGGATCTGTTTTATTATTACAGAGAAAAAGGAAATAATTTTTAAAAAATCTTAATTATTTGGATAAAATGGAGTCTATGGGAGGCACCCTTGCCGTAATTTGGAGCTTTCTGAATAATGGGTTTCCGGATAACAGATCCTATACAGGTATGAGACCTGTCAACCTGAATGCTCGGTACCTGGGGCTTTCCAGATAAAGGATCTTTCTGTTATTTGGATAATAGCTGTACCGTAAGTCATTTAAACATTAAATAAACCCAACAGGATTTTGCCATTAATACAAGAAAATAATTTGAAAAAAACTGAATTATTTGCTTAAAATGGAGTCTATAGCATATGGCCTTTCTTGGATTCAGAGTTTCCTGGATAATGGATCCCATGCCTGTACAGTAATACAAAAGTGTTTTGATACATAGTCCTAGGAAACTATACATTAAAGGAGAACTAAATGCTTACACTTATTTGTTGATAATTGTGTCTACCCTAACATACGTCTGTTTTAGGTTTAAGGGGGTCCAGCATCTCTGTGCAAATCAAGCCCCCTCTCCCCTCTGCATCCTACATCCACTATATACTGTGTCTGGCATGTGCAAAGGTTATGTGCAAAGTGATCTGTTCCACATGCTGGTTCATGTATGTGGTACAGGTACGGGACCGGTTATCCAGAAGGATCTTTCTGTAATTTGGATCTTCATACTGTAAGTCTACTAAAAAATCATTTAAATATTAAATAAACCCAACAGGTTGGTTTTGATTCCAATAAGGACTAATTATATCTTAGTTTGGTCAAGTACAAGTTTATTATTACTGAAAAAAAGAGAATTTTTAGAAATCTGGATTATTCGGATAAAATGGAGTCTATAGGAGACTGCATGTCCGTAATTCGGAGCTTTCTGGATTACGGTTTTCGGGATAACAGATCCCATACCTGTACCATTTTATTATTACAGAGAAAAGAGAAATCATTTTTTAAAAAAAAAAAAAAAAAATTATATGGATAAAATGGAGTCTATTAGCGACAGCCTTCCCGTAATTTGGAGCTTTCTGGGTAATGGGTTTTTGGAGGCGTGGGACCCGTATCCAAAATGCTTGGTACCTGGGGCTTTGGAGATAATTGATCTTTCTGCAATTTGGATAACTGTACCTTAAGACATTTAAACATTAAATTAAACCAATATGATTGTTTTGCCATTAATATGGATTCATGTAGCTTAGTTACCATCAAGTACAAAAATAGATATTAATTACAAAAAAAAATACTGAATTATTTGCTTAAAATGGAGTCTATAGGAGATGGCCTTCCTGGAATTCAGAGCTTTCTGGATAGTGGATCCCATACCTGTACAGTAATACAAAAGTGTTTTGATACATAGTCCAAGGAAACTATACATGAAAGGAGAACTAAATGCTTACATTTATTTGTTGCTAATTGTGTCTACCCTAACATACGTCTGTTTTAAGTGCAAGGGGGTCCAGCATCTCTGTGCAAATCAAGCCCCCTCTACCCTCTGCATCCACTGTATACTGTGTCTAGCATGTGCAATGTGCAAAGTGATCTGTTCCACACGCTGGTACATGTATGTGGTACAGGACCTGTTATCCAGAATGCTCGGGAATTCTAGATAATGGATCTTTCTGTCATTTGGATCTTTATACCTTAAGTCTATTAGAAAATCATATAAACATTAAATAAAACCAATAGGCTGGTTTTGCGTCCTAAAAGGATTAATTATATCTTAGTTTGGATCAAGTAGAAGCTACTGTTTTATTATTACAGAGAAAATGTTGAATAAAATAGAGTCTATAGGAGACTGCACATCCGTAATTCTTTCTGGATAACAAGTTTCTGGATAACAGATCCCATACCTGTACAGGCTTTCTGTGCCGCACAGTTTAGAATTTAGCAGTGAGGACGGTCGGTCATAAAATTGCAGCCTTTGTTGGTGCAGAGGAGGTGGTGTACAGCAGTCGTAAGTCATGTTTAGGGCACATAAATCTACATCTTTAATTCCCACTATCATTGTTGTGGTTAGTGGTCACATACTTTTGTACAGAGCAGGGTTTAATGAGTATTTCACCTGAAGGAAGTCAGCTCCTAAAACAAAGAAAGCTCTGATGCAAGGTGTGGGAAGACAGCTGAGTCACGTCACTATGGCAACAGGAAACTCCACAGCTGGCTAAAGAGCCACATGGGCCTCTAATGGAGACTCCAGGCTCAAGAGACGACACAATTACCTTGGTATCATGAGAGACTGCAAATACCTGCTTAACGAGACTGCGCCATTGAGGAACAAACACTACAGGGTTGCTGCAACAACCGATTGTGAAAAAACTTGTTTGTCAACTTGTGATTCAAAGCGAGGAAATCTTAGATATGCTCAGCCCAAGCCCTGTACTTGGAAACAAATCCATGGAAAATGCTCTGCCATTGTAATATCCTGGGAAACCCACACAGTGGCTAGGGCAGGGACTGAGTGACCAAATATCACGCAATAAGGTCTCAGGGCTGCTAATAGAAAAACAAATAGAAAAATGGACATTCAATCATATTTCATTATACAGTGAAACCTCAATATCTATATATTATGCATAATACCTGTCTCTGATTTTACACCATTAGTTTCTGGTCTCCTGAAAAACGTGAAATGGGGGTTCTACTGTATATTTTTTAAGATACCCAAAATAAGCAGGCCCGTAAGCATTACCTCCTACAGTGTGCTATGAATACTATTGCTACAGGTATTGTATCTGGAAGCCCGTTATCCAGAAAGCTATGAATTACAGAAAGGTAATTTCCCATAGACTCCATTTTATGAAAATAATTCCTTTTTCTCTGTAATAATAAAACCGTAGCTTGCATCCAAACTAAGATAAAATTAATCCTTATTGGAAGCAAAACCAGCCTATTGGGTTTACATGATTTTTCAGTAGACTAAAAATAGGAAGAACCAAATTACAGAGAGATCCATTATCTGGAAAAACCCATGGTCCTGGGCATTCTGGGTAACAGGTTCATTTTCATATTTCAATGGCTCTTGCATCACTCTGTTTTTTGGAGGACCAGAGGTTTTTATTGCAGGACCAGAGGAACAGGAATTAAAATTGAGGGTTGGCACCAGAAATCTACAGGAACTGCACACATGTATAAACGTAACATTGTGTACAACAAAGCAGGAAATACAAAGACAATATAAGTTTCCCAAATTGTGGGGCAGGTACCCTGAGGAAATGGGTCAGAACAGGCCAGTTAAGGGTCAGGGCACACAGGTAGATTTGGGGAGATTAGTTGCCCGGCGACAAATTTCCTCTTCTTCGGGCGACTGATCTCCCCAAACTGCCTTCCCGTCAGATAAAATGTAAATCGCCGGCGGGATGGCACTCGGAGTGATTTGTTTTCCGAAGTCGTCCGAAGTTTCCTCGTCAACTTCGGGCGACTTCAGAAAACACATTGATTCAAGTGCCATCCCGCCGGGAAATTACATTTTAGCCAGCGGGAAGGCAGTTTGGGGAGATTAGTCGCCCCGAAGAAGAGGAGATTTGTCGCCGGGTGACTAATCTTCTCGAATCTGCCTGTGTGCCCTTACCTGAAGGGAGATGAGAGGAGAATGCCTATTTTCTCTCCACAATACTGAAAGCCCTGTTTGACAAATAGACCAATGGCAGCCAAGTCATTTTCTCCACTGCCTTTTGCTTCCTGAATGTTCATGCACTGACTGGTAGGGGATGAGCCCATCCGCACACATACACAGCTGATTTTAGAGCAGAAACATTAAAGCGCACCCTGTGTGTGGACAGGGTGATCCCATGCCGGCAGCGGAAAGCAGCGAAACCGCTTTTCTACACCAGCAGAGAAAGTTGCCTATCTCCCAATGGCCTTTGAGTGGGATTTGTAATAAATATGTATTTGTTCATCTAGATATTCTTATAAATAATATGACTGATGTGCCATTGCTTTCATATGTCTGTAATCCTGTCATGGGCTATGGGGGGGGGGGGCCTCAGCAAAGGCTGAAAAGCAAAGGGGAGCTTAAAGTCAAAAAGAATAAAACTCAAAAAGAACCAAAATGAGTTCCAAAATTAGAGAATATTGGTTAGTTAACAGAGGATACCTTACCAGTGAGAAGCCCTCTGTATAAACAACCCCCTTCATTTCCCCCAGCTGTAGGCTCTCAGGTAAGGAGCATCTCATTATACACAAGGCTGCCATAGATTCAGCACCTGCTCAGTGGCTTCCAAGTGTTCGACTCTGACAGCAAGAAGCTTTGGTCCCCATGGGGCGATGCTCTAGTTGAATGACTCTACTATACAGCTGGAAGAGACACATGAGGGCTTGCACTTCTCCCTACAGCTGTAATGGAAGAGATCAGTGGCAGGGCCCTGCTTCACACAACTCCTCTTCCCACAGGCGCACTGCACTGAACTACAACCCCCAGTATAAGCCTCGAGGTGCAGTAGAACAGCTGGAGGGCCGCTGGGGGGCGGCAGGCTGAGCATACCCCCCCCCCCCAAAGTCATGTACAGATCGCGGGGTTCCCTTACCTATGCCGGGGGCCACATAGATGAAGTAGAGGCACGATGATGACAGGGAGAAGAGGAAGATGAAGGCGAGTATGGATCGGTTAGAGACTCGCAGTAGCCTCCGCATGAGCGACTTCATTGTGCCTGGGGAGGATGCGGGCGGCTCTCACAAGAGCTCCGGGGCGGCCGGGCAGCACCTGCAAGGCAAAGCCATTGGGCGATAGTAAAGGGAGGTTAGAGCTCGGCAGGACCCAGGAGAGCAGGAAGGAAATGTATAGTCCAAGCTCCAGGGCTGAGCCCAGCGGCAGCCGCCTCCTCTTTCGGGAAGGGAGGTTATAGCAGAGGGAGTGGAAGGCAGGGGGCGGGGCTCATGCTACTGACACAAGAGGAGGAGGAGAGTGACGCAGACATTACAGCACAAGGAAGTGACCGGCAGTTAGCAGGTGTCTTGTTCAATAACACAACACGGAGAGACTTGCGAGAAACTGTACCGGAGTGTGTCAGCTGTCCTGCTCCGCTTCTGCCACCCAATAGTACTCGCTTACCGCCATGCCAGGGCGACTCGTTAGGCGCAGACCAAACCTCCGTCTCCCTATCAGAAGCTGCCGGACTGTATGCGCAGCCCCCAGCCAATTGACAGAAAGCTTTCAGCGGAGGTAAATCGGAACAATCCGCCGCTCCCTACGAGCTTGCACGAAAGGCTCCGCCCACATTCCGAACTTGCCATCCTAGGCGCCGCACGCTTTGGCCAATCGCTACGAAGCTCGTTGGCACACTGCACGCGGATTGGTAGACTTGGTCATATAGCGTTGTCTCGAGGTGATTTAATTTTTCTGCTTGGGTGCGCCGGCTGGTCAGTCTGCGGGGAATTTCCCCTTTATATGGCCGTGACCTTATATCCCTTACATTACACTAATTTACCTGGGGATGTGAGGCTGGTGTAGTGGACTTACTGTATCTGTTATAATTGGTACAGTCAGTGTCGGACTGAGACACAAGGGGCCCACTCAAAAACCTTTGACCAGGGGCCCACCAATTAATCTTAGACTAGGGGCCCACTCAGGCCCGGATTTGTGGAAAGGCCACCTAGGCCCGGGCCTAGGGGGCAGGAGTTTAGGGGGGCGGCATGCTGCACAACCACACCCACATTGGTTCAAAAACACAGGGGATACACTGGATAAACAATCATTTTGTAATTTCCCGCACTCCTCTCCCCATTGCTCCAGTTCAGATGATGACGATTTGCATGAATATAGGGGAGGGGACAGGGGCTACAGATGGCAGTGGGCCTAGGGGCGCCCATTATGTAAATCCGGCCCTGGGCCCACTCTCAGTACTATTATTCTTCCTCTCCTCACTCAACCTCTATTCTCCTAGTCTCTTTTCTGTACATACTATACTCTAGTATTCCATCTATTTAGCCTCTTTGTTCTCATAGAAATAGGGAATGGCCATGGGCCCCGCCCACCCTGGCACCCAAGCCCCACCTCTGATCCCACATCTCAATTAAAATACCACACAGACATCAGCGCTAAAAAAGTTACCCTCCCACACATATTGATGGGCAGTGCCCCCTTATAAGGTAAAAAAAAAAAAAAATTGGCGCCTGGACCCCCCATAAAAGTTTTTTTTTTAAAAAAAGCATTGGTGCCAGGGCCCCCCTTACAAGTTAAAAAAAAATTGGGGCCCCAAAAATAATTTTTTAAAAAAAAAAACATTGGCGCCAGGGCCCCTTACAAGTCAAAATTTTTTTTAAAAAAAAATTGGTGGCAGGGGCCTATAGATTATTAAAATAAAACATTAGTGGCCAGGGGATTAAAAAAAAAAACACATTGGTGAACTCATGGCTTCAGGACTTCAATTATAGCTGTTTTCGTGACTTTGTTTCTTTTCGCCACTTCAGGACTTCAGTGTCGGCTCCTTTCGTGACTTCGGGTCTTTCAGCCGGTTAGGACTTCGTATGTTTGGCACTTCCGCATTCGGCTATTCAGGATTTCGCAAGCGGAGGCACGGCTGCAGATCGGTCAATGGGGGCCCGGCTCTTCGAAAAGTGCAGCACTGCAGGGCCCCCCTTCAGCCCCGGGCCCAGGACACTTGTCCCCCCTCTCCCCTCCTGATTGCGGCCCTGGCTGGTATCACCACTCTGGGGGTTATTTGCTAATGCTGCAGGTGTAATTGCAAGATCATCAAAGACAAGGTTCCTTTACTAATTGCCCATTTAATAAGGTGCAAGTTGGAGGGGGCATGGGATGGTGGGCACCTATGTGACCGTCAGGGCCCCATCAGAAAGCACAGGCCCCCCAGTTCACCAAAATTTCCTGGGCCCCTTGGTCCCCACGCACCCCGCCCTAGATCCCACCCACACCTCAGTAAAAAGGCCACACAGACATCAGCGCTAGAAACGGTAAACCCTCCCACACACAAGTTATAAAAAGCCATTGGTGGTCAGGACCCCCCTATAAGTTAAGAAAAAAACATTGGCACCTTGGTCCCCCATAAAAGTTTTTAAAAAAACATTGGTGGTCAGGGCCCTCCTTACAATTTAAAAAGAAACATTGGTGGCCAGGGGCCCCATAGAATATTCAAAAAACATTGTTGGCATGGGTTTATAGAGTATTAGAATAATACAAGGAAATAAAACATATTGGTGTTCAGTGGAACTTACCTTAGGCTTCTTTCGCGACTTCGGGTCTTTTCGCAGCTTCAGGACTTCAGGTCTTTTCACGGCATTGGCTTCATTCGGGACTTCAGAGCTTTGGGACCTCAGCGTTTTTTGCGCATTACTTTGACGTTGTCAAGGGAGGCCTGGATGATTCCAAAAGTGCAGCACAGCTGGGCCCCCTTTAGGATCTGGCCAGTATGACAGTACCCCCTGTGCCCCCCTGATGACGGCCCTGGTGACAGCCCTCACCTCAAGATTACAGCACTGTCAAATGTAGGTAGTACTGTATTCGGTGGGAACTGGGTGTAAAATGGAAATAAACTTGGTGACTTAAGCCCAGAGCCAGATTACAACTAAATTGGGGATCAACCCCCTTACAATTATTTTACATTGCTTAGATGATAGCTCAGGGGATTATTGGTGGCACAAACAGGGGGGCAGTCTATAGGCAGCCCCATAAAAGCAGAGAACTAATGTTTTGATGCACCTGCTCTAGTCCAAATTTCCTTTATATTTTATTTTCCTGGATGCCTTCCTTCCCCTACTGTATGTCACGTGTGCTGGCACAATGATGATGCTGAGCTGATGCACCCACGCACTGCACCTTAGCTACTAATGGAAAGCCGGCCAGTATCTGTGATCCAATCGCATTGCATCTAAACCAGAATTTGGCACTCATCTCTACAGTTGCCACCAGTCAGGACTGGGCAAGAGCCTAGTGGGTAATCCAACCCTGCTTGCACCCGTTTTTCAGTCTATATTTTATGATGTGGCTATTTCCCAGGATTTTCCTATTTTGCAAACAAATGAGGAATGGGCCTTCTCACTCCAAGTGTGCTATTTACGAGTTATATTCAGTAGCGGAAGATTGAAAGCAGCTTGTTTTTAATAATATTCTATGCAAAAATATTCCCCCCTAATTTGCATATTCATATTAGGGTTTGGTATGAGGCAAGATCTTTTGCAAAATACTGAATACAAAAATGGTGGATTTAGTACATTCTTGATTATTATTTGATAAGACAGTTCTCAGCTAATGAGAAAAGGACCTACTCTGATCACTCTTACCCAGAGAGCTACAATTCTATAACTGGAAGGTGAAATTATACCAGTTTCATTTTTTTTTTTTTTTTTTCTAACACTCTTCCAATAAAAAAAGTTTAGTTGGGGGTGGAGGGATAATGGTACAGGAGCTATTTTCTAGAAACCTGTTATGCAGCAGCCTGAGACTTATAGCAGAGGGGCCCGAGAAATAGGAAGGTGTGTTTTGTGGGCACGTAATATGTGATAATGTGGGTATATTGAGTGGGTGTGGATGGATCATGTGTTTGTTGTGGGTGTCATGGGCTGTATCTGGGTTAGATTTAGGCCATGGCCAGGTATAGAATTTAGGTGGCCTTTTTTCTTTTAAGGCCCAATTGTCTTTGTTAGCAAAGCCCACAATCCAAGGGTCCCAGGTTGGAAGCAAACTCATAACTAGGGCTCCAGGTAGGGGTATAGACTAAGCAGTATGGGGCCCCTCTTTTTTAATGGCAGTCCTGTGGAAAGCCCTTCAAAGTACTGAAATTTGCTCTTTAAGCCATAGTCATAATTTATGACAAAGGCACCCTGGTATTATTCAATGACATTCTTAAATAAACAATGACACCAACAAAGTAAAGTGTTTTAAAATAATCAGAATATAATGTACTTTTGCCCTGTATTGGTAAAACTGATGTGTTTGCTTTAGAAACACAACTATAGTTTATATGAACAAGTTGCTGTGTAGCCATGGGGGCAGTCATTCAAAGCTTGGAAAAAGGGCACAGGATACATAGCACATAATAGATAAGCGCTGTAGAAGACAATGGGATTCTGCAGAATTTAGCTGTTATCTGTTGTGTTGCATGTGCTTTTTCTATGGCACATACGGATTAAATCAGATGAAACTGTTAGCAGAGAGCTGAACTGCATGTGCAGCTTCTCTGTAAGTGAGGACACAGTAACTTGGTTGCTTTATAGAACTCAGCATAAATACTTCAACAGGACCTTTTCATAGAGAGTATACACAGGAAGAAGAAAAGCACACAGGGTTATAGGTCAAACATGACATCATATTGCTAAGCAACATTAGACCCTCCCTGCATTAAAGAAAAGGGAAACCCTTTTGCAAAAAACCCCGTACCCCCAAAACCACGTAGACCCCCCTACCTCCTCCCTCCAAACTAACTAAAACCCCCCTCGGGAAATGCCCCATACTCCATACCCCTCGGCGCAGATTCTTCCAGCGAAGTTGCACGCTTCTGCTGACAAACTGCTCCAACTGTGCATGTGCAGAAATACCAATCTCCCAGTCAGCTTACCAAGGACACGGAAGATGGATGCGTGGAACTCCGCTGGAAGAATCTGCGACGAGGGGTAAGTATGGAGTATGGGGCATTTCCCGGGGGGGGGGTACTTAGCCTGGAGGGAGGGGGGTCTACGTGGGGTGTTGTGTATGGGTTTTTTTGCAAAAGGGTTTCCTTCTCCTTTAACATCCACTTGAACAATCTCTGTATGTTGTTTTCCAACAGAAACTGTTTCATATAGTTTTTGGTACATGTCCCGACTGCACTTTGAATATTGTCAGTTCATATACCTAGAAAGTCTAACCTGCTGATGCTCCATATGTGTCAGATGAGCAAGTTACAAATAGCAGCCCTGGAACAATGTAAAGGTTTCCCTACTGAGAAAGTCACTTCCTATTGCTAAAATGATAGGCATCTGCTTCCTTATTCCCTTCTGTGAGGCTCTTCCCCAAAAGGTTTAGCGTAATTAGTAACATATACTGTATGTCAACTGTTTCTCTTGCAACATAAAGGTTCAGTTTTTAAATAGTAAGGATGCCACCTATTTTGCCCTCAGGCACTTCAACAACTTAGCTTTAAAAGGTACCAAAACATATTATTTACCCCAACAGATGTGCAGGCTAGCAGACCCCACATTCCATAAGGGGGGATCAATTGTATGTTTTTAAAGCGATGCCAACACATTTCTATAAAAATCATAGGAACCTGTCAGTATCAAGTAGAACCCAGAATAGTTTCCCTCAAAATTGCCCCCAACCCAGCGAACCTGCATTAACCCGACACTGCTAAATGATCTTCTGAGCTGTTTCAGTGACGCTGGGCTGGAGCGGTGTGATCCTTCCATAGGCTAAATACAAATGAAAACAGGACTTCAGCCTATGGAAGGGTCACTCCACACACTCAAGCAAGGCAGAAGATCTGTTAGAGGGTCAGCTGCACAAAGGTTCATAGGGCTGGGGTCGGCATTGAGGGGTGCTTTGAGGGGAACTATTCCGGGGTAGCAGGTACTTGATACTGACACGTTCCTATGATTTTTAGAGGAACGTTTCAGTAACACTTTTAGAAAAGCCCCCATCTAAATGCTCTTGCCCCTAGATCACTCCGCAGTTTCCCTGATTCTACATCACACACATGCACATAATGAATAATCTGGGGCAAAACATGGCCACCACCACCGGGAGCTCCTTCTCATTTAACCATGTGTAAGTGATAGGTGCACTTTAAATAAGAACAAGAAGGTCATTTTGAATTTGTTCAAATTTTGGGTTCAAGCCGTCTTCCGCACAGTCTTCATGTGCCCACCCTGCCTAAGACCTTACAATGCTTCTTCTGCCTCCATTCAGCACTTTATATAATGATGTCAGAGCAGTGCGGGGCAGGCCTATAAATACCTAGGTGCACCAGGTTGGGGTCGGGTTAGGGTAGGGTGTGGGTCAACATTTTGTTACTCAGACCCCAGCCTCTTCAACAAAAATGCACTGGCCTTGGGTTCTATTTTAGTGAGAGGTGCACTGCCATCTTTTCATCTGTCCCAGAGATTCCTTGTGACTGGTCTTGACTGCAAATATGCGTAAATTAGAACCTACTAGAGGACTAGAAAAGCTAGAATTTAGCTCTGCCACAGCAAAGATCCCAGAGACAGAAACAAGATGGCTGTGTGATGCAAACTGGAATAGTACCACAGGCTAATGTCTTGAGCCCAGTGTCTGAGGGAAGTGATGATAATCACTGGAGGTATTTAAGAAATTGTCATCCTCCCATGATTATCCCTTTCAAAAACAAATCTGTTACCATACAGCACTGACTGTGTATAATTCTTTATGGGCTTTCCTGATGCTATAAATACCAGAGAGCTTGATTTGATTGCTAAATTCTTAATGACATTATCATTGTGCTATTCTGAATTAATTTATTGTTCTGGCCCATTGTATCCTCTAATTTTATTGCAGAATGATTATATGATTATGTGTCCATCAGATTATGCAGATTGATATGACTAATTGATATTTAATCAGGTAATCGCACATTTAGATTTACATATGTGTTGTTGAGTATGCAAATAAACAGCTACTGATAAACATGCAGCTCAATATTTATACATTGTTTCACTTTGCAAAGTTCAGTATGGCAAAAGTGTATTATAAAGGGCACCAGTTGCCCAGTTTAGTGTGGTCTAACTGGGACTTATAATTAATAACTGCCAACTGCAAGTGTTCCATGGGTGACTAACAAGGAGAACAGATCTAGTCTTCATACATTAAATATACTTAAAATTAAATTAAACATTAAATAAACCCAATATGATTGTTTGGCATTCAATAAGGGTTACCGATAACTTAGTTGGGATCAAGTACACAGCGTTGTTTTGTTATTAGAGAGAAAAAGAAAAATGGAGTCTTCCTGTAATTGGGAGCTTTCTGGATAATGGGCTTCCAGATAAGGGATCCTATACCTGTACTAGTTTATGGGGCTAATTTACTTACCTTCGAAGTTGTGCCAGCCTTGGCTTCGCCGCACTTTGCCAGGCGAAGTTTCGGCAGGGCTCCGCTAATTCACTAAAATCCAAAGTTCTCAGGGAGACGAAAGGTAGCGAAGTTGCGCTAGCGTTAATTTGTCAAGCGAAGTTACGCTAATGATGCCTAATTTGCATACGGAGTCAAGTTAAAGTACAATGGACGTAACTGTAACAGCAAATATATTACACTACACAAGCCTGGGAAAACTTCAGAAAATAAAATAGAGTTGTTATATTGCCCTACACATGTGCCCACTGTATAGTTTAGGTGCCATGTGTTAGGAAATGTAGGGGTGAAGGAGGGTACCTCCAAAAAAATGTACGATCTTTTTCAGCTTATCACCCTTAAAAAAGTAGAAGACGCCAGAGTTTTTTGGGACTTGGAATTAATTTCAACTTTTTTTTGAAGCAAGTCCTATCTACTCTATTGCACTTTGCCTGGTCTGGGGTGGCGAAGGCAAGTCTGGCGCAAGAGGTAATGTTCAGTAAAATGTGAATTAGCGTAGTTACGTCCCTTCGCCATAGCGCAACTTCTCCAGGCGTAAGGGTACGAAGTAGCGCTAGAGTAGGTCCACTTCGCTAGCGAATTTACGCCAGTGCCCGTTAGTAAATCGGCGAAGTAACGAAAGACGTCACGCTGGAGAAATTTCGCTAGCGTTAGCCACTTCACTCTTTAGTAAATTTGCCCCTATGCATCAGGCATTTTACCATAAACATAACTGTAGCGGTGTTTCCCAATCAAACCTGGAAAGATTATGCAAATTATTTATTTATTAATTATATTCGTATTTCTCATGGAAGTCCAAATCCTTCCTGGAGTTTTCCCTCAAGCAGGCCAAGTACAAATACCCCAGGTTCCCATAATGGATTTTAAGATCAGAGCAAGTGCTCATTCTCTGCTGATAACATTGCAGCTTTCTCTGGCAGTTTGGGAGATAGGGAACGTGAGAATATAGGCGTCCATTTACTAAGTTCGTAAAAAATTATCGCTGTGAAAATTCTTCTGACAAATTTAATGGCACTCACATGGTTACTAAACTGTGATGAGACAAATTTCTAAGCGGAATTAATTACACAAGAGTAGCAGTTAGTTTCATGTGCAAGTTTTTTGGCTATCATTTAGGTTAACTGCATAATCTGCTAAAAATATTGTGGATTTCCTCCCTGGCCCCACTAATAAATAATTTATATAACATAGTATTTATTAGCAATGAATGAATGTATTATTAAATGTACTTATGGCCGATTAAGCAATATCAGGAATCAATTATATTCACATTATATTAATTATTCATAATTAATTCATTAATAGTGCATTTATAAGTATCATTCTTCCCTAGTGCAATCACTGATTTTCACTGCTTATGAATTTTACATCTCTCCCACTATACAATTTCTGGATTTCTTTCAGGTAACGCCACTCTCCAGGAGGTGATAAAAATTGGCCACTATTATTTCTATATTGGAGACAATTCTGACAATAATCTTAAAGGAACAGTAACATCAAAAAACGAAAGTGTTTTAAAGTAATGAAAATATAATGCAGTGTTGCCCTGCACTGGTAAAACTGCTGTGTTTGCTTCAGAAACACTACAATTGTTTATATAAATAAGCTGCTGTGTAGTGTGTTACTCACCAGATAGCAGATAAGCTCTGTAGAACATAATGGTGTTATCTGTTATCCACTATTTAGCCTGTGCCTTATAGGCTTTTTTCAATTTCTGCCATTGCTACATAGCAGCTTGTTCATATGAACCATAGTAGTGTTTCTGAAGCAAACAGATCAGTTTTACTAGTGCAGGGCAACACTGCATTATATTTTCATTACTTTAAAACACTTTCATTTTTTGATGTTACTGTTCCTTTAAGATTGTTGTCAGAATTGTCTCCAATTTAGAAATAATAGTGGCAAATTTTTATCACCTCCTGGAGAGTGGCGTTACCTATTACTTACAACATTTTCATTTTTTGGTGTTACTGTTCCTTTAAGTAAATCTTGCAACACAACTTACATTGCATAAATGCAATAATAGGCATTAATATATATATATATATATATATATATATATATATATATATATATACACTCCAGGCAATGTAGGCTAGTTTTCAGTCAAAAATTCAAATTTTCGGGTTAAAAAAACTAGAACTTTTCAAGTTTTTGGAAAAAAATCTGAAAATACACCAGCTAAAACCTGTCAAGATCATGTCAATGGCAGAGGTCCCTTTAACCATTTGAAGTTATTAATAGCCTTCACGATGTTTTGTTTGTTTTCGGTGGGTTTCACTCAAAAACTCGATTCATTTGAGCAATTAGAGTTTTTTCCTGCGTAAAACTCAATTATTTGGAGTTTTGGGGTTTTTAACCCTGAATTCACTGATTTAAGTTCTTTACATTCAAGATTTTTCTTAAATCAGAAAACATTCGAGGTGTAAAAAACTCACTAAGCTTTAAAACTCGACCTTTGATAAATAACCCTGTTAGTGTTGGTTCAGGGAAATCAGATGAGTTCTCAAACACCTAATATGGTTATTGATGTATCCTAGGCGCCATGAATATCAAAACTGAGGCATAAGGATGGCACCTTTCTTCTTAAATCACTTTACACCTAGGGGCAAATTTACTAAGGTTCGAGTGAATTTTTGAAGTACAAAAAGTTTGAATTTCGAAGTAATTTTTTGGATAATTCGACCATCGAATAGGATGCTACGACTTCGAATTTACGTTCGACTTTTTAAATCATTCGAATATTTGACCATTCGATAATCGAAGTACTGTCTCTTTACAAAAACTCTTTACAATACTTCGCCAAATTAAACCTGCCGAATTGCTATGTTAGCCTATGGGGACCTTCTACAAACTGTTCCTAAGTCTTTACATATCGAATAAAAATCTTTAGTTTGCACGCTAAAATCGTTCTATCAAACGATTTTTATTCGATCGTAGGATTGACAAATTCTGTGAAAATTTTTTCGAATTCAATATTCTAATTCAACGTTTTTCAATTCGATTGTCGAATTTCAACGTTTTTTGTACTTCGAAATTCGACCCTTGATAAATCTGCCCCCTAGTTATTTCTTACATTCATTCTCTTCAAATACAGGTCACTTTTGTTCAATCACTTTTCCCCCCTCCCCTGGAATATTTCCTGCAAACACCCATGTTCTTTATCACCAGGAAGAGAGATGTGTGAAACATATCACAATTATTTCTAGGCCAAACAGGAATGCTTGCATTATAAATGAGGGGCGGACGAGCTTGGGAAAACAAGATGTGATTGGCTAAGCCAAGAATGTTTCAGAAGAAACTAGTGATTTAGGCATGCAGATCATGGCAGTGGAATGACAGTGACAGAACTCTCCTAAAGTTGAGCTACAACATTCTTTGCTTCATTATCATGTGAGGCAAGATCTTGTCTAATTTCCATATCTGTACTATTAATATAACATTTTATCTCCCTTTTGCCTCCTTGACGCTGAGCACTTAATCTGTATTGTAATTATATTTTATATGTAAGTGAATTGTATTTCTAATAATCTTATTGTTACTTCTTATTGCAATGACCCCTTGTTTGTTACTATTAATTTATTGTTTTGCTCTACAGTGCATTGCCCTCAAGGAGCGCTATACAAATAAAAATATACATACATGCATTTAAAAAAAAAAAAAAAAAAAAATATATATATATATATATACAGTATATAACCGATCATAAGCTGGTGCACTCTAAACTCCTCCAGTCGTCACTGCCTGGGTGCTGGTTATATAAATTATGTATGAATCCAAAAAAGAACCGCACACTCAGAACTTTTTTAAAAGTGAAAAAGGTAATACTTATGTATTTCAAAAATAGGTAATAAGTAAATAAGTATTACCTTTTTCACTTTTAAAAAAGTCCTGAGTGTGCGGTTCTTTTTTGGATGCAGCAAGCAACCATCCTCCCAGCACTATCCAGGGGATCCCATACTCGCAATTCCTAAGGGTAATACGTAATAACAGCTCTAGGGAGACAGCCGAAACGCAACTCCGCAAAATGTTTGACAGATTTCTCAATAGAGGATACCTACAGGAATCTCTCTACAAGCAACTGCAAAGGGCTCTTCATCATACTCAAGCTGATCTCCTGTTGACAACTCCAAAGGGTAAGGAAGGTTCTAAGAACACTTTGATTTTTACTACTACCTATTCCACAGCATCCCGTCACATATCAGCCAGTATAAATAAACACTGGCACATGCTGAGCTTGGACGATTCTTTAAGTCTACACACCTCTAGGAGACCAATGATGGGCTACAGAAGGGACAGAAATCTCAGAGACCTGCTGGTGAGAACCGACTTTAAGGGGATCACCACTACAGAATCCGGCTGGCTAGCCTCTCAGAGAAAATTAGGTTGCTACAAGTGCCCAGACTGTGTGACATGCCATTGTTTGCTTACTGGGCCGGACTTTCCCCACCCACACATGGGCAAAAGATTTAAAATCTTGCACAGACTGGGGTGCTGCTCGTCCTATATTGTCTATATCATTACGCGCCCCTGTGGTATGTATTACGTTGGCAAAACATGCACAACTTTGAAGGAGCGGATTGGGAATCACCGCTCGTCTATTAGCAAAGCATTGAAAGAAGGCAAAGCTCTGCAGCCTGTAGCTAAACATTTCCTGACCAAAGGGCACACTTCCCACCTTCAGGTGTATGGCGATCAACCACCAACCCCCCCTGGCTAGGGGTGGCAACAGCGACCAGGCATTACTCAGAAGAGAATCCAGGTGGATTCACAAATTGGACACTGTGCCCCCCCGAGGACTTAATCAATTATTGCCCTTGGGATGTTTTGTCTGAATTATGTGATGATCTATACCCTGTTTTGTTAATTCATCACATCCCTGTTAATGTATTTTTCAAGTCTTATCTGGTTTGACAATTGTCACAGTTTTTATGCTGCAACATTGTTGCTTGTTCTTCAGACCCATGAGTCACTATACTCGATCGGCTGTACATCTGACTAACTGCTAGGAACCATAGAAAATGGAGCGGAAGGGTCGGCTCCTCCCACACGAGCAACTGGATGGTCCTGATATGTGGGTCTATAAGTGAGGTGGTATGGCGAATAAGTAGGCACAGGTGCTAGCACAGGGCTCCGTCTCCTCCATACTTACAGGCCTGGACTAAATGTAGAGATGTGTGCAGAACCGCACCTATGTGCGGCGCTGCCACTATACTACAGGGTCCAAGCCTCTTGAATTGCTGATGCCGTTCGGCGTTGAAAGAGCTAAGCTACCTATGGGCGTTCCTACTATGCGCATTAGCACGCACCACCCACTGAAGCCTGAGTGGCGATAAACACACCCACCTCTACAGGTCCCTATATGGGATGCGCGACACGCCCCATGCTCTGTGGGTTACACACTGTGCGGCTATGGTTCCGTGTCAGTATTTTTGCGCAATCGATGTGAATAGGTCTGTTATTGTACTTCATGGCACTGTTTGTTTTTAATTTCCAAGTATTTTCCCCACACAGTTGGGGTCCCGTGGTGTCTCTCACTTTGTTTACTGTTGCCTAGCAACCCTGCTTGGCGCCAAAAAGTTGTTTTAAGCGTCTCACTGTGCACTGTGTTCTGTATTCCCTGAGGAAAGTTCCTGTGAGGAACTGAAACGTCGGATTTAATAAACCTACCCGTTTTTTTACACTATATCTCGTCTGTTAAATCCTTGGAGTGCTGTCATTCTACATTCGTGTATATATATATATATATATATATATATATATATATATATATATACAATTATCAAAAAAAGGTCCGCACACTCAGGTCTTGAATGAAAAAGAAAAATGTAGTTTATTCAACGTTTCGGCTCAGTCACTTGAGCTGTCCTCAGGAAGTGACTGAGCCGAAACGTTGAATAAACTACATTTTTCTTTTTCATTCAAGACCTGTGTGTGCGGACCTTTTTTTGATAATTGTATATGATTGTTTTCTTTGTTCCAGCACCGAGGCATCCATTTTGTGCTCTGGGTGCACCGACCCCCATGCTCTTTATATATATATATATATATATATATATATATATATATATATATATATATATATATATATATATATATATATATATATATTCATACATTTTTTTTGCTGCATTTTCTCTATTCAGCAACTCTTGAAATAAGTAAAATATTTAAATATGAATTTTTTCTGCAATAATAAAGGAATACCTTTCACTTGATCCCATCTGAGATATAATCAGAGTGAAACCACACGTTTTATAAGTATACCCTGATTTTGAGTTTTCTGGATTTTACACCATTTCTTTGGTCCCCTGAAAGTGGGGGTTCTAGTGTAATCCTTATTGGTGGCAAAGCAGTCCTACTGGGTTTGTATATTGTTAAAATAATTTTTTAGTAGATTTAAAGGACCAGTAATTTTTTTAGTACTTATTTCCCCCCAAAATAGCTATAATGATAGGTAAGGTTTACTTCCCCTTGGCTTTTTTTAAATCTTTAGCTTGAATTTGACATGCAAAGTGACCCATAGCAGAAAGGCAAAAAAGTTACGGCAGCTTGAATTCCTCTGTGCACTGAACCAGAAGTCAGCTTTGTGCCAATTATTATAGCTGTTTTGGGGGGGAATTAAGCATTTTTAAAATTTGGTGTTACTGTTCCTTTACTGCATGCTATCCAGGCCTTGAGGACTGACATAGATGATCTGGGTGAGCGGACCGATCGCGTAGAAACGGTCGCGGATGATCTGACTCAACGCTATGCCTTTATTGAAGATGATAATGCGGCCTTGCGTGAGGAGTTAGCCATGTTGAAAGCCCAATGTGAAGACATGGAAAATCGATCGCGAAGGCAGAATTTGAGGTTCAGGGGTATTCCAGAGGAGATAGAACCGCAAGCTTTGCAACTCTTTCTGAAGGGCCTATTTCTGCAGTTATGCCCTACCTTGACGGAAGATGAGTGCCGACTAGATAGAGCACATCGTTCCCTAACAGCTAAGCCACCGGACTCTAAACCTCCGCGTGATGCAGTGGTATGTTTCAATTACTATGAAAGGAAAGAAGCGGTACTGGCAAAAAGTCGCCAACTTCCAGAGGTACTTTATCAAAATACGAAGCTTACTATATTCACCGATCTCTCCCCTGCATCTCTGCAAAGGCGAAGAGAACTGCGACCAGTTACTCAAGTTCTGCAGGACAATCGTGTCCCATATAGATGGGGATTCCCATTTTGTTTAATTGTCAACAGAGCAGGTAAACAACATGTTCTTTGTGATCCTAGTGATAACAAGAACTTTCTCCGATCTCTCGGCCTACATCGACCATCAGAGGCCTCAGCAATGGACCCCGTGCCAGCCAGGTCGGATCCCAACCCGATTTGGTCTACGGTTCGATCTCCATCCCATACTCCATCATCTTCAGCTCAGAGCCTGCGTGTTCGCCCATCATCGGAGGAATGCCCTTCCGGCGCACTGATTTGAAGTTCAGGTGTCATATTGCAGATAAGTTTCTCTGTTTTCCCCTGATATTGACCCAGCTGGGCCTTTTTGGATCGTCTCCTTTTTTTTGGTGAGTTAACTTTTGTTGATTGTTGCTTGGACCTGTTCCCCATCCCCCCCCCCAAGGAAGCCTGGAGGCATCCATTTCCTTCTTGAGTATACTGTAGACAAGAGGGGTATCTCAACACAAGTGTAGTGTTGATACAGTGACTCAAGCAGGTTGGACTGAATTTGTTCTTTTTTTTTTTTCTTTTTTATGTACGTATACTTTTTGCATCTTTTTTGCTAAAAGATGTCTGTTGCTTAAAGAGCTAAGGGCACAGTCTATGGACATAGCCTTAATTCAGGACTCATTTCCCCAATTTTAAACCATACCATATCACGTCTAGGCACTATACTACGGTTTTATATGCTTCAGGCCCGCATAGGAAAGCTGGGGTGGCAGTGTTGATACACAAACAATGCCCTTTTCAGGTTCTGGATTCCTATAAAGATCCTAAGGGCCACTTTCTAATAGTTAAGGGCTCCCTTGCGGGCACTCCTCTCACCATTCTCAATATATACTCCCCAAACAAAAATCAAATTGCGTTTCTAAAACAAATCCTTGAGAAATACCAACATTTGCTATCCCCTTCTACGATTATTGGGGGAGATTTTAATTTAACATTCTCTCAAGACAAGGATAGATCTCATCCTTCACCTGATAAGAATTCTAGTCTTCTCTCTAAAAGATTCCGGCAATTAATGAGACAACATATCCTGCAGGATGCATGGAGAATTAACCACCCTAGAGATAGGCAATTCACATTTTATTCAAACCCACACCAGGTTTATTTGCGGCTGGATTACTTTTTCTTATCGCATTCATGTCTTAGATCTGATTTTACGACTACCATTTTGCCTATATCTTGGTCGGACCATGCGCCATTGGTCTTAGATATTACAACTGGCCCCCCCTCACTGTAGAATTTCACATTGGTGTATGAATGAGCTACTGCTTTCTGACCTGCAAACAAAGGAGCAACTTGCAAAGGCTATAGAGGAATATTTTTCCATAAATACGCCAACTGCTCCTTCTATGCCAATTTTGTGGGAAGCCCATAAGGCAACAATAAGAGGGACTTTAATTGCTATCACTACTGCTAGGAAAAAACACTGCTTATCCACCTTGACTGAGTTAACAGATTCCCTTAACCTCCTCCAAGGCCGACACCAATTGTTAGGCACACCTGAGTCCTGGCAAAAACTCATCCAGGCCCGGCAGGATCTACGAAACTATAGATTACGTGAGATAGATAAGACTTTAAAATAGTCTAGACAAACTTATTACGAACAAGGGGATAAACCTCTAACCCTTTTGGCAAACAAATTACGTGATAGAAGGGCTCAGTCATCGATAATCAAAATCAAACTTCCAAATGGAACGTATACCCATAACCCAGAGGAAATAGCAGAGCAGTTTTGCCAATACTATAATAATCTTTATAATCTCAATGAATGCTCCCCTACTTCCCCCCACACATCAGCAATTCCATTCCAAGAATTTCTAGTAGCAGCAAATATGAATAAATTGAACCCAGACGATACAGATCTCCTAAATGCTGTAATCACATCGGAAGAGATACTAGCCACGTTAAAATCTCTCCCAGATGGAAAGGCACCTGGCCCGGATGGGTTCCCCTATATCTATTTAAAAACCTTCCAAGGTATTTTAGTACCTCAACTTACAGCCTTATTTAATCAATTCCTAACAGGCACCCCTATTCCATCCACAATGCTTACTTCCTACCTAACGTTACTACCTAAAGCTGGTAAGGATCCGACTCTTTGCAGTAGCTACAGACCAATAGCATTACTAAACTCAGATTTGAAACTTTTCACTAAAATTTTAGCTAACAGATTAGCTGCCTTAACCCCAACTTTAATATATGCAGACCAGGTGGGCTTTATTGCGGGAAGACAAGCTGGGGACAACACTAGGCGTACGGTGGCACTACTCGAAACTATCCAACGAAAAAACAAGCCTGTAGTCCTGTTGAGTCTAGATGCCGAAAAGGCATTTGATCGGCTGAGCTGGCCTTTTCTGTTCTCCCTGCTAAATCATATGAGATTCTTTGGCCCCTTTATGACAGCTTTAAAGGCCTTATATAGCCTCCCTACAGCACAATTTAAACTGCCTGGTGCAAAGGGGAAGTCAATTAAGATCACCTTTATTGTATGCTTTAAGTATTGAACCCTTAGCAGCTTTCATCAGACAGCAAAGAGATGTTATGGGTGTTGAGATAGACAATACTGAATTCAAAATAGCATTATTTGCGGCTGATGTCTTATTGTCTCTCTCAAATCCCCATATATCCCTTCCATCTCTCCATAAGACACTTAATACTTATAGCTCACTCTCCGGTTATAAAATTAATTGGGACAAGTCTGAGGCTCTACCCCTTTGTATGCAGGCCCCACTATTGAACACTTTGAGATCTAACTTTGGTTATAAATGGAAGATGGACTCACTGACTTATCTTGGGGTTCGTATCTCTCCGTTATATAAGGACCTGTTTAAACTGAACCTTCTCCCACTTATTCAGCAAACTAAATTGTTATTTCATAAATGGTCTGACTACCCCCTATCATGGTTTGGTTGTATCGCAGCACTCAAAATTAGTATTTTGCCGAAATTTTTATATTTTTTCGAGACACTTCCAATCTTGGTTCCCATGTCCACTCTAACTGAAATTCAAAGGTCTTTCCATAAATGTATATGGGGTAATAAACGGCATAGACTATCTAAGTCAGTACTGACAACCAACAAACTGCAAGGGAGATTGGGAGTACCTTCCATACAAAATTATCATGATGCAGCTCATTTGAGATGGATTGCAGCATGGTCTCAATTTAAGGTAACCCCAATATGGGCTAAAATTGAGAGTTCATTTGTAGCGCCACTACATCTGGGCGCCTTCCTTTGGGATATGGGTATATGTCCGACTATCCCTAAAACCATACTGGATTCCACCAAAACAATGTTTACCGTATGGCATAGATGGAAAGATAAGCATTGCTTAAGTTCTTCTCACTCATTGCTGACCCCTTTTCTTCTGAATCCGAAATTCATCCCAGGGACTCATAGAAATATGAGCAATAAAAAAAATAGCAATAAATCTGTAGCTTTACAGAGCATTTGTTTTTAGATGGGGTCAGTGACCCCATTTGCAAATTGGAAAGAGTCAGAAGAAAGCAAAAAAACTATACAAAATAAATAATGAAGACCAATTTAAATATTGCTTAGAACTGGCCATTCTATAACATACTAAAAGTTAACTTAAAGGTAAACCACCCCTTTTACACATATCGATTCATTGGGGCAAATATGACTAACGCGGGTGAAAATTCGCCAGTGTGACTTCATTTCAGTATTTCGCAATTTACTGGCGTACTTTGCCGATTTACTGGCATAACTTCGCTAGCAAAGGAGATAGACTCTAGCGGTACTTCGCTCCCTAACGCCTGGCAAAGTCCCAAAAAACGCTGGCGTCTTTTCCTTTTTTCAGGGTGATAGGCTGCGAAAAGAGAGTAAATTTTTTGGGGGGTAACCCAATTCCCCCCTACATTTCCTAACATATGGCACATAAACTATACACTGGGCTCATGTGCAGGGCAATATAACAACTTTATTTATTAAGGTTTCCCGGGCTTGTGTAGTGTAATGTATTTGCTGCAACATATACGTCCATTCACTTTTAACCTCCCGCTGTATGCAAATTAGGCGACGCTATCGCAACTTCACTTCGCTTGGCGCAGTTACACTAGCACAACTTCTCCAGCGTTTGGTGCCCGGACTCAACTTCGAATTTTAGTGAACTAGCGTTGTCCTGGCGAATCTACGCCTGGCGAAGTGTTGCGCTGTGAGCCAAGCCGTCGCTGACGAATTTTCGGAGTAAGTGAATTTGCCCCATTGTTCTTTGCTAATCCCTCCATTACTGGAATGATGATGATGTGGATAGGACAATGTAGGACATGATGAGGTAGATTACGTGGCCTTTCAGTGCCTTCACAAGCTCAGGGGCAGGCAGACTAGGTGCTTCACCCACCATGGTGATTGCATTTTAATACATTCCCCACATGATTTTGCACAACCCAATTTAATGTAGCTTTAGAGAATGAATAAAAGTCTATTTGATATTTTTAAAAGCTGACAACCTTCATACATTGTTTTTATACGTTTCTATACATTAGAATCTAACTTTATTACATTATAAACAATACCCTTATTAAGACCAGAGAATAGACAGTCTTGGCCGACTCTCACACTAATTAGATCTGTATGGTATCAGATGGTATAGGTTTTTATATAGGCCCATGGTGGAATGAAAAATGGGATAATGGAAAGTCAACAGGAGATTCTCTAATACTCTGCGAGGCCCAGGCTCTGCAAAATATGATTCTGCAGGGGGCTGGGGAGCACAGTTTGGCATAAGGGCAAAAAATATGGTAGAACCATAGTCCTCTCAACTCCACAGGTTCCAATACCCATGACTAGGCTAGTCTGACCTTTGAGGTACCCCTGTTAAATGAAGGCAATTCCTGGTTGTGTGTGTGTAAGGTGAAGTATTATTATTAAACTCCAGGCATCCCGTGTTTATATTGTAATCTGACTTACATATGGTTAAATGGAAATGCTGTTTATCAGTTTACCAGACATAACTGCTATTCAATTTGTATAAATCCTAAAATATTTACCTATATCTGTCCCTCGGTAGACAAAAAAAAAATATATTAAAATTAGGGATGCACTGAATCCACTTTTCTGGAATTCGGTCGAATCTCGAATCCCTCGTCATGAAAGATGTGGCCGAGTCCCTAACCAAACCCAAACTCTAATTTGCATGTGTAGATTAGCCTTAGGAAGTTTTAAAGACAACTGCACCATACATAGGCTGTTAGAAAAACATTTTTCTCTTCCTTGTTTGTATGATGAAAAATCACGTGATCTTAAGGATTCAGATTCGTTTTCGGCAAATACTTCTGAAAATGGCCAAATCGAGACCGGAATCCTGGATTTGGTGCATCCCTGCCTAAAATGTAAAGCCATAGCTGATATGTAACTCTCGGTATCCAATAAAATCAAATCTAATTAGTTTAATATTTTAACGAAACTCTATAGGGCTCATTTACAACCACTTCTCACATTAATGCCGTAGTGATGCCAATACAACATTATGAAAAGTGTGAAGTACAAATGTAGATGTTAATTTTCACCTGCAAGTTGTGGTTCATGGTATTATGCTGGAATTGTTGCTATATTGTGGTTAAAAACACAGAATCGAATGCTTTTTGTACCTAGTGAAGTGCTCTTGCTTGAATAAATGAGCCCTTATAGTCGGACTGGGCCAGTGGGACAGCAGAAAAAACCCAGTGGCCTCTGAGATAGAGCTTGGACATCACCTCCTCTCCGTAACATGTTTAAATAATTTTTACTTAAGTGTTTGCTTTCCACTCCCCTAGAATATATGTGAACGTTTTAGTGTTTACAAAGGAGAAAAGTTGCCAAGGAGTTATGCTCGTCCTCACTCTCTTGTTTACACAAACTCATTAATTTTGTTAAGAAACTGTTATCTTAAGTGCTGCACGTGCCTGGAGTCTTTCCAGAGCCATTCAGAGTTGATATGAAATGCTCTTTAGACTGCCATGTCTATCCACTCAATTTGTATTTCACACAATGAGGCCTTGGGCACCCAACAGCATCCCCTGGGCTGAAAATAGCTGGGCATGTGCTTTACAGTAATCACAGATAAAGTTCCTACTATGCATCTACCCAGCCAGGGCGGCACAGAGGATTCTGGAAGCTGCCAGCAAGATGCTGCTGCATTTAAAGTGCCATGAACTGGTGAACTTTCTTATTGCAGAGGAGCACTAGCCCAGAGTAGTAGAAGCTTAAAGGAGAACTAAACCCTAAAAATGAATATGGCTAAAACTGCCATGTTTTATATACTGAACTTATTGCACCAGCCTAAAGTTTCAGCTTCTCAATAGCAGCAATGATCCAGGACTTCAAACTTGTCACAGGGGGTCACCATCTTGGAAAGTGTCTGTGACACTCACATGCTCAGTGGGCTCTGAGCAGCTGTTGAGAAGCTAAGCTTAGGGGTCGTCACAAATTATCCAGTAAAAAAATAGGTTTCTCTATTATATAAGCTGATGCTACAGGGCAGATTATTAAATTCTGATGCTAATTGCACTGGTTTCTGTGCTGCCATGTAGTAATTATCTGTATTAATTACTAATCAGCCTTATATACTGTAACATTTCTATTTTATGTGTACTGTACATTTTGAGTCGGTCCATAAGCTCAGTAAGTGACAGCAGCACAGAGCATGTGCAGTGAATCAGCAGAAAAGAAGATGGGGAGCTACTGGGGCATCTTTGGAGACACAGATCTTTACTGCTAAAGGGCTGTGGTTGCCTTGGGCTGGAACAGAAGCCCGAACATAATGTACAACATTTCTAGCCTAATTCTTTAGTTTAAATTTCCTTGTCACCTTCAAACACTTTTTAAGTTCAGTTGGTTTCATCATGAATATATGAGTTTTTCCAATTACTTTCTATTTATGACCATTTTTGAAATAGTCCTTTTTCACCATATTTCTTTCTAAAGCAGCTCTGAGCATGGGATCATTAAAGGCAGCTGTTAAAATTGATACAATAGTTCCAGAGATGCTGCTGACTGAGAACTGTATCAACTAATGCAGCCAATCGTAACAGTTTAGAATCTGCACGTGGAAACACCAGAGACAGGACCATATAGGGGGTTGTTCACCTTCCAAACACTTTTTCAATTCAGTTGTTTTTAGATTATTCCCTAGAAATAAACTTTTATTATTCCCTAGAAATAAACTTTTTTTCAATTGCTTTCCATTATTTATTTTTTACTGATTTTCCAAAATCTAAGTTTAAAGTTGAATGTTCGTGTCTGGTGTTTGAGTCTGGCAGCTCAGTAATTCAGGTGCAGACTCTAAAGGGGTTACAATTTTGTAACATTTAGTTGATACATTTCTCTGCAGCATCTCTGGAGTATTGGCAACTATTTTATCAATTCTAACAGCTGCCTGTAATGAAACCCAGAGATTCTGCTCAGCAGAGACAAAGAAAAGAAAAGTATCAACTAAATGTATCCATTTAGAACAGTTTACAGGGTCGGCGACCCACCTCCCAGAGCTGCTTCAGAAGGTGAAAAATGACAATTTACACTTCAATAGTAGAAGAACGGTCACACAAAGAAAATAGAAAGTCATTGGAAAAAGTCATTATTTCTGGTGATCTATCTGAAACCAACTAGTTGTTTGAAAGTGAACCACCCCTTTAAACCTTCAATTCAAATTTTGGAAAAACAGTAAAAAAGAAAAGATGGAGAGCAAACTGAAAATAGTTTTTTTTTCTGGTGTAGACTCTGAAAACAACTGAACTGAAAAAAGTGATTGATGAACAAGCCCTTTAAAGGGCATGTAAAGGCAAAAATATAAAATCCCATTTTTACTTTCTTTAATGAAAAAGAAATCTATCTCCAGAATACTTTAATTAAAAGATGTCTACAGTTTTTATCATAAACCTAACTGTATGCAGTGCAATTCCCCCTTCTTTTACTGCTGTGGATAGGAATTGTCAGATGGTCCCCAACTGCTGTGCAGGTAAACGATCATACTTTCAAATGGCAGGGGGAGCCCCCCCACCTTACTTCCCAGAACTCGAGCAGCATTGTTGGATTCCCTGTAGAGATTTGTATCCAGAGACTCAGTGCAGTCTCTATATTATGATTATTAATCAGCCTTGCTGTATTGGCTTCTATGGCAGATATTATTTGACTTGTGCTGTTTTGATAATTTATGACGATCCCTAAGCTTAACCTCCCAACTGAAGCCCAGACCACACTGAGCATGTGCGAGTCTTGATATTGCAGAAATGTCTAACAAAGTTACAAGATGACAGCCCCCTGCGCCAACTTTGAAAGCCTAAATCATTTGTCTTATTAGGCTGCTGGTGCAGTAAGTTCATGTTTATATTTAATATACATAATGCAGCATTTCTAACATTATTCTATTTTAGACTTTAGTTGCCCTTTAATGCATATTCTACAAGCCAGCGGAGTAACTACAGTGTGCCAGGCCCCCCTGCAAAAAAATCTTTGAAGGGCCAGGTGCACTGCACTTCCCAACTCTGCCACATGCTCCCCCACTCCCCGCCCATTTCTGCCTCATGCTGCCCACTCACCACCCAGAGCCGGAGCAGCTTGCATCCCCCTTCCCTTGCCAAAGGTAAGATAGCGGCTAGGGAGGGGGGTTCCACATAACAGTAGAGGAAGCAGACCCTGTACCCCATGCCCCCCTGTGACCTTGGGATAGTCACGCCACTGCTACAAGCACTTGCACATATGTGTGCTCTGCATGGTTCAACATGTCCTTACCACCTGCCTTATAGGGTTCATTCTTCTCTTTATATCTTGATATGATGCAGTCCTTGAAAGTGTCTGAAAACAAAAATATAATAAATACAATATATTGTAGACATTTTTCCAGAGCAGAGGGAAAAATTGCTAATAGCATTATATTGACTTTCTCAATGACCGTGAATATTCCATCCTGCTGGTGATGAGGGACAAGGACCAGGGAACCTATAGAAAGCACGGGTGTAGGTGCCTGTTATATTGTAATGTTTCTGACGTGTCTTTGTCTCTGTATTACAGTCAATCCACACAGGAGGGTTTATTTAATTACACTCCATTACATTTTGCTGTGATCTTATTTTCTTTCAAATATATGTTTATTTGTTGCACATGAGGTCACATAACATCATATTACATCATTGTCAGATACAGTTGTGTACAACTTACTTACAATATGTGACAGTTTAAGCAAATATAACATTGAAAAACTTATCATAGGAGGTGTTTCCAATGAAAGGGTTAAGCAGTGGCGTAACTATGGGGGGTGCAGGGGGTGCGATTGGGCCAGGGCCCGCACCCCCTCAGGGCCCCCCAGCAGCTCGCGCGCCACTGGAATCCGGCCAGGGAATTTCGTACGGAGGGGGGTGGCTTGCGCGTCCCGCACCAGGGCCCGCCCCCCTCTTGTTACGTTTCTGGGGTAAGTGGGTAATGTTAGCTCTGTGTGTAGTGATAGCTTACAATTTTATACAATGAATAATAACACAAATCATGGCTTATGCTAATTCACATTAAATATTGCTCATACTTTTGTTCACCTTTGAATAAAATCCATGTCAACCATTGGGCAGAATACTCTCGAAATTGTTTTTCAGTGCGAGTAGACCGTTCCTCAAATTGTTGAATCTCTTCCACTTTAGAGAGCCAATCTCTGATTGTCGGTACCTGCTGTGTATTCCAGTGTCTGGGGATAAGTAGTTTCAACAAATGAGGAAGAGCTGGATTATTAAATTGTATTCTGTCCTCAGGTGACATGTGAAATAACAGGGAAAATGATGGATTGTTAAGATCTCTGCCGCATGCAATATGAGAACACACCTGGAGAACCTGTTTCCAGTATTGCTCTACCAATGGGCATGACCAAAAGATATGTAGCATATTTCCCTCTCCACCCCTGCATCTCCAGCACAAACGTGTTGCATATGGGAATATTTTGTGTAACCTGGACGGTGTATAATACCAATTGGTTAGAATAGTATAGTTGAGTTCATGCATTCTACTACATCAGGAGCTTCTCATTAAAGTGTGCACCATATCAGTAGCTTCTTCTTCCATTAACATAAGATTTAATTCTCTGGTCCACTTCTTTATGAATAATAGCTCTTCTTTCTTACATTCTCCTGACAGACTTTTGTAGATTGATGAGAGAGTATGTTTAGGTGACTCAATACTATTGCATAACTTTTCAAAGTCTGTAATTTTTCTGTTAAATGTTCTATCTCCTCCCAATTTGTTATAAAAGTGCTTAAGTTGGCCGTACTGGAGGTGCAGGAGCGGAGTGAAGGGCCGCTGCTCCTCTAGTTTCTCTTTTGAGACCATTTTACCCTTGTCTAGCAGATGTACAATTTGTAAGTGGTCATCTACCAGCCAGTGGTTATATATATTTATCTAACGCTAGTGGGAAGGCTGGATTGTTCGTGATGGGTGTTAGTAGGGATACACCGAATCCACTATTTTGGATTTGGCCGAACCCCCAAATCCTTTGCGAAAGATTCGGCCAAATACGAACTGAATCCTAATTTGCATATTCAAATTAGGGGTGGGAAGGGGAAAACATTTTTTACTTCCTTGGTTTGTGACAAAAAGTCACAAGATTTTCCGCCCGCCCCTAATTTGCATATGAAAATTAGGATTCGGTTTGGCCGGGCAGAAGGATTTGGCCGTATCCTGCTAAAAAAGGCTGAATCCTGGCCGAATCCCAAACCGAATCCTGGATTCGGTGCATCCCTAGGTGTTAGTAAGGAGGGGTGTCTAACTATATTCGATGTTTTATGGAGACTGTCCCATACCATAGTATGAGTTAGGAGTGGATGTCCCTTGGTCAGAAGTCTTCTATTGTTTTTATCAATCCATGGAAGGTGCAAAAGGTGTGTTGAGGTAGCCTGTTGCTCTATTTCCACCCACAGTTTATTATCCAGGTGATGTGACCAGTCTAGAATTCTATTCAATGTAGATGCATTGTGGTATTTATGTAGGTCTGATAATGTTGTCCCTCCTAAATGCTTGGGTCTAGTCAGGATAGGTTTACCCAATCTGGGGTTTTTATCCAGCCAGACAAATCTTGTAATAGATGATTGAAATTTATTGATCCAACCGTTGGGGTATTTGATTGGGAGAGATTGGAAAAGGTATAATAGTCTACAACATTTATGCATCCAAACCATCAGAGTGTGTTGAGTTTCCATTTTTTTAAATCTGACTCTATTTTTATATAGGTGTGAACAGTTTAAATCTCCCCAAGTGTTAAAATCTTTTGTCAGTGTAAGACCCAAATAAGTAATGCTATTTGATGCCCATTTATATGGGATGTTTTGGGATAAGCCTTGTATCGTCCGACCTGGTTAAGAAATGTTAAAGAAATGTCATTGGAAAACATGTTTTTTTAAAAAACACATCAGTTAATAGTGCTGCTCCAGCAGAATTCTGCACTGAAATCCATTTCTCAAAAGAGCAAACAGATTTTTTTATATTCAATTTTGAAATCTGACATGGGGCTAGACATTTTGTCAATTTCCCAGCTGCCCCAAGTCATGTGACTTGTGCTCTGATAAACTTCAATCACTCTTTACTGCTGTACTGCAAGTTGGAGTGATATCACCCCCTCCCTTTTCACCCCCAGCAGCCAAACAAAAGAACAATGGGAAGGTAACCAGATAGCAGCTCCCTAACACAAGATAACAGCTGCCTGGTAGATCTAAGAACAACACTCAATAGTAAAAACCCATGTCTCACTGAGACACATTCAGTTACATTGAGAAGGAAAAACAGCAGCCTGCCAGAAAGCATTTCTCTCCTTAGGTGCAGGCACAAGTCACATGACCACATTAACTGATTCATTTTGATTCATTTATGGTGTCTGTTACCAACCTGAATCCCCCCAATGTCTGGGTTGTTTCAGACAGCATTCAGTAGGTAATCTTATTTTCCACCAACTGTGGACAGGCACATGGGTAAATTCAATAACTGCAATGCACATTCATTCCCAGCAGGAACAATACATTAACTCTTCTCTAAATCTCCATTTGTATTGGGCAAAGTTCTTCACCTCCAGTTACGTTGACAAAGGGAGAGTGGTACCCCCCATGAAACATTGATTCATTACTGATATAATAAATGGGGTAAGCTCCCCAACTACATACACAAAAGCCGTGATTATCTTGTAAATTATATTCTTATAAAAGGTGACTAGTGATGTCATCAGTTATAAACGGTGAGTAGTGATGTCATTTTTATCACATGACTCACTAAAACGTATGTATTATAATAAATATTATATAGTATAATAATAAAGTACCCTTTTTTGGAAAATATGAAGATATTAGAAGTAACCTTGGACTTCCATGACCTGTATAAAAGCATATGGCCATGGAACTCCTTATTTTTTAAAGAGGGGTTACTTTATTCACTATATATTGTGCACACGCTCCTGCATTTACCTGCCATTATTGGGAAATGCAAAAAGTAGCACAGAGAATAGGCAAACAAATAGTCTGCACAATTACATGTACATACAGTATGTTCAGAAGAATTTAATAACAGTACATACAATGGTTTACTTCTGGCAGCTGTAGGAAGCATCTCATGTCATCCTGTATTTTTATTTTTAACATCTCACCTCCTCAAATAATATTAATGCCAAACAAATAGGGCCCAGTCCACTGTTATGCCCTGATACACTAATTTGTCCATGCTTTTTGGGCTCTGTGGTCTTATAGACCTGGTGATCCCTGAACAGCTTCATGCATGAGGCAGCTTTCTGTGATAATATTCTTGTCCTTAGTCTTCTCTTTAACTATTGACGTAATTGATAATAATAAAAATAGTAATGCCTTATCTGTCTCTATGCAGTAAGATTCTGTGCATCCCTCTGCAGGAAGATGACTCACCTTGACAAGTAGGTGCACGTTAATAAGAAACAAACATACGCAGATGCTAAACGTGGCTTTTCTTTTTATCAAAATACATTTATTTAGATAATAAGATTGATGCAGTCAAAAAATATTTACACCCAATCAACTCATGATAGAACTGTTTACTAACAATTTGAAGCTGGAACAGTTCAAGTTTATATTCACATAGGTTTTTCTTCCCTGAGAAATGGGGCACTTTTGTTTCTGTTTCACTCACACACAACTTATGGGACCAGTCCACACAGAATATACAAACAATGTGCATGCACTCACCTAAGGGCTGAACTCCATGGTGCGTCTTCATCAGATCCAACACGATGAGAGGAAACGGATGCAACGAAAATAAGGTAATAGAAATGTTGGAAATACAAAAAACTTTTCTCCAAAGCATGCTATTTAGTAAAAAATATATTTTATTCACATCAGTTATTAAAAACCATTAAGAGTATGCCCTCTAACGCCTGACGCGTTTCATGCTTACCCAGCACTTAGTCATAGGCAGAATCCAACTAGTCTCTCTTTCTTTGTTCCTTAAATACTAGCTCATATAGTCCCTCCCCTCAATAAAACCAATCACAAACATAAGTTACAATTACCATATATCATCCAATTATTGGATGATATATGGTAATTGTAACTTATGTTTGTGATTGGTTTTATTGAGGGGAGGGACTATATGAGCTAGTATTTTTGTATTTGCAGTTTTACCTCTGTTTGGTCACTAGAGGTCTCCAGTATGCGTTTTCATAGCATTTACTGACTCTGCTTCCAATTTGATCTTTAAAATAGAAATGTTGGACCTTGTGCTGCACGTTGCTTCTTCATCCGACAGCCGTTTCGTGACGGATGCACGCAGCAACAAGGTCCGACATTTCTATTGCTTACTGTAGTTTCATCTCATCCGTTTCCTCTCAACGTGTCGGATCTGATGAAGACGCACCGTGGAGTTCAGCCCAAATTCAGCACTTATTTGCACATGTGCACACACACAGGGGCAGATTTATTATGTGGCGTAAAAAATGGAGGGATAATTATCCACATACCAACAGACTTTGCTGTGTAAAAACCAGTGTAAAAAATGGCAAACATTTTTTTACTAATTTTTTCTTGGAGTGAATTCCACCAGAGGTCTGAGACAGTGTAAAATAAATGGATATAAAATAAAACACACCTTGATAAATTTGCCATTTATTTTACACAGCGTTGTACATTGTTTTTTCTGATTTTACACAGCATAGTAAATATGCCCCACAGGCTGATTTACAAACATACTTGCTTAAATGCATTAGAGCAGTTACCCATAGCAACCAATGAGACCTTTGATTTTATTCTGACCTACTTATTGGTTGCTAATAACAGCTGCACATGTGGAATTTAGGACCAGTGTTTACACCTTTCTGAGCAATACCCAGCATGCTTTGTAAACATTTATGATTATGGCACAAACTGCATTTTAATTTGCATGGATGGAATGCACAACAGGTTTTCCGAGCACTCACTCCTACTTACTGCCACTTGAATAATGATGGACCCTAGACTGATATTAATCTTTATAATTGTTCTTCTTTGTTTTTTTTTGTGTTTTTTTAACAACAGCAGTTTGCTAGTTCACCTCCATATATGTGTGATTGTCTAGTAGTTACTGGCTGGGTATTGGCATGCATAGAGCATAATCAGGGAGCAGAGTGCTTTCATCTGGCCACATCATAAGATGACATTTACTTTTCATTCAGACGAATAAATGAATGGATTATAACTTTGCTTCCAAATGAAAGTCCTTTACCAGAGATGTTTGCATGTAATTTATTTAATCCTAAAGGGATACTTAAGGAATATAAAATAATTTGGAATTCATTCTGTTACCATAATTTGAAATTCATTCCGTTTCCTTACATAGAAAAGCGTATCCACACCAGCCCTTTGACAGCTGATATTTTCTCCCTCTGGACCCTGGGCACAAATGCAGGCAGGTCATTCCATCAAATGAATTTGCCTAGGTCAGACGGATGTGCATATGGGACTGTTGATGTACCAGCCTTGGGTAGGATAGCAGGGATCAGTGAACTTTCGTGGCCAGAAATGAGCCTGCAGATTTCTGTAGTAGAATTCTTACTAAACATTCAAAAACATTCAGCCGTTCTAGAGCAAATAAAAAAGCATTTCAACGTTAGTTAATGACTTCAAATAAAAATGTTGGATTCAGCTTAATTTAAAGGGACACTATCTGTTCACATTTTCCAGCAGAACTATGATTAGCATTGACTTAAGGTAGCTGTACATTCTGCTAGACAACCTGAGAGTTTTATCTGGAATGAAAATATCAAATAAGATGTTTATGGTATTAGCTGGACACATCTCCACTGACATCACACCACTCCCTCTTCTCCATAACCACACCACTCAAAGGCCAATTGTAATGGAAATATAAGCACAGTAGAAGCCAAGTGGTTTCATAAGAAAAGAATGTCGGCCAATTTACGGTGCATCAGCAGATGAAGCAATGAAGAAAAGCTGCAGCTCCACTTCAATTCCTGCTGTTCTATTTGACCCACATGTCGATCACGCAGATAGAGTACGCATCTGGGCCGCATATGGCAACCTTAAAGGAGAAGGAAAGCTACCGAGGCAGTTTACTGCCGATAGATTAGCCACAATAGTGCAAGCTAGAACACTATATTTATTCTGAAGAATGCTTTACCATACCTGAGTAAACAGCTCTAGAAGTTCTCTGTTTGTTAATGATAGCAGCTGCAGTATTAGCTTGGTGTGACCTCACTTCCTGCCTGAGTCTCTTCCTGCTCACTCATAGCTCTGGGCTCAGATTACAGCAGGGAGGGGATGAGGGAGGGAGGGAAAGAGGAGCAAACTGAGCATGCTCAAGCCCATGCCCTGGAGGTTTAAGCTGAAGGCAGGAAGTCTGATACAGAAGTCCATGTGTACACAATAGAAGGAAAGAAATACTGTGTTTCTTTTGACAGAGGAGGGTTTACAGATGTATTTATAAAGACCTTTCTGATAAAGCTTACTTAATTTTAGCCTTTCCTTCTCCTTTAAGGCTAGTGTCACATGACAGTGAATACATATTTGTGTGACCATAGCCTAAAACTGCAGGCAGAGCAAGTAATACTTCACATAGCTGAGAAATAAAGCTAATGGAAAATAGTTACTGTATATATTCAGATTTCAATATTTCCATTAGGCAATAAATAAAACTGACTGTTTAAAGTTTTTTTTTTAACAATGCTCTAAAAGCAAATCGACATTATCTCAGTAAACACATTTACTACAGATCGGGATCACTTCTAAAGTAATTTCCAAGTCGTCACTTTCAGTTCTTTTCTGCCCATGCACAATGACTTTTATTGACTTTCTTGCACCATTTTTCCTCTTCGCTTGCTCATTTGAGTCCAAACTTATGCCATGTTGTTCAGTGTGTGGTGTTGGACCCAACATCTCGTGGCAGCAATGTGGATAATTTTTGAAGTATTCAAATGTGTCTTTGCATGTTTCACAAGAGTAATTTGGAAACTCCTCCATGGATTTGTCTGAGCCGCAGGCTGATGTGTTCCTTTTGTTTAAAAGCTTGCGAAACAGTTGAATTACAGAGAGATAATGGCAGCTATTCAGAGATTCGATGTAAAGACAAAACCTTGCGCAGATCTGCGCTGCAGGGAAGTGCTTGGTGAGAATATTGCGAAAATTGGGTTTCAAGAAGAGGTAAATAATTGGATTGTAAATTGTTGAGGATTTGGCAAAAACAGCAGGTACCGCAAATAACATAGGTGGAATAATTTCTATTGATCCAAAGGACGCCCACATGGCGATAACTGCATATGGGCTCCAAGCTGTTAAAAATCCAATACACACGGCAATGCTGAGCTGCAAGAAAGATACAAAACTTTGTATAAGTTGTGTACAATATAGAAGAAAACACATTTTCAGATTTTGATATATTTAAAGGACCAGTAACATCAAAAAATTTAATTGTTTTAAAGTAATAAAAATATAATGCAGTGTTGCCCTGCACTAGTAAAACTGCTGTGTTTGCTTCAGAAACACTACTATTGTTTATATAAATAAGCTGCTGTGTAGCCATGGGGGCAGCTATTCAAAGGAAAAAAGGTTCAAGTTACACAGCAGATAAGCTCTGTAGAACATAATGATGTTATCTGTTATCCATTATTTATCCTGTGCCATATAGCCGTTTTTCAATTTCCACCATTGCTACTCAGCAGCTTGTTTATATGAACTATAGTAGTGTTTCTGAAGCAAACACATCAGTTTTACCAGTGCAGGGCAACACTACAAGATATTTTCATTACTTTAAAAAACTTTCAGTTTTTGGTGTTACTGTTCCTTTAAGCTTCGCATTATACCTCGACGGGCTGTTTATTTTTCCTAAATAAATTATTTTCCTTCTGGCTGTTTCCATTTGCATAATCTGCTTCTAAATAAATTGATTGGCTTTGAACTTAGAGGCTCCCGTGATCCTAACAAAATGTGGATACAGTGAAATACAAGAAATGGGTGTCAATATATGACCTTCTAGTATGTGCATTTCATGTAACCTAGATTTTTGTCAATCCTAATTATTTTACACAGTGGAAACAAATGTGTTGATAATTTGGGGAAATGTAACTAAAGTGGGAGATGATGACTCTGTGTGGGGACCTTAGGGTAAGGCCAGACCAGGAGATTGGGGGAGATTTTGTCGCCTGGCAACTTATCGCCACGTCTTTTGAGCGACTATCTCCCCGAACTGCATCCGCATCTTTTCCCCATATGCTACATCGCAAAATCGCCTGCGCTAATGCACACGCGGCGATGCGTTTTCAATAGTCGCCCAAATTTGCCTCCCTTGTGTTAGGGAGTTGCTATCTGGTTACCTTCCCATTGTTCTTTTGTTTGGCTGCTGGGGGGGGAAGGGATGGGGGTGATATCACTCCAACTTGCAGTACAGCAGTAAAGAGTGATTGAAGTTTATCAGAGCACAAGTCACATGACTTGGGGCAGCTGGGAAATTGACAAAATGTCTAGCCCCATGTCAGATTTCAAAATTGAATAAAAAAAAAATCTGTTTGCTCTTTTGAGAAATGGATTTCAGTGCAGAATTCTGTTGGAGCAGTACTATTAACTGATTCATTTTGAAAAAATCTTTTTTCCCATGACAGTATTCCTTTAATATTTTTGTTAGACTGCTATTGCATTGGGATTTTTTTTACTGCACATATCACACTTTTAAAGGGGTGGTTTATATTTTAGATAGCATATAGTATGTTCAGTCCCTCTCCTATTCATATTCCAGTCTCTTATTCAAATCAATCATGGTTGCTAGGGTCATTTGGTAAAATTAGTTTGCTTAAAATTCAAATTGAAGAGCTGTTGAATAGCTAAATAACTCAAAAAACACAAATAATAAAAAATGAAAACAAATTGCAAATTGTCTCAGAATATCCCTCTCTACATCATACTAAAAGTTAACACAAAGATGAACAACCGCTTTAAAACAAATACCAGGTGATGTATTGTTGAAACACAAACACATGCAGCAACCATGCATAAAAGTCATAATAATAATAATAATAATAATATTAATATACCTTAACTATGATAATTTGCACATTGTTCATGCTGGATGGACCCACACCATGCTGAGCCACTGCTTTGCGAGAACCCTTCACAGTTATCAGGATCAGTGTATAGGAGGTAATTATAATTCCGCATGGAATAACAAAGCACAGTACAAAGAGTGTTGTTGTGTAGGACATTGCTAGTCTGCTTTCATTCGACGAGTACCAGTCAATACAGCAAGCTGTACCATATGGTTCCGCTCCGTATTCTCCCCAGTGCAAGAGAGGTGAAAAAGCAAATATGGCTGCATATACCCAGGCACAGGCAACAAGCAAACATCCCTGCTTTTCACCAAACCTGTTTCCTGACAAAAACAGAATAAAGCAAAATATTACTCACTAGTTAAACGTATATCCAACACCTAAACATTCTCCTGTCTCTTTTTCTATGATAAACAAGTCCAATCGGTCAAACTAATCTCATGTATTTTTATTGGTAGATGAGAAACAAAGATTTAGGGGGTTATTTATCAAAGTCCAAATTTATCTCAATATTTTCTGCTATTTTCTAAACTCTGTATGCAAAAATTTGTGATTTTTTTTTTATAAAATCGGACAAATCACACATTTTTCGGAATTTATTAAACCCAGAGGATGGAAAAGTCTGAATCTGAAAATCCAGCATCTCAGACCTGTCGAGGTTGCATATAAGTCAGTGGGAGAAGTCCCAATGATTTTTAGCTGTTTCGTGCAATACCTCAAAGTTTTTGGAGTTTTCAGGTGAAAATTCGGATTTTTTCCTTGGGGCTTTATCCTCCCAGATACCCCAACCCCTGGGGATGGGTAGTAAACTTTTATATTCATAAATTCCATAATATGTTGTTCCTCTTACTGTTTGCTTTTTTTTTTAGCATTACTGGAGTCAGCCTTATAGGGTTAGGGTTAAGTTAACTTTTAGTATGTTATAGAAAACCAATTATAAGCAACTTTTTCTGACATTTTTTTTTGTAGATTTTGAATAAAACAAGACCCCATCTAAAATAAACAACTCTGCTAGGCTACAAATTGATTGTTATTACTCCTTTTTATTGCTCATTTTTCGAATCAGACCCTCTCCTATTCATATTACAGTCTCTTATTAAAATCAGTGCATTGTTACTATGGTAATTTGGACCCTAGCAACCAGATTGCAGAAAGTGCAAACTGGCGATTGGCTGAATAAAAAGGTAAAATAACTACAAATAATAAAAACTGAAAACCAATTGCAAATTATCTCTTAATATCACTCCCTACATCATACTAAGGTTTTTTTTTTATTAAGGTTCAAGATGAGTTGGTTCAAGTTTTCTTGGTTATTTTTTTGGCCAAAAAAATCACATGTTGTCTGTCGGTTATAAAAAATAAATAAATTTGATTTTTTTTAAATAACTCAAATTTTTTGCGGTTTATTATATCCGGACCCCGGAAATAGCTTGAATCCAGAAATACACCAGCTAAAACCTGTCGAGGTCATGTAGGAGTAAATGGCAGAGGTCCCTTGATTCATTTGAAAATGTTAATAGCCTTCATGATGTTCGGGTTTTTTTGGAGGGTTTTGCCCAAAAACTCGATCAATTTGAGGTTTTTTTTGCAGAAAACTGGATTCATTTGAGTTTTCGGGTTTCACAACTTGAACTTGCAGAATCGAGTATTTTTCATTAGAGTTTTTTCTTAAAAAAGAGACCATTCGAGTTGTGAGTTAATTCGAGTTCATTTGAGGTATAAAAAACTCTAACATTCGACCTTTGATAAACAACATAATAATAAACATTGATAAACATTAACATAAAAATCTTAATCTTTCTTGGCTACTGTGTATTTTTCCTTCTAAAAGGAGGATTCCTGGCATGAGACAACCAAGATCCTGGAGTATAATTACTACGGACTGGCCATCTGTGAATTTGGGCAAATGTCCGTTGGGCCGCTGTCTGTGTGATGTAAATGGGCTGCACAGGCCTCTCTGCACAGCCTGCTCTCCCAATACTGTAGATTTAATGAGGCTGCTGTTGCTGACAAACACCACTAGATGTTGCCCAGTTTTCTAATGACTGCAGCTCCTCTGCAGTTCTTCAAAGTAACCATTAGGTGTCAGCACTTCTGGAACCTGTAACTTTCACATTTTGAAAGTTTCCATTGAACACCAATGATCTTTTTTTTTCTCTGAAAGCCCTGACCACCAATGTTTTTTTGTTTTTTTTTTAATTTTAATGGGGAACCCTGGCCACCAATGTTTTTTTATTTTTTTTTTACTTGGGGGTCCAGCCACCATTTTTTTTTTTACTTGTGGGTAGGGTTGCCACCTGGCCGGTATTTTACCAGCCTGGCCAGTAAAAATGATGGTTGATCCCAATGTTATTAATAGGGAAAAAAGATAAATATATAGGAAGACCAATATTTTTTCCAGAAAAGGTGGCAACCCCACTAGTGGGGGGGGCTGGCCACCAATGTTTTTTTGACTAGGGGGCTGGTCACCAATTTTTTTCTACTTTTTATCAGAGGCCCTGACCCCCATTTTATTGGGGGGCCCTGACCACCAATATTTTCTTTTTAGCTTGTGTGGGTGGGGGAGCTTAGTCGCGATTGTCACAAATGTATACAGGTATGGGACCTGTTATTCAGAATGCTCAAGAGCTGGGGTTTTCTGGATAATGGATCTTTCCAAAATTTGGATCTTCATACCTTAAGTCTACTAGAAAATCATGTAAACATTAAATAAACCCAATAATCTAATTTTGCTCTAAATAAAAACGAATTATATCTCAGTTTGACAGTACAAGGTTCTGTTTCATTACAGAGAAAATGAAATCAATTTTAAACATTTGAATTGTTTGATTATAATGGAGTCTATGGGAGATGGTCTTTCTGTAATTTGGAGCTTTCTGGATAACCAATCCCATACCTGAAGTGGGGCTGCTTTTTTCTCCCAGTCCGGCCCTGGTCTTAGCAACGTTTTTCACACTGATAGCCAAATATTTCAGGGTCAAACAATATCCAATAGTCGATGATGTACATCATCATGGAGCTAGTGGGAGGTCCAATGGTCCTAGTGGGGTCACATATGGACATAAACCTTTAGTTGGACAGCACTTGCCTGAATCCCAGTGAGCATGTTTTGTACTGACATTGCAGTCTTGGGAAATTGAGGACTATGACAAAATTACCAAAAGCAGTTTTAACCCCCGTTTAAAAAATCATCTAAAATCCTAGCGATATCAGTCCTAGCCTAATACACAGTGTGTCCTTTCCCTCATGCTCAGTTGTCACACCACACAAACTTACCATACACAGGAAAGCAGACTTTCATGCAGCAGATTGTACTCAGTAGTGTAACTGTTGATAGGCTGCATATGCCAAACAGCACACCACAAAACGCGTAGAACAGACATACGTGTCTTCCATATATCCACCTGAAAATGGGGAGAGAATAGAAATATTATTTTTGTAAAACTACATTCTAAATATAATCTTTGCAAAAATTTGTTCTGCAGGCCTTTATAGAGCTGCTACAGCAACTGTCACTGTATGAATAGAATGACATTTGGAATATTGAAAATCTGCCCAGGTATATAAATATATATATATGCACGATTAAAAGCTTAAAGGAGAAGGAAGGGTTAAAACTAATTAAACCTTATCAGACAGGTCCACCTTAATATACCAGTTACCAGTAAACCCTCAAAGTAATGCTCCGCTGTCAAAAGAAACACTGCATTTCTTTCCTTCTATTGTGTACACATGGGCTTCTGTATCAGACTTCCTGCCTTCAGCTTAAACCTCCTTGCCCCAGGCATGAGCATGCTCAGTTTGCTCCAGGGGTGATCCTGGTCCCCCCAGCCACCTGAGGCAGCAGCAGTTGCTGCCGCCCCCCTCCCCTGTGCGCTTACCTTTTTGCACCTGAGTCGGTCCAGGGGGGTCCACGAAGGCAGCAGAGAGGGCCAGTATGCTAGCTCAGAGAGCCTAACTGCGCTCTCTGCACTAGAAGTGCCGAATTTCTGTTTTGAAAACCAGAAATTTGGCTCTTAAAGTACTAGGAGCGGCATTTTTGCTGCCCCTGGTACCTAGTGGGCGCTGCTGCCAGAGGCGACAGCCTCAACTCACCTCATTGGCGAAGCACCCCTGGTTTGCTCCTCTTCCCCCTTCTCTGCTCTAATCTGAGCCCAGATAAGTGAGCAGGGAGAGACTCAGGAAGGAAGCGATGTCATACCAAGCTAATACCACAGCTGCTATCCTAGACAAACAGAGAGCTTTTAGAGATTTTTACTCAGGTATGGTAAAGCATTCTACAGAATAAATATAGCATTCTTGCTTGCACTATTGTAACTAGTCTAATGGCAATAAAATGCCTCCGTAGCTTTCCTTCTCCTTTAAACAAGATTAATTTTCCCATTTGCTGTGTGCTAATTCATATCTCATAAAGAAGAAGTCAAACCTGTGAGAAAAGCTGGAGGAAATGGCAAGAGGGTACAAGGTGACAGTCATTCCCAGGTCACTTAAGGCAAGGTTAACTATGAAATATTCAGCTGGTTTCAGCAAGTGCCTCCGCTTATAGGAAATATACAGCAGAATGCCGTTTCCTAGTACAGAACATATTCCTGTGTATAAGAGGAAAGAGATCAGTCAGTGGTGATATTTGTGTAGTGTTTCTACACGGACGGGGATTGCAGAACGTAAGACTTTTGGGAAGTGACAACTTTCAACTGTTATGATCCTGAGCAGGAAATTGGATCCTCATACATGTGAGGCCCTTCAGCCTCGTGTTTTTATATGGTCATGAAACTCTTCGGTAACTTATAATATCCTTATATTTTACAAGGGGGCTACTTTATTCACTATACAACCTCCTGTAGTGGACTTCCTTTACTTTAAAGGTATGTGTGTGATTTGTATATTACCTTGAACTATTTAAATTTGAAAGAACTATTTTACCTCCTTACAATTAATTGGCTTTGAAGGTGTTCAACATTCACCGTCATGTCATCATCTCTGATATTTAAAGGGAATGTCTATATGCGACAATGTTTAAACAGTAACAACCAAGAGTAAAGCCAATGCTGCTTTCAATAGTTAGTGTTTTTACAAACAACTTTAAAGCAGTGACGTTTTTTTAATAAATGTATATTGGAAAGTTGCTTAGAATGATGTTTTCTAATATTTGACAATTTTCACTTTTAAGGTTGACTTGCCTTTTAGTTTAGCTTTTGTACATATGTAATCCAAATATAAATTGAGGGCTCCTTTGCTACAACTGGTGCATTGTGGAATATGCAAAAACTTTGTTTAAATTGTGCCTTAACACCCTGTCTTATAGTGAGCGCCTTAAAGGGATCCTGTCATCGGAAAACATGTTTTTTTCAAAACACATCAGTTAATAGTGCTGCTCCAGCAGACTTCTGCACTGAAATCCATTTCTCAAAAGAGCAAACAGGTTTTTTTATATTAAATTTTGAAATCTGACATGGGGCTAGACATTTTGTCAATTTCCCAACTGCCCCTGGTCATGTGACTTGTGCCTGCACTTTAGGAGAGAAATGCTTTCTGGCAGGCTGCTGTTTTTCCTTCTCAATGTAACTGAATGTGTCTTAGTGAGACATGGGTGTTTACTATTGAGTGTTGTTCTTAGATCTACCAGGCAACTGTTATGTTATGTTAGGGAGCTGTTATCTGGTTACCTTCCCATTGTTCTTTTGTTTGGCTGCTGAGGGGAAAAGGGAGGGGGTGATATCACTCCAACTTGCAGTACAGCAGTAAAGAGTGATTGAAGTTTATCAGAGCACAAGTCTTGACTTGGGGCAGCTGGGACATGACTTGGGGCAGCTGGGAAATTGACAATATGTCTAGCCCCATGTCAGATTTCAAAATTGAATATAAAAAAACCTGTTTGCTCTTTTGAGAAATGAATTTCAGTGCAGAATTCTGCTGGAGCAGCACTATTAACTGATTCATTTTGAAAAAACATTTTTTCCCAATGACAGTATTCCTTTAAGGCACAAGTCCTTGTGCTCAAAAATTGAACACAAGGAGCTGCTCTTGCCTGATTAATACAGTTTTGCCTGCATTTTGCAGCGCAGTATACAGTATATAAGTAACTTGCAGAGTGCAGTGCCGGCAGAGTATGGTTCAGACAAAGTTCTGGTTGCTGTTGCACTTGTGCTGGGCCATTAATAAATGATCCCTGCTTAGATGTATATGATAATTGTGTGCCCTGTTGGGCCCCTACCCACACATATAGTCACGGAGTTGGTATTAATTAGTCTGTTTTAGTTGTTCTGCAACCCAGTTCTTTCATTTCAATTTGATGTTTGTTTGCCTGTTTGTAAACTGCATAATTGTCTGCACAACCAGTTGCAGAAAACTGGGAGGTGCTGCTGAATAGTATTTGCAAAACTGATGAGACGACTGTAGTTACTAACAGGAATTGTAGCTACAATTGTGAGCACGGAGGTCTTCATTGAAATATATTTCCCTATGAAATAAAAATACAGTGAAAGGGGCAATGCACAATCCATGACTGCTGTGACTGCTACTTACCCTTTCAGATAAGCTCTACCATTCCAATAATAATGAAAAAAATAATGTACCATAACTACGTCATAAAAATAAATAAAGAGGAACTCACCAAATATTACATAAATGATTCCAAATATATTATCAGCTGCCTGTGGGATATGTGAATGGAATGATGTGTTTTTTGTTAGTCCCATCTGAAAAAAGAAGAATAACATGTTCAGGAGGATAAAATATAATGAAAGTAGGAACACTTTAATCCGTTTCTTCTACATTTAGGGGCACATTTACTTAGTTTGAGTGAAGGAATAGAATAAAAAAAACTTAGAATTTCGAATGATATTTTTGCCTACTTCGACCAGCGAATTGGCTACTTCGACTTTCGACTATGACTTTGAATCGAACGATTCGAACTAAAAAACGTTTGACTATTCGACCATTCGATAGTCAAAGTACTGTCTCTTTAAAAAAAAAACTTCGACACCCTACTTCGCCAAGTAAAACCTACTGAACCTCAATGTTAGCCTATGGGGAAGGTCCCCGATATTCGAAGTCGAAGGATTTAACTTTGACAGTCGAATATCAAGGGTTAATTAACCCTCGATATTCGACCCTAAGTAAATGTGCCCCTTAAAGTGGTGTAAAATGATTGGCCTAAGAAGAATCATTTACAACGTTGCTGGTGCCTCTATATTGAATACCTTGCAAAATGTTGCAACACAAAAGTCACAGTTATACAAAACGATACCAATAAGGCACATGCGTGTGTATGTATAAAGTCAATGCTCGTCCAATTAATTTTGACGCGCGTCAATTTTATGCATGGGACAATTCTGACGTGCGGCAATTTTTTTTCAGCGGATTTTCCGCTGGCAAATCTTTGCCGCAGTTTCACAAATTTATTTACGATCAGTGAAACGCGGAAATTCGACCACAAATCCATGCCCGGTGAATTTATTCATCCATCACTATTTAGTAAGTAAACAAAACATGCATTTGCCCAAGGTTCACAAACGTTATTTTGGGGACAGTATCCCCAAACATTATATCCTTGTGAACATCACAGTACCTGCCATACTGTATATACAGTAACTTAATTGTGCATACATGTTATTCAGCAAGCATTATTTGAGAGAAATTCTAATAAACAGACGATTTATCAGAATTCTAGTATCTGTGCATTGTATTTCCAACATTATAAATCAAAAGGATTCCTTTACACCGTGGGAGCACTTTAATACAGTGCTGATAAGAAAGGGTAGGTAAATGGCAGCTGAGATGGATTTGTATTAAAGGGTATCAATATAATCCTTTGAAAATAACCTCTGCTTAATGCCATACTAACCAATTTCATTTTTCAGCTCCATGAATCTTTATAATAATAATCAATAGAAGCTTTGGAGAAAATGTCTGCAGGTTTATATAGGCCAAGAACAAATGGTTTCGTATCTCTTAGCTCTCTCTGCATGCCCTATGTATCTGTGCTGCGAGGAAATAAAAGACATCCTCTCATCAAATCTTGATTATTATGACATTTTGATTAATTCCTTCCAGGCATTAACCCAGAATGCATACAGATTAAATTCTAAATGCTGAAGAATGTCAGAGTTTGCTAATCAGCTTGTCAGTCCATCATGATTATAACACTTACATCACAAGTGAATTTGTAATACACGACTGCAAACCCGAGTGCAGAAGGGTATGGCACACACAAAGGCTTATACTGTGGCTAAAGAATTCCCTTCTTCTAGTCTCCATGTAGACTCCTGTTATTTGCACCAGTGAGGGCTTATTTATTAACATAGGGGCTAAATTGCACAAGTTCAAATGCTAGTCGTAACCAATCATCAAAAGTCATGTGAATAATTACGAATCACACACACAAAAAGATAATTTACCTACGGTTTGCAAAAAAATATTTGCTACGCTCCGAACCTGAGAATCTATGAAATTGTCTTGGTAAATGCCTTAAAGATGTCAACTTTCCCACAATTATTATATATCTATTTCGCACATTACCAGTTATCCCTCCTATGACCACCCTGTTCAAGCTTCAATCTCTTTGCCAGAGGTTTGTCTGGGGTGGTAAACGAGCAAGATTGAAAGCAAGTGTGACCCATAGAAACAGACATAGAGGTGGTCTGGGTATCCCAAATTTCCGAACGTAAGATGGTTGAATGGCATGTCACTGATAACTCTCCACTCTGGACGCAAATAGAACAATTTCTTGTAGGCAACCCTCTTCTTAGCAAACTTATTTGGTCTAAAGGGATTGTTCACTCTACCTTACCTCCCACAGTGAACCATTCTCTATCAATTTGGAAGAATATTCGTGATTTACACCCATTCGTTTCATATTATGGACCAGCGTTATCTAGATTGAATAACTCAGAGTTCCCCCCATCTCAGGCAAGAGGGACTTTTTTTGTGGTGGCATTTGAACAATCTTTCTACAATATTCCAACTAACTCAAGGACATAAGGTTATTGATATCCACACTCTATCTGATAAATATCAAATGCCTACCTCTGAAACATTCAGATACTCTCAGATAAGACACTATTTCTTATCCATAATAGGGAACAACTCTAATACTTTAACCCCTCCTACTATGTTTGAGCAATTATGTCTTCACTCTATCCCATATAAAGGTGTTATCTCTAGAACTTATGACCAGTTGGTACACCAACAGCCATTGAAGGAATTACTATTTGTAAGGCAATGGGAACAGGAGCTACATGTAACCCTTGAAGAAGAAGATTGGCTAGATAGGTATGACAAAATGTTCCCCTAGCATCTTAATTCAGGGAATGTCTCAAAAGGTCATGACAAGGTGGTTTTTAAATGGTATCCAGCCTCATCTACCACGTGTTTTCGGGATTGCGGACAGATTGGTTCCTACTTACATGTATGGTGGTCCTGCCCCAAAGCAGTTAGATTTTGGACCAGAATTTATATAATGATTACAGGGTTAAACTTAAGCAAAACTCCTGCAGAAGCTCTATTACATGGTAGAGAGACTGGATGTAATACATATGGAAAAAAGCTCTTTTGTAGAGAAACTCACTATGGTAGCTAGTGGTGAAATGGATAATTTTCATAAGATTTGAGACCTATGGATCCAGTATAGAGGGATTGCAGTATGATATTATATCCTAATAAAAGCAAAACCTTTGTCAATTTTCTTAGAAGAAAAGGCCCAAAATACTAGTATTATTCTGCATGTATTTCACTTATATTTTTATTACCCCTATGGATACAAATTTACTGAGACTGGTTGTTACTTTTGTTGAGATACTTTATTGGTGTTTCTTTTTTTTTCTCTTCTTCTCTTTTCTTGCTTTCTTTTCTGACTATTCTGATTCCCTTTTTTCACGACACGGGAAATTCTTACAATCGTAGATATTTGTACAATGATAACATGTTATAATAACAATGTGGTGTATAAGAAGTCGTTACCCCACTAAATGTCATTGCATTAACCGTGCCTTCTTTTGCTTTCTGTATACTGGGGGTCACTGACCCTAGCAACCAAAACAGAATTGACTTTGAGGCTTTAATATTTTTTGTTTTTAATTTTTGAGGCTTTTTTTTAATTGATTATTTTTATTTATAAATCATAAGCCTAAAAACATATTAAAAAAATGCAAACATTTTAGAGAAAGGCAAAGAAAAGAAGACAAAATGTTTCAGGAAAACTACGAAGGCTACTGGAGTCATGTCGCACTGTTGAGCATTTACAAACATCGAGTGTATCTGTCTATATTATCTGCTTTGCTAAAAATGTTTATAGATTAGAATGTATCTGAAATTGCCATGGTTATGACTAACACCATCATGTTATGAAATGCAATTAATTTGCTTGAATTTTAATTGGAGCACCGATGTTTTGCACTTGCTATATTGTTCACTAGTGCAAAGTAATTAGCCCCTCGGAATTTCCCTGCACATCTAATGAAATGCTTTTGCTCTATTATACATCAGAAAAATACAAGTAGCATCATTATTATACGTATTTATAAAGTATCAACATATTCTGCAACACTGCATTTTATAAAGGTGGATACATGAAACATACAGAGTACAATCGTACATTTTTTTCAGTTCAATTGTTTTCAGATTGTTCTCCAGATATAAAGACTTTTTTCAATTATTTTCCATTTTTTATTTTTTTACTATATTTCAAAAAATCTAAGTTAAATGTCCCTGTCTCTGGTGTTTGAGTCTGGCAGTTCAGTAATTCAGGTGCAGACTCTGAACGGTTACAATTCTGCAACATTTAGTTGATACATTTCTCAGCAGCATCTCTGGAGTATTAGCAACTATTGTATCAATTCTAACAGCTGCCTTTAGGGCAAGCCAGACATTTCGTTTTTACATTGCAAATTGCATTTACAAAAAGCTCAGTCTGGCGTAAATACGCCACTGAAACCACACACGGCCGTCAACATGCGTTTTTCTTGTGTTTTTCAAGTCATAGGTTTCTTTTCACAACATGCACTTCTCATTGTTCTCGTTCCCCATAATTCCGCTGGCTGGAAATAGAAAATAGAAAACCTATTTAGAAATAGAAAAACTATTTACATGCAAAATGGAGCAGGAATGATCGTCAATAAACAACATATTTACGTCACCAGCCGTAAAACCATATATGCGTCATTTATCTGGTGAGAATTTGGACGCCATATTTAAATTACGCTGCGTATTTACTTAAAGTGTGGTTTCAAACTTGCAAATTCCTTAGGGGCAAATTCACTAACCAGCAAAAATTCGCCAGCGCTGGCTTTGCGCACATTGCAACAGTTCACCAGGCCTAAATTCGCCTGGACAACGCTAATTCACGAAGATCCGAAGTTGCGCACAGGGTACCGAACGCTGGCGAAATTACACCAGCGAAATTACGCTCAGCAGTTTGAAGTTACGATAATGTTGGCTAATTTGCATACGGTGTGTAGTTAAAGTACAATGGCCGGATATGCTGCAGCAAATACACAAGGCCAGGGAACCTTAATAAAATTATATAGAGTTGTTATAATGCCCTACACATGTGCCTGCAGTATAGTTTAGGTGCCATATGTTATCAAATGTAGGGGGGAAGGAGGGTATCCCAAAAAAAATTTATGATCTTTTTCAGTCTATCACCCTTGAAAAAAACACCAGCGTTTTTTGGGACTTAATAAAATTTTCAACTTTTTTTTGAGTAACTCCCATCTACTCTATTGCACTTCACCTGGTTTGAGGTGGCGAAGGCAAGTCTGGCGATAGAGGTAACGGTCAGTAAAATCTACAACATAGTGAATTTGCGTAGTAACGTTCTTTCGCCAGACTGATAATTCACCTGGTGTTAGAGTGCAAAGTTGCAAACAAGGGAAAGTTGTGCTCACCACTATTTTTTAAAACCATTAGGCGGGGGTGCAATGAGGCTGTGACCACAAAATACATATAGTCAAACACTAGTCCCTTTGTAAAATGTATAATGAAGCAATAGAATTCTTAATGAATCAGATAAAATTGAGCATAGGACTGGCCAGATATGAGATGACTGACGTAGTTGGCCAGCTTAAATATATTGCAATATATGGACAAACAATCCCTGTTTTGTTTAAAGGGTAAGGCACTTTTCAGTAGCAGTATGCACAAAATGTCTCTGTTTTAAATTTATTGATAATGGGTTGAGTGCAGAGGACTCTTGTGTTTGACTAGAGTGCAAAGTTGCGCCAGAGTCTATCTCCTTGGCAAAATTATGCCAGCTACGTTAGTAGATCCGCGAAGTGCCGAAATGACGTCACGCTGGCGAATTTAGTACCTTTAGTATTTCCCCCATAGAGTCTATTGATTTGGTAGTTTCTTGATGTATCGGCGTTTCTGCTAAAAAAAAGCCAATAGTGGCGTCCCGTGGTGGATTTCAGCTTGCAAGCGCCCTGTGAGAATTGCCATAGTGCGTTTTCCATTCGTATCACTGGTGGTGCAGTTTATGCGTATTAATGCCAGACGGAGCTTTTTTAAAAACGCAATGTAAAAATGCCACATCTGGCCATGCCCTTAATGAAACCCAGAGATTCTGCTCAGCAGGGACAAAGATAAGAAATGTATCAACTAAATGTATCCATTTGGAACAGTGTACAGGGTCAGTGACCCCCCCATCCCTGAGCGACTTTAGAAGGTGAAAAATTACACTTAAAGGAGAAGGAAATTCCCTGGGCGCAAAAACCCTCCCCCCTCCCCTGTGTGGCCCCCCTCCCTCCTCCACCCTGGCCTACCTGTCCCCCCGGGCAAATGCCCCTAACTTGTTACTCACCCCTCTGCACAGGTCCTGTCCACGGAGTTCACAGGCGCCATCTTCTCCCAAGCGGTCTTCTTCTTGCTTTGACTGGCGTTTTTGTCGCATGCGCAGTAGGAGCATTTACCAGTACGGATCTACTGCTCATGCGCCGAATATCATGAAGTATTCCGATTTCACTTTGTGGCATTCGGCGCATTCGCAGTAGATCCGTACCAGTAAATGCTCCTACTGCGCATGCACCAGAAGATGCCGATTAATCCAGGAAGAAGACCGCTTGGGAGAAGATGGCGCCTGTGAACTCCGTGGACAAGACCTGCGCAGAGAGGTGAGTAGCAAGTTAGGGGCATTTTCCCTGGGGGACAGGTAGGCCAGGGTGGAGGAGGGGGGAGGGCAACACAGGGGAGGGATTTTTGCACCCAGGGGGTTTCCTTCTCCTTCAAGGCCCCCATACACCGGCTGATGAAAGCTGCCGACAGACCAAGTTGGCAGTTTATTGGCCGAATGTGGGTCCATCAGAAGGGCTTCCCAAATCGATATCTGGCCCAGATCTCAATCGGGCAGGTTAAAAAATCCGGATCACGGCCACATCTGTGCATTTATGGGTCCCACGGTCTGACCACCCGTATCGGATGTATTATGATCTGATCATTGGGCGCTAGGGCCCGATATTGCCCACTTCAATGTGGACATATAGGGGAGAGATCCGCTCATTTGGCTACATCACCAAACGAGCGGATCTCTATGTCTATGGCCACCTTTAGAAAGCAATTGGAAAAATTCTTTATTTCTGATAAACTATCTGAAAACAACTGAACTTTAAAGGGATTGTTCACCTTCCAAAAAACCTTTTTATAAAGTGTAAAAAGCATGGAAAACTCTAATACAAAGCTACGCCGTGTAAAAGCTGTTGAGGTCCTATACAAGTGGCAGCTGCACTGATCCTATTTGTCTATTTTTAATCAATTCTGACTTTTAGTGATTTTTTTTTTCACAAGTATTTCACCGAAATTCTCACATGAATCATGGTTTTCAAGGTTTTTATATTTTTATTCGGATTGCATTTTTTTTGGTTCATGCTTTTATATTTGGATTGTTTAATAAACTACATGGCGTTTGTGGTTTTAGAGAAAATGGGTTTATTCATTCTAGTTCACTAGAAATAAAAACTTTTTCAGTTACTTTCAATTTTGTAATTGTGACTGTTTTTCTAACACTGAAGTTCAAAGTTTCATTTGCACCTTATTATATCTTTCTAATGCTCAGAGAGGGGGCAACTAATGGATCAACTAATGTAGCAAATTGTAACAGTACAAAATCTGCGCCTGGATTGCTGAGCTGCCGGACTGAAACACCAGAGACAGGAACGTTACACTTTAAACTTTTTTTCCTTAAAAAGGAAAGCAATTAAAAAAAAGTATGTATTTCTGGTGAACAATCTGACAACTCAACTGAAAAAAGGTGTTTGGAAGGTGAACAATCTTGAATAACGTGTACCCTGTGGTCACTGTATGGCACATTTAATTGAGCCTCATTTAAATTGGTTTGCACATACATTTGCACCTTCCCAGGAGGCCTGTGATCTTTGCTTGGATTAGTAGCCAGTTTGATTTTCTATACTGAACATTGCATATTTTCTAACTGGATTTTGAGAGTCAGTTTCCTCTGAAGGGAAAGGGTTAAAGCCTAATTTAGCAGGGTTGTCCCTCCTGGCATGAGGCCATTTCTTCACACACTGGTGATTCTGTTGAGCATATAGCAAATCAATCCCAGTATCAGTGGGATCCCTTGGGGACAGAAACATAGATTAACGGGTCAAAGGACATATTCCTTTGTGTGACAAGTGCTAGACATATTCAGTCCATACATTAGAGTTATACACATTGCAGCTGTTGGTGAAGTGGGAGCAGTGGTGTAACTTGATGGGAGTGGATGCGAGAGAGTGTGCCGGGCGCCTCTGTAGATTTTTTTGCAGGGAGGGCAGCACACTCTCCCTCGCCCACTCCCATCCCTCCTAAGCCCCACCCATGTCCCACCGCTGTCCTGCCCTGACTCTGACTTGACCCCGCCCACTCCCATCTCACCCATGCTCCACCAATGTCCCACCACTGTCCAGCCCCGACTCTGCCCACTCCTACTCCATTCCGCCCACTCCTACTCTACGCTGCCCACTCCCATCCCGCCTATGCCCCACCAATATCCCACCACTGTCCAGCCCTGACTCCGCCCACTCCCATTCGACTCCATCCACTCCCATCCGACTTGTTTCCCCCTTCCTCACCTGTAAGACAGAGCAGCTGGGGAGGAGGGTTTTTTATTAGCTCTAGAGGAAGCAGACCCCACAATCTGGGCACCCTGTTCCCTCATGTGACTGCAGGGCCTGCTTCCTCTATAGTTATGCCACTGAGTGGGAGTTACAGTTTAGTCACAGTGATAAAGCTGCAAGCTGGAGCCCTTAAATTATTTAATCCACCTCAGATGGGGGCCACGGACCTTTCTGAGTTACATTGGGCCTGCTCTACCCTAACTGCACATAATATGGTGAATATTTGGCAAAAATTCCAGCATCACTGCCTGTGCACCTTTGAACAACTTATTCATCAATACTGGAGCAATATGAGCATCTAGTTGTAAATAATATAAAGGGTAACACATGGGCATAGTGTGGGCATTCTCATGTATGACATTCAGATACTATTCAGCTCAGTGCAAGGTCAGGTCAGTCCTACTTTTAACAGGTTCTCATAGTCAGGTATAAAGAGAAGGATTCCACTGCAACTTGAGCATCGCACAATTGCACAATTCATCTGCCACCTGAATTACAATAGATACCACTATGTTAAATGAACGCTAGGCAATACGATATTTTGTGCCTAACACTGCATTGGTTCAACATAAAGCTTCTCTGTATTGCATTTGTATGGACGCACCAGAAATATACCATATGACAGCTTGATAAATAAGGGCTAGAACCTATTGTTTTATTCTCGCTGAAATATTATATTAAGGGGGTTATTTATCAAAGGTCAAGTTTGTGAGGTTTTTTCTACCTCGAATAAGCTCACAACTCGAATGTTTGCTTATTTATGAAAAAACCCGAATGTAAAAAAACTCAGTTGGGTACAAACCAGCATCAAAACACCGAAAATCACGTAGGCAAAAAACATCTTCAAGTAGTTAAAGGGACCTCTGCCATTGACTTCTACGTCACCTTGACAGGTTTTTCAGATTCGGGCTTTTAGCAGCTTCAGGGTATAGTAAAACTCGAAAAATGTTAGGTTTTTTAGTGAAACTACCCTTGGAAATCTCAAATTTTTCAAGAAAAAACAACTCCTATCTTTAATAAATAACCCCCTGAGTCTTTGGCAAAACCTTCCTGCTGTAAAGCAGTTGGCATAAATACACAGAACCCTAATAATTCCCATTTTATGTTTAGATGTAATAAAGATTAATAATTACGATTTACATGCAGCTCATTGCTACCTTTACAAATCATCATATGCCAAGCAATTTACCATTCATGGACCTTGATATTCCTGACAGCATAATGTCTATTTCAATCATTTTGAAGTTCATCATTGGTAAATCATTAACGAAGCTGCCCACGGGCTCCTGCATGGGATTGGCATATGAACTGGCGGATATATACGCATCCTCGCAAAGCCAATGACCATTCACAGTTCCAGCATCACAGCACTGCTGAATGAATGAATTATTTCAAATCCACATTTAACCTTACATTCCCATTAGATTTACTCACTGCCTCCCATGGCTTCAGATTTCTTAGTCAATATAATGATTAATTCATGTTGTTCCTCACTCATTTCATTCAGCTCATTCCCTTTATTCTTGTTTACTACTTACTGAGTGAATAACTTGTCTGCTGAAATACTGCACGAGTGCCTAATAAACACGTACAGTACTTGCATCACAGGTATGTACGGAATGCTTGGGTCCCGCAGCTTTATGGATAAGGGATCTTTCTGTATTTTGTATCTCTATAACTTAAGTTTGCTAATGGATAGTTTCCAGGTTGGCTGTTTCCATGTAGAAAATGAATAAACTTGCATTAGACGGCAGCACCCCATACGTTTTCAGGGGTGGCAAAAAGCCAAAGAGCTGGAACTACAATTTTTTAACTCAGAATTTCAGCTCTTGTAATGCAGAGAGAGCAATTTTGCACTGTTGATGCAGAACCCCTTGATCTGCTCCAGTGTGAAAATACTAAGAGCAGGGGGCGAGGTAACACTGAACGCTGAAATGCCCCTGATGGTTTCAGCATGTGAGCCCCATATACAGAATTTTTCCTTTATGTACAATGCTACTAACCTTTGCAAAAAGCACTGATGTGTATCTACCATTCCACATGTTTAGCTTTACTAACACCTACTGACTTTTATGGAAGCAACACTATGGCGAATATTTCCAAAAAACTGCAAAAAACCACAACCAATCTCCTAATTATTGGTATTAAAATCATAAATTTAGAGGATTTTGCTCATATTTCTGAAAAATTATGAATGGGTTCATCACGATCACGTAAAGTCACAGGTAAAGTGTTTCTCTATGCATTTTCCATTTTGCACAGAAAGAAAAAAAATTACCCGCTTGCCAATGGTCAGAAGACATGCTTCCCATTGACTTCTATGGCATCTCAGTTTTATTATCTGCCGTTGAATTGCACTTTCTTTTAATAAGACACTATTATGATGACCGCTTTTATACTGAAAAGGAAAACACAAATTCAGGCCACCCCACACACATAAATAAATCAGGACCATTGTCTACTAAAGATTACTATTTGCTTTATAGTACAGGTATAGGATCGCTTATCCAGAAACCTGATATCCAGAAAGCTCTGAATTACGGAATGGCTGTCTCCCATAGACTCCATTTTAATCAAATAATCCAAATTTTTAAAAATGATTTCCTTTTTCTCTGTAATTATAAAACAGTAGCTTGTACTTGATCCAAAACCAGCCTATTGGGTTTATTCAATGTTTAAATGAATTTCTAGTAGACTTAAGGCATGAAGACCCAAATTACGGAAAGATCCATTATCCGGAAAACCCCAGGTCCCGAGCATTCTGGATAACAGGTCCCATGACTGTACCAATAATAACAAATCTTTGCCTTCTAGTAGCAGCCTCTAAATTAAAGTAAGAGCAATGTTCGCTTTTCAGTTCCAAAATGTGTATTTCAGCAGTAAAAAACGATATTTGCTCTCCAGCGCCAATATCCACATATCAGCAGTGAGAGAAATATTTGCTCTCCAGTAGTAATACCCACATATCAGCAGGGAGAGTAATATTTGCTCTTCAGTGCCAATACCTACATGTCAGCTGTAAGAGTAAAATTTGCTCTTCAGTACTAATATCCACATTTCCACAGAGAGAGTAATATTTGCTCTTCAGTACCAATACTCACACATCAGCAGTGACAGCAATATTTGCACTCCAGTACCAATACTCACAAGTCAGCACTAAGAGTAAAATTTGCTGTTCATTAACAATATCCACATTCACGCAGTGAGAATAATTTTTGCTGTTCAGTACCAATACCCACAAGTCAGCAGTGAGAGTAATATTTGCTTTCCAGCACCAATACCCACATTTCAACATTTCAACAGTGAGAGTAATGCTGTATTTGCTCTCTAGTACAAATACCTGCATGTTAGCAGTGAGAATATTATTTGCTCTCCAGTACTAATACCCAGATTTCAGCAGTAAGAGTAAAATATGCTCTTCAGTACCAATACCCACAAGTCAACAGCAAGAGCAAAATTTACTCTTCATTACCAATATCCACTCTTACACAGTGAGAATAATATTTGCTCTTTAGTACCAATACCCACAACAGTGAGAATAATATTTGTTTTCCAGCACCAATACCCACATTTGAACAGTGAGAGTAATATTTGCTTTCTAGTACGAATACCTGCATGTTAGCAGTGAGAATATTATTTCCTCTCCAGTACCAATACCCATACTTCAGCAGTGAAAGTAATATTTACTCTCTAGTACCGATACCCACATTTCAACAGTGAGAGTAATACAGTATTAGCAGTTAAAGTATAGTTTCTAATTTTAATTATCAGCTACTTCCACAATAAATGCCTGAGATTCCCATATACATTGAATAACAACTATGATAATACTGATGCTTTATCTAAGAGACTCAAGAAGATAGATCCAACTTACCTTGATATAAACCTTGACGTGAATCTCAGCTCATATGTGAGTTCTGATTGTGAGAGCAGAGAGTTGTAGACATGCAGATGTAGAGTAGAGATGCTGAGAGGGATGAGAGGCTGCACACAGTCCCTACCATCAGTCCTTATGGACATGAACAGAGGAAAAGAGGAGAGCGCGTGTGGATCACTGACTTGTTGATGTCTCATGAAAGCTTTGGAGATGAAAGCTTCTGTCCCTTCAATCTGACTGCCTCTTATAGAACAAAGTAACAATACTGCCTCTTATATAAACGCATGGAATTGATTTGAGCCCAGGAAAGTCCTGTGATTCCCACCCACTCCTCATTCCTCTGACAGTTACCCTCAGAATTCTTCATCTTCTCAGTGTGAGCACGCATTCCTGCCAATATTAAACTGCACAACTGCATGCCTTGCTGAAATAAATAACAGAATTAGACATGCAGCAAAAAAATAAATGTACTGTTAGAGACTGCTATGGATTTCATATCATGCTTGTACTTGGCTGTGTCACATCAGAGCACATATTTATGCACAGTCATTTATGTTAACCAGACACCCAGATTTTTTACATACTTCCTTCATGCAACACATAATGTAGAAGGTGTACTAGCTGTACAACCTTTATAAGCCGTAGAAAAACAACAGCTTTTTAATGCCATCGCAGCCCATTCCATTTCATTTAAAAGGGGAGCATGCCATCTATGGCAGACACTAGTCACGTAATATTGCAATCACTTGAGCATGAGAGTACCTGAGAAATCCCCTCTTAGCAGTATAAGTGTCTGCTGTGGGAAACGTGTTTCACATTTATATGAAAGGAAAGAAGGTGAAACACAAACAAGTCGACTTTGGCAGAAAGAACTGTTATGATTGAAACAATGAATCCCCCAGCAAATAAAGCCCAATCCAGGTACTTTACTGTTTGTAATCTCCTAAAAAGAGTGATAATTGTTTCTTCTTTGGTAGGGGTTTCAGAATCTCTTTCTTTCTCTCTCCCTTAGGAGAAAATACATATCTGTTCTCTTCGAGATTTCTAATCAGCCTTACAGTAATACAACTGGGTCTCCCAAGCTTACCCCTTAGTACTCATTGAGCAAGAATATGCCGTACAGTTTTGGTCTCCAGTGCTCCAACAGGACATTATTGAATAAGAGATAGTACAGAGAAGGGCAACTAAGATGGTAAAAGATATCAAAAATCTCAGCTATGAGGAAAGACTGGCCAAATTCGGGATGTTCACACTGGAGAAGAGGCACTTAAGGTGTGATATGATAACTATGTATCAATATATAAGGGGATCATATAATAATCTCTCTAATGCTTTATTTACCAGTAGGTCTTTCCATCTGACATAAAGTCACCCATTCTGATTAGAAGAAAATTGGTTCTGCCTAAATATTCGGAAGGGTTTTTTTACAGTGAGAGCTGTGAAGATGTGGAATTCTCTCCCTGAATCAGTTGTACAGGCTGATACATTAGATAGCTTTAAGAAGGGATTGGATGGCTTTTTAGCAAGTGAGGGATTACAGGGTTATGGAAGATAGCTCATAGTACAAGTTGAGCCAGGGACTAGTGCAATTGCCATCTTGGAGTCAGAAAGGATTTTACCCCCGTCTGTGGCAAATTGGAGAGACTCCAGATGGGTTTTTTTGCCTTCCTCTGGATCAACTAGCAGTTAGGCAGGTTATACACAGAAATAACCCCAATTTGGTTACTGTCGCTTTAAATAGCAATTAACCCTTGGCAATCCAGAGTCCCTTTTGCGTATGAAAAGTACTGGGAACTGGGATTTACAGTGCAGTGCCTCCACCTAGGGAACACTGAGGAGCACACCTCAGGGGTGGTTCCACTAGGAAAAATAAAACACAGTTTGCAGTAGAACAAATATAAACTTTATGTAAAACTGTTTGCAATAAGTGTAAATACATATAACATAATATAACTTTCAATTCCACATTCCCACACTCCACTCTGGGTGGATAAATCTGGTTAGTTCAATGTCCCTTCCCCAAGAGCTCTTATGTCCCAGGTAGAACTACCTGCCCCAAGGTTCCTTTCCCTTTGAAAGTAGTAGTTGCTCCCGCGTGGCAGGTGCACGAGCAAGACCTGTCCTCACTCTGGGGAACACACAGTGGCCAAAGTATCTACAGGCATGAGGTAGAAACTGTCTCTCCCTGATGCTCAAATACTTTCTCAAAGCAGAGCAAAATGCAGCCCTTTCCTTTTCCTTCTCCCTGGAAAATTCTTTCAAATAGCACGGCCACACTCCACAGATCTGGATCTCTCTAGCTGCTGCAGCAGGGATCCCTTTATAAGTCGGAAACCCTGTACATTTGGCGCCAAAGTCAGGCACTCCCGCTCTCCCAAGGATGCACTGGGGCGCCCAGCCAATAGGATGGCTCTCCAGCCTGTACCTGGGCTGGATGATATCACAGAATTAAAAGGTTGAACTTGATGAGTGTGTGTCTTTTTTCAACCTAACTATGTACCTATGTAACTATGTTACTTCTTTCAAGATTGGATTTTGTCTGCACTATGGACTGGATAAAAAAATTTTTGCAAAAGGTGCCAACTGCAGTATCAGGGGTGCAAGCCAACCCTGTCCTTATTGCCTGCATACAAGTTAGGGGATGGGAAAGGAGTGGGGTGACCTCGTGCCTACCCCTACCTGCCCCCCCCATAAATATTGCACTTTACATTGCATATTACACTTGTAGATAGCAAATGATTGCTCATGTTTTATTACTTCTAAATCTTTGCACCAATAAAACAAATATTGTTCTTAATTGAGAAATAAACCATTAACTACCTTGTCCCAGAACCTTGGTATTATATGCACAGGACTGTCTTCACTCGTTGCCTATGGGTTCTGGCAAATGCCAGAGGGGCTGCTATAAGGTCCCATAGAAAGTCAGTATTTAGTGGGCTGGTGGGCACTGTTTGGGCCTCTATGTGGGCTTATTGGGCCTCTGTGTCCCATGCCAGGGCCTATTTTAATTCTCAGTCCAGACCTGCCGGTGACATAGGAGTGACCACTGTACTGTATATCATGAATGTGGTATTAATGTATTTCCTTAACTAAGGTGCTAAGGTAGAATGTATCCTGACTAGCCAATGTACCGATTCAAACATAACAAATCCAATATGCTTGCTCAAGAATCTCAGCTATGCTGCCAGATGGGAAGAAGATGTTTGTATGTATTTTGGTTCCTTTCGCATACCCTATAAAATACTGTAAGATGCTTTTCTGCTAATGTTGCCAACTCTTCTCTGGTATTTTTCCAAAGCAAGGACAGGCTCATATCAGGCATATTTATTTCTCCACATTCATTTTATCCGTCACATATATGTGACCATAACCTCTGCCTAGATTACTCTCTATCATTGTCTGGATTCAGCATTCAGCTCCATTGTAATTCCTTCCTGGAAAGAATATGTAAATATCTCTTGGCTGTATTGTCTAAATTAATATGCCCCAGGCAGAACATTGTATTTTTTTATAGACAAGCCCATCAATGGGTGAAGGAGGGGGTCAGATAAAACTGAACTATAAATCTCAACACATACATTTGCTTGAAACAATAAAAGGCTCAAGTGGTTCTTGAACATCAAATTGGGACATTAGCAGCAGGTACTGCACAGCACACCGTGACGCAATAATCAGCAAATACTATGAATCAATCTCCTTAATCAATAGTGACATATCCTACTAGTCCAATGGAAGTATCTCAGGGACCTGACAACTGTCTCTCTCCAGCTAAATGTTCCCTCACTTTTGACATGGTATTGCAGAGGAGAAACTATCTACAAACTTCTCCTTGATGGATCCAATTCTGCTCGTTCTATCTATCCTATGTAGCTTACAACTGTACAGTTTGCTAGACAAGTAATCTGTTGTCTAGTTTCTACACCTAATGCACAGGGTTGTACCTGATTTCAATAAGCAGTTGGATCCACTAGGGCACAAACCTTTCTATTGAGGCTCCAGTCTCCCTAGCCATGTGTTCCCTGGGCTGGATGATATCAGGGAACACATGGCTAGGGAGACTCGAGCCTCAATAGAAAGGTTTGTGCCCTAATGGATCCAACTCCTTATTGAAATCAGGTAGAACCCTGTGCATTAGGTGTAGAAACTAGACAACAGATTACTGTCTAGCAAACTGTACAGTTGTAAGCTACATAGGATAGGTAGAACGACAGCAACAACTCACACTACCTATGATCTATGGCAGTGGAACCACAAACCCCTTGGATGTTGCTCCCAGTGGCTTCAAAGCATGTGATTATTTTTGAATTCCTGACTTGGAGACTTGGAGTTTTTGTTGAATAAAAATCCACTATACTGCCAAACAGAGCCTACTGTAGGCTGCCAGTCCACATAGGGGCTACCAAATGGCCAATCACAAACCTTATTTTACACTATATAGGAAAAATGTTCATGCTTGTGTTGCTTCCTGACTCTTTTTACATCTGAATGTTGTTCATGGGTAAAAAAGGCTGGGGATCACTGATCTAAGGGAGCACATAATTCCTCCAAGGCATTAGTAGAATAAATCCTTTAGGTCCCCTACAGATATATTGCAATATGTGCCACTGGATGCTTGCAGCAAGTAGAGCAACATACGTTGAAAATATAGCTATGATTTAAAGGGTAAATTTATCAACATTCATAATTGTAAATTTACTGCGTTTTTGGTAGACAAGAATTGTGAATCTGAGTTTCAAGCATGAAAAATTTAAAATTCCAAAAAAAAAATCTCAATTTTGCATCTAAAAGCCAGCAAGTTCATGTAGAACTCAATGGGAGATTGAGCTATTTTTTTTCATATGAGTTTATGATAGTAATTCATAATTTGTCAAACACAAAGAAAATGAAGGGTAGAAACTAGGAATTTCACTGCATTCCAGTAGTTTTGCACGTTAGTGAGCAACTGAATTTTGTTAATTTTGCCCCTCACTGTCATTAAAGTGGAACTATTGCAAACATTTCACTTTTTATGAGCTTCCTCTCATCAAAATAAGGAACTTTCTTTATAATTTTGTATTGACCCCTCTGTCTCAGACCAATGACTGGATCAGCCAAATTGGCCCAGCATGTTGATGGCCAAATTGAGCACTGGTCCACTTGTTTGACAACCTCACCAAATGAGTAGATCTGGCAATGTATAGTCAGCTTAACTTCATGAGCAACTTTACAGTAAGCAATAAAAAACTAAAGGACCTAGGTGGCAAGTTATTTTAAGAAACCTTATTTGTTTTAGTATCCTACCACTTTGAATCTACCTTTGTTGGACATGGAGTCTTCAATAGCTCTTTCCAGTATTCCTTATTCCTTATTAGACCTTCTGGTCTAATCCAATGGTCCCCAACCAGTGGCTCAAGAGCAGCATGTTACTCACCAAGCCCTTTCATATTGTTCTAAGTGGCCTCAAGGCAGGTAATTATTTTGAATACCAGGCTTGGAGGCAAACGTTGATTGCATAAAAAACAGACTTATTGCTAAACAAGCCTCCTGTAGAGTGCCAGCCCACATAGGGGCTACAAATAGCCAATCACAGCCTATAAATGGATCCCCACAAACTTTTTTTAATGCTTGTGTTGTTCTCCAACATTATCAGTAAAGTAATCAGTAAATTAGTAAATGATGCAATTAAAATAAAACGTACGAGTTCAACTCTACTTTTTGCATGTAAACAAAGTAATAGTCTACAAGGTTGTGATAAGAGAACAAAGGGACATGAGGCCACTGGCTGTTTTTTTTCTGTTACTGTCACACATGTTGAGAAAACACTGATATTGCCTTATATCAAGACAGGTGATAGTAGGCCATATTAGTGTTTTCTCCACCAGTTTTACAAAAGTGGCAAGGCTTGTCCATGATGTGGTAACTACACACTGCTCAGAAGGTGGGAAAGGTGAGAGTTAGGTTGTTCTGAGAGTAGACATCTGGAAAACTTACCTTGATTTATGTCAGTGGGGAGAGAAAAAGCACATTTTACAAAAGTATTTCATGTTATGGACAATTTCCATTTTGTTTCTTGACTTGAGTTAACAAATTAGGCCAGGGTCAGATAAAAAAATATAAGAAATTCAGTATTGGAAATACCAAAGTAAGAACACTTGATAGATGCTCTTTATTACATTGCAGGAACAAGGTCGGGGGTAGAGATATCTGTGTTATATTTGAAGCTGTAAAATAAGATTAGCTCACAAAAAAGTGTATTAGTTAGAAAAATTGGAAATGTGTAATCTGAATGGTGGGGGAGCTAAGATATTAATACATCATTTATTAAAGACTGAATACATAACTAGATATATAAAAGATTAAGTGTAAAGCAGAGTCCCCATGCCTTGTGTGGTTATAAATATGTGTAGGGTTCAGATCTGGTTTGTCTGAACAGAACATCTGTCTGAATCCTGCAAATTGTATTGAGATTTGACACAATTCCAAAGGGAACACAGATGCGGTGGATCCCTAATTCTAATTCAGACTCACGAAGCAGAGAGGATACAAAAATGAGTGCTGCCAAGGGAAGATAGATCACTCCAGGAAGAGACGCAAGAGAACATGGAATTATTTCATTCACTGAACTGGATGTAGAACAATCTGTGGTTAATTAAGAGATCAAGAACCTGGTTATGAATAGGGTCCAACCACGATGACCAATAATTTGGCTATCAAGGCAAGAAAAGGCTTCTGTGACAATAAAGTGTACATCTGGGGTCAATGTATTCTAATCTCTAAATTCTCCCTATGTGTCCTTTGAACTAATAAGGTTGATTTCATTCTGCCACATCCAGTTATATCACTGTATGCAGCTCTACTGATCTACCATGATAATTAGGTTCAATCAGGGCGAATGGGACAGAGACTGGCATCTGCAGTGAGAGTCAAACAAGAGCTGGCACACATATGTCAGAGTGAATAAAATCAGGATAAAGCTGTGGCCTAGCTCGTGAGCTATGGAATGACTGAAGAGACTACATTGGGTAGGGCAAGTGCAATTATAAACAAAGGTTCTTGCTCAGTTATTAGGGATGTAGCGAACTGCCGTTTTGGTGTTCGCGAACGCCGTTCGCGAACACCGGCAAAAAATGCGAGCAGTTCGCGTACTTCGAACACCCGCAAAATCGTTCGATTCGAACGTTCGAAGGATTTTTCGTTCGATTCGAACGTTCAAAGGATTTTCATCGTTCGATCGAAGGATTTTCATTCGAATCGAACGTTCGAGGGATTTTAATCGTTCGAACGAATGGAAATCGTTCGAACGAATGGAAATCGTTCGATTTTAGCGGTCGAATGGTCGCAAACTCAAATTGCGAACGTTCCCAATCAGTAATATATTATTATGGTTCTGGAGAAGGAATCTTTCCCTTGCCTTCACTCTAGGCCATGATCTAGTACACTAGAAAAAGGTCCAGTCTGTACAGGTGATTTCTATATGCAAATTCCGGCTGTTTATTAGCCAGTGCATGCACTATTAGTAAATGAGACACATTAGAAACACACAGTAGACTTGAAGAAACCCAACAACAGAGTTATTACAACAGAGTTATTAGTATTATAGCATTATAACATGTTGGCTAGTATTTATGTTTAGGTACATGAGGGCCTGTGCCAAGGGCAAAGGGCAGCATCTTTAAGGGCAGGACACTCAGGTGCCTATATAAAAATATATTTTTTTAAAAGAAAAAATAAATTATCTCCCCAGCCGCTGGCAGACTTTGCTGTATAAATCCTGGAGCAGAGCTGGGGGGAAGAGATAGTTTCATATGGACACGAAATGCATAAGGCTTTAGAGATGATGGTATAAATAAAGATTGTAGAATATCAGTTTCAGTACTATTTGCCATTTTGACTTAATAATAAAAAACAAAAGTAGGTCTAGATTTCAGTTACAAATATAATAGCATATATTTAACACCATTAATTAATCATATCCCGGGTGCTTCTTCAAGAAAAGGCATATAGAATGGTTAAGAGCACTCACGGGTATTGTGACAAAAAGCTTTTATTGGAGTATTACAATCTACCCCACATCAACGCGTTTCGGTTCTCTCTGAACCGTCGTCAGGATGCACACAGAAGTCATTCTGCGAACACTGTCATGAATATTTAATTAACACTGTTCACTGATTGGTTTATGTTTGTATTTATGGATCACGTGATGACTTCTGTGTGCATCCTGACGACGTCCCCATAGGCTTGCCTGTGATTTTTTGATCGAAGGATTTTCCTTCGATCGTTTGATTAACATCCTTCGAATCGTTCGCAGGATTTGCGCAAAATCGTTCGACTTCGATATTCGAAGTCGAACGATTTTAGTTCCCAGTCGAATATCGAGGGTTAATTAACCCTCGATATTCGACCCTTCGTGAATCGGCCCCCAAGGGTGTTATTTACTACAGCTCGATTTATTCTGGTCAAGGTTTTTTTTGGCAAAAACTTGAAATTTTAGAGGAAAAAAAAAATCTTGAATTTTTCTATATTTATTTATTTTATTAAAATCTGAAAATCAGCCATCTCATACCTGTTGAGGTCATGCACTGTATAAGTCAGTGGTAGATGCCCCTTTTACAATCTAAAGATATCATTATCTGCTCTGGGTTTTGTCCGATAATCTGATAAATTTGGGTTTTCAAGTGATAACCTGAAAAGATTGAGTGATTTTCACTCGATTTTATCACGTTTTTTTCCCAACCCAACATTTTTTATGCTGGTTTATGGCCTTCCATGAGTACAGGATAGATCACACTGTGATGACAGTTTATTAAAAAAAGATACTAATTAACCATAGCAGCATAGTTATTCCTTTTTAGTAACAATTCATGTTTAAGTATGGTGGCTTTTTAACCACTTTGCCCCACCAATCCCTCAAATATGTTATATGGAGTATGTTAATATCCTTAGGTGGCCTAATATACAAACAGCTCAGCCTATGGCAAGTTTTAATCAGCCACCAAAACAGGATAAAAAGAGATAATTTTCTATTGTATGGTCAGTACCCACCCTAAGTAGGTGGCATAAGCAGGTGATCATTATTTGCTGCTGGCTGATATACATTATGTTGTGATACAGACCCAGTATCCACTGTAGGCAGCCAGTATTGTCCAGATCAATGCACCCGACTTGTGTCTGTTCAGCTGTTGAGTTAAATTAGAAGTATCCCCTGGCAGCCTTCAACTTTTGGTGTATTCTAAAATATACAACCATTTTCACAATGAAATATGTACTTTTAACTATGTTCATCCCACGTGCCCCTTTGATGCTGAGGGCAAAATGCTATCTCTGCAATAACCTTAAACTAAAATATTCCTTTTTTTCCTCCTGTTTGAAGTAGAGATCTGAAAGCAGAGCTGTACATACTGTATGGTTTTATTAATGAGCTGCATGCTCGTCATCAAGCAGACATCCCAACCTACTGTACGACAAATTTCATTAATATTTTATTTTTTCATTTAAAGCTATCACATTCTTGGTTATCCAGTGCAGGTTGTGTCAGTATGCCTTAATTGGATTTCATTGTATTAAGATGTTATTTAAGCCAAATGTTGATGTTAAATCTTTATTTAGTTGGGGGTTTTTTTCCCTCTATCCTGGGAATCCCTCCAGCATATTGTGGGATAATACAGGGGAGATTTGATACAGTAAACTCATGCTGCCCCTTACTACTTTCTATCCATAAGAGCTGTTACAGTGCCTGTTGGTGGATAGAGCTCAGCCCTCAAGTTTGAATTCAGCAGCTTCTTAAAGGAGAAGGAACACTACCGAAGCACTTTATTGCCAATATATTAGCCATAATAGTGCAAGCTATAACACTATATTTATTCTGCAGAATACTTTACCATACCGGAGTAAGCAGCTCTAGAAGCTCTCTGTTTGTTTAGGATAGCAGCTGCCATATTAGCTTGGTGTGGCATCACTTCCTGCCTGCGTCTCTCCCTGCTCACTCATAGCTCTGGGCTCAGATTACAGCAGGGAGGGGAAGAGGAGCAAACTGAGCATGCTCAAGCCCATGTCCTGGAGGTTTAAGATGAAAACAGGAAGTCTGATACAGAAGCCCATGTGTACACAATAGAAAGAAATAAATGTGCTGTTTCTTTTGACAGAGGACTCAGAGCAGCATTACTTTGAGGGATTACTGGTGTATTTATATAGACCTTTCTGATAAAGCTTACTTAATTGTAGCCTTTCCTTCTACTTTAAATGGGTTGTTCACCTTTAAATGAACTTGTAGTATGATGCAGAGAGTGATACAAGTTGCAATTAGTTTTTAGTTTTTATTATTTGTGATTATTTAGTTATGTAGCTTTTTATTCAGCAGTTCTCCAGTCTGCAATTTCAACAATAGGGTAATTTGGACCCCAGCAACCATACATTGATTTGAATAAAGGTAGGACTACATAGACGTTTTTGGCGCAATCCGACGTGCTGCGACAACACCCGGCAACAAATCGCATGCAACGGAAATAAGGTAAGTGAATGCATTGTCGGATAAAGCTGCAGTGACACGACTGTCGGATGCAGGCACTGCATGCTGCGTCTACATCTGACAGTCGTGTCGCGTCGAATCAATGCTGCAACTTCATCCGACATTTCTATCTCTTACCTTATTTCCACCGCATGCGATTTGTCACTGGCGTTTTGTCGCAGCACGTCGGATTGCGCCAAAAACATCCGTGTAGTCCTACCCTAAGAGACTAGAATATGAATAGGAGAGGCCTGAATAGTAAGATGAGTAATAAAAAGTAGCAATAACAATAAATGTGCAGCCTTATAGAACAATTGTTTTTTCCGATGGGGTCTGTGACCTCCATTTGAAAGCTTGAAAGAGTCAGAAGAAGAAGGTAAATAATTTAAAAAAACTATAAAACAGAAAAAATGAAGGTCAATTGAAAAGTTGCTTAGAATTAGCGATTCTGTAACATACTAAAAGTGAACTAAAATGTGAACCACCCCTTTAAAGTTGTATGTGCATTGTGGGTGCCGCCCATCATTGCGTGTGGGTGTGTTAAGGCGTATCTTGCCTTCTTGACTGAAATGCCATTGTTTCAACAAAACAATAATCCATAATAGTCCTTCCTCTCGAATCAAGAACTCTGAAATACGGCTCATCATGAACAACAAATTTGGATTTACAAATGGGGAATAGGAGCTCCTGAAGGAAGGAATTGGATATCAGTGGGCCCCTGTGACTTCTGGATCCACTTCTGGCAAAATACTCTGATGAGATTACAGGATATACCGCTAATACTCCCTGCCAAAAAGGCCATATGTGTAATGAAAAACTGAAACAAAACCGTGTGTCCTTGGCGGCCTCAAAATGTTGTCATGAGTTTTGTAAATTAAGTCCCTATTTCAGGTAAATTGTGGTGCCTGCTGAGCTGGGAGTACCTGGCAGGTTGTGGCATTTATAATGTGTGAATGCAGTAGCCATATTTGCCCATGAGAAGCAGCAGGAATGGCTCTTCCAGAGGGGGCAGATTTACTAAAGGGCGAATTGTCGTCCAGCGACCGATTGCACCCAGTGCTACACTTCTCCAGGCACAAATGCGCTCAGACTACTCTAATTTACTAAAATGCAGTTTTGTTGTGGGCACAGAACGCTGGAGACTTTTCACTAGCGTTACTTTGGCAATGCCAGCATTAGATAGTGAAGATGCGCTAGCATTCATTTCTGCCTAACGAAACTTTGCTAGGGATCTTGCGCTCAGGTCAATTTGCATAGGGCGGGAAATTTAAAGTTGTATGTTGAATGTTGGTGCATATACTTACAAATTAAATTTTTTAAAACACATGTCCAGGGAACCTTAATAAAGACAATAGAGTTATTCTATTGCCGTACACATGAACCCACTGTAAAATTAATGTTCCGTATGTTTGCAAATGTATGGGGAAAACCGGTTACCCAAAAAAAGTTCAAGTTAGGTCTTTTGCAGGCAATCAGGCTGAAAAAAGAGGAAGCGAAAGAGGTAACGTTCAGTAAAATCCGCACTTTAGTGAATTTGCAGAGTAACAACCAGATCGAAAAAGTCGCCTGGCGATAGAGTGCGAATGACCGTAAGCGCCTGTCTCTTTTGCTAACAAATTGGCGCCTGTGCCTGTTAGTAAATTGGCGATGTCCCTGTGGGTGGTAATGCTATTGAATTGTCACTAGCGTTAGCCACTTTATCTTTTAGTAAATCTGCCCCTATGGAAATCAAAAACACCTATGGTACATGAGCTTTACACCAAAGTCCTGGTTCCAACTAACAAACTAACTGTGGTGCACATATGCGCCTGAACCTGCCCCCCATTTTTGGTGGGTTTGGCAGTGAGAAGAAAAGTAATGCTAGTGGTCTCAGCTGCTCCTTATAATCCAACATTATTATTTTATTATGGAAAGAACATAATAAAAGTAAACTGCACTTAAATTAAATACTTTAATCACATGTAACAGCAGCAAGGAGAGGATGTTTTTCACGTTATATAATAAAGCGTTTTGATCTGTGTGACCCATAGACAAGGACACATAACAATAACAAGCTTTTTCTTCCTAGAAAGCCTGATAAAAGTTTATTATCACAAGGTTACAATCCAACAGAGCCTGCAATTTTGAGCAAAATGAAACTTCCTTTAATAATACCGAACAGGTCACATACTTCGTAACTAATGGGCAATAGTCTGGTTTAGGGGCTTGAGGGTTTCATTTTGAAAACTTCTTTACTGAAGATGTTCTTGAAAACACAAATTTAATGATACAACGATACAAAAACAAAAAATGAAAGGGGCGATCTACCTCCTTATTCTACATGAGCCCAATGCATTGGGCCTGAGCTGAACTTACAACTATGTCTGTGAAGGTTCTCATTCATCAGATCATGGTTTATCTATAATAATAAGTCAAATCAACTGGACTTGCTGTATTTTTTTCTCTTGAAGACGTTTTTCGCAAGTCATTTGACTGGCTCTCTCAATTCAGAATGTCCTATACAAAAATATTTCTGTTGTTAAATACCCTGGAATCTTACTCCAATCAGCATAATCTGTTTAGTAAAACCAGCATGGGGTCAGATACTTGATGGAGGTAAGGTGTTGATTGTATAATCATGACTGGAGCTTTGAGGTGTTATTAAAGGAAAACTAAACCGCCCAATAGGAAAAGCCCCATCCACTATCCTGTATTGTGCCCCCTCCCTGCATGGTTCATTACTCCTGAAAGTGTCTAACAGCATGCTCATGTATCTGTGCAAAGTAGTGAAGCGGAGCTCCAGATCTTCGTCTTCCAGATCTTCGGTCTTCTTCTGTAAGGGATCTTGGTTGGAGCAGTCCAGTATTCGTAGCAACTGTGCATGCGCCAAAAGTGAATTGCTGAGGGGAAGGAATAGGATCCGAAGAAGACCAAAGATCCGGAAGATGGCGCCCATGAGCTCCACTTGCTACTCTGCACAGATATGTGAGCATGCTGTTAGACACTTCCAGGAGTAATGAACTATGTGGGGGGAAGCAGGGAGGGGGGACTATCTAGGGTAGTAGATGGGGCTTTTCTTATTGGTGGGTTTAGTTCTCCTTTCTACCGTCCAGGGAGAGGTGCCAAAATAGCATTGTATGTGGCCAACAATAGATGTCTCCGCCCCTCAATGGCCTCTGTTCAAACTTGGTTTTTTCAGATGTTAAACGAGAGAACATTTTCTAAAAAATATATTCTTATTTGCCACGCACACATTTCAAAAAAGTTGGGCATGGGGTATGTTTCCCACTGTAATCGAAGATAAACCAGTGCTTGAAGCAACTGTGCTGCATCATCTCTTCCTTTTATAATGCACCAAATGTTTTCAATAAGTGCAAGACCTGCAGGCAGGTAAGTGTAGCACCCGGACTCTCTTACTACGGAGCCATGCTGTTACCTGCAAAAGGCAGTTCGGCATTGTCTTGCTGATAAGCAAAGCCTTCCCTGAAAAACATTATTTGGATTCAACATATGTTGCTCCAAAACCTGTATATATCATTCAGCATTAATGGTGCCTTCCTAAATGTACAAGCACCCCATGCCATGTGCACTAATGCACCCCCACACTATCACAGATGCTGCTGGCTTTTGAGCTCGCTGATAACAAGCCAGATGGTCCTTAGCCCAGAGGACACGGCCTCCAAGATTTTCTAAAATAATTATAAATTATGATTGGTCAGACCACAGGACAGTTTTCTGCTTTCTCTCGGCTCATGTTAAATAAGCGTGGGCAGCAGTGTTTCTGGATCTTGTTTATACAGTATTTGGTTTCTTCTTTGCATGCATGGATGTAGGGGGGAACTGTTTTTACAAAAAATGATTTTGGGAAGTATTCCTGAGCCCATGCACTGATTTCCATTACTGTGTTGTCTGAGACCTTGACAATCACAGCCATCCAGTATTGGCGTCCCTTGTGTACAGTTATTACTCAGGATTCTCTGAATCTTTTAATGACTTTTTTGAAATGTGGTGCTGGCATCCAATTCAAAATGAGCAACACGAGAAAACAATAAAATGTTGTTTTAATATCTAATATGTTTATCTTTGTACTGCTTGCAATGAAATATAGGGTTTGAATAATTTGCAGATTACCTTTTGACATTACCTTTTTATTTATATTTTTCAGTGTCCCAAGATTTTTGGTAACTTAGTGCCTATTCTATTATTCACAAAAAAATCGGTTACTTTATGAGGTTGAAAATTAGAATACCAGGGCACATAAGGGGCTCCTGGTTACAAAACAAAAAGAGGAGGAGTGTTGTGTACTTGTAATCTAATTAACACCAAACATGTAGTAGCGTCAGGTTCCATGTTTAGGCTAAGGGCAGACAGGCAGATTCGGCGAGATTTAGTCGCCTGGCGCCACTTCGGGCGATTTCTGAAATCGAAGCGACGCGAGTGCATTGCACTGGTGTTTTCTCATTCAAGCAGGTGGAAGGCAGGAAGAAGGCAGTTCGGGTAGATTGTCGCCCAGCAGAAGAGATTAGTCGCCAGGCGACTAAATCTCCCCGATTCTGCCCCTGCCCTTAGTCTATTCTTTATTCAGCTTTAGCAAAAATGCTTTACCCTGCTGATAAAAAGCAGACCCACGGCAAGATCCTACCACAGCCTTACTTTGCTGTATGCATGATGTGGGCAGTACTAGGCTTTCACCGCACATATTGCTTTGAATTTCGGTCAAAAAGCTCTATCTTGGCCTCATCTGACCATAAAATATTTAGCCACATTGCAGCCGGGCGAGTCTCGTAGTCTTTGTCAAATTGGAAATGTTCTTTGACCTGGTCATTCTACTATAAAGGCCACTGTTATGGACAACCCCTGTTATTGATGACCCATAAATACAGAGAAGTAAAGCAGGGTCTAATGAAAGGAAGAAGGGATGTTGCTATATACAGGTACAATACTGAATCTTGGAAGAAAGTTCATCTTTCAGCAGAACAATGACCCCAAAGACAAGACAAAGTATCATTGGAGAGGCTCAATAACAAAAAGGTGAAGTTCCAGCCCCCTCAAAGCCCTGATCTCAATCCATCTGAAAATCTGTGGCGTTGCTTGAAAACGGAGGTGCACAAGTCATCCAATCTGACCTGAGCAACGTGGAGCAAATGCATGAAAGAATAGACCAAAATCCCACCCAAATATTGTGCACAGTTGCTACCTACATACCCTCAAAGAATCACAGCTGCAATTACAAAGGTTCTGCCAAGTATTGAATGGAAGGTGAATACTTATTCAGCCAACAGATCTCTGCTTTTTTTGTACCTTCAAAGTGTTACCTAACAGGATGTCTGGTTCATGGCTCTTATGTGATGAAAGAGGTTCCTAATCAACAAGGTCTATTCTCAAAGAAACGCTTCCATAACTTCAATTTAGTGGCTTCTCAAAGGCATGTCTAAATGTAGTATTCACCAAGGCCGCAATTGAATAGCGTGCACATATTTGAGCAGAGGAGTATATAATATGTTTTGCGGGGCAGGTGAGTGGTTACGTAGTTCTTTTCTTTCATTCGATATTCTTTGTGATGAGCTACATGCTGCAATACTAATGAAAAAACAAGCCACATCTATAGTGGAAGTTCAGTCACAATTTAGTTTTCTCAAAGTGCGAAGTAAAACATATGGGCATAGGCTATTCTGTATGCTGATCAGGAATGCAATCATTTACTCATTTGTATTTATTGATATATGTGGAGTCTCCATACTGCTTCATCTGTCTCTGTAACCTAACATTTCCAGATGCATGCACCCTGGCTTTCTGTTTGAGTTCAGCTGTTCATACACAAAGATCTTTCCCAGATATGCCCAATCTCAAACTGATCCAATGATTTGGCCCTAGACAATAATGATGGTGATACAGGCTGTTGGAGTGAGGACTGCATCAAATAACCAATGTGGTCCTTGCCCCAATGGGATTTTTAAACCTGCCAGATCAACATGTGCCCAATTTTCAGCCCAACATTGGTAATGCAGGCCCATAGAAGGGCGCCATACATCGGCACATAAGGTGCCAACTTGTTCTGAATGGGCCAAATTAGCATCTTAAATATGCCAATCTATGGCCACCTTAAAGCTGGCCATAGATGCAAAGAACCGATCATTTGAATCCTCAAACGATCGGACTTCCCCATCTCCCGACCTGCCACTAACCATTCCGATAAAATAAAGTACAAAAGAACAGATAAGCCGATGTTCTGCCCCTGACAGCAATCGTACGAAAGTTATGTCCGACAAAAGCTAGTGACAGTCTCCCACTGAAAATCGTACGATCGGCAATACATGCAGAGATATTATCGGCAGCCGACAGAAATCTTTTAACCTGGCCGATCTATCAAACGACTGATCTCCGTGGGACGAAAAATGTCGGGACTCTCCACACACAGTTCAAAAACCGTACAAATCCCCGATTCATACAATCGGATCTTTGCATCTATGGCCAGCTTTAGTTTCTGCCTCATTTTACAGAATATAATTCTTCTTCCCATATAGATGGAGGTAATCCTACACAGGCCTGGGAAAGTGCATTAGTGCACTAAGGTACACTAGTGATTATTGCAGAGCCCTTCCATGAAGTGTTCTCATCCATCCATACTTTGAGAAGAGGTATGGGATCTGTTATGTGGAAATCAGTTATCCAGAAAGCTCCAAATTACAGGAAGGGCATTTCCCATAGATGCAATTTTATCCAAATAATCTATTTTTTTTTTTAAACGTATTTCCTGTTTCTCTGTAGTAATAAAACAGTACCTTGTACTTGATCCAAACTAAGATATAATTAATCCTCCACAGTCATACAGACCATATAGAAGTCCAACCAGTTAAACCGTAGGCAATCTGAGGTTTGGTCTTCCCGGACTCCGTTGTAGGGCAACAACCATTTTCCCCACTTTCATGTTCTTCCAGATATTGCCAGATCGGCATAGTTAGGTATTAAAACCATAGGGACTTGTCACTGGTGGTGAATGCAAAACTTGTGTCTTTAATGTCTTCTAGTCCTTCCTGGAAATCCAGAGAATCTGGGGTGATCTTAACGAGAAGTTTGCACACATTTGCTCTTTAGAACTTTGTTTGCTAGGATTAACAGGTGACTTACAACTCCAGAATGTGCTATTTACATTGCATTCGAATGTACTGGAAGTCCCTGTACCCCCTGCCCTACAATTCTGCCAAAAAATTAGAGAATGAAATTGACCTACATAGCAAGATGTTGTCCAGAGTAATTCAATGCCATATGGTGTACCTGGTTGGACAAAATGTCTTTTTGTCGAATACTCCCAAATCTGAACATTTGAAAAATAAAAAATCTTATAAAAATAGATCTAATTAATCCATATTGGAAGCAAAACCAGCCTATTTGGGCTATTTAATGTTTAAATGATTTTCTAATATGACGATACAAATTACAGAAAGATTCCTTATCCAGGCCCAGAATGTTTTGTTTAACAGATCTCCTTCAGTTTGAGATAAATATCCAATAATTACTTTAGAGTCCATTTAGACCTGGTTTGGTTTTATCTGTTTTTCTGGTGCGTCTGTTACATCACCATCTTTATGAGATTGTTTCTGCCACATTTTAGAAGGCAGGGCAGCCCAATTCCATGTTTCAGTTCTCCACATGAACATAAAGGTAAAGGCTTTGCACAGGCTCAAAAAGGGCACATCCAATATAGACTAGAAGTCAGAGCAAAAGCCTTCCTTAAAACAGCCTGATCAATATATAAATTTGAGTTTTGCCTTCAGTTGGAGATTGAGTCCAATGTAGCTTTGTTCAAAGTCTAGGCTGGGTTTACCTGTGGCAACAAACAGAATACTAGAAGCCAAATAAATGGATGCAGAAGTGCAGGCGCATCAGTGACAAAAACTACAAAATAAATGAATTAGGGGACAGTCTGGACACAATCATGAGAGCATATGTATGGTATAGAAATAAATCAAACAATTTGAGGGGAAAAAAGCAACAAACAATTTGAGCAATGTGATCAAACAGCCCATAGTTCTCTCTTCGAGATATGATCCATTTCTTTCAAATCCTATCGAACACTTGTGGAGGGATCGGAAAATTACAGTTGGTGGAAGGTATCCTTCCGATTCTAGACCTGGAGCAATTGGCAAAAAGCAGTGGTCCATCATTAGACACATAAAAAGCTCATTCATGGCTACAGGAAGCCACTGCACTATCATGTACAGTCCAACATTTGGGTCACATTTACAGAATAGCATGCAAATCTTCCTAGACACCAGGTCACAATCAAAAAGAGGCAAACGCTAATTAAAAAAGTCAGTAACAAAGGTAAGAGATATTTACATGTGTTTACTCACAGACTCGTTAAAACGTTTAATGTCTTATATACATTTGTCATATCATTAACAGGATTAAGCAATAATTAGTATATATTACCGTCTATTATATGCAAGAAAGTCTCTCAACAGCAAATATGGCGTATGTTTTATTCTATATACAATACATTTGTTATAAATATAATACATCGTTTATTGAAAAGCATATTTTAATTAAATTGAGGTGATCAACTCAATCGTTAAGAGGTAAATAATAATAAAGTGGATAGCTTGAGTCGTGAAATAGTGCACAGAGTATTGAGATGAATCTCTGTTAACAAATGGGCTTGAGAATATCAAGATTGAGGAGTTTGTCGACGAGCTGAATATTTCGATACTCTAGAACGAACCCGTAAGGGCATAGAACTGACAAAACCAAAGGGCAAATGAAAGTAACATGGCAGAACTTATAAAACAAAAGAATGAGCGGTTGTACTTCTAATTCTCTTTCTGTATATACATCTGTAAGGAATGCATCCACCACTTAACAGGAAAAAGCTATTTCCTTGGCAAGGTTAAAAGTAATTCTCTGTACAGATGAATGACAGGAGCTCATCAATTCCAACTATCTTGCATATAGAAACTGTGAATATTCAATTTAAAATTTACTATTGGTTCCTACGGAATCGCCTGCATGTTGGACATTAAAGGAGGCGTGACTTTCATCCCTTTATTCCACGACAACACGGTATATCTAACATTAAACTGACCCATCCCTTCCCATTGTTGCTGGAGAGAAAAGCAGTCAGACATTGTTGATAACAATAAGCGCTGGCATTGAACTCTGTTGACTTGCTTCAAACAGAGTGACTTGGTTGGCCAGCTTTGCAAACACCCGAGGAGTCCCAAGGTTGTAGATTCCTGTGTGCAAAAAACAAGCCTTCAGTTGCAAAGTGACCACTTCGTGGCTTCTCAGCTGCAGTTTAAATTCGGTTTGCCCAAGCCAGGTAAAGGAACCGTGGGTTTCCAGTGCTTCGGGGCTGAAAAGAAATTAAACATATATAATTTATAATTGTGAGACTGCTCTATAAAGATGATGGTGTAAATGATTAAACCCACAGGATGAGAATATGAAGCACTTTTCCTTTACAAAAGGAGCCATATTAACAATTATAGCACTGAAATTAAAATATTTGCAGGGTATTTCTCAAACATAAACGCTCAAGGCAACCACAGCCCTTTAAAAAGTAAAGATATGTGCGTCAGAAGATGCCCCCAGTAGTTCCCGTTGTCTGATTCGTGCACACACTCTGGACAAGCACTGCGTATCTTGACAGCGCTATATAAATAAATAAATGATGATGACTGCTCTTAGTTATTTACCTGAGTTAGGGCCCGACAATATAAAAGCCATGATACGAGACTAATAAGGATTTAATTCAAATTAAATGGCAGCTCACAACCCAGTGTATTCTGAATCAGCCTATAATGAGCAGCCCTGTAGCATCGGCTTCTATAACAGACAAACTTCATTTTCTACTTGACGATTGCCAGACAATCCCAGAGCTTCTCAGCAGCCCAGAGCATGTGCAGTGTCCCTGATACTCCTTACAAAATCCAAGATGGTGAGCTTCTGTGCACACCTTTGAAGGCCTGGATCATTACAGCTATAAGGATGCTGAACCTCTCTCTGCTGGCATAAGTTAATACAGTGTACAAGAAACAGCATTCATATTTTAACTGCAGCAAGAGCTAACCAGTATCTGAAACAGCTTAACAAATCAAAAGCACAAATATGTAAAAGTGACCCAGTATGGACCAATTTAGACTCCCCCACCACAGGTTGCACAAGCATAGCAACACACGTAACGGAGAAAGAATCATTATTGAAGGGGAAGTTTTGCAGTATCTTACCCACGGCGCCATAATGAAAAATAAGACACTTGGCAAGACTCTAGGGGGTTATTTATTAAAGTCAGAATGCTAAAAACCTGAAAGATTAGTGTTTTTGTTACAATAAAAATCTAATTTTTCAGGATTTGTTATACCACGAGGATGGAAAAAGTCTGAATATGAAAATCCGGCATCTCAGTCCTGCCGAGGTTGCATATAAGTCAATGGGAGAAGTCCCAAGGATATCTTGAACTGCGTTGGCATTCATGCAATAATCCAAAGATTTTGTGGTTTTCGGGCAAAATGTTTTTGGATGGAAAATCAAAAAAATTAACACGATTTGTTTTTTCCAGAATTTTTCCTGGTTTTTTTCCTGCACAGAGAATTATCGGAAAAGTGTATTGATAAATAAGGGGAAAAAACCCATGCGGATTTGGTTGGAGTTGTTTTCAGAAAATATTGAGATAAATTCAGACTGATAAATGGGCCTCTAAGATACAAGCAATGTAATTTATCTGCCTAAGGGCCATCAAAATTGAGCATTAAAGAACACAGACGTAACATGCAACTATAAGCATGGGACCACTACAGACACTACAATTTCTAGGTATTTTAATGCAGCTAATCACAGCCTGTCAGTACTTAAGTGGACAGTTTTAGAAGTGGTACATCCTTTAATAAGAGGAGGTAATACGAAACAACATGGGTTGTAAAGAGGTCTTTTGGATTAAGAAACTTGATATACTACAAATAGGGATGGTCACATTTTTTCAGCTTGTTTCGCAGTGGAAATGACGCCAATAGACTTGTATGGCGTCTTGAGTCAAAAAAAAAATTAAATTGACACCCATAGACTTTAATGGTCGTCAGTGACCGGTGGCAAATTTTTGGCGAAACAAAATGGGTCAAATTCGCCCAAGCCCAACTACAAACAAAAGATTTGAATGACAGCTGGAGTTTGAAATGTTTTCCCTGATATAAGTTGCTTTATATGGTATTAAATATGTATACTTTCCTTTGCAGATAAAGAGAGCAAGAATGGTTTTGAATGTGCTGTGCGTATAGTCTCAGACCAGCTAATGGTAAGATTATATTGGGCATTTTCCTTCCTATGTCTATAAACATGCTTCTAGTATCAGTGCTAGGCTCAGGAGTGGGCAGTTCCTCTAGTTATAGTGTTGTTTGTCTGGATTTAAAATGGATGCTAATGAGATGTAATTGAATATGTATGGACTCACAATGACATCATGGACTGCTGCTATGGAGATTAACCTTGTTGAATATGTATAGAGCGAATTTACTTGACACACCCTAGAGGTGGTTACATCACTTCCTGTTTCTCCTACAGTATTTTTGTACTGTGTTACTTATTTACTACACATGATAAAGGGCTTGCAGCAAGCACTACTTTGCAGTAAGTTCTGCTCTATGTCTCTTTCTCAGAGTAACCTGTGTTAGTTGGCATATGAAAAGCACAAGGCCTTTTTGTTCAGGCTTATAGGTGTGGCTCTTTCTAAGGCAGGGTTGTCCAAACTTTTTGCAACAAGGGCCAGATTTGGTGAGTTTAAAATGTGTGGGGGCGATCATTCAGCCTGACATTCTTTGTGTAGTGATGCGTTGCAACAGGTCCGGATTGAGAATTAAAATAGGCCCGTGCATTTCAGGTACACAGAGGCACAATCAGCCCACACAGAGGCCCCCACCAGCCCAATAAATACTGACTTTCTATGGCACCTTATAGCAGCCCCTCTGGCATTTACCAGAACTCACAGATTGCCAGTCCGGGCCTGCGTTGCAATATACACGTACTGGCATTTAGTGACACGGTGCTCTCACATACTTCTTTAGGGCTGAAGGTGCAATAGATGTACGGACGTGCCAGTACAGTAAACTAAAGAAGTATGTGAGAGTGGTGCGTCACTACGTTCCAGTACGTATCTATTACTAACACCTTCAGCACACAGGCAGCAGTATAGACCAAGTGGCAGATCATTTCACTAATGTGCCAAATATTACTGCTACGCGTTTCCTGATCGCACAGTGCTGGCGGGCCGCATTATTATTAATTTCACGACGGAAACACTGGGCCGATGTAAATTTGAAAACTGTCCGCAATCGGCCCGCGGGCCGGACTTTGGACATGCCTGTTCAAAGGGAACTGCTGAAAATGAAGTACAAATATGTCCTTGGTGAAGACGCTTACCAACATGGCTAGAGAGCTGACATATCGTTATGTATTTTACCTGCTTAATAATACAAGCTAATTTTTATAGATGATGTCCTTCACACAACAAATACATCAGAAGTGTGATTGCGTACAATAAGAAGTCAGAATTTACACATTTACCTTCTTGCTTTATGCCTGAGGTCAACAATAACATCCACTTCAGCCTGAGAACTGTTGGAAAGCACAAGTGTCACTGGAACTAAACAAAGGCTGGAAGAAAGAAATGGCAAATCAGTTTCCATACATGCAATTATCAATGTCTTTGGGTTATATGATGCATATTTTCCTCTCACAAGCATGCCACTCTAGCAACTCCATACCACTTTTATCAATTTACTGTTTTTGCCTGTGTCAGTTACAATCAGCTGAAGGCCACAGAGAGGCAGAAAAGAAAGGTTAATAATTTTAATAATTAAAAACCCCCCACAAATTAAGACCAAGTGAAAAGTTGCTTAGAGCAGGTCCTTCTATAACATGAAAACACATATATAACGGGTAAACCTCTCCTTTAAGGTATAATTGTTAGCTTTGCCTTGGAGCTCCCATTCCCATTGGTGTTTCCATTCCATCCGTGGGGGTAAATATTACTAAAGGTCCTATGAAATGTTCTGACTGGTTCCGGCAGGAGTTACTGAACTAATGGGCACTACTTAGCCTTGCACATCATGTTAAATGTATGCAATGCCTCTGTAACCATCTATTGAAAATAAAATGTGTGGTTCCTAATTTAGCACCAAAATCTATTCACGTAATCTAAGAAATAAAAACAGGAGAGTTTGTTTAAATCAGAGCTCTGCACAACATACAGTATACTTCCTCCAGCTAAACCTCATGCCTAATGTTTACAGATAAGGAGGATTCCAGTGGGAATAGTACATTGATCCACCTTCACCTCCTCCCACATCGACTCTGAAGGGCCAGGGAGTTCGAAAAGAAATGTTCTTTTAGTTTTACTGTTCAGTGCAAGAAATAACAATAGCAATAAAATGACAGAAAAGCTGTATGATTGGATACTTTTTACACTTCTTTTAGTAATGGATACTTTTTACTTCCTACATAACGCCCTAATGATTTTCCTCCGTCCAAAGCTCCCTCTTTTTTACTGGGAATTTCAGCATGCTAGGGCCATTGCCAAGTGCCGTTGCTTCCCACATCATCAAGCAGAATATTACTTTTAGAAAAGTCAACTAGTTGACATTAAATTACAATTTTAATGGTTTAAAGGCTTTGTATTTTACGTAAATGTTGACCTATTCATTATATAGTGAATAACTTACCCCCTATTGTAAAATATAAGGATATTATAAGTCACAGAGGAGTTCCATGACCATATAAAAGCACAAGGCCGACTGCTTTTATACAGGTTGTGGAATGCCAAGGTTACTTCTAATATCCTCATATTTTACATCAAGGGGTACTTTATTTATTATAATAAACAAGTTTTAGTGAGTCGTGTGACAAAAATGACATCACTACTGATCGTTTATAACTGATTACATTACTAATCACCGTTTATAAGGATTTAATTTACAAGATGGCTTTTGTGTATTACATATTTATTATGTATGTATGGATGTATGTATTTATTTATTATATAGCACATTTCAGAGATTATACATCATTTAAACTTTAAATCAGTACCTGTCCCAGTGGAGCTTAATATTTAAAATTGCTATCCCATTCACACTATTGCACTTGTTAATTATATCAGAAACCAATTAACCTGCCTGTATGTTTTTGGAGTGTAAATCCAGAGTACTTGGAGGAAATGATGCAAACAAACTTCTTGCTCTGGCTGGAATTAAACCTAGGACCCAGAGCTGCAAGACCCCAGTGTTAACCATTGTACTGCTAGGCAAGTAATCTTCTGCTTCATGGAGCAGAGTGAGTATTAGTGAAACCTACCTTTTCTGATGGAATGGGTGATTGAAAGATTCTGGATAGTGAAGACTTGTTTTTATTAGGTTGGAAAGCTGTTCTGGTGATGGTGTGACAAGTGCAGCATTATTTTCAGACCGAGTGAATTTCAAGAGAACCATTTCTGGCTGTTCCTAGGTAGACATGCATAAAAAGTTATTCAGTATTTAAGCTGAAAAACTAAATTTAGTCATTAGTCATAGATAAAGAAGCCAACAAACACAACAAAGGCAAACAGGTCCAGAAGCAGCTACACAAAATAAAGCAACATGAGTGCAAAACAGAGAGAACACCAAGCTGTGCACATCTTTTTCTTAGGTTTATACAAGAGACTGAGTAAAGTAATAGCAGATCCATATGTGAACCTATACTTTCCAGTTGTTAGTCACACACCATTAAATCCTAATACAAGTATGGGATCTCTTATCTGATATCGAGAAAGTTCTGAATTACAGGAAGGCCATGTCCCATAGACTCCTTTTTCAGCTAACTATCCCATTGTTTTGCATTTACCAAGTTAAGGGTGCAGCAACCAAAGAACCTTGTACTGCATAAATGACTCATTTATCAAACAATTTATATGTATTTGCTCGCAAAGGACTTCTATAAATCGTGCATGTGGCTGGAAATCACTCATTATTGACCTACCTGCTTCTGAGGGAAAGACAAAGCTTCTGCCCCAACAGTACTCAGGGACACGTGGTTCTGGCCCTCCAAAATAAGCTGTTTATTATCTTCAATGACATAGGCCTACAAAATGTAAACATTTATGTGAAGGTGAATGACAGTCTAGTAACAGATGTTTAATCAATGCTATATTGTTATGCCTTATATTACGAGTAACAATAGATGCCTTTACCATTTCCTCACCTCCATCGGTGGGGACAGGGGGAGAGATGTACCGGGCCCGGAGGATAAGGGGGGGCCCGGCAGTGCAGCACTTACTTGATTAGCAAGGCTGCTTTCTGTGAGCTGCTGGCTTTGGAAGGGAGGACGGGAGAACAGGGGGAGGTATGTACTGTCCATTCCTTTCGCTTATCGGTCACAGAGTTTAAGTCCCGGTTGAGCTGCTCAGGGATTGGATAGCTGAGGTTTGGACTTCCCCTTCAGCTCATCCAATCGCCATGCAGCTTTACCGGGACTTAAAATGCTGTGACCAATAAGGGAAGAAAATGCTGTCACTGGAAGAAGATGCAGCCACCTATGCTCCCCTCCTCCCTTCTGAAGTTGGCAGTTCACTGACAGCAGGTGGGCCACGCTAATGAATTAAGTGCAACATGGCAGGGCCCCCCACACTGCCATGTTGCACCAATTTTTTTTTTTAAACTTCTGGGTGGGTTCCAAGTCACCAATATTTTTTATGGGGGGCCCTGACCACAAATGTTTTTTATGGGGGCCCTGACCACAAATGTTTTTTAATTTTTTATTAACATGTGGGGATCCTAGCCACCAATGTTTTTTTTTTTTTACGGTGTGTTGGGGGTGGACCTGGGGGCGGACCTGTAGGTGGGGCTTGCAGTGGGCGCAACCCAGGGGGCCCAGGAAATGTTGTCGTATGGGGCCCTGTGATTTCTATAATGCCTTTCTGCCTTTGTATCGCTTAGTTTTCTGAAGTCACGAGGCAACTTCAGGCGACTTCGGAAAACCGAAAGCGATTCGATGTGCGACTACTCTCCCCCAAATCATAACATGTGCCACCGCCTAGGAAATAAGCAGTTTGTACTTTATAGGGGCTAATGACCACATGCCATCAGTCCACTCCAGGGTCTTGCTATAATAAGTTGCTCGCCTTTAGGTTTTTTTGATGGACTGACGAATGTACTGGTCAACTTTCGGAAAAGGAGCAGAGTTACTTGTGAATATGTGAAGTGTTGCGGCTCTGGTCATCAGCATATTATGGCTAGCTGATCAACTGGAATGTATTAATTTTGACCAACTGCATCACTACCAATAGATTTCTTTACAAGCTCTAAATTTTAGGTAAATATCAAAGACATGCACAGTTTCTCGCTTAAAAACATTTATTGGTGCATATAAACCACAAAGAATAACATATCAATATTCAATTCACACACACCACAAAGCAGTGTCTCCCCCCCAATAGCGCGAAACGCGTCAGGAGGGTGTGGCTAACAACAGGTAGGCAGACTGGGGGGGAGACACTGCTTTGTGGTGTGTGTGAATTGAATATTGATATGTTATTCTTTGTGGTTTATATGCACCAATAAATGTTTTTAAGCGAGAAACTGTGCATGTCTTTGATATTTACCTTGGTTTAATTGGACCTGTGCACAGTACTCGCCGTATAGACAGCGGCTACCCCATTATTGATTTTTGTTTTCCTACAAGCTCTAAATTTTAGGCCTTGTACCGTAACTATCACCTGACTTATATTGTTCTCTTTTTTCAATTTATTTGAACCTACCTTCCACAGAATGATCAAATTTAGATCAACTTCACTGCACTTCTGTATCAGTCTGACAGCCTTGTCCACTGTTGACTTTCCATGCCTGTCTGTGTGTGAAGTCTGATTTTTATCAAGCGGTCGACTTAAGCAGCTTTGGAAAAAAAAATCTGCACACGGAGTAGTTGAACTAACAATCTACATGTAGAAAGAGGAATAAAGATGTTGTAAGACACATTAAAACAAATGAGTAAAAAGCAATCATCTGTACACAAATATTCACGAATGTGGTCATGGCCATATATGCCTAGATTTGGTCCAACAGTTGGGCAATTTCAACCATATTATGCAATTACCTGGACATGTATTTCAGATCAGGGGTGGGTTTCAACAGACCACTTGCGATCTGACCAAATTATAAGACATTCTCTCCTGTTTAAAAATTCATCTGCCAATCTACCTTGGCAGGAGTAGCCCGGTGCGAGGAGATGCTACTTCTCTACAGTTCCCATAGTTCTCATTGTTCCGGCTGCTGACTGATACATAGGAACAAATGCAACGTGACCAGGTATGTATCAACTGGATTCTGAGGAGAATTGCCAACCTAAGACTAACTGCACATGCTGTAGACAAAATGCCCTTCACCTGCCCACAGCTCTTCCCTTCGTTTTATTAGAAAACCTTCTACACTTTAAAGCAGGGAACACCCAGAAATGCTCAATGTTGTATGTAAAAGCTTAGAGTAAAAATAAAATGTATTAATAGTTTAGATAAAAAAAGGGTAGAACTGCCAAACCAGGGTCTCTCCAGTTGGTGTTGGATTAAAATAATAAGCAGATTCAATTTAATTTTCCGGCACCCATTTAGAACTTTACACAATGACAATATTCTACACAATCCACTTGCTTCTCTTCTGTTCTATTTTCATATTTAATCCATTACAAAAAGTGTCATACCTGTTCATCTCCAAAGACAATGTCACCAAATGTATATCTTTCTGTTGGTGCTGCAGATCCTTATAGAAAAAGAAAAACAAACTGCTATATACCATTTCATGTGAAAACAATGCTCACAGGCCTAGTAATATTACAAGTAAAAAAAGCCATACTCAGCAGAGAGGCGGAAAACACAGGTTCCTTTAAAGAGCATCAACTTAAAGTGGTTGTTCATCTTTAAGTTAATTTTCAGTATTATATAGAATGGCAAATTCTAAGCAGCTTTTCAATTGGTCTTCATTATTTATTTTTTATAGTTTTTAATGATTTGCCTTTTTCTTCTGACTTTTTACAGCTTTTAAATGGGGGTCAATTACCCAATCTAGAAATAAATGCTCTGTAAGGTTACATATGTATAGTTATTGCTACATTTTATTACTCATCTTTCTATTCAGGGCTCTTCTATTCATATTCCAGTCTCTTATTCAAATCAGTGCATGGTTGCTAGGGTAATTGGGACCTTAGCATTCAGATTTGCAAAGAGAAAAGCTACTTAATAAAAAGCTAAATAACTCAAAAACCACAAACAATGAAAATTAAAACCAATTGCAAATTGTCTCAGAATATCACTCTGTACATCATAATAAAATGTGTTATATTACAACAATAAAGTATGCTAAAATACTGTATTTATATGCCTTACCTAGAGAGGATTTGCATCTTACAGCTTTAAAACACATCTTGGCCCTCTCCCTGCTGGTTAACTTAGTATCTAGAAAGATACAAATAAAAATACAGATTACAATAATACACCTTTCTTAATAGTTGAACTTACAGAAATGCAGCATCATATTGTTCGAGTATGTAAGTGAACACAAATGTGTCATGAGTTTTTAGGAATACAGTAAGTACAGCACCAACAAACTGTACTGTGAAGTTCCAGCAGTTGTTTAAAGGAGGTTTGTAAAATAAAAACCCTTAAAGGAACAGTAACACCAAAAAAATAAAAAGTAATGAACATATCATGTACTGTTGCCCTGCACTGGTAAAACTGATTCAGAAACACTACTGTAGTTCATATAAACAAGAAATTGAAAAAAAAAACTATATGGCACAGGTTAAATAGTGGATAACAGATAACACTGTTATGTTCTACAGAGCTTATCTGCTGTATAACCTGAGCCTTTTCTCATTTGAATGGCTACCCTCATTGCTACATCGCAGCTTATTTATATAAACAATAGTAGTGTTTCTGAAGCAAAAACAGCAGTTTTACCAATGCAGGGCAACACTGCATTATATTTTTATTACTTTAAAACACTTTAATTTTTTGATGCTACTGTTCCTTTAAGGCTTTTATTAGAGCCAAAATACAAACAACAACTATATACTACACTGTGTGAGGTACATCATTCACACCAGCAGATTACAGTTTAGTGTCCCATATTATAAAAATAGTATCACTTTAGTTTAATATGATATTTCATTTGCTCCTATAAAGAATATATTAATCCAGCTAGTAGGAATATAGTCATATTTAAAAATTAATTTGTAGAATTTTTACTCATAATACATGCTGCTCAGCTGATTTTTGTTTTTTTTTAGTGGTAAAAAAACACCTTTCAATACTAAGGTGGTTATTTACTAAACCTCGAATTTATCTGCTCTGGCTTTTTGGGGCTAAAAGATTTTTCCAGATCTATTATACCTCTATGTTGCAAAAAGCCAGAATCTGAAAATCCGCCATCTCAGACCTGTCGGGGTCCTGTATAAGTCATTGGGAGAGGCACCAATCTCAATTTGAAGTTTTCGTGATTGATTTATCTTGAAAATCCCAATCAGATTAATTTGAGTTTTTAAATTAATAAATAAGGTCAAATCGGGCATGGGAGTTTGGTCGTGGTTTTTTTAAATAAAAAAATGAGATGAATTCTGTCCCAGCGACATGATATAAAATGAGCCGCATACCCTTGTCGTCTGCAGGATTGACAGACTTCTGGAGCTTCCAGGTCTTGCTGCTACTCGAAACTTGTACTACATGGAATTCTTTAACAGCCGCTTCACTCTGAAAATAAACAAGTCACTTTAAAAATTAATGTTTTTTTTTCAATTGTTAATTTTTTTCTAGGAGGCATGTTTCAAAATGAAACACAGAGGTGTGAGAAGAAGTATATGTACGTAACTTTTGGTATAACAATAGCACAATACTGCAGGACATTCCATAAATAAACAAGCTCAACCACTGCTACTAAGTGTATGAGAGTACAGTCAGTGCCAACTACCACTTATGTGACACATATCCTTCAGTTAGTACAGTGCTGTCCAACTTCTGTGCTACCGAGGGCCGGAATTTTTCTGGTCTACATGGTGGAGGGCCGATAATGAAGCCAGTGTTAGCCACTCCCTGTTTTAGACCCATGTTACCACAAAACCATGTTCACATTGTACCCCCAGTTAGGACCAATCATTTTCAAATGCTAACAAACCCCCAGAACAAATACCAGGCTTATGTTTCACAGGCAGAGCAGGGTACATAAAGGGAGCACAGGGAAGGCAGAGTATAGCACACACTGGCAGAGTCTGGCACACCCAAGGAGAATAGGGCAGACAGAGTATGGCACACAGGGAGCATAGGGCAGGCAGAGTAGGACACACACAGGGAGCATAGGGCAGGACAGAGCAGAAGACAGGGTAATCCATTAGGACCACTCTAATATGTACTACATATAGTGATACAGTGCTGGTGCCCCATTAGCATTTTGAATAAAGTGTGAACAGGTGTACAATGTGGGCAGTTTCAGTCTGGGTCTCAGGTGTGAATGGTACAGGGCTTTAGGATGTGAACAATAGCAAGTGTGAACAATATAGGGGGGAATTAGTAAATAGACATAATGTGGAAGCCATCCCTGCAACTATACATTTAATAAGGATCAAATGCAGAAAAAGTTTTGAACAACATTCCGTATTGTGTATGGCGGGAGACGATTCAACCAATATCGGCAAAAGTCGGCTTGTCGATTGCTAAAGAAAGAACATTTTTGATAGGATGCCTTTTTGAAGGCGACCAACAGTTGCAGGAAAGATCATAATTGTTACGTGTATGGCCACCTTTAGCTGCACAATGGAAAAATGGTGTCACGTTGTAAGTGCACATAGAAACAAGGTGTGAAAAATGACGGTATGCCTGTAAGAAATACTTACTGTATTCATATTTTCCACATCCACAAATACTAGCATATTGCCACCTTCATTCTCTTCATCCTCAAGTGCATTGCTTCTAAAAACTGATGCACGAACATTCAGGGACTTACTGGTGCATATAACTGCATTGTGACGCAGAACACGATGTCTACAAAATACAAATACTCCAATCAACATTATTCAATATATTATATTTTCACCATCAACAAAAAGTACAATGAAAAAGAATATTAGACAACAATTATGCACACCATGGCATTTTGATCTACCATTAACTAATGTAAACAATGTTATCTCACAGTCAGACAAGTTCACTAAAAAAAACCATTGATATATTATATATATATATTTTATATATATATAAATATATATATATAAATATATATAAATATATATATAAATATATATATATATATATATATATATATATATATATATATATATATATATATATTTTTTTTTTTTTTTTTAAAGGTTAATCCAGAATACATCCCAAAAGAATACAATAACTATAGATTCATCTGGAATCCCACACAGAAAGTCAGACTGAGATTTGGGGTGAAATGTTATCTGCTACCCTAGGTATAGCTAGAACTAAGACTAAATGGCTGTTACAATGTTGTTTACCTAAAATGTCAAGCTGTTGAAATAAGATGCCATTGTTCATCATGCATAGCATAACTAGGGAAAGGGGGTGTGGCCTGTCAGGGCCTATCATGACATCAGAATTGCTCACTGGGCATGTGTACATCACAAACCGTCCCTGTGGGAGGGGAGGGCTCCAAAATCAGATTTTTTCACTTTAATAGAACCAATGTGAATAAAGTAAAAGGTTGTATTGAGGTGAATAAGAAAAGTTAGACATATACTAAAATAAATCTAAGGCAAATGAAGCAATGTGTGATGCAATAATACACCACTACATTATATATTAGTATGAGATAAATATCAAATAAGTTTGTGGCTTTTAAAGGGATTTTATGTAAATTAAATAGGAATAAGTGTATAACTTTAAGTGTTTAAGATGGTGTATGTACTGTTGCCAATAAAGTTATGCCAGTTTGTAAAATGCAACTATGCTCTGAGGAAGTGACCCACGCGGTTACGCAATGCGTCAGCAGTTTTGAACATGTAGACACTGAACTCTAGCGAATAATCATATTAAGAGCTTTTAATGGATGAAATAAAGAGATGACGTTTTAATATAATCTGCAAGAGACTGCAGTTGATCCCGGACGTTGAGTACTCTCCAAAATCAGAAAACCTGTCATTTTTGTACAGGTATGGCATCCATTATCCGGAAACCCATTATCCAGAAAGCTCCATTTTATCTAAATTGTTAAAAAGTATTTCCTTTTTCTCTGCAATAACAAAACAGTACCTTGTACTTGATCCACACTAAGATTGAATTATCCCTTATTGGAAGCCAAACCAGCCTATTGGGTTAATTTATTGTTTACATGATTTTCAAGTAGACTTAAGGTATGAAGATCCAAATTACGGAAGATCTGTTACATGGAAATCTCCAGGTCCAGAGCATTCAGGATAACAGGTCACATGCCTGTATTTACAGGTCTGTGACCTTTTAATGAGCTAAAGGGTGACCTGGCTAAATACTATTTGTCAAAGAGGAGGTTGGACTGATAAAGTCTGAAAATGACAGATTTTATGGTTACCGAACAGACAAAAAAAAAAAATATGAAAAAAAAATGATATTAAGGGTGAAATGAATGGCTGAAAGAGAGGTAAAAAGAAGTAGCGCAAATGTTGGCAATATCCAAAATAGCCCCAGAGTATGCCTAACTACACCAGCTCTACTGCAGGGAAACTTTAGCTCCACCTAACAGATAACTGATGCTCCTTATAGAAAGAGCTTCGCCTGGTCAGTTTTTACTTTTTTGCCTTTGTAAATCACCCTTGCACAGTTCATTCACAAGACATATAAGAAAACAAGATCTTTACCGCATTTTTGAATGCTTTTCTGTGCTTTCATAATAAAACAAAAAGTTTATTTCGTGAACTCCTTCCTCGTCAGGTCCCCGTAACCACAATGGAAGCTGAACAGATGCTCCAGGAGCAAGAACAGAGTCAGTGAGGGGAATCTCAATAACATCCGACTGGTTTCCACCACCCACTCCGAAATCCGATGGAGTAACAGAAGATGTAAGCACTGAACACCTAGAGGTAGAAACGGTGACAACAGTCTTATAAGCACTGCAGTTCATTGAGGCAGCTGGACTTAGAGGTGTCAGTGCTTCTGTATTGCTGCCAAAGGTAAAAAACTCGGGTCTTTTGGAGACAACCCTTAGTCCAGTCAGTGGAGACTTGCTCACATTCACAAACTCAACATGCGCTTTCCTGATTTCTCCACAAAGCAGTCCAGTGGGGAAGTTTATGAAGAACACCTATAATAAAGAACACAAAGATATATTTGTTTTGAGGATTGTGTCATTTTTTTTCAGTAGAGGATACATTGATCAGGCAAGCACTATTTGATTACAATATTATATGGCTACTTTTGTAACACTGACCAAATCAATAGATGATTATGATGTCAAATCATAAAGTTGATTGGAAAGTAAAAACAAGCATTACCTCGAGCAAAGGCATTTGTGGTGTAATTATTGGATCCAAGCGACGATCTGGTCCATACTGAATAGATGTTTTTTCCTCTTTTGTACCATTCAGTCGAGGACCTTGTATTTCCAACTCCTGACGCCCCCTGACTGACATTCCATTTGAAATAAACTTGCCTGAAATTAAGAAAAGTGCTGCTCTCAGATCAAAGTAAAAGATTATGGTTTAAGGGCTTTTGTATCTCATATTATTATAGCTCCATATAATGATCACAACATTTTAAAGAAAAATAAACAATGTTTATATTTTAGTGAAAAGAAATTAATCATAAAGAGGTTTTAATTCTCAATAGATCACAAGGAGATAGGAAAAGTAATACTACCGCTGAACATAATAAAAACCTAAAAAATAAAACTGGCACTATTCCGGAACCCAAAAAAATTGATTAATTAGTAGAATGCAGAAGTCTGAAAATTTGATAAAGTAACACAAAATTCTTTATTTACATCTTGTATAAAAAATAGCGTAACATAATATATTAATTCTCATATCTGTAATAAAGAGAAATATTTAAATAAGAAAGTACATTTTTCATTTTCTTAGAGGAGTTGCCTTCTTAGCCACAATAAATCATTTTATCTGAAGTAATAAAACCGGGGGAAATATATATATATATATATATATATATATATATATATATATGGGATCATTTATCCGGAAACCCATTATCAAGAAAGCTCCAAATTCCAGGAAAAGCCATTTCCCATAGACTACATTTTATCCAAATAATGCACATTTTTTAAAACTATTTCCTTTTTCTCTGTAATAATAAAACAGTACCTTGTACTTGATCCAAACTAAGATATAATTAATCCTTATTGGAGGATAAACCAGCCTATTGGGTTTATTTAATGTTTACATGATTTTCTAGACTTAAGGTATGAAGATTCAAATTACAGAAAGTTCCGGAAAAACCCAGGTCCCAAGCATTCTGGATAACAGGTCCCATACCTATATCATTTAATATATATTTGTAGATTATTTCACATCAAAAGAAGAAAAAAATCAAGTAGACTCATCTCTGCACATCAATAGAAGTATAATTTGGCAAACTGTGTACCAGGGCCAAGGCATTCCTCATTGACATTAAGGGGCAGATTTATTAAAATGCGAGTAAAAATTTAATAAATACTCTCTTAAAAATCCCATAGGAATGAATAGAAAATGGGTGAGTTTTCACTCACATTTTGATAAATCTGCCTCTAACAGTGCAATTTAGTCCTAAACTTTAGATGGTACTGTTCCTTCACAACCTATGAAGAAGACCTTAGTCAGAGCATATAAGATTCTGCCCCAACATGAGTGCCGCCTGAATTACACTGCCCATTTTCCAAGGGAAATCACCAAACTATGAATATTAGAAACTTTTATTAAGCCTGTCATACAAGTTTAGTAACTAAGAAATGAATCTAGACTTATTTTTTTAGGGGCAAGACAGAAATCAAAAATAATCAGGAGTATGTGACAATCATTCTTGACACAGGATAAAAACCATTACCAGTGTCTTACTTACTGACTTGTGAATGCCCCACAGTGGCCAAAAACAAAGCAACCAGTTTCTCCTCACTGTTAGAAAAAGCCTCTGCTTTGTATTGCAATCAGCAGCTCATTTTTATTGGCCAAAATAATGAAAAACACTTGATAGTTCTCTGTTGCATGCCGGTCATTTACAACCACTCTCAACCCCATTGGTTTGAAATTTACCCCAATTTACCCCTTTAAGAAAATAAAGAAGACATGACAAATCTAGCTTGAATTTACCTGCTGAAAGACTGTTTGTAGTTGCTAATCCATCCACACCAGTGGAACTCTGAACAGTGCTAAGATTGTAGACAATACCAAGAATATGCAGCTCTCCAGTCTGGTTTGGAAATAGTTTTAATCTTGCCTGTGGAATAAAAGGAGTAATGTTAGATTCGTACACTTGTCTGGATTTTAAAGGTACATATCCCCTATGCATATACAAGGAGGCATAATGAGACAAACAATGGTCCCTATTACTCTGTGCTGGCTTCACTCTCAGGCTTAGGAACAACAAGTTCATTATACTAAACAAAAAGAGTGAAAAACACATTAGAATGGAGTTAATGTAAGCTAAGCAAAAAAATATACATTTGGCTTAAAATAAATCAAATGTGATTTACAAGTTCACGTTCAAGATTTGCAGATGATATTAATGCACATCTATTTAAATAACCATAATATTGTGTTACAGCCAAAAGATTCACTAAAAATAAGCTCTGTGAATCATAGAGCAAACAAGGCAACAATAAGTACTGCAGAGAATGAAATCTTAGAAATGCTGCAAAATGTTTAGCCAAAATTGTAAAAACAAATATTATTTGTTGACCATTCACCAAAACATTTGTTATTGCCAAAACCACTTTTGTTTGAGCCATCTTAATTTTTGTCACTATGCATATGTTACTTTTGCTGTTACTTTTTGCAGAGCAGACTTGATATTGATGCCTTCATAAAATACAGATATTGGACCTGCGCTTTCCTTAATAAGGGATCTTTCCATAATTTGGAACATTAACTTAACCCAATAGGATTGTTTTGCCTCCAATAAGGATTAATTATATACTAGACAGGAACAAGGTACTGTTTATTACTACAGAGAAAAAGGAAATCGTTTTTAAAAATGTGAATTATTTGATTAAAATGGAGTCTATGGGAGTTGGCCTTTCTATAATTCAGAGCTTTCTGGATATTGCGTTTCCGGATAATGGACCCCATACCTATATCCCATACCTGTATTCCATTTCTATGCAGGTTTTATCTGTCCTTTACAAATAATTAATAGAGATTATTTAGGATATACCTTTACTTTCACAGAATAACCAGCAACCACAACACCCATCTTTACCCGCATGTTTAACTGGGATATAGATTATAGAAACATCACTATTTCAAATAAAATTGCAAATAATGCTAGAACATATTTCAACACAAATAAATAAGAAAATCTCTACTTACAATTTTTGTTTCTTCACTGTTAATAAAAAATTCACTTATTTCTTCTGTCCCAATTACATCATTGCTAGTTACACCCTAAAAATAAAGATTTTGTTAAAAATAAGTATCTTTCAGGAGTTGAAAACAACTGTACATAATATACTGAACACATTGTTATGGGTAAGAATATTACATTTTTGTTTATATATATTTTTATAGAATGCATGATGATTTTGAGGTTTCACTGTGGTATGCTACCAACAATAAATAATATGCTGTTTGCCGTTATCCAAATGTATTTGCAAAAAACCCCAATAACAGAATATATTTTCAGCATGCACCCCAAATAGAATTCAAATTCAAAGAGAAACACTTTTTGCACTTGTATATGTGTTCTCTAACATCTTCCTTCTTCTTCTTCGCGTGGCTGCGCAGTAGAATGAAAAGCCGGACTTTCACTAAAAAGTTGGCTATTTTGTTCAAATGCGCATGCGTTTGTCCCGGGAAATTTGAAGACAGAAGAAGACGGAACTGGATTGCTCCGTGGTGCTCACTGCTATAACACAGGGCCGATAACCCTATACTAGGTAGACCCCCCTCCCCCCTAGGGAAATGCCCCTAACTTTTTTTCTTACCCCTTGGTGCAGATTCAGGGTTCGCAATTCACGGCAGCCATCTTCCGGGTCTTCGGTATTCTGTGACGGAGACCATCAAATCTGCGCATGCGCAGTTGGAGCAATTTCCTGCATGCACCAAAATGGACGGAAGTTGCAGAAGTGCTGGAAGAAGACATGAAGACCCGGAAGATGGCTGCCGTGAACTGCGAACCTTGCATCTGCACCGAGGGGTAAGTAAAAAAAAAAGTTAGGGGCATTTCCCCAGGGGGTAGAGCTAGGCTGGGGGTCTATGTAGGGTAGGGTTTTTTTTAGTTAAAGGGGTTGTTCACCTTCCAAACACTTTTTTCAATTCAGTTGTTTTTAGATTGTTCCCCAGAAATAAAGACTTTTTTCAATTCCATTATTTATTTTTTACTGTTTTTCCAAAATCTAAGTTTAACGTTGAATGTTCGTGTCTCTCTGAGTCTGGCAGCTCAGTAATTCAGGTGAAGAGTCTAAACTGTTACAATTTTGCAACATTTAGTTGATACATTTCTCAGCAGCATCTCTGGAGTATTAGCAACTATTGTATCAATTCTAATAGCTGACTAATGAAACCCAGAGATTCTGCTCACCAGGAACAAAAATGTATCAACATTTTACAGGGTTGGTGACCACCCTCCCAGAGCTGCTTTAGAAGGTGAAAAATTACACTTTAGACTTCATTAAATTAGAAAAATGGTCCCACATAGAAAACAGAAAGTCATTGGAAAAAGTCGTTATTTCTGGTGATCTATCTGAAAAAACTAGTTGTTTGAAGGTGAACCACCCCTTTAACGGTTGAATTCTCCTTTAATGTAACCATCTGCAATCTATCTGTGATTTCAATGCTAATTCAGAGAACTGAGTAGCTCCAAGGATTGTGTGCTCTTGACAATTATAAACATTCTATATAATGTTTTCAAGACTTTAAGATCTGAGATATAATGCAAGTTCCTGATCCACACATAAAATGTAACCTTAAATTAGAAGAAAAAAAAATTAAATACAACCTTTGGGACCAAATCTCTTTCATTGGTTATTGCTTCTTTCACTTCTCCATTATGCTTTTCACTAAAGTCTTTTGGTTGAAATTTCCACAGCAAAGACAAATCTGTCAACAAAAGTGGAACCTTCAATGGATTCTTGAAGGACACCTCTACAGTTATTGGCTCTGTTAAAACAAAAGTAGCTAGTCAGTATTTACCTACAACTTGTATACATTTCCTTTACATATCCTGTTTAGAAAATCAAGTTAACTTTCCATTTAATTTTCCTTATGAAAATAGCAAATAAAATTACTTAGCGCACAGTGCATGCAAAGAAAATACCTTCTCGGTGTAGTTACACTTAAACTGGTAGCTGTTGTATAAATTGCCTTGGCTACAATAAAAAACACACACACACACAAATGAAAACATTTGTATTATTAGATAATCTTTAATGTTACCTTGAACTACTGAGAGAGGGAATTTGGAGTTATCCGAATTGCTGCTTAAACAATATTGTGTCGGTTGAAAATTCGAAGGTAGGACTCCCCTATTTACTACAGCTACAACTTGCTCCTCCAGCTCCTTCCATTGTTGAGATGATTCTGCATCATATTCTTGATCAAGACTCACATGTGTTGCAGCTTGCTTTTCCCCTAGAAATTAGGACAAGTTACATCATTATTGACAGTAATTAGGTGAATACTGGTATTGGATCCGTTATCCAGAACGCTCCAAATTACAAGAAGTCAGTCTCTCATACACTTTATTTTAATCCAAATTCAGATTTTTAAAATTGATTTTATCTTTCTCTGTTATAATAAAGCGGTACCTTGTACTTGATCCCAACTAACCAATAATTGATACCTATTAGAGGCAAAACAATCCTACTGGGTTTATTTAATGTTTAAATTAATTTTGAGTAGACAATGTATGGAGAGCCAAATTAACTCATCCAAAAAAGCCCCACGAGTATTCTAGAGAATAGGTCTCATACCTGTATAGACTTTTTTCATTGAGAACAGTGGGGCACTGGTGTTGCTTCAATGTCAGCATTTCCTAAGCAGTAATCTACAGGATCAGAATAGGCTCTAGGACAATATTTCTCATCTTGTTTCAAACAGGACCCAGATTATGTCTGTTAACTATCTTAGCTTTCCAAAAATTTGTTTTAGAATCATGTATCTACTTTTAATTACTAATGTTTACAAATGAAATTTATTTTAGACATCTTGATAATATAAAAGGATATGTATGGCTTTCTTATTTTTTAAGTTTTAGGTTTAGATATACTCTCTAAAATAAGGTCATATTCTTCGTATCTCAGTTTTGAGACTAATTTAAGACTATTTTTTTTTTTAATAGAGTTAGAGAATAGTGCAGTAGGCCATTGGTCTGTTACAGACTTCACCCCAGTGCTTCTCTTTTTGCATCCCCAAACATGCCATGCCACAGTAACCCATAGTGTCCCAATTCCACACCCTTTATGCATATGATTAGAGCCATTGCATCAGCCAATAAACACTTCACTAAAAAGAGACAAAAACTGCTTAAATGCAATAACAAAACAATATATATATATATATGTGTATATATATATATATATATATATATATATATATATATATATATATATATATATATATATAGATATTTTCAAAATCAAAAGAACTTCCTGTACTAACATGAACCATGAAAACTAAACACTGTGTTATGTGTAAAGACATGGTGACTGTGTTTTTCCAGGTAAAGAAGCCTAAAGTTGTTAAATAATACACAATTCCTTCCATTTAAACGGATGTCTTTTTCCTGAAAGAGTTTTCAATTTTTACAATAGGATTTTGATCAAAAGTATTGCCTAAATGTTGATTAATCAAGCAAAATTAACTTAAATTACACTATATAAATTATTTGAATCTTGTTTCCTTCAGTCTGGGAATTCATAATTATAGCAAGCAGGCAGGAGCCATTTTGTTATTAAGACAAGCCTTGTATCATCTCACATTCTTGTTTGTGCACCAGAATAGGGGACCCCATGTCCATCCCAATGCACTGGCTACATAATTAAACGGATGTGTGGAGAGCAGTGACATATAGGAAACGCTGAATGGAAAGTGAAAGTAATTGTCTGCCCTGCCTTTATGCCTAAGGCATAGAGGAGGGGCAGACAATATATGATTGACAGCCGAGATTTTTAAATGAGCTTACAGCCATGAATAATGATTTAATAAAAAATAGAAATTGGATTTCATGTTTAAATTGAAAAGGAATTTTACTATACAGATTTTTGTGTATGGGTGACTTGTCCACTTTAAAAGTGTTATTTATTTATTACAAAAACAACCAGAAATCTCAAAACAAAGGAAAACCGTCAGAGTTGTATGTCACCAGTACAAAGTACACAACAGAAATGCAATCCAATGAATAGTACAAGCATGAATGACACAGCACAGTCATATCGTGGTTCCCTATATGGGTATACCGGCCTTTTAGTTATAGGTTAGCACAGCCCCCAGTCCTGATTCCCACAATGTGCTCCAAACCCCAATTTATTTTTTAGTATCTCTTGCTACACAGATCAGTTTAATGAGGGTAATGAGTTGGTTAAACATTTAATTTAAAGTATTACGAAAAGAATAATATAAGGAGGGGCGACAGACTGGCCATTTTCCTTCTACATGTGAAACACAGAAATTACATTATAATTGAGGATTTTTTTTCATTTTGATTCTAAGTTGGTATTAAAAGCCAACAAGCTGTAGTCAATTTTCAGACAGAGACCATTGAACTCAATCATTTTCACATTATTTTGGGGGCCACTGCACTATATAGCATTAGGTGCTTTTTTACCCTAAGACTATCATTGTCTACCTAGTATGAATATAAAGCTGCCATCTATAAAAGGGCAGTGGGCCCATACTCTCTAGGGCACACTCCTAACATAAATCTGTGTTTCAGCTGTAGTTCTTACAGTGAACATTTTTGTATTGTAAAAATCAAACATTCACCTGTGTTTCCAACAACATTTGCAGATCACTAACCTTCAGATGGCCGCCGGTCATGCCCAAAAAATACTCGAGTGGAGGAAGTATTAATATATGGCAAAGGAAGCTGCGGTAAAGGGCTCTCTGGTGACTGCTGACACACATTCTAAATTGGGGAAAAAAAGCAAGAAACAATAAATAAACCATGACTAATTCATCTAGTTTACAGTAATGACACATAACAATAAGGTCCAATACCTTGTAAACAAACAGATACTCTCGCAGAAATGCTCCTTGCTGTGTTGCAGGCTGCTTGCTGTCGTTTATTAGAATATGTCTAAAGGCAGAGACCGCATTATCAAGCTGGCGGAGGGTGAACGATTGACGGCCAATAGTAAAATTAATATGATCCTCTGCCAGGGACCATCCCTTCCCTTTGTATACCTGCATTGCCTGGCAGTAACAGCGCAATGCGTGCTTTTTCTGAAATACAAATATGATTTTCAAGGTTACAAATTGGTTACCCAAAATATAAATACAAATGTTATGACATTTGAGTACATTACAGATCTCCATCCTTGTAATTCGTAAATGATGTGCTTATTTTTAAACCTTATCATACATTATGACCTTTTGTCCCAGATAAACAGAAAAATCACTGGGATACACATTTATGTATTCATATATGCAAATTGAACCTAACACTAGATCATATACATCATAAATATTCTTGTCACAATGACAAGACAAGACTGTTAACTTTCTTGTGCTAAGACGCCCTCAGACAATGGTGCAATAGATCATCAGTATTTTACATTTTTCACGAAGTAAGCTGAATATATGATTTATTACATGTTCCCTGGTTAATTTCATCAAACTCATGAAGCTAGACAAAAGTGTAACTTACCTGTCCTGCTTTACTAAACCGATGGCCAGCTAGAATCATGTGGAAAGCAAACTTCCTCACCATTGGGCTCTTCATGTTAATAAAACAATGTGCAGCCTGTTCTAAAAGAAGTGCACTTCGCAGATCTGAATCCTAGATGATAGAAGGTGAAAAGGAATAATACTGTACTTTTTTTTTTTTTTACAAGAAAACAGGAACACATTCATCATCTTCAGATGTATTTTGATACAATGATTTAATGTGCCTTTGAAAAACAAACAAAAAAACAGTTTTTCTGGTTATGGATGGTTGGGGTTAAATGGGCTGGCAACTGCACTGGCCACAATCAAATTTTATAGGTAGTCTGCTTTACTCAAGATAGCATGTAAAATCACCTACCTCACTTGTCAGTCTTATCAAAAGGGCAGCAGCTTCTGAATATTTGCCTTGACTTTTTAAAATTTCAGCACTCAACAGCACACACCTTTCTGCCAAAATCATATTTCTAGGATTGAGAACATACAGTTTTTAGAGTGATAAATAACATGACTGATGTTATAATGCCTTTTTTAATCAAGAGTTCTATCTTTAAAATCCATAGCTGACATTATAGTTATTTTATATCTAGCATATTATTGCCATAACTGGCAATTTCTCTTTTACTAAACTGTCAGTCGGGTTGGCAAAAATGCTTTGATGAATAGCACTATTTAGCCATGACACACATCTCTGAGCCACAGGGCATGTGGCAACCCCACTTTAGTTTTAACCTGAGCCCATTTGCTTTAACAACTCCAGCCCACCCAAGGCTACTTCTAGCACTGGCAGTTATACAGGTAACCCACAGCAAAAGAGGAGTAAGAACTTTTATTAATTTATTTACTTTACACAATATCTTACACAAGATTCTATTTTCTTAAGATTCTTGCCACAAATTGTGCACATAATTATGAAAAGTTCTGAATGGGTAAATTGCAATTGTGTAAAGTTTTATGAAAGCTCATGGAAAATAACCACAAATCACATTTTTCTATTCATTTCTAGGAAGTTCCGTAATCGCAAATGGCATAAAGTTTCAGGGAAAAATCTATCTTGATCATATTAAGATATCTTCTTATAGATAGTTACATGAGAAGTAAATGTTAAAACTAAGTAAGCTTTATCAGAAAGGTCTCTGTAAATACACCAGTAAACCCTCAAAGTCCACTGACAGAGTCTACTGTCAAAAGAAACACAGGATTTCTTTCCTTTTATTATGTACACATGGGCTTCTGTATCAGACTTCCTGTTTTCAGCTTAAACCTCCAGGGCTAGGGCTTTAGCATGCTCAGTTTGCTACTCTCCCCAACCTCCTCCCCTCAATGCTGTAATCTGAGCAAAGAGCTATGAGTGAGCAGGGAGAGAATCAGGCAGGAAGTGATCTCACATCAAGCTAATATGGCAGCTGCTATCCTAACAAACAGAGAGAGCTTCTACAGCTGTTTACTCGGGTATGGTAAAGCATTCTACAGAATAAATATAGACTGTAGCTTGCACTATTGTGGCTAATCTATTGGCAGTAAACTGCCTCAGTATATTTAAGGAACTGTCAAAATAATCCTATTTTCAGGCATTTATAATAAATGCTATTAAATGTAATTAGAGTTCATTGCTATTTTAATTAAATATAACAATAAAGTTTCATCTTCTGTTATGTAATTACAAACAGAACCTTGTCTTTAAACATTTTTTACGAAAATATCAACTTAATCAGATACCACACTATATACACAACAATGACAAAAAAATATATACAAAAATATATTGCTTACTTGCAAATATCTCTGTATGTCTGGATAGCAGTATCCATGTAGTGAGCAGGATAAGGTCTGGGAGCCCCAGGCTGAAGAAAAGCAGACACTGCCGCCATTTCCTAAAATCAAACAATCAAATGGATATTACAATTTGGAAGTTCACCTGCTAGTACACTTTATACTTGCACGCATGTATTTCCCATTAATTATTGAATGTGGCTACTTGTAATTAAAATCTAGTTTTACCTTATCCCACAAATTACCCTGTCCATTTAACTTTGTTTTTTAAAAAAGACAAAATTATGGTAGATAGGTTTTGTGTGTCAGGACTTTAAAGTAGAGAAAGTGATATTACCTACTGAAAATTCTCAATAGTCCAAGGGGCCTATTTATTATGCTGTGTAAAACTAAATTGACCAGAAAAACTTGGCAGTTTTTGGACAAACCTTCTGACTCAGAAGTGAAAGGAAACACAACTCACTCCTTCGGCCTGCTGGCCAACCAGGAGCATAGCAGAGAATTGGGGCATAATAAATAGGGATGGGCGAATGTGACCCGTTTCGCTTCGCCAAAAATTCGCCGCCGGCGAAATGTCGCCGACATCCAAAAAAGTCTATGGGCGTCGAAAAAATTGTTGTGCGCCAAATTTTTTTTGTCACACAACGCCATACAGGTCTATGGGCGTCATTTCCACGGCGAAACAAGGCGAAAAAATTCGCCCATCCCTAATAATAAACTGATCACAACTGATAAAACGGATAAAAAACCGATCATAATGCGATAGCAATTAAAGGCACTTTAGTGTTTTGAGGATAAAATGCTAAATCATAAAGGTTTATACACATATCCCACAATGAGAAAATAAATAAGTAGCCTTTATTCCGTACCAGTGCCCCCGCTGCATAAAGCATTGCTTGGTCACTTAAGAAGTCTTTCTTTGCAGTATGGTAGCAGCTGTATGCCAGATCATAATGTTGCACTAAGAAACACAAGTCTGCCATTTTCCTAATCTGGAGCTCTGGCGCCTCTGGTGGATACCTATATTAAAATAAATAATCTGATAAATGAAAGAATGAAGCACATTAAACAGTAATGAACAAGTTGTTGCAAGTAATGAAGCAAAGCATAGCAAATGTAAGCAAGCCTAAACTTATATTTTACCCAATCTATCTAGCTATACCTTTTTGGTAATTTTCTTTTAATTATGTATGGGGGTATACATTATCTATGTACCTGGTGCTTAGAATTTTTTGCAACTATGTCCATATTACTTCTCGTTTGTTGTTCTGTCGGTAATACAGATTTATCTTTATTTTGGACCCTATAAATTATTTAAGATTGGTAACCAAGACCATTCAATAAGTTATCAAAAGCGGACCAACCCCTTTAAACAGAACCAAAGTCTATACATCAGATATGTAACATGACACTGCCTTATTTAGTTATAGTGCAACATTTAAAAAAAAAAAAAAAAAATATTACAAAAATGCAAACGGCTTACAGCAGTCCAGAGGTGTTCTTTAATTCATTAATACTTTTCTCTGGTACCTTGCTACCACTGAACCATTTCTTGGTTGCAGACAATAATGAGCGACTCAGTCCTTTTCTGGATATTAGCTAAAAAGAAGATACATACATTAAGCCACTCATAATTGACATTATAAAAGAAATATGCTGTGAATATAACATGTAACCGAACATCATGCTTGCATATTAATGTTGAGCATGTTTGCAATGCATACAACCTAATTGATTTGGTTTGTATACTAGGTGTATTTTTTCTTTTCTAGGGTTAAACTACAGACTGTTGCAGAGCAGCTATTCTAACTAATCTTTGCTCTGCAGTTAAAGGAGAACTAAACTCTAAAAATGAATATGGCTTAAAATGCCATCTTTTATATATTGAACTTATTGCACCAGCAAGAAAGTTTCAGCTTCTCAATAGCAGCAATGACCAAGGACTTCAAACTTTTCACAGGGGGTCACCATCTTGGAAAGTGTCTGTGACACTCACATGCTCAGTGAGCTCTGAGCAGCTGTTGAGAAGCTAAGCTTAGGGGTCGTCACAAATTTACACGCAGAAAATGAAGTTGGCCTGCAATATAAGCTGATGCTACAGGGCTGATTATTAAATTCTAATACTAGTTGCATGGGTTTCTGTGCTGCCATGTAGTAATTATCTGTATTAATTAGTAATAAACCATATTTTGTGACATTTCTATTCTAGGTTTACTGTATATAGTGAGTGGGTCCCTAAGCTCAGTAAGTGACAGCAGCACAGAGCATGTGCAGTGAATCGGTAGAAAAGAAGATGGGGAGCTACTGGGGATCTTTGGAGGCACATATCTTTACTGCTAAAGGGCTGTGGTTGCCTTGGGCTGGTACAGAAACCCAAAACATTTCTAGCCTACTTTTTTTAGTTCTCCTTTAAGAAAAAAATGACAACAGAGCTAAAAAACACACCTTACTACTTGGCAAGATAACGTTCCCTCTTATCTTACATAAACAACATCACAGCTCTTCTTACTATACTTTTGAACGATATAGAGAGCGAAGAAGAGAATAGAACTTCTCAATTGACTCGTTCCTGCATCAGTATAAAAAGCTATTTTTGTTCTGTCTGGTTCTTACCTGATCAGAACAGTAGGGGCTGCTCCGGTTACCTATTCATGATATTACCAGTTTTTATACTACTAATATCATGGTATAAAAAAAAAAAAAGTGTAAAAATGTATTGAGACTGCAAAAGGGGTCAGAAGAACAGACCAGAAATACTGCACATTATGTTTTGGGTTTCTGTACCAGCCCAAGGCAACCACAGCCCTTTAGCAGTGAAGATCTTTGTTTCTACTGATCCACTGCACATGCTCTGTGCTGCTGTCACTTACTGAGCTTAGGTGATAACTCACAATATACAGTATATATAAAATATACCGTAAAAGTCACAAAAAGGCTGATTAGTGATTATTATAGATTTTCATTATATGGCAGCTCAGAAAACAGTGCTGTTTCCATCAGAATTTAATAATCAGGCCTGTAGAATTACTTTCTGACAGACTGACTTCATTTTCTGCTTGATAATTTGTATCAACCCTAAATTTAGCTTATCAATAACTTCCTAGAGCACACTAAGCATGTGTTACGGACACTTAAAAACAAGCAACTTTGAAGGCCTGGATCATACTGTTATAGGGTAGCAGAATCTTTAGGCTATTGTAATAAGTTTAATATATAAAAAACAGCATTTCTAGCCATATTTGTTTTTAGCATTTAATTCTACTTTAAAAATTAAACTATTTGTATCTATAAGTAACCAACAGACAGACTGTAAGCTCTGATGCTCTATAAAACCAACAGACAGACTGTAAGCTCTGATGGGCAGTGACCTACCTCCTCCTGTATTTTAAACTTGTGCCATTTCAACTTTTTTACAGGGTTTACTTGTTACTGTGGATATTTTTCTGCAATGTATGTCCCCCTATTTATTCCCAGTACTGTAAAAATGTACATGCAGTGAACTAGTGATACATAAAGATTTACATACATACAAGGATGGAAGTTAGTAACGATAGAGAAGATTTAATTTTAAGAAACATGAAAAAAAATATATATTTTTACATTTAACTGACCTGGTCGTTCAGTTGTCGAATTGTCTTCTCTACATGGGGCAAGAGCCCTCGAAATGTGAACTCTTGTATGAACTGCCTAATATGATCATGGTCAGTAAGAGTCAAAGATGTACCATGAGGGGTACCAGCACCTGACTTCTTTGTATCATTCATTGATCCAAGAGTTCTGCTATTATCAAGCCCATCCAAACTTCCGCTGCAGTCATTCATCTGATCAAGCTGAAGTGGGTGAACTTGAAAGTTATTCGATAAAACATCTGCCAAACAAAGAAAGCATGTTTTACTTTACGTGCCTCTTTTGCATTGTTTAAACCAAAGCTGTCCAACTTGCGGCCTACAACCCCCTTGTGTGGCCCCCATATGAAAGTCTGCCTGCTGTGCATCTTGTGTAAGCTTTCAAGATAGAGATTAAAGTGGACCTGTAACCCAGACACAAAAATCTGTATAATAAAAGTAATTTTCAAATTAAACATGCTATCCAATTTCTATTTTTTATTAAAGCTTTCATAGCTGTAGTAAGCTCATTTAAAAATCACAGCTGTCAATCAAATATTGTCTGCCCCTTCTCTATGCCTTAGGCCATCAAATTGCCTTAGGCCATCAAATTGAACTGAACTGGAGAGATTTTGTATGGACAAATGGTCAAAAATACCACCATCCAGCGTCTAGAGGATGTTACATTTGTAAAAGGAGGCTCAACTAAGTATTGATGTAATATCTCTGTTGAGGTGCCCAAATTTATGCACCTGTCTAATTTTGTTATGATGCATATTGCATGATTTTTGATAATCCAATAAACTTTGTCACTGCTGAAATACTACTGTTTCCATAAGGCATGTTATATATTAAAAGTAAGTTGCAACTCAAAGCTTAAAGCAAACCTTAAAGGAATACTGTCATGGGAAAAAAAAATTTTCAAAATGAATCAGTTAATAGTGCTGCTCCAGCAGAATTCTGCACTGAAATCCATTTCTCAAAAGAGCAAACAGATTTTTTTATATTCAATTTTGAATCTGACATGGGGCTAGACATATTGTCAATTTCCCAGCTGCCCCAAGTCATCTGACTTGTGCTCTGATAAACTTCAATCACTCTTTACTGCTGTACTGCAAGTTGGAGTGATATCACCCCCCAGGCAAACAAAAGAACAATGGGAAGGTAACCAGATAGCAGCTCCCTAACACAAGATAACAGCTGCCTGGTAGATCTAAAAACAACACTCAATAGTAAAAACCCATGTCTCACTGAGACACATTCAGTTACATTGAGAAGGAAAAACAGCAGCCTGCCAGAAAGCATTTCTCTCCTAAAGTGCAGGCACAAGTCACAAGACCAGGGGCAGCTGGGGAATTGACAAAATGTCTAGCCCCAAGTCAGATTTCAAAATTGAATATAAAAAAAATCTGTTTGCTCTTTTGAGAAATGGATTTCAGTGCAGAATTCTGCTGGTGTAGCACTATTAACTGATGCGTTTTGGAAAAAAAACAATGTTTTCAGATGACAGGATCCCTTTAAAGCTCAGCCAATGATAAACAAAACTCCAAAGAATTAAAATGGGTTCCCAAACTTTTTCATGACTTTATGTAAAAATTCCAGCCCTCCTTACCACAGAAGTTGGACAGCACTGGTTTAAAGAATCCTTTATTTATTGAGAACAATCCAGCTAGAGAGTACTGTATGATATTACTGTATGCAATGCCATTTCAAAACATCAGGTGGAATAGAGTATCCTGCTTCCAATGGTAAAGCAAAGGGTAAGGATGCACTTGAAGATTCAGTAGAACCCAGACTTTACATTTTCCAGGGAACTGTGTAAAATTGGAATAAATTCCGAGGGGAAAAAGTGCAATTTGCCTACTTCCAGAAATATGCAACATCTGGAGACATTAAATTAGGGGTTTACATTTGGAAATAGGTTTATTTCCAAATGAAGACAGGATTTGGGAGGAAACATAAAGCTGTTTCACAGAGATGAGAATGATGTTGGGGTTTGGAATAAGTACATACATTTAGCAGATGTGTTTAAGTCAGGCTCTTCACTGGAAAGCAATTAAGCTGAAAAAAACAGCTGGAAAATCAAAAGGTGCAATTGCCAGTGTTTTGCTGCCAGTGCAAAGAGATGCTGCATTTCTGAGTAATAATTGCCAGAAGCACAAGAGCACAGGCAGAATGCAGACCATTGAAATGATGAGGAGTATTATGAACATTTAGGGTCAATAAAGGGCAAACACTAGGATTTTACTCAGATAACTGTGATTCTGCATATGCCTAGACCACACTCATTTTACTTGTACAGCATGGATTTGCTGCCAGGCAGTGACCAAAGGACCGGGCATGCACATGGTCTTTTCTGAAGATTCTTATCCAGTGCTGATCTCTGCTAATTCATAGTGGTTTTCTAATGAAAGAAGCCATACAGGTGAGCACAGACTTTTTATATAATTAATAACGGACCAATAAAGGACTAATTTTTGCTACATCTATGTATTAATAAATGGACTTCTGAGCATGCCCCTTACACTGCAAGCAAGAAAAAAAGGTTAAGTAGATACGGATAGATTCATTTTTCAGAGAGCTATAGCATGTTTACTCCTAATATAACAGCAAAATCCTGTGCAGTGTGGTTAGCAAAGGGGGTTATAGGTGACCTACAGGATGATGTTAAAAGAAGCACTGGGATAACAAGTCAGAATAGATGCAGAGGATAGAGTAGGTTCACAAAAAAATTACTTTAATTTAAGTGATAACTGAGATGACAAACGAAAAATATAAAGAATGATAGTGGCCCCTAATATCGTATCGTATGGTAAGAGCTTCAGTTTCAGGAGTATAGTTTGGGAGAGTTCAGAGTTAAATTAATAGATGTTTTGCAGCATACTAGTGTTGCAAGGCCCAGATCTAATTTCATATGCTAACCTTTCACAGAGTTCTCCAATCCATCCACAGAGATCACATGCTCTGCATTCGTATTTGGTGCACTGCTATTCAAACCAGCTTCATTAGGATCCTAAGAAGAAAATAATGCATTTTTGACTTTGCTGCAGGCAAGGAAAACGTAATTAACATAATTCAAGATAGACAAAAGTTTTGGTTGCAAAGACAAAAGCAATATGGATTAAAAAAACAGCATTAAAGGTAAGAATTTGGGATTAAGCATTTTGGGGGCATTTTATGGCAAAGGTGCACTTTACACCACATTGCAGGCAAAACCTGTCCTTTCCACCTTCCCTGCTGGGGATGAGTCACGTGTCACTCCCTACATTGTGCATATGAATGCTCACTATTAATACAGCACTGCTGAATGTAGGCAGCTCTGAATTCATAGGGGCAGATGTATCTGTGTTTCTAAGCACTGAGACCTAAAATGCATCTTTGCATACGGAGTGCAAAAAAATAAATAAATAAAAAAACAAAAATGGCTGACTGCACCTATGTCTTGCACTTTGCACACTGCTTTCCTGCTTGTAAAGGACTCATTTTACCTATTCAGAAAGAAACTATGGACTCCTTGGTGGCAGGGGAAGCAACAATTCGCATGATTTTCCTTTGCACTTGTTATTATCCACATAACACACCTGATTCTGTATACAATTCTTCTGCAGATACTGGCTCCATGGATCAGGAATCTGCTCATCTGTTCCTTTGTTGGATGTTCGAGAGTTTATCTTTAACAAATAGCATCCCTGAGATCCATATCTTTGTATCATTTCCTCATAAATTGAATCAGCCCTTTATTGATACAATAAAATATGTCAAGCAGCGAAATATATAATAAGGTTGTTGAATGATAAATGGGACAGAGTTGCTTTTTCTTTGACATTTGTCCCCCACAATATGGATATAATGGGGAGTGTCATTAATTGAAGTTAAACTCCTGCTAAAATATCATAAAATTGGCAACGGGCTGTACTTAAAATAATATTTCCCCATTGTCACACCTGAGGGATATATTATTTCATCTGCAGGGATCTGAACTGCTGCATCTCTGGTTATATAAATCCCTCACTCTGCTCCCAGCTGGGGTCTATTATATTTGCAATGGTCTGAACATTTCTCACATCTTTGGTAGGTTGTAATGACAGCATGATCTTTGCATGATCTTTGAACTACTTTGACTACATCCCTTTAGGGTCAGTCCACATGAGCAGATTCTGGGAGATTAATCGCCCCAGCGATAAATCGCCTCTTCTTCGGGGTGACAATCTGCCCGAACTGTCTTCCCCCTGCCCTCCGCCGGTTAAAATGAAAATCGACTGCGGCATTTCACACGCAGCGATTCGTTTTAGTCGCTGGGGCGACTAATTTCCCCCCGAATCTGCTTGTGTGGACTGACCCTTAATGATGTCTCAGAAAGGAAGCAGATTAATACCATTGCTTAAAAGTGCTGATTTCAAAATGTTTACTTTCCATATGACTACCAGACTTTGGCTGTTGGCATAATGTTAACCAAACAATAATGGATTCTTAAGCACTAGTAATATGGACTATTTATGTGTGGTTTATTAAAACAGATGGAGAAAAAGGTGATCCATTGACTTCGGTGTGGAAATGCATACTTTCCCATTTCCACACTGCTCCCTATGTGCTGACAGACAGACCTGTCAGGACATTGAGAACAAAGACCAGAAGTAGGCTGTTTCTCCTCCTGTATTAAAGGAATTGTTCAGTGTAAAATAAAATCTGGGTAAATAGAAAGGCTATGCAAAATGAAAAATGTTTTTAATATAGTTAGCTAAAAATGTATAAAGGCTGGAGTGACTGGATGTCTAACATAATCGTAAGAACACTACTTCCTGCTTTTCAGCTCTCCTGGTTTTCACTGATTGGCTAACAGGCAGTAACCATTCTGTGACTTGAAGGGGGGGGCATGGGTCATAGCTGTTGCTTTTGAATTTGACCTGAATGCTGATGATCAATTGCAAAGTCACTGAACAGTTATGTCCCATGTGGCCCCCCTTCAAATCGCTGACTAACTCCGAGTTAGAGAGCTGAAAAGCAGGAAGCAGAGTTCTGTTCTGTAATATTAGACATCCAGTAACTGCAGCCTTTATACATTACATTTTTAGCTAACCAACTATATCAGAAAGATTTTTTATTTTGCACAGCCTATTTACCCAGTTTTTATTTTGACACTGAACTGTGTGGAGAAAATACCTAGTGAGTCACTAGCTGTTTTATATCTCAGACTGCACTTATTACATATTCAGCTTGATCTGAATCAGACTACATGTAGGGCCAATCAGGAAACACCATCTTTACAGTATAGACTAAATATATACAGCCACAATTGTGCCTTTACTTTCATATGCTTGTAAGCTAGCAGGCTGTAGCCAAAAGATCAGAAAGCTCCAATACAAGTGTACCAAGATTTAGAAAAGGTAAAAAAAAAAAAAGGAAAAGAAAATAGTTACTTACTTTTGCTCGTCCCCACTGCTGACATCGTGCATCAGCACATAATATTTCAGAGTGTTGGGTGTAAACCATTTTGGATATGAATAATCAGTGCTGTGCTGAATCCGGTGTTGCTCTTGTGACAATTTAAGAAACTGTTCCAAAGGCTCCGGTTCATGTGAGGAAACTACCAACATGCCTGAGAAAGCTTGTTCAGGTTCATAAACCAAAGGGATGAAACATTAACATTTATCTACACATTTTCACTGTGTGTAAGCCTTTCATGACTGAAGGGTGCTTCTATACAGCTAAGTAAATTCCAAGGTAACTTCTAATATGCCTATACATTATAAAGGGATGTACTAAATTCAGGATTTGGATTTTTACAGCAAATTTTTTTTGTTCAGATCCGAAATGTTCACCATTAGAGACACATTTAACAAAGGTCGAATTTATGTGAGTTTTTAAAAACTCCCCTAAACTCGCATAAATTCGAAATTCAACCAATCAAAATTTATTTTAAAAAAACGAATTCTTTAAACTCGGATGAATGCAATCGACCCAAAGTCTCGAATCAAATTTCAAATCAAATTTGTTTCGTATTTTGAAAACTTGATTCGAGTTTTTTTTAGAGGGAGGCTGCAAACAACTCCAAATTGATCCTTGGAACTCTCCCTTTGACTTAAACAGCAATTTGGCAGGTTTTAGGCAGCAAATAGTCAAATTCAAGTTTTTTAAAGGGCCGGAGTATGATAAATTTGAAAAATCGAATTTGAATATTTTTAAAAAAACTCGAATCGAATTTGAACAACTCCCTAGTCTAATTTGACAGCTTTGAACATAAAAAAACTCAAAAAATTCAAATTTAGAATTTTCAATTCGACCCTTGATAAATCTTCCCCTTAATGTCATGTCATTTTAAAGCTCAAGACAACCAAACATGAAAATTATTTGTTCACAAATGTATAAAGATGTTTTCCCCTTCTATTGGAAAATGCAAAGTATCCAAATTGCTGTATAAATTATGGATATGGGTTTTTTTTATTACAAATTCTACAAGTAGTACTATTAAAAGTTAAGGGTACCAACTCAGCAAGAAACTGGCAGCTGATCAGATTTTAAGTAGAAAGATAGCAGCATTGTAAAAATAAAACCACCTGCTGTGAATGACAAAGAAAAACTATACCCCCCAAACAATGTAGGTCTCTATAAAAAGATATTGCATAAAACAGCTCATATGTAAAACCCTGCTTCATGTAAATAAACCATTTTTATATTAATATACTTTTTTAGTAGTATGTGCCATTGGGTAAACCTAAATAGAAAATTGCCATTTTAAAAAATAAGGGCCGTCCCCTGGGTTCGTAGGATTCACGGTGCACACAAAACATACCAACAAACCATACTTGTTAGGTCACATGAGTCAATTAACAGACAGAGTTCTGTCTTTTGCTTCCACACTTAAGAGTTGTATTTCTGGTCAGGTGATCTCTGAGTCAGCACACAGACCATGTAAAAGGGCAAGATTTACTTAAATAAATATATATATATATATATATATATATATATATATATATATATATATATATATATATTTATATATATTTATAAGATTCTTTAATATGCCACTTGACACGCTATAAACTGTTGCTTAAATATTCATTTTGCGGGTAAAGTTTTCCTTTAATTTGGAAAAACTGAACGCAGTCTGCAAAGGTTTCTGCTTAAAGTCAGCAGGAAAGTTGGAACAATGGACAGCTGAATTAGATTCACATATGACCAACATATGACCTCTAAGAGATTCCTTTAGATTGATTGAAGCAGAAGTCAATAAAGCTTAACAAAAAAGCAGTCTTCACATGTTACAACATATGTTTTGGGCTTCTGTGCCAGCCCAGTGGCCGCTTAAAAGCCCTTTAGCAATAAAGATCTGTGCCTCCAGAGATGCCACCAGTATTATCCCATATTATTAATTTCATGTTCTGGGACTGCTCTTAGTATACAGTAGAGGCAGTATACAGCATACATACAACAGAAAATGCTCAACAACAAAAAAAAGTTAAAATAAAAAACAATTCATACTCGCACTGCATGGCAGCATAGAAACCAGCGCATCATGCTTCAGAATTCGTTTAAGGGATACTGTCATGGGAAAACATGTTTTTTTCAAAATGCATCAGTTAATAGTGCTGCTCCAGCAGAATTCTGCAGAGAAATACATTTTTCAAAAGAGCAAACACATTTTTTATATTCAATTTTGAAATCGGACATGACTTGGGGCAGCTGGGAAACTGACAATATATCTAGCCCCATGTCAGATTTCAAAATTGAATATAAAAAAAAATCTGTTGGCTCTTTTGAGAATTGGATTTCAGTGCAGAAGTCTGTTGGAGCAGCACTATTAAAGGAGAAGGAAAGGTTAAAATTAAGTAAGCCTTATCAGAAAGGTCCACCTAAATATACCAGTAAACCTCCTTGCCCCGGGCGTGAGCATGCTCAGTTTGCTCTTCTTCCAGCCTCCCTCCCTTCTCTGCTGTAATTTGAGCCCAGAGCTTTAAGTGAGCAGAGAGAGACTCAGGCAGGAAGTGATGTCACACCAAGCTAATACTACAGCTGCTATCCTAAACGAACAGAGAGCGTGTAGAGTTTTTTACTCAGGTATCGTAAAACATTCTACAGAATAAATATAGCATTCTAGCTTGCACTATTGCAGCTAATCTATTGGCAATAAAATGCCTCTGTAGTACCCCGAAGTTTTCGGGTGAAAAAAAATCGTGAAAATCAGATTTTTTCCCGCAAAGCTAATTTTCAGGAAAATATAATAATAATAAATAAGTGTAAAAAACCCGAGCGGATTTCATCAGAGTTTGTAGCAGAAAATATTGAGATAAATTTAATTCGGACTTTGAGAAATAAACCCCCTTATTGTTTTATAAAGGATACAGGCCAAGTAGTGGTTTAAGAACTCATGGTCAGAAGCTGGCGTGCACTGAAAAAAAGTTTCCCGGTAAGATTCAAACCAAGCTGTAGTTGCTGTAAGGCATGTTAAAAAATAAAATTATTAGAATTAGCACATTTAAACCACAAGATGCACACAAATCAAATTGCTACTACAATTCACTATTATATGGAGTATTAAAGAAAGCAGATCCCTGCTACAAGAATCTGCCACTTTTTAGTACAGGTATCGACGTTCTACAGAATCTACAGCATTAATGTGTTTACACCGCAGACCTATTAAAATATTTAGACCTAAAATTTACAAATAACAAATGTTACAATTAGTAAAAGTAATGGTTTATAAAGTTGTTAAAGGGCAACCTCTGTCTGTATCTTATATTTTGCGTTCACCCGTAGGTGAATGTACTCTATACTATAATTCTTTGTTTTATTTGTTTCCAGCTAGTTTATATGATGTTAATCACGTAGACTTCTCTGTCCTATCTGTTGTGTCAGGTTTCCAGTCCACAAGTCTCCTTATCATACCCCATATTTCTCCAAGTGTTAGAATATCAATACAAGGGAGCTTCCTTTAGTGGGAAGGGGCACGTGGTCAGCTTGGAAAGATATAACTACTGTATACATACAATTCAGAGAAATTCGAAACAAAATTAAGACTAATAATAAAATAATTTTTTTTATGGAATAGTAGCCCTTTAAATAACTCTGCATGAAGTTAAAGCCTCCACTTATACATACACAAATATGAGAGAGGACTGTACTAAATTAAAGGGGTAGTTACATTTTATATTGAGTACATATAGATGGACCTATCCTGAGCAACTTTTCATCTGGCTTTCTTTTGGTTTGTTTTTCTAAATGATTAGCCTTTTCATTCTGTATGTTTCTGGTCTACAACTGGAAAAGTCCAATTGTCAGGGAATTGCTAGTGAGGCTTCAATTTTATTACTATTGCTTATACCCTGTATATCTAGTCGAGCCTTTCTTGTGTCCAAACTGCTGCCTAGTTGCTAGGTTAATTCAGCCATAGCAAGCAGATAGCAGCTATTATTCTAAGCCTGACAACTGCACAATAGAAAAATTATATGAAAACCACAAAATAGTTAAAAATTAAGACCAACTGCAAATTGCCTTAGAGTATTACTGTCTACATTGTGCTAAACATCCAATAACCCTTAAACGTAAGCAATGTCGTTTCAACTACAACACCTGCTAACTAAACAGAAACACTATGCACAGGTATTGGACCTATTATCCAGAATATTCATGACCTGGGGTTTTCTGGATATTGGATCTTTCGGTAATTTGGATATTCATACCTTAAGTCTACTAGAAAATCATGTAAACATTAAATAAACCCAATAAGCTGATTTTGCTTCCAGTAAGGATTAATTATATTTTAGGTGGGATCAAGTACAAGGTACGGTTTTATAATTTCAGAGAAAAAGGAAATCATTTTTAAAAATCTGGATTATTTGGATAAAATGGAGTCTATGGGAAATGGCCTTTCCATAATTCGGATTTTTATGGATAACGGGTTTCCGGATAACAGATCCCATACCTGTATGAGCAAACATACTAAAATTCAGAAATGTTCATGTTATAAAGAATATAGTATGACAACTTGTATCATTAAACAAAAATAGTAATAACTAAAGGTAGAGCAAAGAGTATAGTTTAAGTAAAAAAAAATTAAGAATATATTATGCATTTCAAGGATTTCAGCAAATTAAAAAATTGAAGTGTCATGAGTTGATTAAACTGAATTGCATCTATTTAGTTGACTTAGAAACACTGCAGTCTCTTCCATATTCCACAAGATCTCTTTGGTCTGACAGTGTTGCTAAGCATTACTTTATGGGGGGGGGGGGGGGGGGAGTCATAACGACTTGTTTTACTTGTTGCCTCTAGTATTCATTATTTTGGCTTTTTTTTTTTTTTTTTTACCAATAAAGTAAATATTAAAAGGAACGCTCATAAGTCAACAGACTTTTCCCCCCAGAAAGTAAATATTAGTAAAAATATTTGGGGACGGAGGGGATCAGATCACAGATAACCACCACCAGCAGCTGCTAGTTGAGGAAATTACAATAACTGAATTAAAGGGGAATTTTATCTAAATACAATGGTGAGTAAAACAGGATTTGTTAGACGGATGAAAGATGGAGAGGGGCAATACAGCTCTGCACCCCTAACTGCAATGATACCTGAATAAAACTTGGACATGTTGAGTTCCATCAATGTGTCTTTCCAATTATTGTACCAAGGAACACTAGCTTTAAATGAACGATCTGATAGAGGAAAACATGTTATTATTTAACTAAAACTTTACTACAAATGCACAAAACAAAGAAAAAACTTTTTGAAAAATCACAGCTCTGTTGTCTGTACTGTTACAGGATCCCTCTAGAATATAAAAAATGTAAAAATAACTGCAAAATAACACACTAGGGTATCATTGCCCTTTTGCAGATATAGAAGTGTCAGTGAAATACAGATGAGTCACAAAAAAAAGAAATAGAGGGGAAAAGGGGGACAAAATGACAATACATTGTGCTTGACCCTCTACAAATTACTAGGGATGCACCGAACTCAGGATTTGGTTCGGGATTCGGCCAGGATTCAGCCTTTTTCCGCAGGATTCGGATTCGGCCGAATCCTTCTGCCATGCCACACCGAATCTGAATCATAATTTGCATAGGCAAATTTGGGGCGGGGAGGGAAATTGCGTGACTTTTTGTCACAAAACAGAGAAGTAAAAATGTTTTCCCCTTCCCAGGCCTAATTTGCATATGCAAAATAGGAATCGGCCAAATCTTTCGCAAAGGATTTGGGGGTTCGGCCGAATCCAAAATAGTGGATTTGTGCATCCCTACAAATTACAAATGTTATTCGGGTTGTTATTATTATTATTAACACATATTTACAAGGTGCCAACATATTCTGTAGCATTGTACAGTAAATGGGTATACACATTGAACATACAAAATGACATACAAAAACAACCAATAACAACACAAAAGGTGGATAGGTTCCTGCCCAAATAAGCTTACAGTCTACAAGGAGAAGCGATTGAGACAAGGTGTGGGGACTGGCTACACAGCAGATAGTACTGGAACTACAGCAAGGCAACGGTTAAAGCCGAATTACCATAAAGTGATAGCTGTGTTTTCAACTAAGAGTGGACCGCAAAGTTTCCAGCAAAAAGGAACTTAAAATTAAAGAACTGAAAACCTTTAGTCTAGTTCTCTATAACTTTTGAAATTGAAGATTTTTGGAGTTTGGAGTTCAGAGATACATGAATGTACTAAAATAAGAGAGCAATAAGTATGTGTCGAGAGTACAAGGTTTTACTTGATTAAGAAGAATTGGTAGGGGTTCTACTTGTATCTGAATGGAAGAAATATCAGAGCATTCTTCTATTACCTCTCTCCAGAATATTGGTATCTGAGGACATGACCAGACCATATGTATGAGTATAGCAGGGGCCTGGTTACATTTCAGGCACATGACCTGTATAGTAGGCGTGATTCTGTGCAGCCTATGCGGAGTTAAAGAGGAACCCCCCCACCTTTTTTAAGGAAGAAGATACCTTTTTGCCAGAAGCTCATTAAGTCGGTTCATGTAAAAATGGAGCATAAATAATATTTGAACTTCCAAAAATAAATAAATTTAAAAAAAAAAAAAATAAAAAAAAATAATATATATATATATATATATATATATATATTTATTTATTTATTTTTTTATTACATAGGAACCATTTTCCAAATGCCTCCCTGTATTCCGACAGGTGAAGTAGACTCTGTGCACTGCTTGCTATGGAAAGGAGAGGGACTTCCATACTGGAAACAGTACAAGGCCAGAGGGGACAGAAGCTGTAATGAGATGAGGATGACTATGGTGTATCTCAAGGTGCAGGGGGCTGCCGTCTCTGGGTAGAGGTATGATAAACGTACGAGATGCAGCAAACTAACCAAGAAACATTTTCGGTTAAAATTGTGTAAGGGAGAAAAATATGGCAACTGTGAAAACAGTTCATCTCCAGAATACATAGTTCAAAATGTAGCACTATTCAAACCAATTTCCTGTTCAATAAAACTAGTGGGAAGGCTCAATACACTGACCAAAACATATACAAAGGAACAAGAGATTGTCACAAATGTATCCATTACTTGCATAAAGTACTAACTGACGGAGGCATCACCCATTAAATGATCTGTCGTAGATTTCAGCAATATACAAGATAAAATTAAAAAAAAAACAATAGAGACCCTGTTGCGAGATCATCCATAAAGAATATGACCTGGGTTTTCTAGAGCAGAGGTCCTTATGAAATGTGAAGCACCATGCTTAAATATTACTGCTTGGGGCACCAGTATGGTCCTGAATAGTGATGAAATTTTGCCTTGAAAAGGACGCCCAGACTGTAATAGGTGAAAAAAATTGTCACGTCAAAAATTTGCCGCACGATTGGTCGTGCATCAAAAAAATTGTCGTCCATAGACCAATTCATTTCGGCAAATTTTCGCAGTTTTGCGAATTTTTAGCGAAATGGGTCAAATTAGTCCTGAGGTATATGCAACTCTCCTTCTACATGAAAGTGGACCAGCTGGTACTAGATTTTAATGTCAATATTCTTATAGCATTATTAGATTACACAGGTGATGTTATGTTCTGAAAAGGTTTACTGTATGTAGAGGTAGGGGATTCATTATTCAGAAACCTCAGAAATAAAGAAATGCCATTTCGAATAGTTTCCTTTTAGTTTCCTTTATCATTTAGTATGTTACCTGATCCCCACTAATCATGCAAAAACGCCTCCTTCCTATTCAAATGAATGTGGAGAAACAGGTATTATCTGAAGTTTTATCAACCACTGATGAAAGCTATAGAGTCAGTTATAAATCTGAAGATAATGGAGATACCAATGCACATGATAAACAGCTAAGGAAAGCAGAAAGATTGATTCTCACATAATAATGCAACATGTATTTAACAAATGCAGATTTTATAAAATAAAAAAAAAAAAAAAAACAGGTCCTTCCTATACCTTTCGTGATGTAAATTTGGGGATAGTATATTATACACTATACAAAGCATAGTATGAAAAAGTACTGAATAAACTTTTGATAAACTCATATAAGAAAAAAATAATTAACATATTTAATAATAAATGATTTCCAAGCTACTTAGGCTTCTTTCTTTTCCCCTATACAGAGAAGGGAAAGAGTGAGACAGGCAGACAGCCAGAGAATATATCCATGAAGTAGAGTTACACAGTTTTAGTATATGGTAGTTTTAGTGCTGGTTCCCTGGATGCTCTGTCACTAACATCCTTTGTAGTATGACTATAGTGTAGATTTGGGAAGCACTCACAACAGTAGGATAACTGCAATTACGCTTTTATTCTGTATCCACATGTCAGGTTTTGGGCTCACATGCCCTGTTTCAAGCAGACTTGAAAAAGGGCCTGTGAGCCCAAAACATGTTGTGTGGATGTGCAATAAAAGCCAGAGAATATATATTTGCCACCAAGAGATTTATTTCTTGTTCTTGTTTAGTTAAAACTAACTATTTTAACAGAGTTCATTAAAGTGTAATAGTGTAATAAAACTGGTTGCCTGTTGGGTAAATCGAGACAGTACATTATAAAAAAAAGCAAGTAATATAATATCAAGGAATAAAACAACAATCTAAACACTGCTTGGCGTGTAAATGATCTAAAACTGCACAGAAGAGGAGAAGTTGCAGCAACTCTGGGGTTACTTAATGTTGATACAATATCAGGTGGAAAGTAAATTCCACAGGATCAGAGTAGTTCCTATATGCTCCTTTCAAGATAACCTGCATATAAACAAACTGCAGAAGAGGAGGAAAGTTCCCTGTGCAGGAGTGAAATGTAGCGGATGCTCTGATTCATCCTTTGCATGACCTAAGTACACTTACCAAGTCCATATGGATGCAATAAAAAATAAACATGGGTTAATAATAGATTAGTTTAACACAAACCAGGCCATGCATATAAACTCACCCATGCACACACCAATAGATTTGTTGTAAACCCTACATTTCCACTGCTCTGTTCAGTTGCTACTACTTATTGCAGTGACATGCTCAGCAGGAACACACACCAATACAATCAAACACTCAGTCCAGCCTCTCTAACGCCCTTTCTAACGCCCTCTCTAACACAAAAAGAATTAGCCATGTTAGAAACATGCACAAATGTGCACAACATGTTTCGAGCCTAGTGGCTCTTCCTGAGGAAGAGCCACTAGGCTCGAAACATGTCGTGCACATTTTTGAATAAATGAATCACTGAAACTGCAATTTGGTTCTCCAGAGTCCTATCTTTGATTTATGAAAGTCTATAGGTCTTGCGGTGCCTAAACTCTGAAGTTGAACCCTCCATTATAACGAAAAGGATCTCATCTTCCATAAGAATATACCTTAGAAACATGCACACCCTAATTATCTGGTCAGCATATGTGTGGTATTTTCTGCATTTTTGGGGGCGGTACTGTTTTTGACTATAGAGTAACCAACATAAAAATCAAGATGGGCATATAAAATGTCCCTTGTTTCTTACATACAATTTTAGCTGCTGGCTGTTAATTCACTGTTTTGTCTACATTCCAAAGCTCCAATAGGGTACATTGTTAGCTGCTGCCAAGGCAGATGAGTACAGTCAAAAAAGAAAAACCCTTAAAATAAGGGATCATAAACTAGTCAGGAACACCTAAACAAATAACAGAAATTATATGATCATCATACAGCATTCAGTAATAGGGAAATCATTCATCCAATGCCCTACCCCTCATTAGTTTACAAATAAAAACCTTATAAAGCAGGTATGTAAATGCATGATCATGTAAAATGCACATACATTGCAGACAGAATACCGTTTGCTACATATTGCTTTCCTATGTGCAGATCAACCAGTTCTAATTTGATGAACATATCCTACAGAGTAATAATGGAGCAGTCCAACATACTTTATCCAACAAAGTATTAGTAGTATTAGTATTGATCCAGCCTACTAACCCATCTAAAGGACAAAGAAAAGTAAAAAATCCAGTTTGTTAGACAGTCACCAGTCACAATTCATTCTGCAAAAAATGATGTTAGAACTACAAAATAACCAGACTTTAGTTTTTAGTGAGAATGAAAATGTGTACTTTAATTAGCAAAAATATACATACCACTTATGGTCAGGTCATAATCTCCAGCAGTAATGACATTCGGTGCTAAACCCTCTGCAGGCTGGCTAGCTGAGACAACATCGTTTAAAATGTTCCTGATTGCTGCTTGCTGGGGCGACTGAGTAACAATGTTGTTGACTGCAATCTTTAGGTTCTTTATCACATGGAGCTGGTTGCTGGGATCTCTCATATGAACTAAAAGACAAAGACATCAGTATCAACAAACAATTTGAATTTCAAATAAATAACTTGTCTAGTTAAAGTGTATCATTATACTGTATATAAGGCTAGTGGTACACATGGCGGATTCTCTGCTCGCCCATCCAATACTGCAAGTGGTCTCTCCATCTGTCACCTGGCAAAAAGGGCAGATTTGCCTGAAAATGTGTTACAGAATGGCCAATTCTAAGCAACTTTTCAATTGGTCTTCATTATATATTTTGTATAGTTTTTTAACGATTTGCCTTCTTCTCTCTTGACTCTTGCCAGCTTTCAAATGGGGGTCACTGCCCCAGATAAAAACCAAATGCTCTGTAAGGCTACACATTTATGGTTATTGCTACTTTTTATTGCTCCTCTTTCTATTCAGACCCTCTACTTTTCATATACCAGTCTCTTACTCAAATAAATGCATGGTCACTAGGGTAATATGGACCCTGCCAACTAGATTGCTGAAACGGCAGACTGAAAAGCATAACTCAAAAACCACAAATAATAATTAAAGAAAATCAATTGCAAATTGTTTCAGAATATCACCCTCTACATCATACTAAAAGTTAACTCAAAAGTGAACAACCCCTTTAAGCCAAAATCCACTCAATTGACAGGCAGGTGCAAGCAAAGTGAACAACAGAAGCAAGTATCTGGTGAGTATCTGGTGTGTCTGCCAGCTGAGAATCCACCACGTGCCAAAAAGTCTAAGTATTCATTGTTTTTTTGTTTATCTTATAGATGACAATATGCACAACTGCTGGAATTCCAAAGATTCTCCTTTGACAAACAAGAGCCATCACATTGTACAGACTTTTTCCACATAACTCCAGCATTGCATTTAGTGCAGTGAAACCTACAGTATACCTCAGAGCAGAGTCACACAATATACAATATTAAAGTTAAAAAAAACATACAAAGCCTATGCATATTACAGTGCAGAGTGCATTACTTGAATACTGGCAGCACACCAATTCAACACACTGCTAAAATAAAGGGTGTGCATGACAACCTGGATTACGAAAAACACATGAAAAGACCATTAACCATTTACCATTCTTGTAAACTCATAAACCATCTATTAAAACCATACAGAAAGATACAAGAGAGAAATTTGGAATGGGAAATTAGACATGTATAAAGATAATGTAAAGGAAGACCCAAAACATCTAACTGAAGTAGAACATTGCCACTACAAGCTTATAAGGCTTTAAGGCCGCTTTTAATGCCATAATGCAAGTAAAACTAAAATGGTATTTTATGCATTGATATTAGTAGCTTCTACTTTTGCCCAGAAATAGGTTTCTCTGATTCTTATGGTGCCAACAGACTTACCGTACAAAATATCAACACACATGTAGCAGCTACTATTATCCGTGAATAGTATAAGCCTTATGTATGCACAAACACACAAATATACATACTATGGTCACAAACTTATCTGCAGACTTCATGAGTTATCGCTCACAAATATTAAACAAAACAGAATACTCTTTAACCCTTGTGATCACCCTCTTCCCCTGTTTTATTGTGCCTGGCATAGAAGGTTATGAATGCACTAGGGTTGCACCAAATCCACTATTTTGGATTTGGCCGAACCCCCGAATCCTTCGCCCGAATGCTGAACCAAATCTGAATCCTAATTTGCATATGCAAATTAGGGGCGGGAAGGGGGAAACATTTTTTACTTCCTTGTTTTGTGACAAGTCACGCGATTTCCCTCCCCACCCCTAATTTGCATATGCAAAATAGGATTTGGTTCGGCCGGGCAGAAGGATTCAGCAGAATCCTGCTGAAAAAGGCCGAATCCTGGATTCAGTGCATCCCTAGAATGCACCTTCAAGTCCTACAAAAGGGGAGGGGCAGGCCAACAGAGAATGGGAGCCAACCCCCAGCTACTTGCACCTACTCCAGGAGATGGAGATTATACATGACTCACAAACTCTATTTAGTACACCCCCCCATTCTCCTTTATCAAGAGTGACCCTTTTTAGAGTACTCAATACTACACTTGGTAAAAATAGGAATCCACCTACAGCCCCAAAGAATCAGGAATGAGGAAATGATCTTAGGGGCAAATTCATTAAGCGCCGAATCGCCGAACTCTAGCGTCAATTCGCTAGCATTGGGCATTTTCGTTACTTCGCAAATTCACTAACGAACGCTGGCGTAAATTCGCTAGTGTTACTTCGCACCCTTACGCCAGGCAAATTTTTGCTACGGATGTAACTACGCAAATTCACTAACGCGCGTAGTGTACTGAACGCTACCTTTTACGCTAGACTTCCTTCGCTACCTCAGACCAGGCGAAGCACAATAGAGTAGATAGGGATTGCTTCAAAAAAAGTTCAAATTTTTTCTAAGTTCCAAAAAACGCTGGCGTTTTTTTCTATATCATGGGTGATAGGCTGAAAAAGATCGAAAAATTTTTTGGGGCTCCCCTCCTTCCCCCCTACATTTCCTAACTCATGGCAACTTAACTATACAGTGGGCACATGTGTAGGGCAAAAAAAAAAATTATTTGATTTGTTTTGAAGGTTTCCCATGCATTTGTAGTGATTCTACGTATTCCTCCACTGAAATTTGAATTTGGCGCCGTATGCAAATTAACAATCGCTATCGTAACTTCGCTTCGCTTAGCGAATCAACGCTAGCGCAACTTCGCAACCTTACGCTAGCCCTGTGCGCAACTTCGGATTTTAGTGAATTTGCGGAGCGCTGGCGAAACTACACGTGGCGAAGTTGCGCCTGGCGCAACTACGAATCTTAGTGAACTTGCCCCTTAGAGTATAGCGGTTGCCACGACAGAGGTTCTACAACCCAATTATTGACAATGCATTTAGTAATTCCCTATGACATAAGGCTCTGATAGTGGGAGGGCAGAAGATATGATCTATTTGGATTTTGCCAAAGCGTTTGATACTGTGCCCTAAATTGAGGTCTGCTGGGCTTAATGAAGTTGTTTGCACATGGATAGGCAACTGGCTACAGGATTGGGTACAGAAGGTGGTTGTTAATGGTACATTCACTACTTGGAGTAAAGTTCTTAGTGGGGTCCCTCAGGGCTCGGTATTGGGTCCACTTTTATTTAACTTGTTCATTAATGACTATGGGGAGGGTATTGTAAGTAATGTATCAGTGTTTAAAGATGACACAAAACTATCCAGCCCGATTAATTCCATCCAGGATGTGGCATCCTTGCAACATGATCTTGACAAACTGGCAATCTGGGCAGCTAAGTGGTAAATGAGATTCAATGTTGATAAATATAAAGTCATGCACCTGGGATGTAAACATATCCAAGTCACGTATAACCTTAATGGGACTGCACTAGGCAATGGAAAAGGACCTTGGAGTCCTTGTAGATAATAAACTTGGCTATAGCAAGCAATGCCAGTCAGCAGCATCAAGGGCAAATAAGGCCTTGAGCTGTATTAAAAGGGGCATAGATTCACGGGACGAGGGGTCATTCTTCCACTGTATAGAGCAGTGGTAAGGCCCCATCTAGAATATGCCGTACAGTTTTGGTCTCCATCACTCAAACAGGACATTATTGCATTAGGGAGGATACAGAGAAGGGCAACTAAGCTGGTAAAAGATATGGAATATCTTAGCTATGTGGAAAGACTGGCCAAGTTGGGGATGTTCACGCTGGTGAAGAGGCACTTAAGGTGTGATATGATAACTATGTATAAATATATAAGGGGATCATATAATAATCTCTCTAATGCTTTATTTACCAGTAGGTCTTTCCAGCTGACACAAGGTCACCCATTCCGATTAGAAGAAAAGAGGTTCTGCCTAAATATTCGGAAGGGTTTTTTTTTTACAGTAAGAGCTGTGAAGAAGTGGAATTCTCTCCCTGAATTAGTTGTATTGACTGATACAACTTTAAAAAGGTTTTGGGTGGCTTTTTAAGCAAGTGAGGGAATACAGGGTTATGGAAGATAGCTCAAAGCACAAGTTGATCCAGGGACTAGTCCGACTGCCATTTTGGAGTCAGGAAGGAGGCAAATTGGAGAGGCTCCAGATGGGGTTTCCTCTGGATCAACTGGCAGTTAGGCCGGTTAAAAAAAAATATGGACGTGTGTCTTTTTTCAACCTAACTTACTATGTTACTATGTAGATCTTCACAGGGATAAGACAAAGTGGAAAAATACAAGATGGTCAGAAAGCCATGTTTGAGCAATCTAGTGAATTAGGACTTGAATAAGACCCAGGGTACAGGTTGGTAGAAGAGAATTCCCACATCTCATTGACAAGCTATGGTATTAGTATGAAGTAGTTCCTCCATGGTGTTGGGCGATCAGTCAATGTTCCATATTATCACACAGGTTCTGTTGGGTTGACGGCAGGACTCTGTGTTGGCCAATCAATTACTGCCACTGCCATCTCAGGAAACCCCTTCTAAAGGACTTTCACTTTGGATATTGTAGCATTATGTGCTGAATCAACAAAGGACCTTCTCAAAACTACTACCATAAAGCACAAAAAGAATGTAACTGTACAGAATGACCTTGTACAAAGTAGTGTTAACCTTAACTTTCGCATGAACCAGTGTTTCTAGCCCAAACAATGACAAACAACCCCAGACCATTATAGCACCTCAAAAGAAAAAACAGAACACCATGCTCAATCTTGTCCATCAAACTTCTATATGGGGGATATATCATTGCAAAGAACCCTCTTCCACTCGTTCACAGTTCAATGTTAGTAAACTTAACTCAGTTCAAGCTGGTGTTTAGCTGTTACAGCCAATACTGTAGTTGTATTGTTATATGCACAGCAGTAATATTGAGACCTCTCAACCGCCTGCACTGCTTACATTGCATTGTGCTGAATCAGCTGGAATTGAAAGTACAGTTCTGCACAGAGAAAACAATCATGAGAGGCCACAGTGTTGTTTACAGTGGGAAATAGTACAAGAGCCTTATCCGCAGAGAAATATAAAACAAATCACCCTTAAAGCACACAAGTCATTTTGTCTATTATTGGTTGAGATATATATATATATATATATATATATATATATATATATATGTATATCTCAAAATCTATGTGAATGTGGACAAAAAAATTCACACAGATTTTGAGATTTACAGCATACACGGCCTCAATAAATAATAGACAAAATTACTTTTTTTAATGTATCCTACTACCTGCCCAACATCACTAGCCACATGCATGATGCTGAAGATTCAGTGGTATCAATCAACCATGGTAACACAACTACAATTACGTAATTGGGCTCCAATAATTTTAAACTAGGAGAAAATAACTATATTTGAATACAGTGCTCCATTGTATAAAAATCACTTTCATAGATGGTCATTTCAACTGCACCACTGTACAACCATCAACAACTAGCATAGCTCTGCAACATTGTGTCAGAAACCTGTAGCAAACAAACTTTTCTGCTGGGTTAACTTACACATCAAATAAGTGTTGAGTGTCTCTTAATAAATGTTCCCAATGACATTATAGTTCCCATTTACAAAAAACACAACTAGGGCTGCAGATAGTACCGTACACAGTGATATTCTGAGGCAATTTGCAACTGGTCTTTATTTTATTCTGTTTTTTAATTATTTACATTTTTGTTTAGCAGCTCTCCGGTTTAGAATTTCATCAGCTATCTAGTTGCCAAATCATCCTAGCAACCAAACAGCAGTTGGAATAAGACTATAAAAATAAATAGGAGAGGGCTTGAATAGAACAGTAACTATAATACTAAAATTGAAGTCTTGCAGAGAAATAATGGACTGTAGGGGCCAGTGACCCCCATCTGAAAGCTGAAAAGAGGCAGAAGTTAAAAACAATGACAAAGAATTCTAGAACATAACAAAAGTTAAAGTTAAAGGAGTGGTTCACCTTCAGATTAACTGTTAGTATGTTATAGAATGATCAATTCTCAGAAACTTTTCAATTGGTCTTCTTTATTTATTTTTTATCGTTTTTTTTACTTCTTCTTCTGACTCTTTCAAGCTTCCAAATGGAGGTCAGTGACCCCATCTAAAACAAATGCTCTGTAAGGCTACAAATGTATTGTTATTGCTACTTTTTATTACTCATCTTTATATTCAGACCCTCTCCTATTCATAGTCTGGTCTCTTATTTAAATCAGGTTGCTAAGGTAATTGGCAAACCAGCTTGCTGAAATTGCAAACTGGAGAGCTGCTGAATAAAAAGCTAAATAACTCAAAAATCACAGATAATTAAAAGGGAATCCCAATTGCAAATTGTCCCAGACTATAACTCTCTACGTTGTACTAAAAGTGCACTTAAAGGTGAACAACCCCTTTGACTTAAAAGGTAAACTTTCCATTCAGGGGGGCAGGAGCAATGGGGATCTCATTTCAAGGTAAAAAAATGCTCAAGAATTTCCAAACCTATTGTTAAACTACAATTCCCAGAAGCCTGGCTGTCAGTGGGATGTAAGGGCTGCAGATAAAAAAAAAAAAAAAAAAAAGAGTTCTGCGACAATTATACTTATTTCCAGGGGAGCGGCCCCTGGCTGTGTCAAACTGGCCCACTGGGATACCAGGAAAAGTCCCGGTGGGCCCAGGAGTCAGTGACCCTCATGATAATAAACTTTTGGCCATTCCCTATTTCTATGAGAACAAAGAGGCTAAATAGATGGAATAATAGGTTATAGTATATAAAGAAAAGAGACTAGGGGAATAGAGGTTGAGTGAGGAGAGGAAGAAAATAGTATTGAGAGTGGGCCCCTCGTCTAAAAACTTTTGGTGGGCCCCTGGTCTAAGGTTTTTTTGGTGGGCCCCTGGTCTAAGGTTTTTTTGGTGGGCCCCTGGTCTAAGGTTTTTTTGGTGGGCCCCTGGTCTAAGGTTTTTTTGGTGGGCCCCCGGTCTAAGGTTTTTTTGGTGGGCCCCTGGTCTAAGGTTTTTTTGGTGGGCCCCTGGTCTAAGGTTTTTTGGCGGCCCCCTGGTCTAAGGTTTTTTGGCGGCCCCCTGGTCTAAGGTTTTTTGGCGGGCCCCTGGTCTAAGGTTTTTTGGCGGGCCCCTGGTCTAAGGTTTTTTGGCGGGCCCCTGGTCTAAGGTTTTTTGGCGGGCCCCTGGTCTAAGGTTTTCTGATGGGCTCCTGGTCTAAGGTTTTTTGGTGGGCTCCTGGTTTACTGTTTTTTGGTGGGCCCCTGGTCTAAGGTTTTTTTGGTGTTAGTGTCCCACTGCTAATTCCTTCTCTATTCAGCCCTGCACACAACAATAAAGCAGAACTTATAATTGTCTAGCAGCTACTATAATGCTGCTGCAGTGCCTGCATAGGATGCTGGGAACTGTAGTACAGCAAGGACTATATATCCCATGCAAGTGACCTGGTTAGTCCTGACTGACTGGGATTTGTAGTCCTCGCCCTACTATAGTAGCCAGCACCCTCTGCAGCTGCTGGACAAATGACTAAACACTACTAAACAGAGGCAGGCCCTTTCTGTCAGCAATAATCACAGGAGAGTGAATACGGGCCTACGAGTGACTGTCACTCACCCTCCGAACTCAGGCGGCAGAAAGGTCGCACCAGCTCGCAGAAAGAGAGTTGATTCTTCCGGGCCAAGTTCTCCGCCTCCTCGCTGCAAAGTGCGGCCACCTGAGGAACGAATGAATCCTGCAGAAACTCATGTACGGAGAGCAGACACTGCGCCATCCCAGGCCCGAGCACCGGCAAACGTTCCCCTCGTCCTGTCACACTCACGTAACCAACACGCGCTGGAGCTCCGGATCACCGTACAACGGGCGCACAAAGCAGCATGACTGTACGGAATATATAGGAAATGTATGAGCTGTGCTTTGAACTGCTCACTCAGGGTTTCTTCTTCTTCTTCCTCTCTGACAAACTCCGCCCGGTCCCATCAGCCGGTGCGGGGTGGTCACGTGACTTCCGCGTCTGTCATTGCGAGAGCTGCAGTAGATAGGGCGCGGGCACAGCGCGAGTACGCGCATTCATGCTTAGTTGTACACATCATGGAAAGCTCACCGAAGTTTGAATAGCAACAAATGCACGGCGTATTGGGCAGATTTGGGAAGATCTTGTGTACAGTAGTAATATTCTTACATAAGGGTGTCACTAGTGCGAGTGTTGGGCTAATACTTGATGATGTTTTAATTTAACATATTTTCATTTATTTTACTTTATTTAATTTTACCTATTTTAAGCCCCACTGAAAGAAAGTCTGTTCTGGTTCATTATGCACCAGGTTGGCATTGTATGGTATGTGCATGAATTGTCAATGAAACGAATAAGTGAATGGTGCTCTCGGACCCCCTCGTGCAGCAATAATGCAACTAAATGTTTGCGGTAACTGTTGATCAGCCTATCAACTCGGAGGAATTTTAGCTCATTCCTTCATATAGAACAGCTTCAGCTCTTGGATGCTGTGCGTTTCCTCAAATGAACCATTTGTTTTACATCTTTCCACAACATTTCAATTGGATTACAATCAGGACTTTGACTTGGCCATTCAGAACATTCACTTTATTCTTCTTTAACTATTCTTTGGTAGAACGACTTGTTGTTTAGGATCATTGTCTTGCTGTGTGACCCACTTGAGATTTAAGGTGGCTGATTAAAGCTGTCGACATACCGAGCCCTCCGACGGGCTTCCATGATCGATATCTGGCCGAAAGTAGGGCAGATGTCAATTGGGCAGGGCTTAAAATCTCGTCGGATCATGGCCGCATCGGTTCGTTGATGCTGTCCCGCAATCTGAGCACCCATATTGCCAGCATTATGAACCTATCGGGCCCTAGGGCCCACGACTGGATCAATCCAATATCGCCCACCTCAATGTGGGCATATCGGGGAGAGATCTGCTCGTTTGGTGAAATCGCAAAACGAGAGGATTTCTACATGTATGGCCACCTTAAGTTCACAAACAGATGTCTTGACAGTTTCCCTTTAGAATTCTCTGACATAATTCAGAATTCTTATGCTGGAATACAGTGGAGGTTTTTTTCTCCAGATGTAACACTCCTCATTTAAGCCAAAAAGTTCTATTTTGGCTTCATCTAACCACAAAACATTATTTTAGTATCCTTCTGGTTTGTCCACATTTAGCACCATTGCTGTGCAGTGTTCTCATGAACAACATTCACCAATGGTTTTCAATTGCTTAAAATTTACCCTGGCTTCTTCTATAACCTCTTGGACTATTAGATGCCTTGTTATTGGAGTTATTTTTGATGGTCAACCATTTTTTAGTAGGGTAACAATGGACTTGAATTTCCTCAATTTGTACACAATCTGTCTGACTGTTGATGGAATTCAAGTTGATGGAATTCAAGCAATCAGATACAGATAGTCTTGTAACCTTTCCAGCTTTATGGTCATAGCAACTCTTTTTCTGAGGTCCTCAGACACTTGTGTGTGTTCATAAATGAGTTGTATGTTTGATCAGGCTTTGCTGGATCCCCAATCTTTAAATAAAACAGGGTATCTCACTCACACCTGATTGTTATCCCATTGACTGAAAGCACAGACTCTGATTTCACCATCAAGTTATATGATAATCCTTTATTAACAACAAATGGCTTTGAGCTGATAGTATTGCAGCTTTATACATTTCAAACAGCACCATCTATGGGCTTACCATCTATGATCGTAAGCAGCAATCTATCAATAGATTAAAACAGAGGTGCATCGCCCATAGCATAAAAAACCTTTTATTATTTAAAAATCGTAAAAGTAATGCACTTACACTGTCCTTTAAAACAATCACTTCTCAGTGGCAAAGTTTAAGCAGTTTTGATGTTCAGTCCATAAGAGTTCTGGAAGTGATGTATGACTAGTTTTGCTGTCCAATAGACATCAGAGGCAGGGCTACATATAGCTACCCATAATGTACACCATGAACATAGATGTGCATGTGTAATACCCATTGATTTTAATAAGGGTGCCCTTACATGGATGGTAAATTGTAACTTCTTTTTGACAATTGGAGCACTAATTGCAGGACAGACCAGGAAAGCTGGATATGCTCCTTATAGGTATGTTCTAAATCACACAGCATTCTGAATAAATAATTGTCTGTTTTTTGTAATGACAATGAATAGTACAGTGCATTTCATCGTATGTGTCTACTGCCTTCCTGTCTTCAGTATTTTATGTTTTTTATCAGAGAGATCCTAGCAGTCTGGCAGAGCATCACTGAAAACAAAGCCCTTCATGCAAAGCCAGGAGAAGCGAAGGTTGAAAAAGTGGCAGCATAATGGTAACAGTACATTTCTTAGAAATGCATTGTTTACTTTCACTTGTTCAGTAATAGGTCAACAATTATCAGCTATTGAACACTGACACTGTAGAAATACCCGATTTTACATTTTTAGAGGACAAGGAACAAAATGTAAAATCAGGGAAATGTGTTTAAGCAACTTATTCTTCAAGTATCAAAGGATAAATGCACAGGAGTCTGTTTTGATTTAAAATACAATATTTACTGGGGGGGGGGATGTCTAGGCCTCCTTCCTCTTCTTGGGGGCCATGGATGACCGTGATGTAAAAACATTGACCATTGCAGGTCGTCTGAGATGTTTTGCACATTGGGGTGATTTTTGCTAGGGGGTAGGCTGTCAGCCCTGCCAGAAAATTATAAATGGGGCCTGGGCCCCCTTACTTATGCAACTGGTTAGATGCACAAGCTAAAGCAATAAATGGTTTGTGCATGACTGTATAAGGTGCAGATAAATTTGGTGTAAAATACGGGTGAAACACACAGTGAAATGCATTGTACATTGGTGGGACCACAAAAAACTGTTTCGGGGTTTCACTATAGTTCAACAGTATAATAATGTGTTATTAGGACATTACAACTAAATAATATCAGTTCTAGCAAGATAAAATGTTAACCATTTCCACACTATTAAGTACCAAATATAAAAACAACAAATCTTAAATAGGATTAACAGAGGAATGTCTCTGCACAGAACTACAGAGCGTTCTGTGGATTGAGGGCAAGGGGCAAGCATGAAGTACATGATTATGACACACTTCAACCCTAGCATTACACTGCCATTACAGAGACATACTAAGCAGTTGTTCATCCTTAAATACTGGATGTTGTTCTTTTTCATTGATTTTTGTCAAATTTTAATTGTTATGGCTTTCATTTTATTGACTTTCCTATTCTGCCTCTTCGTGGCCTGTAACTAAAAAGCTTGTCCCGAACTGACACTGACAAACATAAAACAGACCAATTGTAATGTGTTATTCTTACCTTTTATTGTTTATATTTCTGTCCAGGACCTCTACTATTCATCTTTCATACTGACTTCCAAACTGCTGCACTGTTGCCAGGGTAATTAAGCCCTAGAAACCAAACAGTCAAAACTACAACAAATATCTAAAGAATCCAAAAATATACAATATGAGATGTGTAACACTGTAGCTGCAGTGTTTCTGTAACAGAGAAGAGTAGGGTTTATTCAGTCAGCAGTATGCAAAAACAGACATATGGAATGTGACAAATTCTCACTAACAAAGTAAACATTCTAGAGCGGACATATGAAATGTTACTGGTTTAAATGCCCCCTGTTTCCATGAATAATCAATTCATTGTCTTAACACTGGTGTGTCCTAAAAGCTTACTGTATATATTACTAGTGAATTTCTCAAGCAATCTTTATGGGAAACCCCACATGAGTTAATAAACCCTCACTGGGTATTTGGCCGATAACCTTGTCAAGTTTAAGCAACTTTTTTTTGCTTGCGGGAAAAAAATTAGGATTGACGAGGTTATTGGGCCCAAAACCCAGCAAGGGTTCATTATCTCATGCAGGGTTTCCTTATAGATTTCTGAAGGCCAAAAGCTTGAATTTTCAATGGTCAAAAAATCTGAAAAAAACTTGCATTGAAAAACACATTAAAATTAACATACACAGCTCCCCCTGATTTCTACATGAGTGTGGCAGCTTTTAGATGGAGACATTTTACATTCCAGATTTACATTTTTTTTTGCCATTAAATATGGTACATACGAGTTTTTCTTAGCATAATTTGAATTTATAAAAAAAATTGATGCTTTGAAAAAAATGAAAAAGGTTAACGTTGTTAAATCCCCCCCCCTTAATCTGACCTGGGGGTTTCCAGAAACTTAGATCTCCTTACCTTAAGTCAGCTCATTTGGGAGGTAGTCAAACTAGTAAAACCTTTGGCCACCCACAGGCTGGGCCAAGTAGAACTGATCCAAGCACTTGACCCCAGGGTAGGGTTGCCACCTTTAACGATAGGGAACTCAGGGCAGGGGTCTATTTCATCAAAGGTGGGGGGTCATGATGTAGCGATCAGTGATTGGCAATTTACAGGGTGACCATGTAGCCTTTCTACCCACATAGCCCACAGGCTAAAAGGATGTGGTGCGGCACACGATATGGCCAATCGCTGATCGCCATTTCATTAAAGGAGAACTAAAGTTTAGCAAAAGACATAGGCTATCAATGTTGTACATTATGTTTTGGGCTTCTGTACCAGCCCTACCTCATTTTCTGCTTGATAATTTGCGACAACCCCTAAGCTTAACTTCTCAACAGCTTTTTAGATCATGTGAGTGTCGCAGACACTTTCCAAGATGTGACAGGTTTGAAATACTGGATCACTGTTGCTATTGAGAAGCTGAAACTTTAGGCTGGTGCAATAAGTTTAGTATATAAAACATGATATTTTTTGGGCATATTCATTTTTAACATAAATTCTCCTTCAAAGTCAATGTCCTGTCCGGATTCCCTAAATCCGAACAGTCAGTTTTCACCCAGACAGCCCTTTTGAAAACCGGGCAGGTGGCAACCCTACCCCAGGGCCAATGATCATAATGTGAGCCTACAAAGAGGGTCGCATCAATGTTCCAAAGTGGTCAGACAGGATTTTCTAACCTGCCCAATAGATTGATGGCTGCTTTTTGGCTATATATTAGGCCATGAGGCAGGCCCAGGTTCGGACTGGGCCTGTGGAACACCCTGAGCAGCTCATCGTTGGTGACTAAAAGCACTCCCCTGATCGCGCCCACAAATGAAAAATTCAAGGTACGTGCGAAGAAGGGGGAGTGGGGTGTTTTGTGTCGGCAAGTGGAGAATCTCAACCAACAGGGCTGGGGACCCATCCTGTGCATGGGGGTCCATGTGGTGGCAGCTCTGGTGAGTCCTGGACCCCCCAGTCCAATGCTGACTGTCATTGGCCAATAGACTGTCCACTCAGCCTTGCTAGTTACCGTATTTAGAGTTCATCTGGAAAATACCAAATAGCAGGAAACAATGAATGTGTATCTCTGCTGAAGCGAAAGGCATTAGCTCCAGTGTTAGTGTATAAAATGGGATTGGCCCTTAAGGGCCCTTTGCCAAGTCGATCCTTTGGGAGTTAATAAACAATTCCACTGATTAATGCTTCAGGCGTTTGGCAGTGCAGGGCTAAATGGAACACACTGAAGGAATGACTATGTATTTACTGAAGCAGTTATTAGAAAGGACAGGGTAGTGTGGGGGATGGGTATAGGTGGTAGAGCTGGAGAGGCCTCTTGCTGGAGCCTGTAAAGCAATACTGTATGCACATTGTTTCTTATATCAAAGGGAGCCCATATGTTATAGTACTGGTGAGGAATAGTTAGGCTTTTTATTATGACATGGAGGCCACTTATTGTAAGGGGGTCATACTCTCTTGGAGTAAAAAGGAATTTGGTGTTTAAGTCCCTTGGTGCACAGACACAGTAGACTGTTGCTGCCAGTGCCCATTGGCTCCTCCTGCCGCTCAGTGTCAGTCAGCAACAAGCGCTTCTTTGCACAGATGGAGGGGGAGGAGAGTGATTCCTTTGGGCTCCGCCCTGTTCTCGTGTTACCAGCCCTCCTGTTTACTGACGGTTGCGCTGCTGGCATCAGGCACATGCGGCTTCGCAACAAAAGATTCCGCCGCTCATTGGTTAGCGCTTCGCGTGGAGTTGTAACCCGAGAGCCCAATCGCATGCTGATCGCAGCTGGACATCGCAAAGAATTCTCGCCCTACTGGCACCGGGGGACTTTCAGCTGCCACTTTCCTATACCGAGTCCGACTCCCTCCGTATAGATGGGCTCCATCCTCAGCAGCGAGTCCAAGTCACGGTCTCTGAGCGAACAAGAGCCCGACCCCAACTTCGACTGCGCCGTGTGCCTGGAAGTGCTGAACCGGCCGATGAGGACGCGCTGTGGGCATGTGTAAGTGCAGCTGTTGCCCTGTCTGCCCGGTGTCACATATATAGTCACTCAATGTAAACATTGCACTGTTTAGCACTGCCATCTGCCGCCCATTGCTCCTGCCACTGACATTAGCGTTGGCTGGTGTAGCAGCCCAGTATTGTTCTGTTCGACCGGTCTTTCTCCGTTTTGTTCTTAGTAAATACGATAGTAAATGTATTGTGTCCTGCGCATAGCGCTCGCTCTGTACATCCTGCTGCTGTGCAGCCTTTGTTCCTCCCTGGCAGTTTAGCCCTGCGCTAGAAACGGCCGAGCAGTACTGGGGCCCTTAGGAGACAAGTATAAAGGACAAGGACTTATTATATCTTGTGACAGTTGTCAATCACTTTCACTGTAATCATCAGGCTGCTGTATTTCAACACCCTGCACCCCCAGGGCCTCAGACCCTGATTTATGGATTTAGTCCCAATTTAGACCTTCCTACATGACCCCCATCTTGTCTAACCCTGACCCTGCTTAGTCAGCTTTCAGGGAAATGGACCTGGCTCAGTGGCCTGGGCTACAGGGTGTCAGAGAACTGGTAGTCACATGGGTTTAAGTGCAGGGGTGCTTGGCCAATGAGGCGAGTTGAGGCTGTCGCCTCAGGCAGCAGCGCCCCACTAGGTACCAGGGGCAGCAAAAATGCTGCTCCTGGTACTTTAAGAGTGAATTTCCGGGGGAGGGGGGGCAGCAGCAACTGCTGCTGCCTCAGGCGGTGGAGGGGCCAGAATCGCCCCTGTTTAAGTGACACTGTTTCCCTATATGTGAAATCACAGCAGGGCGCTTGCTGGGACTCAGAAGAGCTTTCTTTAAACCAAAAAGTCTGATGGGCTTCAAATATATTGCATTTTGTCCTAAATGGATCTGAGCCATCTGTTGTCGTTTGTAATGAAATCATTTATAAATGTTCATCCAGCCTTGTGTGATGCGAGTTTCATGAAAGAACAGTTTGGGACAAGCGTGAGTCCAACTATTGATCTCTCTGTTGCCCCCAGAGTTGGTGGGAATTGGGCCAGCATGGTCACATGGTGTATCTGCATCCTATTGGAGTGCAAGTGGTAGGAAAACTGCAGCAGGCTGTCCATTGTTCTATACAGAACAGATTGGCAGCTTATTCCATGCGTGTGCCTATAACCACAGGGAAATATTTCTTGGTCCAGCTCTTTGCCGCTTGTCACATTTGATCCCCATCGTGAAAAATTATAAAAAAAAATAAAAATTGATAATGTGTTATCGCATGTACTAGTATAAAAATAGAGAGAAAACTATAGGGTTTGTTTACAAACACAAGTTTACTGTACAAACAGCAGTATTGGAAACAAATTGCCTCCTTTCACCCTTAATGCAGTAGTTTTCCCACAATTCCATTGTAATTGCAGGCGCATGTCGAGCTTCTGTTGCTTCCAAGCATCAATCAGGTTTTAACAGTGTTTGCGATTTTAAAGCATTTTCACGCACCTATTGAAGCAACCCGCAATCTGGACCCTATAGCCTACCTCTAACTTCAGGGTGACAGTTGCTTCAGGGTTACCCAGCAGAAATAGGCACTGTTGAGCACCCTTCATCAGAATAGGCAGGATGGACACTTTGGCTACCATGTGGAAGTCCAAGAGAGTGTTTATATCAGTTTTAGAGCTCCTGGATGTGAGTATAAATGAACCCTTATGTGACTACACTGTAGTTGAATACAGTTTTCATTACGATCAATCAGTTGCTCAGACCAGTTTAGAGTTTGTAGTGGTAACTAGGCCAAGTTCTTCTCAGTAATGCAAAGCATCAGTGTCATTATAAGCAGGTCAGCATTCTGTGTTATAACAAGTGGAGCTTTGTTGTGCCAAAACTGTCAATGTCATCCACACAGAGGCCCATAAATAACTCTTGCTTGTTTGTATTAAGTTTTTTTTTTTAAGGATGGGGCCAAATGGGTGACCTCACTTCATGTAACTGCTTGTCAGAGCCTCCGAATGTCTGCTCTAGCAAGTGTTACTGAGGCAGCCTTAGGGTAAGTCCACATTTGGCGTTTTGGGGAGATTTGGTCGCCGGGCGACTAATCACCTTGTCTTTGCGGCAACCAATCTCCCCAAACTCTTCCCTGACTCTGCACCGGCTTAAAATGAAATATCGCCGTTCCTTATCACACGCAGCGGTTCGTTTTCCCTTCGGGCGACTTCGGAAACGAATCGCCGCGTGTGATTAGCACTGGTGTTTTTTTAAGCCGGCACAGAGTGAGGGAAGGTGTATGGGGAGATTGGTCGCCGCAAAAACGAGGCAATTAGTTGCCAGGCGACCAGATCTCCCCAAAACGCCCAGTGTGGCCTGACCCTTAGGGGACTGTACGACTAATGTAACTTGTAGGCCGTAGGCAAGTGCTATTTATTGACTAGACGAGATGCCCAGCACCATATTTGTCATTCATTTTTACTATGGATGCACTGAATCCAGGTTTTGGGTCAGTTATCAACCAGGATTCAGCCTTTTTTTTTAGCAGGATTCTGAATACTTAAAGGGATACTGTTGTGATATCACCCATCCTTTTCCCCCCAGCAGCCTAATAACAGAACAATGGGAAGGTAACCAGATATTAGCTCCCTACCACAAGATAACAGCTGCCTGGTAGATCTAAGAACAGCACTCAATAGTAAAATCCATGTCCCACTGCAACACATTCAGTTACATTGAGTTGGAGAAACAGCAGCCTGCCAGGAAGCAGTTCCATCCTGGCTCTTTCTGAAAGCACAAGACCAGGCAAAATGACCCATATAGTATAGACTATGGCTGCCTATACACCAATATTACAACTAAAAAAATTACACTTGCTGGTTCAGGAATGACATTTTATATTGTTGAGTGAATTATTTGCAGTGTAAACGGTGTAATTTAAAAATAAAAAAAAACGACATCATAAAAATCATGACAGAATCCCTTTAAAATCACGCTACTTTTCTTCACACAAACAAGGAAGTAAAAAAAAAATTAATTCACCCTTCCTTGCCCTGATTTGCATATGTAAATTAGTTTGGATTCACAAAGAAATCGAGGTTTGACTGAATCCAAAAATAGTGGATTTGGTGCATCTCAAATATTAACCTGTTCTAATGCACAAGGGATCTCGTGCCAACGCTGTCCCTGTTTGTCCCCAGCCACCCAGATATGTCAAAGAACATCCAAAATAGACATCCTTGTACCATAGATATTGGTTGTTTCACCGACAGGGCAGGGTTGAAAATTTCTTTTAGCTGAAACAAAATCATTTTAATACAGAAATCTGATGATAAGGATAGAATGATAGTGGCAAAGAATGATATTCTGTCTGGTTTCCTGGTAGGCTTCTTGGATGCTGTTGCTCTCTATGATATGTTCATTGTATGTCCAGCTTTAGTTACCCGTGTTGCCCTGACTCTAGGATTTACTAATGCTTCTGTATTACACATAAAAAAAAAAAACTTTGTTGTAGCAGATATAATAAGTGTTTGTAACTTGCCCTTTAAAAAGTTATGCTAAGGACTTGTGATCTGATTAGTCAGGCTGAATCATGTGATTGACTGGTTGATTCCCTCATGAAAGTAATAATGGGCAGTGGGACACCTAAAGTTACTGCATACAGCAGTCTAACAAGTCATTATTAGTCATGAATGTGACGTGACCAGATTGGGTCCCCAAATTGGTCAAAATGAATGTGGATTGAAAACAGCTTCAATAGAGTCATCTATGTTCTTTCAGCCTAAGGGCACTGTCACATGGCCACTGTCACACAGCAGCTATTCCACGGCAATTAAACTGTCGCCTCATATGCGACTAATAGCCACCTACTTGTGTCTTTGTCTTGGGAAATTTTAGGCACAAAGGAGACATGTTTTAAATAGCTTACTGGATTCCAAGGGCAATAGGAAGAAACAGAGATCCACAGTGTGGGAATGTTTTGTGGTTGTTTTGAACTTTTTATTTACATTCCAGAGGTGGCTGATAGGAACAAAATAAGTCCTCAAGTATTGCAAACTGTTCCCCTCTTTGGATTCGCTTAATTACCTTTACCCCTCAATGTCATGGCCAGTCGTTGGCAGACCTGTCTATGAAACATAGATGTCCTATGCATAAAAAGAAAACAATGATTCATATATTATAAATGTATTGCATCTATAGTAATATGTTGTTTAAACTATTCACTATATGTGTAGCATTTTATTTATGTCTACTGTGCAAATAACCATAGTCATGTTATGGTTTCCCCAATGTTTATAGTGAATGACAATATGCATGGGAGATAACTGATTTATGTAGCTGTCCTTTTCTGGGAAAGGCAGATAAAGTTTTGTGCTTATCTCTTCAGATGTCACTGTCACTTAGACAGCAAATTCCAGCTGCTTGTTCCCTTTGCCCCACTTCTCACTGGTCTCAGCTATTTACCATCAATAAGGAAAATATGGAAGGGTATTTTCTGGAGTTTTGTAGCTGCAACAAAACAACAAATAGCATTACGTCATTGCCCTAAGGCACATCCTAAAGGCATATACTAAACTAGGGATGCACCGAATCCACTATTTTGGATTCGGCCGAACCCCCGAATCCTTCGCGAAAGATTCGGCCGAATACTGAACCGAATCCTAATTTGCATATGCAAATTAGGGGTGAGAAGGGGAAAACCGTTTTTACTTCCTTGTTTTATCACACGATTTCCCTCCCCACTCTTCGTGTGCATATGCAAATTAGGATTCAGATTCGGTTTGGCCGGGAAGAAGGATTTGGCGGAATCCTGCTGAAAAGGCCGAATCCTAGCCAAATCTCGAACCGAATCCTGGATTCGGTGCATCCCTATTCTAAACATGACCAAGGTTGCCATATGCCATTGCTCCTGTAAAGTCATTATCAACTACAGCCCCTATTGCTTTATCAAGTGATACTGGGTCATTATCCAAAGGGAGCAAAGTCATGCATTCTTTTGAACCTCAAGCACCTAATTGCAGGGGTTCTCATGAGAACAGATGTGCACCCACCCTTACCATAGGAAACCCACTCCCTCACTTTTTTTGGTGTAGGTGCCTTAAATAAGCTTACAATGTACAGACTCTTGTCCCTTTATCCCTCAATGTTAATTTCTACTGAGGTGAAGAGTCCAAGGTGGGACAATGAACCTAGTACATAAATTATTATTGCATAGAACAAGGATAATTCAGTGTATACGGGTGATTATACCCATATATGTGCTTGTACAGTCAATTCAAAGCATGTGCTTGAGATCTTGAGAGTGTGGGAAAAGCACTGTAAACACAACTGAAATTCTGCAACTGATTCCAACATGCAATGTCCAGCATTTTACCTTTGTCTCGAATTTGGTTGACTTATACATAGGGTACACTTCTTCGTAGCTGCAGGATAATCCTCCCTTTGCAAGTATAAACAACTCAGTAAGCACTATAGTCGGAGGTTAGAATCCCTCTTTGTCTGTCCATTCTCCTTATGCAGCTCGGATGATACATACAAGTGACCAGTCCGTTGTACATATTTCCCTTGCACTTATCAGTAGCTCCACTGTTTGCTGGGTGGAAGTGATGTCACTGAACAATAACACAACTCATATCCTGACACGAACAATAGGCCGGGAAGAACACTGGGACGAAGGATAAAACCAGACTGGGAAGTCATGGGAGCATTACTCACTGGGAACACAAGATGCTACACTGTTTTCTACAGCTTGTAAATATGTAACAGGTTCATTTATGAACCATCCATAAAGGCCAGTTTGTGTTGATCAAAGAGGAATAGCTGTGAAATGAGAACATACCGTACATTTCTTTGGCTACATTAACGATATAAAATGCATCTGTGCCAAATACCACTCTGCTGTATATAAATGTGCTGTATATCACTATTCTGTGTATAACTGTGCTGTATATGTATGTATAACTTTATTTGTAAAGTGCTGTTAAGGAGCCGCAGCCTCGTACAATGCATAAAAGTACAATATAAATAAAAGTACAATATATAAAAGTACACACAGGAAGGACAAGTCAGACAATAAATGCAATAAATATACACAGAGTTCATATAAGGACACAAAGCTTATGTGCTATGTAGTAAAAGACACAGTAGGAAGGAGGTCCCTGCCCCGTAGAGCTTATAGTCTAGGTGTATCACTGTGTAGTATATAAATGTGTGGTATAGGAAGAGAGATTTTGTAGGGCTGTCAGTACTTGCATTGTTTTAATTATATGAAAAATACTAATAAAGAATTAAGCACATCCATTTGGCTACATTACCTATTTTATAATTTTTTTTTTTGGTTTTTAAATTATTTAGCTTTTTGTTCATTAGCTCTCCAGTTTGAAATATCTGCAGGCATCTGGTTGTTAGGGTGCAAATTACCCTAGCAACCAGACTGGGTTTGCATGAGCAGGGTCAGACTGGGGGCCAGGGTTGAAATGGGGAAGCCAGGGTCCATCAGGGCTGCCACCTTAGGGGCCCCCTAGGCAGTACCCGACACTGCAACACTCCCTCTCCTCTTCTCTCTCCACATGTGTACCTTTAACTTTAGCGACCACAGTTAGGGGACATTAGGTGGAGTACAGTCAGCGCGGCCCACCAGGTTTTTTTCCCGGTGTCCTGCCAGCCCAGTCCAACCATGTGCATAAGAGACTGGAATATGAATAGGAATGGGCCGAATAGAAAAATAAGTAATATAAAGTAGCAATCATATTAAAATTGTTGCCTCAGAGAGTATTCGTTTTTGACTGCTGGGGTCAGTGACACCTCTTTGAAAGTTGGAAAGAGTAAGAAGAGGGCAAATAATTCAAAAACTATAAAAAATGTTTTATAATTTATTAAAAGTTAATGTGAAGGTGAATTACCCCTTTAATACATTTGCATTGAGTATTTTCTATAACATGCAAATAAAAGAAACACATTAAACACTGTATAGGTTGTAGAATCGCCACTGGCTGTCAAGGACTGTTGCTGCCACAGTTTTTAAAGTTTTTGTTTTCAGTTCCTCTTTGATCTTTGCAGCTCCATGTGCTCCCTAGCAACAGGCTGCTCAGCAGGATCAAAGGGCACTATATAGGCAAAGGGTTAAAATGGGCTTTGGAAAGGTGCTACAAAAACAGAAGTGCTTTATGTGCTATTTATGTTTTTAGTCTTTTTTTTTTTTTTAAGGGATAAAAAAAAAGTTTCCCAGTTCCCATTTGTGTACACAAATTAACTTTAAATAGTGCAAACTTAATGGAAATGTGTTTCTAAGTAAATAACAGTATAACAAAAATGTGTAATTTATATATAATCCCTGTTTTTTCCCTTCTTTGGTTTCTGGGGATTGTTGGTAATACAATACACATTTCCTTTCTCTGTGGCAGCAATGATTTATTGCCTGTTTTACATTTTTCTCTCCCTCATTCTGACACCAGGGATAAAACGAGCTGCATGTGCAGGTGTTACAGGTTCATGTGTGTAATTGTTATGTTTCTACACTTACATATTGTATGGAAACACACAGACTTATAGAGAGAATTTTTATTGTTTTCTCCAAAGCATGCATACTTATTTATCAGTTAGTCAATAATCAATATCAGGTTACCACAAAAAAATCCCGCTTTCCTTTACAAATCTACACTTGTTAATGACTTTTCATTATGTTTGAAAAATAAAATTCATCTAACAGAATGTAAGTTCAGTGAAGGCTAATCCACAGATAACCTGCCAAGCATCTAAACAAGTTAAATAATTGTACATTGTAAGTCAGGGTGAAACAGTACTTCCATGTTCCAAGTTGAACCTGTACTTTAATGTACTGTACAATCTGACCCTGAGGAAGACAAACAAAACCCACTGCAGGCTAAAGCAGCACCTGTTACCACTCCTAATTAATTAGACATCTTAAAGGGGAACGCAAGCCCTTTAACAGGTGCTTCACATTTAGAGAGCTCCTTTCTGAACACAAGTGCAGTGTGCAAAGTACCTTTTCAAATGCAGTTTGCCATATTTTACCCTTAATCCATAATTTTCCATCATAATCCAGCACAGGCACATCTAACACACCAAATTTTTCTTCCTACACAGTCAGCAGTTACTTCACATGGTGCTACAAAGCTCCCTAGATGCCTGGCTATCAATCCAATAGACATGTAGAAATCAAAGCACCCTTTATGCATTTTATCTGTGTGCGGTTCCTAATTTACATTTCAACATGGCTCAATAGGTGCAGTAGACTTGAGCCCATAAACAGGGGCGTAACTACAGAGGAAGCAGACCCTGCGGCTGCAGGGGGGGGGGCCCATGAGTTATATGGGCCCCATGATGCCATAATTCATATACCATTTCAATGAATATTTGTAAAACAGGTTAACCTCTAGACATTTTGGGGGCCTGAAAAAGAATTTGTCATTAGAGGGCCTGTGCCTAGGCAGCAGTTTTAAGAGGCTGACCCTCAGATGCCTATATGGTAAAAAAAAAAATTCAGAAAAAAACCCTGCTACTGGATACCTACCTATCAAAACTGACAGCAGAGGTGGGGGGGGCCCTGTTGAGAGATGATGTCACAGGTGGTGGGGGGGGGCCCTGTTGAGAGATGATGTCACAGGTGGGGGGGTCCCTGTTGAGAGATGATGTCACTTCCACCGACATCATGCACAGAAGGGGCACTCATAGGTCCGGTGCCTAGGGCAGTACCGGACTTTAATACACTCCTGCCTGTGCCTTAGGGTTCATATGGTGAATTTTTATGCGTTCAACACATGTTTGCAACGCCAGTTTGAGCACACCTAAATGCATTACTAAATAATTCCATTATATTCTGCCTGGTTGTACTCATGACTGTTTAGAGTTGTGTTTTATTGCATTCACAAAAACGCAGTTGGGTGCATTCAGAAAACATAGTAACACAATATATGTGTTTTTACATGCTCGGCACGAGATGTAAATGCGTAAAGAAAGCTCCTGTGTAAGAGCAATTACGTTTTTGTATGTGTGTGACGCAGGTTTGAGCGCACCTAAAGCCATCATTTAATTGTTCCTATTATATTCTGCCTAAAGAATAAACCCTGAAGAATCATGCACAGGGGACATTTTAACACTGAAATGATGCAATTGCTTTAAGATTAAATAATCTTTACATAATTTACTGTGTGTAAAAGGGCCACTATTTCTATATATTCCTTTATTGTCAATTTTCTCTTAATTTTTTTTCTTCCAGTAATTATCTTGCTGTAAAGGGGTAACAGAGGCAGAGCTTACTGTTGGCAATAAAGTAATTCAAACCTAAAAACGCCAAGAAAAACCTCTTGGCTTCCATAAAGCTGGAATGTGTAGTACAGGTATAGGAGGATCCCTTATCCGGAAACCCGATATCCAGAAAGCTCCGAATTACGGAATGGCTGTCTCCCATAGACTCCATTTTTTCCATATAATCCAAATTTTTAAAAATGATTTCCTTTTACTCTTTAATAATAAAACAGTAGCTTGTACTTGATCCCAACTAAGATATAATTAATCCTTATTGGAAGCAAAACCAGCCTATTGGGTTTATTTAATGTTTAAATGAATTTCTAGTAGACTTAAGGCATGAAGACCCAAATTACAGAAAGATCCGTTATCCGGAAAACCCCAGGTCCCGAGCATTCTGGATAACAGGTCCCATACCTGTAGTAGTTATGTGCGGGCTGACCCAATACGCGTGGGTTGGGTGCTTTCAGGCTGAATTGTGGCCATCCATGGTGGGTGCAGGTCAGACTAGGGTACTACAGTACTGTAGTGGCTATGTTTTCTGAGATATGTCTTTTTATGCCTTGCACCACTAATCTGCAGACATGGGTTGGGCTAGGGTCCTAAAATGGAAACATTTTGCAGGCCAGGGTTGGGCATGGGTTATTGTAGTATTTTTATTTTAACACAGATGTAGAACTCCACAAGCATTTTTAATCGAATCGACGCCCGGCGACAAAATGCATGCGACAAGTCATATGGAGTTGCACACGTCAAGATATAATTGGACTGCATGAAAAGTCGGAGGTAGCAACTACACGGTCCGACTGTCAGATGAATAAAAAGTTAGAGAAGAGGGCACACACCCTAAAAGTATAATGCAAGGTGCTAATCCATCGGAAGACTCCTCATGTGGGTCTCCAAATCTAACGTATCTAATCAAGAAAGGATTGCACACTCATTTTTTAAAAAAATTATAGTATATTTATTACATAAGAAAAGAAAAAAAGTTAAAAGAAAAATTTACAAAAAAACAAAAGTCGGATCAAGATGCTGCTTTCTGCGTCCATCCATCCATCCGTGTTGCGTCGGATGTAATGTAGTTTTTACCTGCGTCTTTTCATTCAGTCCAATTAGAGTCTTGACGCCTTCGTCTCCATCCGACTTGTCGCATGTGTTTTGTCGCTGGACGTCGATCCGACAAAAAACCGCTCTTGGAGTTTTACCCTTAAGATGCCTTCCTTTTCATTTTCCATGCGCATTCATAATTCTCAAAACAAAGAGAACAGATACTGTACATATATGGGTAACAGAAGTGAGTGTCAGCTGAAACAGCTGTGAATGCTGGAAGGTGGGCTTTCTTACAGACCCCCCCCCCACCCATTTACTTGTCACTGAGAAATGCAGAAGAGCCAGTTCCAGTTACTGGCCATAGACCATAGGTCAGTGATGGAATTGGCAACAGCAGATGAAAGAACACAATTGAACTGATCTTTTCTAAGACATCTTGGTGGCTTGGTAAAAGCTAAATACCAATTGCAGATTGTCTCAGAATATGACTCTCTATGTTATACTCAAAGTTAACTTCGACTGTGAACAACCCCTTTAAATCCCAATGTATACGTTTTGGGCAGGTTAAAGCTGCAAGTGAGTCACTATCATCTGCAGAAAAATAATTCAGTGAAATAAGTATATATTTACTTCTTCCCTTAATGATAAACAAAATATGAATGGTAGCCTCGATACTTTGGTAGGATGCATTCTTAGAGGACAACATTTGTAACACCAACATATAATGGCATGGGGTGTCTGCTGAAGCATTACTGCATTCAACCCCTATATGCTGGATAGCTCCTAGTAGACAAGAAATATTTTGTACTTGTAATACTTCCATATGTATGTATATAAGGTAAAACCCAAAACATAACCTTTAGTTCCAAGCCAATACACCAAGTCCTGTTCTGCATTACCCTATACATTGCATCTCACCTTTCCATGTAGAAAGTGCTATGGATTTGCTTGCGACTGTTTGCTTTTCCCAGCCCTGTATTTGTTTTCCCCATCCCAGTGTCGGTCTGCAGAAGTAGCGATGATGAAAGATCTACTTATTTGAGGTTGACCTGTCACTAGGATGTATCAACTTTCTTGCTCATTTGCTAAAGGAGTACATAACACTCAGGAAAATCCTGTACTACTGGTTAACCTTTATAACAATTCATTCTTCACAGAGATCTCAAATCTAATCATTAGCTTAGCTTAATGTTAGCTTGTCTAGGTGTAGTTAAAGTGTTCGAATGCTAATCCATTGATTTGGAAAGCAATAACAACTGCTTTGACTGGCCTGTTTTGCTGAGTAAGGCCAATCACACATGGGGCTGGTTAACCATTGCTGTAATCAGGAAGAACATAGTGGTAGTCACAATGTTCCTATCACTTGCCATAGTGATCTGTGATAAAAATATGCATACATGGTGGTGACTGTTCAAGTCAAAGGCGACTGCTGATATTTAGGACAACTACCTTTGGTTTGAGTCGGTGGTTGGAACTAGCTTGGGAACATTTGAAAAATTGAAAAATTAATATTATGGCTCCCTGAAAATAATTAAAGTGATACTGACACTAAAAAAGCATACCTCCCAACATTTAGGACCCCTTTCTGTGGCCACACCCTCTAATTACCATGCTCATTTTACAAAATTTGGCAGGTTATGAAAGTTTGAAAATTTCTCCTTATCTAAACTGCTTTTTTGTGTGTCTCAAAATGGTTAAAAGTATCTTATTTGCACCTGTTAGCTGTTCTGGGCTCTCTGCTAAAAGCCAATTAAGTGAGAAACTTTGTTTCTTTTCCTGGCTGTTCAGTGCAGAGAAAATAGGGACTTTCCAGTACAAATGAGGGATTGCAGGTTGAGCTGTCAAAAGAGGGACTGTCCCTCTGAAAAAGGGACAGTTGGGAGGTATGAAAAAGTATTCTTCAAAATATTAATCTACATTAAAGTGGACCTGTCACCCAGACACAAAAAGGTGTATAATTAAAGTACTTTTTAAATTAAACATGAAATCCAATTTATATTTTTTATTAAAGGATTCATAGCTATTTAAAAATCTCAGCTGTCAATCAAATGTTGCCTGCCCCTCCTCTATGCCTTAGGCATAGAGGTAGGGCAGACCGTTACTTTCACTTTCTATTCAGCACTTCCTAGATGTCACTGCTCTCCACACATTTTCCCGTTCTCTTCATTGTTTAATTGTGTAACCAGGGCATGGGAATGGACATCAGGTCCCCCATTCTGGTGCACAAACAAGATTCTGAGATGATGCAAGGCTTGCCTTAATAACAGTGTCCACAAAATGGCTCCTGCCTGCTTGCTATAATTATGAATTCCCAGACTAAAGGAAACAAGATGCAAATAAACCTGTTTTGCCAACCTGACTGACTCTTCTTAACATGTCAGTTAGAATTTCTAATGCTAACGGACTCCTGCTGCATAAATATGGACAAATATGGCAGCCTCCTCTAGAGGAACATGGGAGATCAGATATGTAATGTAAAAACATCTGCAAATACTTTTATGGCAAAATTATAGATCGCTTGCAAAGACAATGTTATGATAGATGTTAAAAAAGTTTTAATTTCTGGTGTCAGTATCTCTTTAATGGTGTAGCTCACCAAACACTTGAGGGGTTATTTCTGCATTCTGTGATTGCAATCTGGCATAAGGGGCAAGGCCGCTCTGTCCTTACTGTCTAACATGACACACAAGTTAGGGAACATGTAGGGATCAGGAAGGGGGAACACCTACATGCCTCCTCCATCTGCCCCTCATGAATACAACACTTTCAGTCTTTGGCAGCAGTGTATTCATTGGGAAGCACAGATACTCAGTATCAACAATTTTATATAAGCGTCATTGCATAAAAAATCATAACCATTCTACATATTATCAACTAGAAATGATATACTATTTCTGAAATAATCAAGATACTCTCGAACATCCCCCCTCTAGGCTATCTGTTTCTCTCCTTGCCCACTTTGTGTCTGAGTCACTGTTTGTTTATTATGGACAGTTAGCTCTAATATATTATTGATCTGTTTTTAACTTTGCCGTGATGATTTATTAGCACTGTCAATCAAAAAAAAAAAACACTTTGACACAAAGCTGCGTAAAGAGAGACATATTGCTGGGGGCGGGGGCAGTAAAGAGTAACTTTATTTCAGAAACAGTACTGAATTTTTCATTGATTATATTTATGTTTTTGATTTTTATGAGATGGGATTTGCTTGGTTCAGCTGGAGTCAAGTGAAATAAGGTCATCGAGGTTCAACGTTATGATCATAATCTCTTAAACAACCAGGAGTGACAAGGCAGGTAATAAAGTTCATATGAAGAAAATATAATGGCAAAGATTCAGCAGTGTACATTTAAGTCTCCGTTTTAAAATCTGGGGACTGGGAATGTTTAGGCATCAAAGTAAATTTTATGGGTACAATTTCTTTGTTGGCCCAGCTCCTCGGTGATTTCTTTCCTTAACAGCAGGGTGCAGGCCACATCATGTGTTCACCTTCACATGCTTCTATGGAACCAAAATACGAAATTGGCAGCACTCCCAACTGTAGTATAAAACCGCCTTTATTCTTTCACATATATCATGGCAACAGCAGCAACGTTTCGGACCCACGCTGCTTTGTCAGCTTGAAAAAAGGACCATTGTGGGTCCGAAACGTTGCTGCTGTTGCCATGATATATGTGAAAGAATAAAGGCGGTTTTATACTACAATTGGGAGTGCTGCCAATTCGTATTTTACATTTTATGGGTAAGCAAATAATACATGCAATAAAAGTTTATATAATTTTAAAGTGGTAATTAAACTTCAAGTCAGTGCACAGTTAGTGGTTACAATTTTGGCATTAAAAGCACAAAGGAAGATCATTTAATAATGGTCAGTACAGGTATGGGAACCATTATCCAGAAACCCGTTATCCAGAAGGCTCTGAATTACAGAATGTCTCTCTCCCATAGACTCCATTGTAATGAAATAATAAAATTTTCTTTTTTAAATGTCCTTTTTCTCTGTAGTAATAAAACAGTGCTTCAGCCAAACTAAGATATAATTAATCCTTACTGGAAGCAAAACCACCCATTTGGGTTTATTTAATGTTTACTTGATTTCTAGCAGACTTAAGATATGAAGATCCAAATTACGGATCCCTTATTCAGAAAACTCCAGGTCCCGAGCATTCTAGATAACAGGTCCCATACCTGTACTACATTTTTCCCATGCAAATCCTATTCACAAAGGCACTTGCATAAGTGCTTACACTTTACATCAGAAAAGCAGCTGGTTCCGCTTTGCTGAATAAGGTACATAGTGCAAGTACACGTCAAGTATGTCCTGCGATTAAAGGGGTAGTTCAACTTTAAATAGGGTTACCAAACCGCTTGAAAATTCTGGGGCACATCTAATATATGCATGTTGCAAGGCTGCAAATACATGTCCCAAACAGCTGGAGGATCATGTTATTTATAAATCTTATTCTTTTTACTTAGCTTTTGCCAAACTTGCATCAAAGCTAGCCTCCGGAATAATACGTACGCCTGCCCTTATTGCCGCACTCACCTGTCATCGGAAGGAACCCTGGCTGTGGATATAATGAAGAAGATGAAAACTGTGTTTCAGAATTGTGAAGAATGTGAAGAGAAGGTAAAAAAAAACATATTATGGCTCATTTGTATACACAAGTGTAGGGTAAAAAGTTCGAAAACAGATGCAGTTACTCATGGTCTTTACTCATAATGCAGCATTTTTCCCAAAACTGTAGAGTAACAGCATACAAAATTCCTTTCTTGCTGGGCTTGCCCCATGGGTTTATTTCATGTTTATATTTTTCTTTGTTTTCAGTTTGTTATTCTCTTATTTTTTAAGGTGTGCCTGAGTGATATGAGGGCTCATTTAAACATGTGCGAGCAATACATTACAAAATATGGTCCCCTGGAGGAACTTGGAAGAACTACATGCAGGTTTGAAAATGATTTGTTCCTTTTCTTCCTAGTAATATCATACAGCAGCCCATTTGCTAGTCTGTAGCCATTCATATACAGTATAGTATGTCACAAACTGCTGTTACCAGTGAACCAAAAAGCATGGTTGTTAAAAGAAAAACCCAAATTGATCACAGACTCTAATCTGATCACTTTGTGCAAATACAGGTGCATTCATGTACACACACACCCGCCACTGGGAATTAGCCCTCAATTCTCACTTAGGCTTATAATATATATATATTTACTAATCCCTAATTATTACCCAATAAACTTTGGGACTTAGAGGTACAAGTAAGGAGTATGTCAGCATGATAGCATAGTAATGGTAAGTGCAGACGAATTGCAGGGTCTATATGCACTTAAAGGAGAAGGAAAGGTAAAATTACTGAGGTTGCCGGGTAAACACCTCCCCCAATGATTATAGCAATTTACCTGATATCTTGTACTCCTGCTCGCCAGGGTACTTCTGCAGGAAAAACATGTGTTCATATTATGCTTCTTCCTCTCTTCTGGGCCTGTGTATGCACAGTAGAGTCAAATAACTTTAAATTAAGCAAAAAAAAAACAACAGCCTTTTCATTATGCATCACCTTTCTTTTTCCTTTAAAGGCAAAATACAATGATAATAAATAGACAGTATGTATAACTTTAAAAAGGTTATTAAATGTTGTGGTTTTAGAAAATGGAATAAATAAAGGCATTTAAACTCACTTTTTAAGTGATTACATAATTAGATTCGATTTTATAGAATTCAGATTTGTTTGGTAATGTCACATGGATTAATATTGTCACTTTAGAAAACTGCTCAAGCAAAGAGCAACCAATAGTAATTGGTTGAAATACTGTTGGAGAGGAGTATGCCTACAACTAAAAAAACAGAATCTTAATTCTGAATTCCAGAAAGGCTGATTATGACTGGCTGCCTTATAGCTTAACAGCAAGTGTCAATTCACTGATCTATCTTGCTTGTTTGTGGTCTACTAACCAATAAGAAATAGCTGCAGCACACCCCATTGGCACATGTGCAGTACAGACGTCGTTCTGTGCATTGGCCTAGTAACCCCGCTCTTCCATTGATTTATTTAGTTAGGAAATATCCTGTGGTAGTGGGGGAGGGTTTTTTTTCAGAACAATTTTATTTACCATATAGGCATCAGAGAGCCAATCCCCTAAAGCTGTCGTCCTAGGCATGGGCCCTATATAATAAATAAAGCCCTGATTAGCTGTATGTTTCTAATGACTTTTAGGTGCCACCCAGTTGCAATTTATGCCCCATTTCATAGGTGGCTAAGAGTGACACAACACAAAGAAGACCTTAAAAATGATATCCCTTGTAAAATCCTTTTTCTCTTACAGGGATACTACTTGTTGCTGGTCAGTAAAGTCATACAGTAGACAACAAATACAATTTTATTAATGAAAATATGGTTGCAACCTCCGGCTTGGGTTGCATCTATTGAAATCAGAAGCATTGCGGTATCTCATATTTGTACTTCAGCAAATAACCTCCCATGGAACGATTACCATCCACTAAGAATGTATTTGCACTAGATTTACTTCCACTTCACCTTAATGTATCTCACCGACATGTCGCATTCACCTCATCCATTAGAATCTGCTTGTGCTCATGGAGTCATGCATGCACACTGGCTTGATATGTGTATATAAATATGAAGGGAGTAGTACTGTTGCATGCAAATAACTGGGAAAGCTTCTGTTTCTAATAACAACTATTGCTTTGGGCTAGAAATGCCAAACCGTTACTTCTGTACAAATGTTATATGTTCAGTAGGGTAAACACATTAAAGCTGGCCGTAGACACAAAGATATAGTAGTACAAAAAGAAGATTTTCATACCACGGTGATGCCTTGTTTAGTCAATCGGACAGGTTAGAAGATTTCTGTTGGCTAACAATAATATCTCTGCATGTATCTGACAATATCCATGGGTGACTGTCACTACTATTTGTCAGACATAACTTTTGTATGATTGCTGTCTGTCAATTAATGGCCAGAACATATTCGTTATTTTTAGAACCTTATTTAACCTAAATGATGAATAGCAGGTCGGTCCATTGGAACGTTCAATCGTCCAAGTCTATGGCCAGCGTAATGGCTCTGTAGTGGGCAATAGCATGTATTGTGGGGTGAATAAAGGCAAGTTGAAGAATGCACTATGGGCAAAGCCCTACTTCAGGCCCAAACTTACCATTTGCTTTTTGCAGTACCGCCATGATGGATCTTAAAAATGAGTAGCTAGGAAGCTCTATCTTGTACTATCACACCTGTGACACTGCTTTTTTTTATAAAGAATCTTAGCCATTCTTTATATATCAGAGGCCCTGTTCATTTCTGTTTTTAGAGATGAAATGTTTGCATGTCCGTTTTGTCACCTGGAATTTGACGAGGATGGCCTTGTGCAACATTGCTTTACCTACCACAGCACAGAAAGCAGACTAGTGGCAAGTACCTTTATATTCTTTTTAACTTTTCCCCAACAGGGCCTTGGTTTTCATAGAGGAGCTAATGAAGTAAAATGATTTCAACAATTAGTTGACTGTTGAGTCAGGTAGACCTCATTTATCATTTCGGCTTTTAGATTTATTTATAATCAGTGAGCCACTGTATTAAGTGCATGGAAATGTACAGGAAAATGGAAGAATTACTGTGATTGGTTATAATGAATGCAGTTTTGCTATATTTTAGGTGTGTCCAATTTGTCGCCTGATGCCTGGAGGAGACTCAAGTTACACAACCAGCTTTTTGAAGCATCTTCATGCAAGACACTCCATATACTATGAGAATTACATAGTAAGAGCACAAATAATTGGTTTATTGCAATATTTTAAAAGAATACAATACTGCCAATGGCTTTATGACTACCGTTGCCACCCGGAAGTTATTTCACTGGCCCAGCCATTAAAGAAGAAGCAAAGTCTGTTTACACTTGGGGGTGCCAAATGTTAGGTGCCCCAAGTGATTGTATTGACTTACCTGAAACCCTGGCCCAGTGCTCCTATTGGCAGAAAACTGCACCGGCCCCAGGTTATACCAGTGAGCACTTCCTGCTTCCTCTTTCTTTGCACGGTTGCACATGCGCAGTAGAACAAAAGCCAAACTTTAACTAAAAAGTTGCCTATTTTGTTCTACAGCGCATGCGTTTGCCTGGGGAAATTTGAAGATCTCTCCATGGTGCTCGCTAGAAAAACCCTGGGCATACAGCTACTAAAAAATGCCTTACCCTTTAAACAACAGCTGGCCAACTACGTCAGTCATCGCATATCTGGCCAGTCCTACACTCAAATTGCATCTAATTCATAAAGAATTGCTTCCTCTGCACTCAACATTTTAGACAGGGACTAAGTTTTACATGAAACTTCCTTGCTGCTTTCAAAGTAAAATTCTCAAACTTGGTTGCCCTTTTTTTAGCCACCAGTGGGATCACCTGACTATAGCTGGGATGGGTGGGAGCTACAACATGGAGCTGGTCACTGCTCCTGTATAACTATAACAAACAAGGGAAAGTTGTGCTCACCACTAATTTTTAAAACCATTAGGTGGGGGTGCAATGAGGCTGTGACCACAAAATATATATAGACAAATACAAGAGTCCTCTGCACTCAACCCATTATCAATATATTTAACACATTGAGATTTTTGTTGTGCATACAGCTACTAAAAAATGCCTTACCCTTTAAACAACAGGGATTGTAATTGCAATATATTTAAGCTGGCCAACTATGTCCGCAACCCGGACCCGCAACCCGCTGACCATCAAGAATCAGGAAGTGCCATCATCGGAAGTAGACATGATCAGAAAAAAGGAGTAAAACAGGAAGTGCTGTCATTGTAAACCGGAAGTGACATCATCAAAAGTAGCCATGACCAGAAAAAAGGAGTAAATATCACTATTGAGAAGACCCGAGGCCTGACCTGCGACCCGCAGAACCGACTACCCGCGTCTTTACCCGCACCCAGAACTTCTCCCCTCAACCTGAAAGGTACCGCAGGCTTTTGTGGGTACCCGACCCGATGCAGGCTGAAAAACCCTTTCAAGTGCCCTGGCAACGGATTTCTATCTTTAGAAAGAGATCTGGAGCGCACACGTAGGATGTAGCAGAGGACATGGTGCCATATTGCCCTATTTGTGATGTCAATGCACAACTGGAAGCAGAATTTTAGCAAGACATTTTTTAATAAAATATTAAAATACTTAATTTTGTGCAGGATGGAGGTGTTACTGAAGTGGACTACAATTTTTTTTACTTAAAACGTTTTTTCTGTTACTGGTCTTTTTATAGTACAGATAGAGCCAGAATTTCCAACTTGTAGATTGATGGTTTTGGTTGTTTTAGATCTTATCAGTACAAGATGCTGCTACTGATTATAAGGCCAAAGCAGGGACATATGCCAAAGCATATCTCAGTCCAAAAGTGAAGCATCATTTTTGTTTAGGGAATGCTATTTACAGTTTGTAGCATATCAATTCCTTATGTTTTATTCCTTTTTTGTTTATTTTAGGATATCAACATTGTGGAAGAAGCACTTATTGAAAGAGTTCTAGACCTTTCGCTGATACATTACATGAGGCATACAAACAGATCCTGATCTCAGCGGATTAAGCATGAACAAGACTCACGTGAATTCATATGCTAAACGAAGGAACCGATGATAAACTGTTTGGCCTGCTAACAAAGTTTGGCCTGCGCATCATTATTTCCTTTTATCCAAATTTTTTGGAGAAAAGACATACAAATTCAACTCCCCATGCTTAAACTATCGAATAGTTATACTCAATAGACAAATGAGGGTTAACTCAACTGACGGGCACTGAGACCTGATATTATGTAACAACATTAGCAAGGACTTTAAACATTTGGTAGGCTATAGTTTTATTGTGTTACGTGTGTTTTCTTGGCTTAATTTGTTAGTGTCCTAAATATTTCTTCTTCCGTTTAGTTAACCCAAATATCCCTTCACCCTACTGTCCCCTAATGTCATTCCTTCACTGGTCTACTTTATGGGCCTGTAACTTGCATGACTCAGCCATGTTGGATCAGGGCTTCATGAATGACCTCTGGAAAGTCTGAGTCTTGTAGTTCTGAAAGAGCCTGTAAGAAAACGTGATACAGAGAAAGGAGTGAATGAGGTATATGTCTATGTTTATGGGACAAAAAGAAAAAAGTCCAGGCATAGAAAATATAAGTAGCACTGTTTATTGAAAATTGTTGTTTGATAGGTAAACAGGATTAAGGCCAATCTCATGTTTTTTAAAGGCTACACATATAGATTTTCATTACAAGTTTGTGCTTTCTTAATTGTCATGTGAGCACATAAAGTGAAACCGTTCACTTATAAAACACAGTGGCACTTGGAGTTTTATCACTTCTCAGGGAGAACTGTGCCTACTACTCAGCGGCATATTCCCTTTCAGCTGACTGGGAAACATTTGTTCTATGGAACATACCTGTCCTGTGCTGCCATTAAGAAACAAATCACCCAGCTGTGACCTCATTGCATGTGATTTCCTAGAGCTTATCCATGGGTGATATATACATGGTTACAAATAATGGACAATCCACTTCCATTGATATTTTTAGCCTGTGCCATTCATTCAGGATAGCATCAGGTTAGATGCTGAAATGCCAGGAGGCATGCAGGTCTAATGACCTTGAGTATTGCATCATCTGGCTGGATTTTGGCTCTATAGCTCTGTATTGTGATGGTCTGCCAGACCCTAAAGAAGAATATTACTTCCTTTTATTTTACTTTTTTATGTTTCGTTTGACATCCCTATCCATTACAAATCAAGTTGCTTTGCATGCAGTGAGACTGTTGCACAGAGGTAACTGAACATTTGTCACTTAGTATAGGACTGGGACTGAACTTGCTGTAAGTGAAATTGGCTTCAGCATAGCTGTTAACATGGCTGCGGTAACCCAGACCCCATAGCACTTTCATAGAAACCAGAATATCTATAAAACTCTTTTTTTAGTAAATATGGAGGAAGAGGTATTTACTGCATACACAGGCAATTATTCATATGTCCAAGATCCAATTCATTTCTGTGTGTACACGTTCTGTGGAAGGTAATGCAAAAAAGATCTGTGATCCCTATGTCACTTGTATACACACAGGCATGTAGAGCTGTGGAGAGCAGAATGCACACACACTGGTTTAATCCAGTCGCTGTCTTTAATGCATGTATAACTGCATTTATACAGTGTACGTGAGAATAATTGTGATTATACTCAGGCATGACCAAGAACCTTGCTGTGAAAATCCGATACATTTGTTCCCACAATGATATTAGATCAGGTCTGTTTTTCAGGGGACTGCAGCATCTCACCCCCCCAAGATGTACCACTGAAATTATTGGGAGCAATTGGTCCACTAACCAGTTCCATTTGCCTGAATCCATCATAATCAGATCTTAAATCAGAACTTAACAGGACTGACTGGGAGTCAAAACAGGCCCTGGCATTTCATTTACACAGAGGCCCAAACAGCCCCCCACCAACCCAATAAATAGTGATTGTCTATGGCATCTTACAGTTCTGCCAGAGGGCCTGGCATTTGCCAAAATCCACAGATTGCCAGTCTGGGCCTGGAGCTTTAAATTTGAAGTGATCAAGAAGGTTAATCAAAGGGGTCACAAAGTGGAAAAATAAAGATTAATGGAGTAAGAGTCCATTAAATTCCCAGTAGCTTCAATCTAGATTAGTGAAAATGGCATTTGTTTATGATTTTATAAATCAGAAAAACTAACATCAATATGAAGTTGGTGTTTCTTTGTTGCTTGCCTTGGGCCTAAATTGCCAGCAATACTGTTTCTCCAAATTTTGGTGGTAAAAAAATTAAATGTTTTTTTGAGGTGAAACTGTAGCTAACGTGGTTTGAGAATTTGTGTTATTTTCTGGTGTAAAGGAACATTTGACTCCACTTTCATTTGGGGTTAACTCCACTTTTGTTAATTCTCCTTGTTTTGCAGAAGTGCTAAAACTACACTTGTACTGTGCTGGACTTCTGCCGTTTATTGCCAATCACTTAATGAGATCCTTCCCATGTATTGAACAGTTTTGTTTTCTGATCTTATGTGTTCACTCCAAAAACAATGATCTTTTTGTGTACTTTTTTACGTATCTTATACAAGAGCAAGTCTGAGGTTGTACAGAGAGGGCATTTGCCCTGGCCAGAAAATATTCTTGATTTAAGTTCACAATGTACGTAATGCAAGGAAATGCAGTCTGTGCCAGTTGAACTGTATTTGGATTAGAGTAATAATTCAGGAAGTGCGAGAAGTCTACAGGTTTGTTGTGTAGATGGGATTTTTGTTCCAATTAGGAACCTCAGCACTGTATTATCCAGGACCCTTGTTCACTAACTCTGCCTCTAATTTATACAGTATCACTATGTAAATAAAATATGTGTTTGGATAATGAGTAGTTGTTTTTTCTAATAACTATTACAATATTACCCTTGAATTTAGATTTCTTAATATTTTTTGTATAGTACTTGAATATTTTTACAGTGGGAAATCCATATTCTAAACATGTTTTGACACAATAAAAAAAGCGTTTGCTTTAGAACTGACTCCATGTTGCAGCATTTGTCTTTAAACAGCTCTGCTAGTATGTTGTATTGAGTAATGCACATTACTAAACACTTGCAGCTTCACTGGGATTCTGGTGATGTTCAGCCAATTTTTATCTACTGTGGAGAGACTCAGGAATGTGAATTAGATTTTTTTTTCTTGCCTCATATGGCATGCATGTGTATTCATTGCCAGAGTATGAATAACCATACAAGAGGGATCAAGTTCTTCCTTCACCCTTTACTGCAAGTTGAGAGGATTACTCAGTTTTGGGCAGTACATGTTTCTTTCCAGAAGTGCCAGCTGCATATTATATCCCAGCAGCAGCTATTTGATATATGCCTTTACCTCTAAAGGGTTGTTCTAAAGTTGGTTGTGATAAAGTCACAAGAGTCTAGTGTTTGTTATTTAAACAGCTCTGTTACTATCAAGCATTGGAAGTCCAGCCTGAAGTCTTTCGTCTGCAACTCCCAGGCTCTTACTCACAGATGGAGTAATGTGAGACTGGAAGAAGGAAAATTAATGGAGTAAAACATTCATATTAAAAAAAAAAATCCTGTAAATGTGAAGGTTTTGTTTGCTTTGAGGGTAATGCCTCTCTGTGCAGCCATACACTGGCATGGAGAAAAAAGTAGATGCACTGGTAGAATGAATAAATGAATGATAATTATATTAAATAAAATTGTGTTCTTTCCAAAATTAACATATTTAGCATGGTGCATGCACATGATAGCTAAAAATACTAACAAACAGTAATTTGAAACCTTCATACTATGAGAATTTTATCCAAAAATGTAAATCAAGGATTTGGAAAAACTAGCTACAAAATGGGCTACCACCTTGAACCATTTGATTAAATCAATAACTTGTGTGTGTACATATATGTATATATATCCATCTTGTTTACAGAGATTATATGATAGATGATAGAGTAGACAGATAGATAACAATCTGTTCGCATTCTCTATTGTATTTGGGATTGTACAAAGTTTAAACTATTCTGGCTAGAAATACAGAGGGTTTTCATTAAACAGGATAAAACTGAAGTTACAAATGAATCATTTGTTTGCTAGTCTATCTAAGTTAAGTTAGTGGTTTAAAAATCCATGATGTAGCAAATAACTCAAAATAGACTGATTTTCCCCAAGCAGATTAAAGGGATTCTGAAATGGGAAAACAAGTTTTTTTTTTTTTACAAAATGTATCAGTTCATAGCGCTCATACAGCATAACCCTGCAATGAAATCAGGTTTTTTTATATTTAATTTTGAAATCTGACATGGGACTAGACATGTTTCCCAGGTGCCATAAGTTATGTGGCTTTAGTCAAGCTTTCTGCAAGTTGGAGTGATATCACCCCCTCCCTTCCCCTCTAGCAGCCCGTCAGCAAAACAATGGGAATGTAACAAGATAACAGCTCCCTGACACCCTCAATGTTGAAAATAGTAAAAAGTAAAAATCCAAGTGTGGTTAACCCAAGTTGAAGGGCTACCTACACACCAATATTACAACTAAAACAATATGTTTATTGGTTCAAGAATAACATTTTAAATGGTAAAATTAATTGCACACAGTGTAATTTAGTAATAAATTATATACCATAAAAATCATGACATAATCCTTTTAAGCTAAAAAATGCAGACGGCATTAATTGATTTAAGAAATGGCAACTTTCTTGGTCACATTTGGCTCTTTAGACACAGTCAACCAGGTCAACAGGCAAGGACCCACTCATCATCACCCCCCCTTGCTTGCCACACCTCACCCCCCACATACACACATACCTACCAACATTTTGGAAATAGAAAGAGGGACAAAAAGATTTGCGTACATTTTGTGACCATGTCTGTTTTGTGGCCACACCCCCTAATAACCATGTTAATTTTATGGTGTGGTTTTATGTGTTATTACAGTTTTGCTAATGAAGGTGTCACAGTCACAGTTTTCCCAAGAGACCTGCTTATCTTAAATTGTTACAATTCCTTCTTTGCTTATCTTAAATTGTTACAAAAGTATTGAAGTGCACCTGCCACATATTCTGGGCTCTCTGCCAAAAAGTCAATTAAGTCAGAAACTTTGTATCTGTTTCTGGCTGTTCAGTGCAGGAGATCAAAGAGAAAGTTGGGACATTTCAGAACCAATCCGGGACTCAGGGTTGAGCTGTCAAAATCTGTACTGTCCCAGTTGGGAGGTATGCACACCCACACACACTTGAACTCCCCCCTGTCCACTCCATCTCCATGTTGACTACCAGCTTTGGGAAACAGCAGCGCTATGCAAAGACAAGTCAGGTCTAGGAGTAGGCAGCTTAGGGTCCAAGTGCCCCCCCCCACAAGTTGTGCTCTAGGCTGTGAGTGTTCAAACGAAAATCATTTCTGTCCCATCTTGGTCCGTGCTTACTCTTAACTCCACAAAATTACCCTTTCCCAATCAAACCTTTATTTTCTGAAAGATATATATCCAATACCTTTAAATAGGAAGCACTTAAACCTATATAACTAGATAATTACTGAATGCTAAACACAATGTTTGTTGTTGAGTAAAACATTTTATTTGTGATTAGAATAATGGGATCGCTTCCCAGTCAAGTCCCTTTCAGCCAGCATTCGTCATGGATGCTGGCTGACCCGTACCACAACCCATTTAATTGAATGGGAAGCGATCATCAACTGGCAATTACATTATCACTGGTCAAAACACTGCTTGCCATAGCTCTTGTTGCTTGGCTGCTGTCATTGTTATCCAGCACTTTGACAAAGGTGCTTTATTTGTTTTCTTCTTCTTTTAATTTCCGGTAAAACACAAGAAGTATTCATATCGTGAAAACAGGATTTACTACACTGAACCTAGTGGGACTCATGCCCCTCGGTCCAATATGGTAAATATTGCCACCTTAGTGTGGCATGCCAGGGTAAGAACCCAAACACTTTTTTAATTCTCCATGGCACTATCAACTCCAATCTTTTTCATGCAACTGCTAAATATTATGTGCTTGCTATTAGACTACATTTCTATTAACTGATTTGCTTCTCATGTTTTCCCTCTGCAGTCTTTCCTAAACATAAAAATCCAAAACTACCTCCATTGTTCAGAGCTGAAACCTGCTTTCCCTCTATGAAAGGGTCTCTCTCAACTCCTTCAAACAAGCGCTTAATAAACTATAATTCCCAGCATCCCATGGGCTGTTATTTGGATGCAGGGGGTGGCAGTTCAGCCATAAGGGCTTAGCAGTCCTGTAGTCCAGTAGCTGCTGCCATTGTTTTTAAGTGGTTGATAAGGACAGGCATTTTTTCTGACTTACACATAGATCAAGCTGCATCTCAATATTTAAAGCAGATTATGCCTTTTTTGCATTGAACTGCTGTGGCATGCCTTTCTGTCATTATCAAGGGTGCGCCATGTGTTTCAAAACAAAGTTTGCTCTGTCTATATTATGTCAAATCCCTGCTGTCAGGCAAATTCATTAGGTAGCTGGAAATTAAGTGTAGCATACTCACGTCTGTTCTGTTATATTAGCACAGACATCTTTATTATTCTGTGATTTCTTCTTTTCCTTCTTCAGATATCTTATTACTTTCTGTTGGATCCTGTTTCTGACTCCTGCACAAAATTAAGTAGTATATATCATATACATATGATGAAGACCCACTTATACTAAGGGTATTTTATTGGGTTTATATATCTTTTTAACTTTAGCTTTCCTTACATTTCTGCTGGTGGTACCTCAGGCCCCTTCTCTATGTCAATATCTTGGGATCTCCCTATCTTATAGTTCTCTGCTGTGAGCATGTATCTGCAGTGTAGGCACCTGAACAAATAAAATAAAAATGTACCATTCATTAAGGCTTGATGCATATAACATTCTCAAATGCTAGACAACAACAGAGTAGTGGTTAATACTTTGTAAAATATTAAGGGGCAGATTTATCAAGGGTCGAAGTGAATTCGAGGGAATTCAATTCAATTCGAAATTCGAAGTAATTTTTTGAATACTTCGACCATCGAATAGGATACTACGAATTCGAATTTACTTCGAATTCGATTCGAACTAAAAATTGTTTGAATATTCGACCATTCGATAATCAAAGTACTGTCTCTTTAAAAAAACTTCAATACTTCGCCAAATTAAACCTGCCGAAGTGCTATGTTAGCCTATGGGGACCTTCTATAACCATTTTCTAATTCTTTACATATCGAAGTAAAATCGTTCGATTTGAACGCTTTTACTTGATCGCAGGATGTCCAAATTCGGACTTCGATATTCGAAGTCAAAGTATTTCAATTCGATGGTCGAATTTCAAAGTATTTTACACTTCGAAATTCGACCCTTGATAAATCTGCCCCTAACTGTTTTATTTTAAAAAGGGTTCATTCTGTAAAACCAGAATCACTTCCATATTTAAATACATTGTGCTCCCCACATCGCTCCCTGGACCATGGCAAAAAATTACTACAGCAACATTAAAATGGCTGAGGATCAGGGAGTGGGTTTTCTCTTCATCCTTCATAAAGATACTGAAATAATGTCACTTACCATCCAACGCTTAATGCCACAATTAGTGCCAGCAATGCCACGATAATAATAATGTATATATCCTCTTTCGATAATAAAGGCTGTATGGTGGTTTTGTGCACCCCATGTGCCTGTGTCACTTTGTCTAGAACATCAGCGGTTTCAGCTATTGCAGTTACCGGTACTTTTACTGGTTCTGGTTGCTCATAATCTTTATATTCTTGTGATCTCACTGCAAAATAGAGATTGATTATGTTAAACCCCAAATATGTATTCTTTGGTGAAACTCTCTGCTATGGGTGCTTCCCATTAAAGGAAATCAATCCATAAAATCTGAATTTTGCATAATGATACAAATGTGTAATTCTAAGCAAGTTTCCAATATACAGGAGTTCAAGATTTTAAAGCTATTTGTAACTTTATGGGGCAGATTTATCAAGGGTCAAAGTGAATTTGAGGGAATTTTCGAAGTAAAAAAATCCGAAATTTGAAGTAATTTTTTGGATACTTCGACTATCGAATAGGATACTACGACTTTGACTTCAAATTCGTTTAGAAGTAAAATCGTTCGAATATTCGACCATTCGATAATCGAAGTACTGTCTCTTTAAAAAAACTTAGATTTCAATACTTCTCCAAATTAAACCTACCGAAGTGCTATGTTAGCCTATGGGGACCTTCTAGAAGTCGAAGTAAAATCAGTCGATCGATCAATACTTCACCAAATTAAACATGCCGAAGTGCTATGTTAGCCTATGGGGACCTTCTAGAGCATTTTTATAAGTTTTTGGAAGTCAAAGTAAAATCGTTCTATTCGAAGGATTTAATCGTTCGATCGAACGATTTCACTTTGACCACAGGATACCTAAATTCGATATACGAAGTCGAAGTATTTCAATTAGATGGTCGAATTTCCGAGTATTTTTGACTTCGAAATTGGACCCTTGATAAATCTGCCCCTATTTGTTATCACAAATGGTATTTGGAGGAAAAAAATAAAAGCAAAAAGCTGTTTTTCATTAATGCTTTGTACTTACCTGGTGTGGAAAGTAGCCATATAATGCTCATTCCAAGGAAAAGCCATAATTTAAGGTGGCTGGAAAACATGTCTGTTTTGTTGGAAATATGAATTCTTCTAATTATAAATTTTACTGCAAAGAGATAGAAGGAAAGATTTAATGTTACAATCAGCTAACACAATTGATCTAAATCTAGACAGGATACTGGGGTCTGAAATATCATTCCATTTGTGCTATAATGTGAGAATAAGGATCATATAAAGCTAAGCAGTACTTATAATTTCAAGGACAAAATCAAGGCTGTTTGTCAAGTGTTTAAAACTTTATAACTTTACATTTGCACTACCTTATACAGTACATAACCCCCAAATAACATTAATATATTTGAATCCCCTATACCAGTACAATACACACATATTTAAACATACATGTAAATATTTCTGAAACTTAATAAACGTGTAAATATATAACAATCTGGCCCCTCCTAAGTTTTATGGGTTAAATGGGTCCCTTACCCATAATGTATCGTTTGCAATAAATATGCAGTTAACACAGATATGTTGTTGCTGTTAGCATTGAGCTATATAATGGTAACAACCAACTGCAGGCGGAGTAAAGATGGCCATACACAGGCCGATAAAAGCTGCCGACAGACCGAGTTGGCAGATTATTGGCCGGTGTATGGGGCTCAACAGGCTTCCCATATCGATATCTGGGCGAGAATTGGCCAGATGTAAATCGGAAGGGGTCATGGACCACATCTGTTCGTTGATGCGGTCCCACGATCCAATCGCCCCTAGGGCCCACGATTGGATCAGTCTGATATCGCCCACCTCAAAGGGGGGGGGCTTATCGGGGGGAGATCCTCTCGTTTGGCGACATTGGCCACCTTTATCCTTACATTCAGTATTTGTGTTGTCACAATAATGAGCCAATAACACCATTAAAATGCCTTTATATTTTTAGTCATAAGTTCAACATTGGTTAAATAATACCTTCAGCTGGCCTTGCTTTCTTTAGAATATTTTATATTTTCTATCATTTATTTTTAAACCAGCGGACCTGTGACTCACTTTCACATAGGCAGTCACTCTATAGAAAATAGGACTCATAATATTCCCTGAACAAATCAAGGTACATATTCTGAGTTAAGATTACTAGTATTATTTTTAGGTTTTTTTTGTGTCTGGCACATCACTCCCTAGACCAGGGATCCCCAACCTTTTGAACCCGTGAGCAACATTCAGAAGTAAAAGGAGTTGGGGTGCCAAATAAGCACTGTGATTAGTCATTTGGTAGCCCCTATGAGGATTGTCAACCTACATTGAGGCTCTGTTTGGCAGTGCCTCTGTTTTTTATGCAACCAAAACTTGCCTCCAAGCCTGGAATTCAAAAATAAGCACATTTGAGGCCACTGAGAGTGACATCCAAGGGGTTGGAGAGCAACATGTTGCTCACGAGCTACTGGTTGGGGATCACTGCCCTAGACTATAAGGTTAAACTATAAATGTAGTCTTCCCCTAAAGTATTTTATCTGTTTTTACACTTTCTTTCAAATAAATACCATTGCTCAGTGCTACAGATATTGTTCTATGGAATATGCTGAAACAGTCACTTACCAATAATGTCTGTTCAGGGTTAGTTAAAGATGTGTTGTTACTGCTTCGAGCAATAAAATGGAATGATGATGCAAACTGATGCAAGGGAAGCCTTAGTTTCCTTGGTTACAGTATTGTGATGTCATAATGATCATCTCAGCCAGCCCATCGGCTAAAGTGACCAGCAATGTCAAAAAGAGAAAGTTATATTTTTTACATGTAGGGGCTTTTTTATCATGCTGTGTAAAAAGTACAAATTGTAGTATCTGTACAATTGTATTCTGCTACACAGTCTGCTTGTTTACTGTAAAAAGCAAAAAAGATCATTTGAAAACAAAACCGAAATAAATAAATGTACTAGAAAAAAAAAAGTGGAGTGAAATATTACCGGTAATGTTGCCCAGAGCATCCAAACAGCAATTAGATTTTAACAGTTAGAAAATAAAAGCAAAGGTCTGATTGGTTGCTATGAGCAATATCACCGGTAATGTTTCACTCCATGATAAATAGACCCATTAATGTTTGTATTTGTTAATCAAGAATATCTAAACAAATTGATTCTAGATTTACAGATTTTTCATTCTATAGTGATGTAGAGCCATGGATGGCATTTGACCCCTATTTATCACCCTGTGGCATCTATGCAGAAATAGCAAGTAATTAGCCAATAAGGCCAGCATTGATGGGTGAGGGACAGAGACATTGCTCTGCAGAAGGGGCGGGGGGTGCCTATTTGCTGCAATTTGCTTGCTGAAAGTGAATTACAGTATTTTTTAAAAATATATAAATCAAGGTGCTGTCTGAGTGAGTGTCAGAATGTAGCCTAGGGCCACCATCGGGGAGGGTGGTCACACATCCAGGACCTGGTGGGTTTTTGCCCTTACTTGGATTAGCCAAGCCCCCTGCTAACAGTGAGCTGCAGATGTCAAAGAATTTGAAGTCCCAGTAAAGTCGCAAGGGGATTGGTTATGCTGAAGGGGAAGTTCAAACTTTACTCATCCAATCCCCATCTAGCTTTACCGCAACTTAACTTCAGTGTCAAATTAGCCTGTAAATGCAGGCCCTATGGTACACAGACACAGGGGAGCTGCCAGTGTGTGAATTAGTATCAAGTTGTATTTATATGGACACAGTTAAGCAGAGAATTAGCTGGAGCGTAAATAACTCCTTTTGACTAGGACTATGAACAGTTAGAAAGAGTTAGCTCAGCAGGGTAAAGGGGCAAGGATAGGCTGTCAGGAAGGGGACCAATGAGATGGCTTCAAGCAGGCAAAGGGTTGCCTGCTTGCTGAAGTGGAAGTATTTAACAGTAATAATGGTTAGGCCAATTTACACCTACAAACACAATATAGAAAAGATGATTTTTCTTGTTAACTAATGGGCCAGCAGAAAGGCCAACAAATGAAATAAAAGTATTTTATATGAAATTAAAAGAAATGTAATGGTGTTTTATTTTCTTAAGAAGCTATGAAACACGCTTCTATAGAGAAGGGTACTGGCATTCAAATTCCTATAGTATTGTAGGGCACATAAGTGGTTAATTGCTAAGCCATAGCATACAATGGTTTTAGCACTTAAATTGCAGTAAATATGGAACAGATTTAATTCATGGTTCCGTAAAACCTGTCAAATAAGCACAGTTACTGTCAAGAAACATTATATTGCAGCCACTGTACAGATATAACCTCTAAATGGAAATAGAACATTTGTCACTTGGTGATTTTACTGGCCCTTTAGGCTTATGACACACTTTGCTAGCGCCCAAATGCACCTACACAACTTGTCCTTAAATTAAATTGAATATACCTGTCACTTGCAGAATTACGTGGATTTGGGAAAATGCACATAGAGGATTTTCTGTACAAATCAAAGGTGGTTTCTATCTAACTAATGACAGCCTATACAGTTGGCTAAAACAAAAACAGTGGCAGAGAATGTGGTGTTGAATCTATAAGCCATAAAGGAGGGAAAAGGCTTCAATACAACAGCCACATATTTAGCATAAGAAATACAGCAGTATGTGATATATGAAGGATATTGTGACTCACTAACAGTAACCTGAACATTCTGAAAAGCTCTCTACAGATTTCTGCTTTTATATAATTTTGTAATGTTAAAAAATAAACCAACATTTCGGGGGTTACGGTATTTATTAAATTCTGAACTATAACATCTTGGAAAATTTGAGGTTTATTATACCCCAATGCTACAAAAAGCCTTAATCCGAATCCTTAACTTTTATTTCTGTTTTAGTGTTCAGTGGCAGCCCAGCGCAATACTGTTACAATAAGGAAAATGTCCATGAAAATGCTATCCAGAAAAGGGCTACACTATTGCTGCACTCAATGTTTTTGCACCTAAGCTGCAGCAATATCATAAAGGGTACAAAGCTTCCGTTTCCCTGTTTAGCTCAAGCAATAACCATAGCCAGATTTAAAGATTTTGTGTCCCTAGGCCCCACTACCCACTGTTTTTCATGATTTAAAGAATAGGCAAAAAAGTATGTTTAACACAATCCCTAATCCCACTTTCTACTTGTTTATTACTGATGTGCGGGCCAACCTGATACCCACGGGTCGGGTAGGTTCGGGCCATCCTCGCATGCTCTTTTCCGGGTCATGGGTTGAGCTCTAGGGATGTAGCGAACTGTTCGCCGGCGAACTAGTTCGCGCGAACTTCGACTGTTCGCGTCCGCCAAATGTTCGCGAACGTCGCGCGACGTTCGCCAATACGAGTTCGCGTTCGATTCGAACAAAAATCGTTCGACCATTCGATTCCTTCGACCGCTAAAATCGAAGGCTTTTCGTTCGAATCGAACGATCGAAGTCATTCGATCGAATGAAATCATTCGATCGAATGTCTTCGATCGTTCGATTCGAACGAAAATCCTTCGATCGAACGATTAAAATCCTTCGATCGTTCGAATCGAACGATTTTGCGGATGTTCGAAGTTCGCGAACTGTTCGCGAACTGTTCACATTTTTGCCGGTGTTCGCGAACGGCGTTCGCGAACACATACACGGCAGTTCGCTACATCCCTATTGAGCTCTTCTTAATTCACTCCCCACCCACGACCTTCCAAATCCGGATTCCGACTTCCAGGTTGAGTTTTTATAGACGCGTGACTCTCGCCTGCCCCTTTTGTGACATCATCATTGGCGCAGGTCTATAAAAGAGACCCGGAAGTCGGGCGTGGGTGGTGGGGTGTCGGGTTGCGGGTCGGGTTACATCACTATTGTATATAGCATTTTATTATTGTTTTATTCCGCAATTTTTCTGCTATTCATATTTTGTCTTTATTTGCCCTAACAACAAATTAGTATTACTTATTATATTGTATGTCATTTTAGTCTATAAATAACTTCTAAAGAGCTTGGTTATAGCTACTTGAGTTATGAATTCTACCTTAATGGGGTTGTTCACACTGAAATTAACTTTAAGTATGATGTAGGGAGTGATATTCTAAGACAGTTTGAAATTTGGTTTTAAATTTTTATTATTTGTGATTTTTTAGTTATTTAGCTTTTTATTTAACAGCTCTCCAATTTACAATTTCAGCAATCAGGTTTCTATGGTCCAAATTACCCTAGCAACCATGCATTGATTTGAATAAGAGACTGGAATGTGAATAGGAGAGGCCTGAATAGACAGTTGAGTAATAAAAAGTAGCAATAACAATAAATGTGTTATATACCCAGTAGGTGGTGCTGTTATTAGAAAAATAATAATACCAGTAAATACATAAACCTAAGTTACAGGCCCAGCACTATGGGGTGCCGTTTGTCCCAAATACATTCTGTATACAAAACTATCCCTAATACACAGAATGAATGTCTCTCATGGTATATAAGTATTTGTGACCATACACAGATAAAAAAATATACAAAAGACTTATTTCTATTAAAGAATGAAAACAAAATCTGGTTAGTGCACAAAAGGATGTCATTATATCACAAACTCCATTCTGTACAGTTTAACAAGCAATCTGTCTCACAAATGTATAACCTCCATGTAACGGACACACTTATGTGCAAAGTTACTTACAGAATGAATTATGTAAAAACAAAGTTGGACATAATATATAATAGTGTAACTAACTAGTGCTTGTCAAGCTAGATTTGACTGACAAAATAGATATCTGTGACAGAAAGCAAGATTTTATAGTACAGGATTCATTCTTTCCACAAAATTACAGTTTTGTTTCACAAAACAGATAAAATAACCATTCTGTGAAGCAATGCTGTCAGTCACATTCCTGAACCAATAAGAACAAAGCTTATTGCCATATACAAACAAGATGAGAAGTGGCCAGCTCTGCTCCACATGGCTAAGGCAAAGTATCTGGCCGGCTATAGAGGGCGCCCTCTAATGTCCCCTGTGCTGCATAGTAATAAACATGAACAAACCTTTCCTAAAAGAGCCGCTGTTAAACACTACAGGTTCATAAATGGAAGTTTTTACAAATTTCTGAGAAATATAATGCTGCACTTATAATGATTGTAGAGAAAGAAAAGTATGCAAAACTTATATAAATATGATCATTTTAGGTGATATGGCTATTCTTATTGTAGTAACCTGCTTGTGTGGCCATTTTGGTTAAGGGCATTCCTGCTGTTTTGCCATTATCTTATGATTCACTCCTGTTCCTCTTCCTGTCTAAGCTGAGAGACAGGCCACACCCACCTGCCATGTTGTATTAAATGCACCAGAAGTTACTGTGCTTGTCTGGCTGCTTTGCCTGACTCTCAGAGACAGTTATAAGTTTTGTATATGATAATTAGACTCCAATGTCTCCTCCTAGCTGTAATCTTGCACCAATTAGCTTGTAGTAGTCTCTTAATAATGTGCTTACCTATAGTTCAACTACTACATAATAGCTTTAGCCAGAGACTTGGGACTGATCATGTGCACACATACCTCCCAACTGTCCCTTTTACAGAGGGACAGTCCCTCTTTTGACAGCTCAACCTGAGGTCACTCATTTGTACAGGAAAGTCCCTCTTTTCTCTGCACTGAACAGCCAGATAACTTAATTGGCTTTTGGCAGAGAGGCCAGTAAAGCTAACAGTTTAGATAAGGAGAAATATTTTCAAATTTTTATAATGAACATGGTAATTATGGGGTGTGGCCACAAAAATGGGTGTGGTCAAAAAAATTGCCGCACTACATGCAGAAAACATTTTTGTCCCTCTTTTTACTTCCAAAATGTTGGGAGGTATGACACACATTGTGTATAGTATGATGTGTAGGTTATATGAGCAGCCACTCCTGAGTACTGTGTGTAAACAAAAGGCTTCAGGACTTCAACTTCACCTCCTTTCGTGAATTCGGTCTGTTCGCCGCTTCGGGACTTCAGCTTTGTCTTTTCGGCACTTCCGCATTCGGTAATATGCGAAATGGCCGCACGGCTCGGGCGCTCATAAAGGGGACCCGCTCTTTGGAAAAGGCAGCTCTTCTGGGCCCCCCTTCAGGCCCGGAACACTTGTCCCCCCCGCTGGCGGTCCTGGACATGCGTGTGACATGGGCGCAGTTGTGCTCTCTGCTCTAGTGTTGTGCCCCCTCGACCCACTCTGATGTGAAAGGGTTAAGCACTGGGCAGGTAAGGGGACGGCATCATTAGAGTCTTTTGTTATAAATAAATATAAAGCATTGTATAGCTTGTTGCTTCTATATAAATAGATTATGATCCCCTAAAATTGCCCCTGCCTAAATGACCCCCTTTTGTTTACACTCAGTACTCACGATTGGCTGCTCATATAACCTACACATCATACTATACAGAATGCATGGTCATACCTCCCAACATTTTGGAAGTAAAAAGAGGGACAAAAAAATTTTTTTTGTCATGTAGCGCAGCGATTTTTTTTGACCACACCCATTTTTGTGGCCACATCCCATAATTACCATGTTCATTTTACAAAGTTTGGCAGGTTATAAAAGTCTGAAAATATTTCTCCTTATCTAAACTGTTAAAATTACTTATTTTCTTATCTCAAAATTGTTACAAAGTATCTTAGTTGCACCTGTTAGCTGTACTGGCCTCTCTGCCAAAAGCCAATTAAGTTAGAAATTTTGGACACAATAAAGATCTTTACACTTTGAATTGGTGCCTGTTGGAAGTCTGCGTTCATTGAGTGCCTGCTCCTTATTATATTTTGGTTCGTCCGCCCCCTATGCTGAGGGCTCAGGGCAGTGCACCTGGGCCACTTCCCTCATGTGGTGAGTAATTTTTTACCACATTGAAGTACCCATACTACAGATGACTTCTTGTAAATTAGAAATTTTGTTTCTTTTTCTGCCTATTCAGTGCAGAGAAAAGAGGGACTTTCCAGTACAAATGAGGGACTGCAGGCTGAGCTGTTAAAAGAGGGACTGTCCCTCCAAAAACGTGTAACTTCTGGTACATTTGATACAACATGGCAGGTGGGTGTGGCCTGTCCCATTATTGCTCTCAGCTTAGACAGGAAGAGGAACAGGAGTGAATCATAAGATAATGGCAAAAAGCAGGAATGCCCTTAACCAAAATGGCCACACAAGTAGGTTACTACAATACGAATAGCCATATCACCTAAAGTGATCATATTTTATAAGTTTTGCATACTTTTCTTTCTCTACAATCATTATAAGTGCAGCATTATATTTCTCAGCCATTTGTAAAAACTTCCATTTATGAACCTGAAGTGTTTAACAGCAGCTCTTTTAGGAAAGGTTTGTTCATGTTTATTACTATGCAGCACAGGGGACATTAGAGGGCGCCCTCTATAGCCGGCCAGATACTTTGCCTTAGCCATGTGGAGCAGAGCTGGCCACTTCTCATCTTGTTTGTATATGGCAATAAGCTTTGTTCTTATTGGTTCAGGAATGTGACTGACAGTATTGCTTCACAGAATGGTTATTTTATCTGTTTTGTGAAACAAAACTGTCATTTTGTGGAAAGAATGAATCCTGTGCTATAAAATCTTGCTTTCTGTTGCAGATATCTATTTAGTCATTCAAATCTAGCTTGACATGCACTAGTTAGTTACACTATTACAGTATATATTAAGTCCAACTTTGTTTTTTACATAATTCATTCTGTAAGTAACTTTGCACATAAGTGTGTCCATTACATGGAGGTTATACATTTGTGAGACAGATTGCTTGTTAAACTGTACAGAATGGAGTTTGTGATATAATGACATCCTTTTGTGCACTAACCAGATTTTGTTTTCATTCTTTAATAGAAATAAGTCTTTTGTATATTTTTTTATCTGTGTATGGTCACAAATACTTATATACCATGAGAGACATTCATTCTGTGTATTAGTCATAGTTTTGTATACAGAATGTATTTGGGACAAACGGCACCCCATACAGCACAGGAAAGAAGTTTGGGTCAAACACTATGCATTAAAGACATACTGTACATTATGTAAATCAATTTTCACAACCACTTGTATGTATTGCTGTATGTACTCAGTGTTTCCCAAGATGAATTCTCAGCACTTTCTCATGACTCATAACATGTGGCAGAAACAACCACGTGACAGCTCAGTGGCCATACCTTTATACAGGTTACCTTTAACAGTGCACACTGTGCTATAGCCCTGTAACTGTACTGTATTGCCCTTAAGGTGTGCAGCCTATTTCCATATATTCATATATATATATATATGTGCCACCTGATTGTTACAAATGACACTTGATTTCAATGTGCAGCCTACACTTAGAAAATATATAATGCCACTAGAATAAGCACATCTGCCACAGCTCTCCTGCAGGGTTGTTTTTATGAACTAGTCATGTTTGTGGCATCATTTGTAGTCACACATTTTGCCCACTAGCATTCAAGAATGGGCACAGGGGTATTCATACAATCTCAGAATGTGTATGGCTGCTACCCAGCAGGTGTTCTAGGTGGGAGAGATGATGAGTACTATGAGCTCACAATCTAAGGTAAATATGGCTGCTACACCTTTGAGTATGTATAGAAACATTGTGCAGTGATAAAGCAGCAGGCACATTTCAAGGCCACACTGTATTTGGATCAATGTGCATCTCATGCCAGAGGTATTACCTTTAGGTCACAATCCTTCAAGTTATAGCCATCAATCAGTATAAGGAATAGAACTAATATGGCACTTGTGGGATGACAGCTCAACATGCACAATATGTTTTCTCAAGCATCTGTGGTTGCACTAAAAACCATATCTAGTGTTTAACTCCAGCTCTAACGCTTCTGTGCAATTCCCAGCTTCCACTGAGTGTAAAGTATCTTACACACAAACGTTTTGGGCTGCACACCCTGCGTTCCATTTCAATCCGTTCAACCGCATTGAAATGGAACTCTGGGTTAGCACAGCCCAAAACACTCTTGTGTAAGGGCTCTTACAGAGCACCGGAGTAGACACACTGAATTCTTTTCAATGGGCCTGTATTCACACGGACGCATGTACGTGCCGAACGCAGGAAAATGCAACATGCTGCATCCCAACCTGAGTTTACATGCGCTTACATTCGTCTGTGTGGTTTCAGTGCGTCTACTCCAGCGCTCCCCTGCGGCTGAACGCATGAAACCGGAACACAGGGAAGCACAGCTAAAAATGCTTATCTGTAAGAGCTCTTAGAAATATAATTTTAAAGCAGCAACTGTTTAGCACAGCTGGCATACACTATGCATGTTTTCAGCTAACTATCAGGCCCAACCGACCAAAATATCCCTTTAAACACATGAAGGTGCTGGGCCATAACAGAATACCTGTAAATGGGCATTAGGCACATTTTCTGAGCATTCAGTGATTCAGGGCTGTGCTGTTATCTGTACAGTCATATATTAGCTGTATTCCATCTATCATTCCCTTTTATAAGGGTATCATATCAAAAATACACTGTGCACGCCTATGCTAAAACCTCTGCAATTATACATTATTTGTATATTTTCTAACATTCCCCTTTATAAGGGTATCAATTGGGAAATACACCATCTAGGGCAATGCCGACATCTCTGCAGTCATACATTAGCTGTATCCCTTGTATCATTCCCCTTTATATAAGTATTTCTATTGTAAATACACTGTGCAAGTCTTGTAGCCCCATGTTAGACCTTGGCCTGTAAAACTACACTGAGACTAATTTCCACTGATCAGAAGGCAAGTGATTTCTCATGGTATAAATTTAAGCAGATGCCTTGCCTCCTGTTAATGGGTCAACCACAGTTTTCTAGAGTGTTTCTATTTAACTTTTTCATTAAAATCTCATCCCTGGTGAAAGGATCAGGTATTAAACTCTCACAATTTTGCTTATGGCTGGAGCTATGTCTTCTTCTTCTGAAATAACGGAAGAGTTTTTGTGTCCAGTTTGTCAAGAAATACTTCAAACCCTAGTGAGAACACAGACCTGTCAGCACGTGTGAGTACTTTATGTGATGCACCGACGGAGTCCTATTAGAGAATATATATATATATATCTATATATATATATATATATATATATATATATATATATATATATATATATATATATATATATATATATATATATAGCTAGTCCCTTGTTCAGCAGCAGTCTGTATGGGCACAAAGCATACACCACACCAAAAGGGTTTAAATAGATGGTCCACCTTTAAATTCATTTTAATATGTTATAGAATTACCCATTCAGACGCATGTAAATGCTCAACGCAGGTTGGGACGCAGCATGTTGCATTTTTCCTGCGCTTACATGTGTCTGTGTGAGTACAGCCCCATTGAAAAGAATTGTGTGTCTACTTCTGCACTCCCCTGCGGCTGAACGCATGAAACCGGAACGCAGGGGAGCACAGGTAAAAACGCTAGTCTGTAAGAGCCCTTATACTGCACCCCCACCTGACAAATGGTGCATTAACCCCAAATTGAAATACATTTTAGGCAGCATTCATTCATAAACAGATTTTTCTTGTGTGATTTTGAGAAAGCACAACATTTTGGGAGGTTCCTTTTTAAAAAAATTATACCTAAAGGGAGACGGCAAGCTTCTGTTTTTTTAGTCACTGCTGAGTTTCTGCCTCAAGTTTATTACATATGATTGACTGCCAGATTGGAAGGTATAGATCACCTAAGTTATACAAACTGGAGTTGTTTGTGGGGAGATTTTTATATTGTGAATAGATTACTGCAATTATAGCAAGCACTATTTCTGCATATGCTGTATAAGCACATAGGCTCTTCATGTCATTTTACATGCAAGATGAACTGCAAGTTTCAGTCAATTCCCACAGTGTAACCAGTTCAGCAAAATCTGTGACTGGAAGTAAAAATGCGTAAGGGCATCTTCCCAGGTTTATTTGATCTCCTTTTTAATATTCATTTATTAAATGTAGACAACTGTTCAGTTTTTGCAGGAAATGTTTTATGTTGGCAATGAAGTCAGGGGGTGCATATTGTCCCCTTTGCCGTGGACCAGTGAGCAAAAGCGAGAGATCTGCCCCTGTACGAGCATCTGATATTGATCTAGAGATGAGAGTGCTTTTGGGAGGATGTATGTACTGCGGAAAAATGGTAAATATTTCATGTAGCAGTTTTTTTTGTTATCATATACATGGATTGACCTACTTTTACACTGCTTATAATATAAACATCAGATCAGTTTATAGAGGGGGGGGGGATATCCTTCTATTCATGGTACCCACTTACCATAGGAAACCTACCTACTCTGAACCTTTTCACCCTCTCCAGAAATGTGTCCTAATATAAAGAGAAGGTGGCAGAATTGGGCCAAGGGCCACACTGCCAAAAGAAAGAACTGGAAATCATTTAGATTGTAAGCTCTAAGGAGCATGGACCTCCACCCTCTTGTCTCCTTGACACTACTAACTCTTTATTGTAACTGTACATATTTGTATTGTATTTTATATTGATGAAATGAAACCCTGTTTGTTCTACTAATTTATTGTTCTGCTATAAGTGCTTCATAGCACTATATAAATAAATAAATATACATTCATAAATACATTATCTGTTATGGCTATAAAAACAAATCTTTTTTTGACATCAGCCCATATTTATATGTAAATATTAGGGGTTGCATAAGTCTGAATATTTCCTGTCAAATAAGCCATATGTAGGGAATTTGCTTTAATCATTAGAATAGAAGTGTGTGGCCAGTGGTGTCCAGACACATCTTTAAATCATTCTACAGCAAAATCACTGCCAAGTTGCTTACAGTGTCTGAAAGAAACATCAGAACAAGAACCATTCCTCAGAAGCACACAAATCTGACCACACATGGTGGCAAGTGGTAGCTGAATGGGAATCCACTGTCGTATTACTCTGGAGCAATGAAAATGTGTTCCATGGAGTGGGAAATTGCACTGCATCTCATAAGTCTGGGGTTGGTAGCTGTAGATGGAGAATGCTACCTTCCTGAATGCTTAATGCTGACTGTAAGAGGAATTTGTTCAAAATCTTGCAACATCCATTGAAATGGGATCTCGTTTGATGGCATGTAGTTTGTACACTCTCAAAAACAACCCACAACTATAGGTTCTTGTTATGTGACTACTGGAATTTCTTCTGGCTGTCAAGCATGGGGTGTAAGTTACTTAACTCCTGGTAAATTATGTTGATTATTGTGGTGCTTGACTTAATGCATATAAACTAGCATGGCTGCTAGTTTAGGTCAAGAGAAAATGGAACTCGCATGGCACTATGCATGTATATGTTACAAAAATATCAAAAGGAATTGGTATTTAGGTTTTTGATGAACTAGTGTAACTGCAAGGGGACAACAGATAAGATGGGTCATGGCACTAAAAGGTTGCAGAGCACTCCATAGTTCGTATGACGAAACACCTTGAAGAAAGAGAGTAAAAAGAAAAAAAAAAGCGACACTTTTTATTCATTAGCCCTTTATCTGAATGGACTAATACTGATATCACTAAGAACTAATTTGTGAAAGAAAAAAATCATCAAAGTATAATTACTGAGTGAGGAACAGCAGGTGGAATGCACTTTGGAACGTTGACGTCGCTTCTGGATAAGATGTGCACAATCAGGCAAGAAATTTTATCCCAAATGCTAGTGAATGGAAAAAAATACTCACAAAGAGGCGTTAGAATTGTGAGATCTGTCTCTTTGGGGATCAAGGCATGACCCAGACCCTAATATCAGAGTGGGTTAAGCTGTATATCCTTGACATAAGCACTAAGAGGTACTGTTCTCTGTGTGATCTCCTTTATATAAACTGTTGGATGTATATATGAGAAAATATCAAATCAGTTTCTTATATTGGCTGTAACTGGACATTAATTCAATTGATTAGGGGTAATTAGCTGTAGTTTTATTATACTTTATTATGAAACAAATTAAGTGCTGCTGCTAATTTGTTTATATATATTTATAATTTACACTGGCCAGTTTATATTAATATTGTAATAAATTGTGGATTAATATTAATTTATATTACTCCCACTGGGTTGGGAATGGTGGGATATAAATAAACCTGAATAATACACCCAACTGTGTGAATATTTTGTCAATAGACTACATTTTCTTAAAAGCGGCATTATGCACCTTGTGCAACAAATGGGGCTTGTGCTGAAAATATTTTGCCTGTTTTAATCGTAAAAAAAATGTGTATGCTTTTTATTTTGGGAGCTAAACTGTGAGATTGTTTTCACAGTGCCCGTAATAGCAATAGATAAGCAGTATACAACCCTCTCCCTTCCCTTTTGTTGGAGTCCATCATGCAGGGGAATTATGTGTACACTGGTAATCTCATTGTCTACATCACAAGGCCCATACATGAAGGTGCGTCAGTTTCCCTGTTTAGCTAAAGAAACTCATGTTTTTAACTCATGTTGAACAAGGTGGTATACTGCCTCTTTCAAAACTCTTGATATATTCTCTATTTTGTGTTGGTTGTTTGTGAACTTCTAGACTTAATCAAAGTTGACCTTTGAATATTTATTTTCAGATAAAACTGCATTACATGAAGCTCCATTACAAATCCTGCAGAAAGTACCAGGAGGAATATGGGTTATTGCCGAAAAATCCCACTATACAGACTGAACAAAATTCATCCAAATGGTGAAATACATATTTTTAGTATGCTTTTTTTATTTTTTTTATTTCTTATTTATGGCCCCAGGTGGCACCAGTGTTTTTCATTATCATACTTACAGTATCATGTATTATTTGTAATTGTTCATGTCCATGAAAAAAATCAGCCAGGTTATGACCCTATGTTTGCATGCAACACTGAAGACCTGCAGCCTATGGGGTCGTTTTTGGAACAGTGTTTCATGTAAATTCCCCATAAAATCATTTGTATGCATACACACTTTCCGGCTTCTCAAATTTAAATCTATGGGAGCCAAAGGTGCTTTTGGGCACTTTTTAACCAGTTGAAAAGGAAAAGTGTTCCTGTAAATGAAGGTGAAGTGCTTTTTTCTTGTACAGGTATAGTATCCATTATTCGGAAACCAGTTATCCAGAAATTACGGAAAGGCCATCTCCCATAGACTCCATTTTATCCAAATTTTTAAAAATGATTTCATTTATCTCTGTAATAATAAAACAGTACATTGTATATGATCCAAACTAAGATATAATTAATCCTTGTTGGAAGCAAAACCAGCCTATTGGGGTTATTTACTTTTTACATGATTTTCTAGTAGACATAAGGTATGAAGATCCAAATTCTGCAAAGATCTGTTATCTGGAAAGTCCCAGGTCCCAAGCATTCTGGATAACGGGTCCCACACCTATACTAGGGGCAGATTTATCAAGGGTGGAATTTCGAATTTGAAAAACTTTGTTATTCAAAAAGATTAAGAGAAATTTTATTGAAGTGGGTTTTTTTTTTGGCCAAATAGGTCTGTTTTCAAAACAAATGGGTCAGTTTTATGAATCGAAGTAATATCGTATTCGAATCGTACGATTCAAAGTTTTTCCCTTTGATTTTTCAAAGTCCACTAATTGACTCCATAAGGGTTCTAGGAGGTCCCCCATAGGCTAAAACAGCAATTCAGCAGGTTTTAGATGGCGAATGGTCAAAGTTGTGATCAATTTCGAAAATCAAATTTGGACTATTCCCTAGTCGAAGTACACAAAAATTAGCTTGAAATTCACAATTTTTTTAATTCGAATTTTCACTTCGACCTTTGATAAATCTGCCCCTAATAGTGGGCTTTGTCTGATTACTTGAGGATCATTTTGTGATGATTTCCAACTTTATTATATAAAAATGTGTTTTCTGTTGCAGTCAAGAGCCAAAATACAAGTGCCCTCTGTGCTCTGAACAGAATTTAAATCAGAGGAGCCTGCTGGAGCACTGTAACAATGTGCATTACTATGAAGAGGTGGAAACGGTAACCTACTGTTTTTTTTTTTCACTATCCATTGCACAGGCTCCGTTTTAATGTTGTACTTTACAGTTTGTAAAGATTAGATAACGAAAGGGTACTCTATATCCACTCAATCATCTTAAAGTGATAACAAAAGGGAAATGTCCCATCATACTAATCTATCCAAGGTTGCCGTAATGTTTTTTTTTAACTTGATACTGGATCGTATTCCACTAACCAATATCTAGTCTATTTTTTTACTTTATATACAAAAAACTGGTGGATGGTTGTTTCCAGTACCTAGCTACTGTCTGATGTGCTGCCAAATATATGCAATTGATTAACCTTATTTAAGATTTTGAAAGGCCATCTGGCCCTGCTTCTAGTAAGGCTTCCACTTAGATTTACATGGAGCCCAGAGAAAATTAAGATGTAAACCCTGGACCAAGGCTTGTGAGCATGTCTAACAAACATGTCTTATCATCCCAAAATGGGAACACCCTCTGAAACAATTACCATTATCTATAGGCACAAATCTCATATTTCTGTCTGGTGTTAAATATTCTCAAAAGAGCATCTTATAACTAGATTACAACAATATACTTTTATTAGATACCTGTATGGATTATCTGCTTCAATCCTAAACAGTTTGGGGCAAATTCACTAAAGCGCCTAACGCTAGGGCAAATTCACCAGCGTCACGTCATTTCGTTACATCGCCGATTTACCAATCAGAATTTTACTAAATTCGCTTGTGAAGTGGACCTACTCTAGCGCTACTTCACACCCTTACGCCAGGCGAAGGGACGTAACTACGCTGATTCACTAACTTGCGCATTTTACTGAACGTTACCTCTTGCGCCAGACTTGCCTTCGTCACCTCAGACCAGGCGAAGTGCAATAGAGTAGATAGGGATTGCTTCAAAAAAAGTTGAAATTTTTTCTAAGTCACAAAAACGCTGGCGTCTTTTCCTTTTTTATGGGTAATAGGCTGAAAAAGATCGTACTTTTTTTGGGGTACCCTCCTTCCCCCCCTACATTTCCTAACACATGGCACCTAAACTATACAGTGGGCACGTGTGTAGGGCAATATAACAACTCTATTTTATGAAGCTTTCCTGGGCTTGTGTAGTGTAATGTATTTGCTGCTTCATATACGTCCATTGTACTTTAACTTGGCACCGTTTGCAAATTAGGCATCGCTAGCGTAACTTCGCTTTCCTTGATGAATTAATGCTAGCGCAACTTCGCTACCGTTCGCCTCCCTGAGAGCAACTTCGGATTTTAGTGAATTAATTTTAGTGAAACTTCGCCTGGCGAAGTGTGGCGAAGCCTGCACTAGCGCAACTCCACAGGTTGGTGAATTTGCCCCTTTTTTTATCTTTCTTCAAGACAGTGCACGAATGAGCTGTTTTAATCAAATCTAGCTGTGTGCATAAACTCTTTGCTTTATTCACCAACCAGTTAAGTGAACTGTAAAATCCCTGTAGTTGCTTGGCTGTATTCTTTGAATACCCTTTAAATCCTTCTTGTAAGAAATATGGCATAAATTGCCCTGCTTAATTCATAAACAGAATGTTTGAATAAACTTATGTAATCCATTAGGTAAATGAGTTCACTGTAACTTCACTGAATTGTCCCTATCTTTTAAAGAACAAAAAAATGACGAAGATTGACTTTGACCTAAGATACGTTGTCACAAATGTACAACCTCAGCTTTATATTGCACTCTTCTATTGAAGTGTTCTACTAATGTTGAAGCAAAACATTTTCTTTAGCACATCGCTTAAACTTTTTCTGAAGGGTGCTTTCTCCCAGGCTGCTTACTTTTTTTTTACCTGTAAAAATGTAACCCTAAGGGGCAGATTTATCAAGGGTCGAAGTGAATTAGAGGGAATTTTCGAAGTAAAAAAAATTCGAAATTCAAAGTAATTTTTTGGACAATTCGACCATCGAATAGGATACTACGACTTCGTTTGGAAGTAAAAATCATTCAACTATTCGACCATTCAATAATCGAAGTAAACCTGCCGAAGTGCTATGTTAGCCTATGGGGACCTGCCAGAGCATATTTCTAAGTTTTTTTGGATTCGAAGGAAAACCGTACGATAAAATCGTACTACGATCGGAAAACGATCATACGATGTATAAAATCCTCCGACTTCGAATGTCAGAGGATTCTATTCAATGGTCGAATTTCGAAGTATTTTACACTTTGAAATTCGACCCTTGATAAATCTGCCCCTTACAGCATTGCATTAAAAACCAGTCTATACAAAGTATTCAACAAAAATACCAAGTGCATGTTTCATAAAAAGCTGAAATTAAACTGAAAATATCATTTAATCCTTGGGGAGAGAGTCTTAATTTTTTTTAATGCATACTGTCTCTCTCTTCTTAACTGTCGACTAAGGTTATTGCCCCGGGGTAAATTGACCTGTTCTAATGTCGCCCATCTCGCTTATATTTAGCATAATAAAAATGTTTAGCAACTGATACTTCAGATAAATATTTTTCTTATCCTGTTTACTTTTTTTCTTTCTCTGGTGTATATTATACTTTTTGTGTTCATTTAATTAGGGCCTTATAATAAGACATCCAACAGGGACATTTTATTAAGTAAATTACCCCAGAATTCTTACATGTAAAGTATTCTTTGATCACAATCGGTATGCCCTGGTTGGATGTGTTATGTCTCACCATGTATAATACCCATGCAATGTTCACATTCCTTCATCATAACCTTGTTGAACAAACTTTTCAATAATCCCATTTTCAAGTTCATAAGAATTCTCAGATGTAAAATGCCTTAACCTACTATCACTGTTTTTGCAGTCTTCTGTATTATACTAATGTTGCCAATAAAGATAATCTCTTCCAACCCACCCAGCATCATTTGCTAGTATAGTGTGTTAATACATTTATTTTGTCTTACATGTGAGGTTGTCTGGTTTAGGTAGCAAAGAAGCCCTTTGTACCCCATATAGGCAGATAAGAGAAAAAAATAGCTTTAGCTGTACTTGGGTATTTACACTTGCTACTTGGACATGCATTTATCCCTAGACTTGATCATATGTTATGTTTAAACACTTTTTTCTGTTGTTTTGGTGTAACTGGCCCTCTTGGAACATTTGTGCTTCCTCAGTCAGTGACTGGTACACTTTGGGGATTGTTTATCAAAGTCTGAATTTATCTCAATATTTTCTGGGAAAAAAAAAGCTTATTTATTAATCCACTTTCCTGAAATTTTTGTTTGTAGGGAAAAATACGAATTTTTCAGAATGTCCATCCAAAAAAATCTGTTTTTTTTCGGATTTTTGCCCGAAAACCTCGGATTATTGCACGAAACCCAGCGCAGATCAGAAAATCTTTTGGACTTCTCCCATTGACCCATATGCAACCTCGGCAGGTCTGAGATGCCAGATTTTCAGATTCAATCTTTTTCCATCCTCTGGGTATAATAAATTCAGAAAAATGTGTTTTTGTTTTTTTTTCCCACTAAAAATTCAGATTTTACACTAAACCATTTGGAGTTTAGTAAATAACCCCCTTTATGTATGCCTTTTACTAATGCTACTGACATTCTTGAATGCCACATGAATGAAATATTATTTGTAAAGCGGGTCAATTAAAAGTTTTAATTTATTATGGCCTGGCTATTCAATAAATGGAACCCCTGCCTCTGTCTCCACTTGATTAGTAAACCGTTTATTGGGTTTTTAGTGAACACTCAAAAGCTAGATATGACAGGACATACATTTTTCTCTATTTAGGTTTGCCCTATCTGTGCCACTTTAGCCTGGGGGGATCCTATTCAAACTACTGGGAATGTAATTGCCCATTTAAATGCAAGACATCAGTTCAACTATCAAGAGTTTATGGTAAGTGCAAGTTCTAAGTATTTGTGTGTATGTATATGTCTGAGTGTACAAAGTCATATACAGAAAAGTTTGGCCCAAAAAAAAAAAAAACACTTTTTGCACGTAGCCTTTAAGTGCTACCAGATTGCATGATTATTCACTTTTAAAAGGAAGCACCTAGTTGTTATTTGACAGTAATGAGTGCCCGTTCTGGATGCTATCAGAAATAAAATATAAATATATTATGCAGAAATTATGTTTTGTTTTTTTAAGTGTTGTGCCAAACATTAGTGCTGCCCCAATGGTTATGGTGTCTTTGGATATATGCCTTCCCGCTGGCTATAATGAAAATCGCAGGAGGGATGGCACTCTGAGCACTTTGTTTTCCAAAGTCGCCCGAAGTTTCCTCGTGAGGCAGGGGAAGGCAGTTCCGGGAGATTAGTCACCCAGAAGAAGAGGAGATTTGTTGCTGGGCGACTAATCTGCCCGTGTGTCTCTGCCCTAAAGCTACTGCAGCTATTCTCCTTATAATCTTCTCTCTTTGTAGTTACCAAATCACCTTTAATTTTACATCCGTAACCTATTGTTGTCCTCTTACCACCTCCTCTCAATCATGTCCATAAGGTTCTTCCTGAAAGTCCTTTCCTTTATGGAACTTTACTTCTCTGGTTAGTTAGATACTGTCTTAAGACACCCCAGGCATTTATAATATGGAATTGTTGGGAACTGTATGTGCTCCGACACGTTTTGTTACTACAGTGGAGTAATGTCTTTAATGTAAATAAACTTTTTTCCTCCTCTTATTGCTTTTTCCTTTTAGAATATCCACCTAGATGAAGAGGCGCAGTTTCAAATAGCCATTGAGAATTCTCACAAAATGTTAAGGTGATTTGGGCAGAAAGAAGGCATCTTGTTCCTTTTTTTTTTTTTTTATCACAATTTGTAATATATTTAAAATAAAACATTTATCTGTTATCCACCTGTTTATTTATTTCTGAGGAAAGGGAATTTTATTAGATTATTTAATTAATCTGACCTCTTAAATCTGCAAGTCTTGCATTTGTGCCGACTGCTGGCAACAAACTACTACTAAACAGTAGTACTATCTGGGTATTTAAGCTTGAAATGGTGAAATTATTTTTTCTCAGAGTTGTTTTAATAAAGCTCAGTCTACAGACATATAAAAGCAAGTAGTCTGCAAAGTACACAGTTGGTTATTCTGTGACTAAAATTTAGATTCATGTGATCATTCTTTGTACTATTACACTTAATTTGAAGATGTACTATTGTTTTAACCTTTTGTACTACAAATTAAGATTTTAATAGTTAGCCACTGAGTAGATCTGTGTTTAATGCTAGGCCTTTTTTTTTTTAAAAAAAAGAGGAATTGGGATGTGTATCTTTATATAATACACAATATTTATAACCCTATAAATGTCCTTGGCCTCATGGTTTTTATATGGTAATGGAACACCTTAGTGACATATAAAATCCTTATTTTACAAAAGGGGTACATTATATTACACACGTAGGAACGCTAGAATCAGAAAAGCCTAGTATACTTATTTAGATATCCATTAAAAATGTAGCTAATGTCACACTTGGCTGTACCAGTCAATGGAAGCAACAAAAAATCTGAAACTATTCAAGAAAAACATTCCCACCAATCATCAGTCCTGTTGGACTATATTTATTAGGGCATTGCATTAATCAAGGCAGTAGAAGCACATCTAAAATGCTCTCGCTTTCCTACTGGCCAGAAGTGACACTGATGTTCATATTAAGAAAACATCAAGCAGATGCTGCTATGAAACAAAAGTACATATGTAGTAAGTGCACATACACTCATTTTAACCTTCTTTCCCATTAGTTGGCATTTTTTGTGCAGCGTATAGTAATGCCAGGACCGGTATTAGGGGTGGGCAGAAGAGGCACGTGCAAAGGTGGGGATGTTGGTACCAGGCACCTCTTCTGCCGCAGTGTTTCTAATTAGTAGCTTTGTATTTTCCCTGGGCGAGAGTAATTTGCCTTGTTTGTGCCGTGACAGGGTACGGACATATATTACTACTTTTCAATGCTATACTCCATGGTTTAATTAAATGATAAAGGTAGGATCACTATTATTCTAGTTGCTTACTTAAGACCTGGGCTGGTGAGAAGAAAAGTACTCGGGCCATTACATTTTTGGAAGAGGAGTTGCAGCTCACGGTCTAAAGCAGGGGTCTCCAACCCTTTTTTTTTTTTTTTTTACCCGTGAGCCACATTCAGATGTAATAATAGAGTTTGGGAGCAATGCAAGCCACTAGAGTCCCATGCTTAAACATCATACAACTTCCAACTATGCTGACGAGGGAATCTTTAACAGTCACAAAACATTCCTGTTACCGAGTCTTTAATCCAGGTCACTACACAGTGGTCAACTATACAGTGACAAACCCTTAGTAAAGCAACACTCCATCTCCTCTGTAGTAAATGAACACAAACAAACAAGTTGCCACTACATATCCTATAGAGTGGCATCTCCAACATTGGATTTGCAATGGTCTCGTAGCTTGGGAGTCCTGCTGAGGGCTACATTGACTACTCTAGATGTATCATCTATTTTTGGATCCTTGAAGCACACTGTTACTGCTTTTACTTTTTAGGAACTTTTTTTTTTCATCCATGGATGGAATTATATTTGTACTTGATGCTGAAGTTCTGGTGTTCCTGAGAGGAGTTCTTGCCCTGTAAACATCATAGATCTTAGTTGCTCTAAATCACTCCACCAAATTGATAAACTATTCAGCAATTTCTTTTGCCCACTTGCTTTGCAATCTGCACAAGTGTTAATGTCTCCGGCTGCATTTTATACATACCCCATGCATTAAAAGCACATATAAACTCTAATAAGCAGAGATATCTGCTTTAACTTTGTAAAATGCTTTGCATTCTGCTCACTGAGGTCATAATAATCTTTCTGTCGCTCACATAAGGTATGGAGCAATCGTCTCTGCCCACTGTTCTGCTGACTAACCAACCAACGTTTGTTTCACTTGCCACATGGTCAGTTTTGCACACAAAAAAAAACATGGTAGACAAAAAACATGGTAGACAAAAAAATTGCTTGCATCATATTATCCTCCCCTCTCTTCCCACCAAGATATTATTTGTAGGTATTCTGAATTATTAGTTGTGCCTGTGTTTGTAAGCCAGTATTAAATAAACTATAGATGGTACTTTATGGTTAAACAGTAACATAGCTAGTAAGTGTAGACATGCTTTTTTAAGATATTGGCAACATGGGAGCCTTTTTTCTTTATAAAAAGCTGTTGTAGCATAGTGGAAAGGAGGTCCTCTAACAATGTAGGGCAGTTGTGTAGTAGTATACAGAGCGATACATGTATGTGACTTTTCCTTCCCATTGACTCCAATGCAATTTGGCAAATTTTGACACCAGTTTGTGAAGTTTGACACAGTTTGAAATACAGCAGATTTACTCAACGCAGTTAACAAAACTTGAAAGTAAGAATTATTTTTTTTATTATTACTGATAGCCCAAAAGTGGAAAAAAGGTGCTACACCATTTCTTTGCTACAAAAAAGTTGCAGCAACAAAAAAGTTTGTACTTTATTCTATATCTAATTTGTTAAAGTACAAAGAAAGTCCAATTCAAGGGGGTGCTAATTTGAATGAAATTACTTACTTACTCCTGGGCAGATGTTTATTTTCTCTAATTAGACCCAATATCTGAATACCTACTGAATGATGCTAGTACAAAGTTTCACTGTTGCAACAACGCATATTTCCAATCATTGTGCAATTCCAATTCTAGCTATAAAGTACATATAGACATGTTGAGTAGATGCTATAGGTTACTGCACTCAAGGACCTGTGGATCATAAAGAACACACTGAAATAGTGGTGTTGCTAGTAGGAGTTATTTTTAAACCTACTTGATTTTCTTGTACTCCCAATCAATACTTCTGAGCTATAGTATTAACCTAAAATATGTATTAGCACAGATAAAATAATCTAGCATTAGCCATATATGGGAGCAAAGTACACAGTTTAAGCCAGTTAAAATTTCATAGTTCAGAACACAATCAGCAGCAGCAGCCGACCCAGCATGAAGCCTACGGTTTTATCTGTGATTCTTCTTTGCCTGCACATTGTCATAGGAGTTGTAAGTATATTTTGAAATATTTTGTAAGCATTGGGCTAACTAAGCGTAAACTAGGACTTCAAGTGAATATTTATTTAAAAATATTCTGTGATCAGTGAGTTTTTTTTTTTGTGCTGATAAATTCAGATACTTCTGTTTGTCTTAGTTTAACTTGTTTAGTTACCAATATCTAAACAAATGTAAAGTGGAAACCTAGAAGTTATAATCCGTTTAAATTATATAAAATGTATTTCTTTAACAAATTATCAAACCTTTTCACAGGCATCTTATTACAGTGAATTGTTTTATAGAATCTATGATGGATCCTCCAGTATTATCATACTGCTTACAATGATTCCAAATAATCCACATTTTTTAAATGATTTCTTTTTTCTCTGTAATAATAAATAAGTAGCTTGTACTTGATCCAAACTAAGATATAATTAATCCTTATTGGAAGCAAAACCAGCCTATTGGGTTTATTTAATTTTTAAGGTGGCCGTAGACGTTAGAATTATGATCTTTCCTAAAAGAAATAGTTCGTTTCAATACAAACATGTAGATATACAGGTAGAAACAATAGAATTCTACCTGTATTTTACGTTTCAGCACTAACAATGGCCGATGTTTAGGTGCCTTCAAAGGCCACCTTTAAATGATCTTCTAGTATACGTAAGGTATGGAGATTCAAATTACAGAAAAATCCATTAAGGTCCAGATCATTCTGGATAACAGGTCCCATTCTTGTATTGGGTGAACCTAGTGTCTATGCGATTATTTTGACAATAACCCCATTCAGCACAATAATGAAAAAGAGTAATGAAGATAAGGGAAAGACAAGTACAGAATAATAGAATAGAAAATTAAGGAAATTAAGGGAATGGATAGAATATTTAGGGTATGAGAAGGAAATTAATAGAATTATTCATCATCCATATGAGTCAAATTTAGATAAAATGGAACAGAAAAATGGTATGAGATTAGTCTGATACATGCACAGAAGATCACAGAAAAAAAGAGAGAAGATTCTCTTGGAAAACAAGGACTATGATACACACATTGTTGTAGTAACTAATTGTATATACTGTGTCAGAGTAGTAGCAGGAAACATAAGCATGGCAAATATTTGCTAATAATTCTGATTTGTACTGGAAAGACATAATGAATAAAGGCAGTGGACGTGTTAATGTTATCCACTTGCCAACACTAGTGTATACAGCATGTGGTTCAATCACACATTGATGTGTCTGAGGTTTTTGTGAGGACACAGAGTCTATTGAGAAACCCCAGTACATAAGGGCAGATTTATTAAGGGTCAAAGTGAAAATTCAAATTCAAACTTTCGAAAACTCTCAAATTCGAATTATGAATTATCCAAACTTGATTCGAGTTTTAATTAGAATTTTGAGATTCTGGCCCTTTAAGAACTCAAATTCGACTATTCGCCAGCTAAAACCTGCCGAATGAATGTATAAGTCAATGGGAGAGGTCCAGGGATCAACTTGGTGATGTTTGTAGCCCCCCTGACATTCAAGTTTTTTAAATTCAAATCGAGTTAGTATAATTCGAATCAAATTTGATTTCGGGTCGTTTAAATTCGTTCGAGTTAAAAAAGTAATTTTATTAATAAAATTTGACTAGTCGAATTTCGAATTTATGGGAGTTTAGGGGAGTTTAAAAAAACTCAAATTAATTAGAGATTCGACCCTTGATAAATGTGCCACTTGGAAGTAATTACTAACTTATAAACCTCAACTTGCTACAAAATGTACTTACATGAAAACTAAAGCCTAAAAATGTATATGGTGAGAAATGCTGTATTGTTTAGACTGGATTTACTGTACTAGCCAGGATCAGACTGGGCCAATGGGATACTGGCATGGGTGTCCGCAGAAAATGGTCCGGGGGGACAAATTCATCGATCAAAAACAATCTGTGAAATTTGGGTCAAACCTAAGGTGCATTGTGCTGTGGATATTGCTCTACGTTTTTAGTTGACCATGCCCAGTTTTTGACAACTCACACTAAACCACCCCATTTTAAGTTAACAACTCCTTACTGATTTTATGGGCATAATGCCTAAGAGACTGAAATAAAAGCAATTGTATGCATATTACTGAAATTTAAACAGTAATAAAGGTAGGGGTCATGGAAACCATTCACAAACGTGTCCTGATTGAGCTCCTTGTGGTTTTACACACAGAATAGCTACACCCAAAACAGCATAAAGTGCCAACTTCACTTTTAGGGGCATATTTATCAAGAGTCGAATTTCGAGGGGTTAAAACCCTCGAAATTTGACTATCGAATCAAAATCCCTCGACTTCGAATATCAAAGTCGAGGGATTTTTAGCGTATTTGATCAAACGATCGAATAGAAATCTTAGAAAAGTGCTGTGGAAGGTCCCCATAGGCTAACATTGCACTTCAGTAGCTTTAATTTGGCGAAGTATGAAGTCAAAGTTTTTTTTAAAGAGACAGTACTTCGATTATCGAATGGTCAAATAGTCGAAAGATTTTTACTTTGATTCGTTCGAATCGAAGTCGAATGGTCGAATATAGCCTATTTGATGTCGAAGGTCGAAGTACCCAAAAATTTACTTCGAAATTCGAACCATTCACTCAAGCTTAGTAAATCTGCCCCCAAATGTCTCCAGAACACAAAGCAGCAAATTGATGTGCATCTAGTCTGTAGGACTTGCTAGAGCTGCTTCCCTGTATAGAAATCAAAGTATTGCACTTCTCAGCAGTACGTCTTCTAAAATTTTCTGTAGGCCTGCAATTTGAGTAAGAACCGCCCACTCCTGTCTTTTTGGACAGTAACTGAGAAGGGTTGTGCTGCAAGAGCAACAGTCTAGTCTTGCCCCTTTTGTTCCGTTCAGTACTGTTCCCTGCCCTGCTTCCTTTCAACATCACAGCCATGTTTTGCCATAATAATAAAAATAAAATGAATAGTACTGCTTGGGGTACACAGAAGATGGCTTTATTTCCATGCCCCCTATTCTCCCCCTCACACTCCTAGTAGTTACACCACTGTCACTGTTTAAGGGCAAAATTTCCCCTTGCCAGGGTTGCCACCTTTTCTGGAAAAAAATACCGGCCTTCATATATGTTTATCTTTTTTCCCTATTAATAACATTGGAATCAACCATTAATTTTTACTGACAAGGCCTATAAAATACCGGGCAGATGGCAACCCTACCCCTTGCCTCTATTTGCTGATGCCCATGGACACTGAGAAAAACCCAGTGGGCCCCACCAACACAGAACCATTTCCCAGCTCAAACTATGTGCTCTTACCCTGTGGTAAGCATGGGGTTGGCAGTAGAGGTATGTGCAGCATCAGGTATTTCTAAGGACCTCAGAACCGGGGGGGGGGTTATTTGGGGGCCTCTTGGGTGGCAGCCTTGGTGGGCCCCAGACCCCTCAGTCTGATGCTGATCCCAGCCCAGAGGTTTATTACCATCCTAGCCGGTACAAATGATGGTTGTTCCAAATGTTGTTAATAGGGAAAAAAGATAAATATTTTTTTCCGGAAAAAGTGGCAAGCCATCTCTGTTGTTGCTGTTGACAAGCTAAGCTTACAGGTTGCATCTAAAAACATTAGAAGAAGCTGAGGATAGAACTGTGATACAACTACTGCGTGATGATACAGAGCTGATTATTAAAGAAATCAAATGCAATTTCACTGCTGCCATGTAATGTAAACCTAAATTAATTACTAATCAGCACATAGTAATCCTCGCTCACTCTCCCTACCTGCTTCCTCATTTGTACATCACCTAGAGCCGTGATCCCCAACCAGTGGCCTGTGAGCTCTCACCAACCCATTGGATGTTGCTCCCCATGGCCTCAAAGCAGGTGTTTATTTTTTATTCCAGGCTTGGAGTCAAGTTTTGGTTGCATAAAACAGCAGATGTAATGCCAAAAAGATCCTCCTGTTGGCTGCCAGTTACCAGGAGCCAATCACAGCCCTTATTTGGCACCCCCAGAAACTTCTTGCATGCTACATGCATGTGTTGCTCTCAACTTCTTTTTCATTTGATTTTGGTTCTCATGTAACAAAAATTGGGGAGCCTTGATCTGAATACATAAGTTAGAGAGCTCTGTATTTACTGACTTGCCACTAAGTTCCTGCACTGCCCTCTGTACCTTAAACTGGATTTTTATTCCAGCGCTAGGTGTACAGTGCAGCACTGACCCCGGACACCAGTGCTTGGTGAATAAGCACTAAGGTATATAATTTTGCACCCGTAGTATTCTCACACATGCACCCAGGGTATGCTAAATGACAATAAGGTGTAACATTTCTTGTCTAATTTGTATTGAGATTTGGGGCATATTTACTAACATTAGAGAAAAATATTTTAGAACTCCAGAGCTGTTTGGTGACTATTTAAATCTAATTGCTGATCTCCAGAGATCTCCTGAGATATTTATCTCCAATGTTAGTAAATATGCCTCTTGGTCAGTGTCAGATTGGGCCGGCAGGACACAGGGAAAAAACCAGGTGGGCCCTGGGCTCTTGTGGGCCCTGCGGGGCCACATCCGCTTCTTAGTGGCGCAGCCGTGACCCCACTTTGTCGGGGGTCGCAGTGAAATAAAAATACCGGATGCAGCGCGCTGAATCGGGAACCGGATCGGGGGCCAGAGGGGGGCCCTGGATCAGTAGCCCTGGTGGGCCCCAAGCCCCCCAGTCCGACCCTGCTCTTGGTTCTCCTGCCACTATATGCAGTTGACATTAGGTTTATTCAAATAATTGGCTTATCAGTCGGTATTAGAGTTAACATCTGCTGTAGCTATTGACTTGCCTAAATTTTATTAATGTGTTTGTTTCATTAATATAACACTTACTCCTAGCAGTAATAAAGGGCCTTGAAGGCCCGAAATGTTGCCTTTCTGCTTTTGGGCTGAATAAAAGTACTTTGCAATACTCATGCTCAATTCAAATAAATAAGTGCCAAGCCACCAGGGCCGGATCTGATGAAGCAGCGCACCGAGGCACGCATGATCCAAGTGCCGGCTGCTTCCACTCGCCTACGCCTTCTGTGGCTGCAGGGTCCTAATGCCGGCTGCAGAACTCTCAGGCACAGAAGTACTGGGGAGCTTTGAGACCCAGTGCACCTAAGGATTCGGCTGGGTGGCCGCCCTAGGCTCGGGCCTTTGTAGCCTCGCTACAAATCTGGACCTGCAAGCCAATGGTATTAATATCAAGCTAGACTTACTTTGCTGCTATAACTGCCTCTTCACTTCTAGCAAGGCTTCCCATTAAATTTTGGAACATTGTTGGTAGGATTTGTTTTCATTAAGCCAAAAGGAGCATTACTAGGTTTGAGCACTGATGTTGGGGATCAGAACAGTTAAGTTCTTCCACTCTCTTCTCAACAAATTTTGTTCTAACCTCAGTTTGTGCATTGGGGCATTATTGTGCTGGAACAAGATAGACCACCCTGTTGCCATGAAATAGAAATCATGGACTTGTCTGTCGCCTTAGAATTTGCTTTTAAATGGAACCAGGGCCATATCCCAAACCATGAAAAACAACCCCAAATCATTATTCCTCCTCCACCAAACTTCACTTTTGGTATTATGCATTCCTTAAGGTAAGGTTCTTCTGCATTTGTAAAACCCAGACTTTTAAACACTGACAGAAATGCAGTTTATCATGTCAGAGGATGCATTTCCACCGCTCTAGGGACACTTGGTGGCAATCTTCCATCCAGATAACCTTGGCATTGCACATGGAAATGTTAAATTTGTTTTCCTAATGCATCACGCATAAAATCCCATACTGAGGCCTTCTAGATCTCAGCAGTGAGTGTTTAAGCTCACAAGTACATATCACTGTAGACAAATTGTCCTTCCATATTAATAACTTATGGTACATGAACACTCATAACAAATGTACCCCGTAACTCAAAATAAAATAAAACATGGGACATCAAACTCAATTAATACCAAACTTGTATGCCATTTGGTCTTAATTATGAGTTTGATGTCATGGTTTATTTAAGGAGTAAGGCAGGCCTCAGTTCAGATTTATTATAGCTCATTGGAGAGATAAAATAGTAAAAGACAGATTTCTATTAGAGATACTTTTGTTGACAATGTCTTTGTAGGTTTTTAATAAAACCAACTTGCAATAATGTTTGTACCCCAATGAAATCAGCACTATGTATTAATATTTATTTTTCATTCTTTTCAGCCTCTTCAAGATAATGCAGGTATGTAGATATATTTTTATATGCTTAAATTGTTCTTAATTGTCCTCACTTATGAACTCTTGTGAACTGCTATAGGCCCAGATTTAAAGGGTAACTATTGTGCAAATGTACCTGTTAGAAATGCTAAAAATCTCAAACCTGTCGAGGTCATGTAGAAGTCAATGGTAGATGTCCCTGAAGTTGTTTCTTGACATTGTGATCTGCACTGGATAATCCAGGTTTAATACTAATAATAATAATAATAATAATAATAATAATTCGAGGCAATTCGATAAAGACGAGATACTAATTGTCGCTCAATTTTGTTAAATTGCTTTTTTGCCTCGACTTTTTCAAGAAAAATTATTGATAAATGAGTTTGTGAAAGGGAGTTTGGTTGACTTTGTTTTAATAAAAAAATTAGATTAACACACCCCTTAGTCTTAGGAATATATGTGTAAAGGGAATTTCTGATGATTGAGGATATTGCTAAAGGATTGTTTAATCCTTAGGTAGTTGAGCCACTGTGATCCCAACCAGGGCCAGATTTATATAGCGGCTGCCCCTAGGCCCACTGGCATCCATCGCCCTCGTCCCCTCCTATTTATTCATGCAAATTTTCATCTTCGGGACCGGTGATTGGTCTCCTGCGCATCCCCCAGTGTTTCTGAACCAGTGTGGGTGTGGTTATGCAGCATCCCACCCCCTAAAATTCTGCCGCCCTAGGTCCGGGCCTGTGTGGCCATTCCACAAAACTAGGCCTGATCACAATCTGTGATGAGAAAGTTTTCATGCTGCTTGCAAGACTTTCTGCTTTATGTGAAAATAGCTTGCAGATGAGATCACGTTAACTTATCCAATATCACATAAATCATCTCATCCTAACTGATATTCTAGCTGGACTTTCTGGTGTATCTGGGACAGCAAGGAATTCTACCGAAATTGCACCCTTTTAGGCTTCAGACTAAGACCAGGGCCAGATTTGTGGTGAGGCTACAAAGGCCTCAAAAAGGCAGCAAGATTGTAGGGGTGGCATGCAACCCAGCCACATTCTAAGGAGAACTAATCCGCAGCACTCCAGTGCATGCATTCACATGGGGGGTGCAGAGGGGGTTGCATGCCAAGGACGCTAGGACCCTGCAGCCTAGGGGCGCCCAAGACGGAAGTCTGGGGCTGAATAAGCCCTTCTATCACTGCTCCATGCCCCAACCCCTTAGGGCCACTGCATTATAGTATGATCAGATAAAATGTTAACATTCTGTATGGGTTTTTTTTTCCAGATATTGATGTAGATGGAGGAAAAAACATGGACATTTTTGACATCAATATAGGTATGTTGACTGTTATCATATAATTATTACTTCCTTGATTTTTTAAAATACAATTGTATTCTAACAGGCACTTTTATATTCATTATAGGTGCAGGACTGGATCTGTTTGAGGGAGACATCATATTGGCTGATGTAAGTTCAAATTGCCCAAGTATTCTTACCAAGCTGTAGGCTATAACAGGAGCAGGAGCAAAATGGAACAGTATCAAATATATTATATAAATAAATGTAATACTTATACTTTCAATAACTTTTAATACTGAAATGTTTTTATAAAACAGGGTTTTCTGCACTTCCATGCTTAGCAAAAAGTTGGCCTGTACACATTGCTATAACAATACTGGTTATTTATTCACAATAACTAGTCTTTCACAACACACAAATTGGAGTATAAATGTAAACAGTACTTCAGCCTACATAAGGTCCAAGTAGTTCCAGGGTTTCCCTAGCATCAATGCCACTTGCACAGTATTCATCAGAGCATCTGCATATTGATGCTAGGAGCATGTTTGGAGACAAGCACGATTGTTAATAGTAGCAAATCACTGTCAATTTTGAGTTCATTTTAGTGCTTTACATTTGCACTCTTAAAGGACAAGGAAAGTCTAAAATAGAATAAGGCTAGAAATGCTTTTTTGAATACTAAATATAAACATGAACTTACTGCACCACAAAGCCTAATCAAACAAATAATTTATGCTTTCAAAGTTGGCTACAGGGGGTCACCATCTTAGAACTTTGTTAAACATCTTTGCAAGACTAAGACTAAGTGCACATGCTCAGTGTGGTCTGGGCTGCTTAGGGATCATCATAAACAAAGCTGCTTGCATTCTGCATGGCTAGTAAGTAAGGCAGGGGCTCCCCCTGCTGTTCATTAGTTTGATTGTTTCCCTGCTCAGCAGTTAGGGATCGTCTGACAATTTCTATCCACAGCAGTAAATGAAGGGAGAATTTCACTGCATACAGTCAGGTTTCTTATAAAAACAGTACACATTTTTTAATTAAAGTATATTGGAGATAGGTTTCTTTTTCATTAAAGAAAGTAAAAATGTGACATAGAGGTGGAGCAGCACTCTTCTCACATTCCCCCTCCCTCCTCACTCTCTAGTTGTGCAGTCTGTGCATGAGCATCAGCTTCCCCATTCTGGCACATAAATAAGATTTGGGAATGCTGCAAAGCTTGCCTTAATAAAAGTGTTCACAAAATGGCTCCTGCCCACTTGCTGTGATTGTGAACTCCAAGACAGAATGAAACAATATTTAAATTATTTAAATATTGTATGTATAGTTTATTTTGCCTGACTAACAAGATAGAAACAAATTTGGAATGATGTCTTAGAGTTACAGGTCCCCTTTTAAATGAACAGTATAAAGCAGAAAAATATTCTAAGAAAGAGAGAATAGCATCTGTGTATCTAGATTTAACCAACATCCAGACACCAGAATTAATTGGACATTGCGACTGAGAAATAAAGGAATTAATGAATTAAAATGTGAATTCTGATAATATAATGTAACCTATACTCTACTAGAAATATCTACAATATTTCTTGTCATACTATACAGGAGGCTTACTGGAAATGTTACTCTAACTGATTGTATCATTCCATGAATTAAAAGATGAAATAAATGTCAGATGGGCAGCCTATATTGTAATATTTATTAAAGAATGAGAACTCAAAATATCACTCTATACATACTTTAATTTCATGTTAAACACTTATTAATCTCTTCACACAGACAAACCAAAGGAACTCAATCATTGGAGCTCAATATAGGTGGCCAATACCTGTTCCATATTTTTTAGAGGACAGCTTAGGTAAGTATATAATATGTAACATTCCTCTGATGTAATAGAGGAATATTATTATTTTTTCTAAGACGTATGAGTACGGATCCTTCTTGCATTGTGTGGATTACTCGCTGACCTTGCACCCAGGCATATGTGCTGTTTTTAGTCAGTTGAAATGAATCTTAAAAAAAAAGGTTAAAGACCATGTATTTAGAGCCATATTTATCATAAAGGCACTCAAGGGCCCGTGCCTAGGGTGGCAGCTTTAAGGGTGCCTAAATGGTAATTAAAAAAATCCCCCTAAAAGTAATTCTCCCCCCCCCCTATGCCAGGTACTTGTCTGCTAAATCTGGTGGCATCGGAGGGGAGGGAAAGAGAGGTACCTGGAGGGCCGCTGAGTGATGGGGTGCACTGATTGGAAATGATGTAATGTCACCTCCTGCACATGGGGTTTGAGGGTGGGTGTGCTGGGGTTTGGTGCCTGGGGTGGCACCAAACTAAAATATAGAGCTACAAGTACAGTATATGTTATAGGGGGTCCAGATGGGGACCACCTCATTAGTGCAGTTTCTCAACTCATCTCTTTGGCGCAACACCCCTGGTGCCAGAAGGGACAGGTCAGCCCTGCCCTTTGCTGACCCTGACCACAGGGAAGGTAGTAAAGACAGGGCTTGCTGTGGGTTGCATCTCCTATCACTCCCTAACTTGTATGGCTAAATGGTGGGGGCAGAAAGGGGGTATGCCTACATGCCTGAGGCATGTGGCAATTCTGCAAGGCAAGGGGGGCAACTTGCAAAGTGCATACAATTGGCCCCTTGTGCCTGGTTTTTGCACACTGCCTAGGAAACCCCTTATGATTGTTCTTTTGCAACAGGACTTATAAAACAATTATAGCATAAATTCTTCCATTACTATGTATCTGAGGCCAGAAAGTTCATCAGGTTCTGCCCTCTATAAGCCATATTCTGTACACTAGCAACCATTAGCTTCAATTGCCTCCTTGTTATTCAAACTGGAATTTTTATGATTTTTATTTGCATTTATATTTCTTTTGTTTTAGAAATCAATGCAAAAGCACTAGTTCTAGAAGCTTTTGAACGTTATCGACTGAAAACCTGTATTGATTTTAAACCATGGGAAGGTGAACCTAATTATATCTCTGTCTTTAAAGACAGCGGGTAGGTAGCTTTTCTTCATAATTCATTTCTGATGTCATTGCTAAGATCCATCTAGTTTCCATGTATTATCATTTCTTTTGTAACCATGTTTGTTAAACTGACATTCATATTCTAACAAAGGTAGCTTAATAAGGCCTTTGCGTGTGATGCAGTGATAATGGCAGGCTGTCTTGGCATTAATGGCATTCTGCCTTGCCTACGCATTAAAATCCATATGTAATATAAGGTGCTACGTTTGCCCAGGAGCAGTTACCCATAGCAACCAATAAGCTGTTTGCATTTAAACAAGTGACCAGTAAATGCTTCCTGCTGATTGGTTGCTATGGGTTACTGCCCCTGGGCAAACTCAGTGCCTTTTATTACATAACCCCGTGGCCTAAATTGTGCAAACATTTTGCACCATTTTTGCACAATTTTTAATTTTGTTAATATGAAAGTTGGTTTGGTAGGTACAGTACACTTGGTAGGTATACTTTTTTTTACATTATACCATCACGAACACTAAAAATATTGGACTATTTTCAGCTGCTATTCCTATGTTGGGAATTTACGGCAAGGAAAGCAACAACTCTCATTGGGAACCAACTGTGATAGAATAGCCACAATTCAACACGAGTTCCTTCATGCTCTGGGATTCTGGCATGAACAATCCCGTGCTGACAGGGATGACTATGTCACTATTGTGTGGGACAGGATTCTGCCAGGTAAGATCTGCATCATTTAATCACAGGAGATCATCTCTACATGTACAATGCAAAATTCAAAGGTTATTTCTAATACTATTTGCAATATTTCTAATACTATTTGCAGTAAACTGTGAATTATAGGTAGTAACTGGCAGTAGATGTCCGCCTGGGATTATATGCTCAATTCCATGACTTGAGTCAGCCCATGCGGCGAATGTTGGTACGGATGCATACTCATACGTTTCAGCATCAAAATCAATTGTGTGTGCTCTGCTGCTTAAAGCATTGAAGAAGAGATCTGGTAAGGGAATCTGCCACTGTCTCATAAATTATGGGTCATCTCATCATGCGTTGGAATTGTAAATACTTCTCTGTCTACTTATTTACAAATAGTTTTGTTGAAAGAATGTAACCTGAACTAACTTAAAACAAAGTATAATAAATCACACTATAAAATTGAGTTTCAAATTGAGTAAATGATAGATAAACTGAAAATGTATAATATTTTCTTATGCATACAGAATAAAAATTGATATATATATATGTTTTTTACAGGAAGGGAGCACAACTTCAATGCGTATGACGATACACAATCAGACTCCTTAAACGTGCCATATGACTACACTTCTGTCATGCACTATGGCAAAACAGCCTTCCAGAGTGGGACGGAACCAACAATTGTCACCAAGATTGCTGCTTTCAGTGATGTGATTGGACAGCGGATGGATTTTAGCGACTATGATCTCGAGAAACTGAATCAATTGTACAACTGCTGTGAGTTTTAAGTTTACTAGTCCTGCTACCTCTGCTTGTTGCCAAAACTGTTCATGAAAAATGTTTTTGTGCTTCATGCAAGAGCATGGTGTTTTCTAGCTGTAAGGTGATGAGTTCCAGCCAATAGGCCGATGCTTCACTGTAAAGGCGAATTCACCATGAACTTCTCTTTAACAACAAGCTTTTTGCAAAATCTGGGTTTACATTCTTAACTACTTCATTAAATGGCAAAACTGATGAAGCGTATCTGTCATGACAGTTTTGCCCAGAATATTTTCAAAGAACTGGATTTTCATAGAACCGATTGTATTGTCAGTTTAATTTGTGTCTAGCCAATCATTTTTCACCCTTTTTAAAAATAAAATAGCTTACATGACCCATATACCAATTAAAAGCATAGCCAAAATACAGGCAGATCCTGAAACAAAGGTGTTTATAATTGTCTTCTTGATACACAAGTAGTTAGTAGGGCCATAGAATGATTTTTTTGTCCGTTCAACCTAGCCTCCAGCATTACCTTTATGGACACATGTACCTTTGAGTACAATAATATCTGTGGCATGATACAAGGTACAGGAGATAATGGTGACTGGAATCATATTCTTCACAGCACAGATGGGCCCAGTAATGATCATACTCACCTAGGGAACTGCAAAGGTAGGAGATTATTTATCTTTTAGTGGTTTATTGCCACTGAGGTATGAAATGTATGTTCATCTTCTGAAACGCCGTAAAAAAGTAGCATAACATAAGGTTAAAACACAGAAAACAGCAGAAAAATCATTTTGTAAAGAAAGCACTTTGATCCCAATAAAACAATTCAAACGATAACTGAATACTTTTTTTTGAAAATGTGCTTTTTATGTCATTGGACATTAGCAGTATGACTATCTGTAAACAATATTCAAGCATGTTGCAGTGTTTATTGTGGTTTAAAGGAGAACAAAACTCTAAAAATTAATATGATTAAAAATGCCATATTTTACATACTGAACTTATTGCACAAGCCTAAAGTTTCAGCTTGTCAATAGCAGCAATGATCCAGGACTTCAAACTTGCCACAGGGGGTCACCATCTTGGAAAGTGTCTGGTTTCTTTGCTGCCATGTAGTAAATATCTATTAATTACTAATCAGCCTTATATTGTGACATTTATATTCTATATGTACAGTATATAGCGAGTGGGTTTGTAAGCTCAGTAGCATGTGCAGTGAATCAGCAGAAAAGAAGATGGGGAGCTACTGGGGCATCTTTGGAGACACAGATCTTCCCTGCTAAATGGCTGTGGTTGCCTTGGGCTGGTACAGAAGCCCAAAACATAATGTACATGTACAACATTTCATTGATTACTCAGCAAGTCCAGTTGTTTTTAGATTGACCTATACTAGATATACTATGACCTGGATGAATGAAAATCTTCATAGTCAAACATTTCAAAACTACTTCTTAAATTAAGCTTTAGTTCTCCTTTAAAGCAATAGCATTTTTATTGCTTTGAACTAGATAATAGCTCCCAGTAAGCTTTTCCCCTCCAGATGGTGACCCCAGAAACATGCCCAGCTCCCCAACTTCTACAGCTGGCCCTGCTCAGCCAATGCACTTGAGGCCGGTCCACAAAAAACATTGCAATTAAATTCAAACAATGTAGCATATTTATGAGAAAAACTTGATCATGTTATTTAATGAAAAGAATGTATTTGACTATCACAAAAATCACATAGTTCCATTCATAATTAAAAATGTGAATTTTTAAATCTCTTTTATTTATTATCAAGCATTAAAAAAAAACATCAAACAATCATAGGGGTCGTTTTGTCTCTATTTGCTTTGACAGTCAAAATTGTAACTTGCAGGTCTAAATGTGGGGATGTGGTATGTTAGTAAATAGGGAGTAACAAGGGGAAGGGAAAAAGCTGGTACAACCATGTTTTTTTTGTGTGCAATAGGTATTCCAGCGTTCTAACGATGCTGCTCCCATTTGACCCTATCCATTGCTTAGTTTAAGAGCTGAGTGGGGGGCAGTATTGTCTGCTGTAGTTAGATTTCCACCATGTAAAAGTTTGGGTGCGTAATTAGGATGGTTACGTGGGTTACTATGGATGAGCACTAGGATGCTGTGAGATGGGACTAATTGGAATTTCTGTGATTTATTATGCCTTGTTCAGATAGTGTGAGTTTGGGCTGAGTTGACTAGGGGTCAATGATTTGTCCATTCACAAATAAGATAGATCAACTGGGTGGGCTAATAGTGATTCAGAATGCACACGGCTACTCTCAGTATGGGGTAAGTGCCACTTTGTGGTTTGGGAAAGTTGTTCTGCTTCAAAGTAGGCATATAAATTAGGGAGATCTAGTCCGCAATTAAGATGGAATCCAAACATGGTGTGTTTGTTACTTCAAGGAGGTTTGTTGGACCAAACAAATTTTATTTACCTTGTTTTGGCAGCAAGGTCATAGCATGGTGAGATCTTTCCTCTAAATCTTTTGCTAACTTTCTAATAAGCTTCGGATAGTAAGCCTTAAAGAATGTGGAATAAGACAGTGTTATGTTGACTCCCAGATATTGCCAAAAAGGAGTATCTCCAGATAAAGGGAAAATTCAGTTTCAGGAGTCTGATGGAATGTTTTTGACTTTTAAAAAAATTATAAAATGTTGAATGTTGAAAATACAATTCCCATTAACTATAGAAGCTTGTCAGAGAGTGAGAGAGGCAGGGGGTAGAATCTAAAGTTGTATTGTGGTGCTCCATAGATCAGAAATGCTGTTACTGACATCCTGCTAACTGGCTGGGGTTCTCTGTCATTCTGTGGGCAGTTTGCTTTTGTTATCTCAGCAGATCCTCTTTCCGTTCTATTTGTAAAGTTATTATCATATTCCTTTTGGTTTTTCCAAACAGACAGCGGTTATTACATGCACTTCAGCACCAATACAGGGAATGCTGGGGAAAAGGCTCTGCTGGAAAGCAGACTATTCTATCCAAATAGGGGATTTCAATGTCTGGAGTTCTTCTATTACTACAATGGTAATGAGAATGATGCACTGAATATCTGGATTAGAGAATACACAGAAGCCTCTCCCAACGGCACTTTGACATTCATCACCAGCATTAAGGGTAAGCAATTTAAATGCATTTATTTGTATGTACACATAAGGGGATATTTATTAACACTGTAGACAAACATCACTGGTGATGTTGCCCACAGCAACCAATCAGGTCTTTACTTGTAGGTGAAATCAAAATGCTGATTGGTTGCAATGTGAAACATCACTGTTGATATTTTTCTCCAATGTTCATAATTACGCTGCAATAGGCAATAAGCAACAGCTGACTTATGTGAGTGCCACTTGTAGAATAACTTCTAAGGATCTGTGGGCCTGACTGTGGTGTTTGCCATAACAGCAAAGCTGACCGACTGACCAAGTTTTTTTTCTTGTGGCCAAAAATTTGTCAAGTGAACCAGTAGACAAAGTGGCAACTAAACTTCATATTTTTTCTAGGAAATCCGGCAGAATATTGGCAGCTCCATCATGTTTCTTTAAATGTAAAGAACAAATTTCGTGTTGTGTTTGAGGGAGTTAAAGGAAATGGACCCAGCAACGGCGGGTTTGCCATAGATGATATTAACTTGTCGGAAGCTCTCTGCCCTCACCATATTTGGCACATAAGGAATTTTACACAGTCCATACAAGCGAATGGAATAATTTTCAGTCCCCCATTGTATTCCAAGGATGGTTATGCATATCAAGTACAAGTCCTTCACAATGGTCCAGCTGACAAGCCATATGATCTTGGAATATATTTCCACCTGATATCAGGAGCTAATGATGATACACTACAATGGCCATGTTCTTTAAGACAGGCAAAAATGGAGCTTATGGATCAGAATCCGGATATCCGAAAGCGCATGTCAAATCAGAGAAGCATCACAACAGATCCTACACAGGTGTCAAGTAAGATATACAAGATATATATCTATCAAAAAATACCTACTAAAAGTGCCATATGTCAAAAAAATATCATTGGCTGTGGCCCCCATTTTAGCTTTAATATTTGGCATGTGTTTGATTTTACAAAATTATAAAGACAGAAATGTAGAGTTGCACATAAAGACACAAAAGGGGAATGTAATCAAAAGTCGCAAGCATTATTTAAAATGGCGTCTTTGCGAATGTTTAGCACTGCTCGCAATGTAAAATCATTTGCTGGTGAATATTACATTGCACATTATCGTTAAGCAAAGGTTTAGTGTTAACACCTGCTCTAGAGTTTCATTAAAGATTTTGTAGCAAAAAAACGCTCTGCCATTGCAAAATATTATTACATACACCGCAAATGTTCACAAAATCCATTTGGTCACAAACTTTGCGATGAAGTTGTTGAGGTCTGTGATCAGTCAAAAAGGATGCAAACATGGTCGCTAACTTTTGCAAGAGTCTTTACGAAATTTTTTTGCTTTAGTGAAATAAAGTCTTATAAACGAAATCTCTACTCATAGATACATGGATAATACAAACAAATACAATACATCACAAAAAACAAATACAAAAACATCAGCTGCTATAGTAGATAACTCATATCAGTTGTAGGTAGACATTCTGATTCAGTGTTTATTTTAGGCAATGGTGGCTTATTCTGGGACAGACCAGAAAAAGTTGGAACGAGTACCACATTCGCTAATGGAACTGAATACTTCCGTGGGCCTGGATATGGAACCTCTGCATTCATCAGCCATGACAGACTTCTCAGCAGAGACTTTTTAAAGGGAGGCGATGCTTATTTTCTGCTCTCTGTAGAGGGTAAGTTCAACTGTTTGCATTTGTTTCCTTGTAGGGTTGTACTTCATGAATAGGCTTTTGTTACTGACAGTAGTCCAAGTACAGACCAAGAATATAATTTCTATAGAATAGAAATCTGCTGTGTTGTACTCCTTTATAATGGGATTCTGGATTTTGCAACAACAACTTATTTATTAAAATACAGCGCATGAAAGAACCATGGCTCTCTGACTATACAGCTCTGTCTCCTCTCTCTGTGGAGCTGGTACCGCCTATGTGCCTCTTTTTCTATCTAACACATCCTTCCCTTATTAACATTTTAACATCAACGGTGCTAATAACAACATGCAATTTATAGTTGTAACTTAGTACAGGCGATTTGCTATAATTATAATACTGTAACCAACTGACCATGTCACTTTAACACTGTTCAACTAGTCTTGATGGTTTTTTGATAACACGGCCTTAACGTGTTTGCACACCATGAGTAAGTGTTTGTGCCTGTTATTGTCAGTTGTATTTTGTATATTAACTGTGGTATGATCTTAGTTTCTTGTTCCTTGGATGGGCGCAGTATATCTCAGAAAAGATTCTAAAGTGTCCATCTGGTTGTCCTCACTGACACCATCTACTGACACCTGCCTATTTCCAGTGGCATCTTTTCCTTGAGTGTCCTCTGGCCAGTAAGCATCCACTGGTAGATAATAGGATTTTGAATAATTTTTTTTGGGTGACGGGTCCGGGTTTCTGCTTCTCTTAGGCGCAAATTCACTAAGCGCCGAAGCGCCGAACGCTAGCGTTAATTCGCTAGCGTTTGGCATTTTTCGTTACTACGCAAATTCACTAACGAACGATGGCGTAGTTTCGCTAGTGTTACTTGCACCCTTACGCCAGGCGAATTTTCTCTAGCGACGTAACTACGCGAATTCACTAACTTCCGCAGTATACTGAACGCTACCTTTTACGCTAGACCTCCTTCGCCACCTCAGACCTGGCGAAGCGCAATAGAGTAGATAGGGATTGTTTAAAAAAAAAGTCAATTTTTTTTCTAAGTCTCAAAAAACGCTAGCGTGTTTTCTACATGATGGGTGATAGGCTGAAAAAGATCGAAAATATTTTTGGGGCTCCCCTCCTTCCCCCCTACATTTCCTGACTCATGGCAACTTACCTAGACAGTGGGCACATGTGTAGGGCAAAATAAAATTTTTATTTGATGTTTTGAATGTTTTCTAGGCATTTGTAGTGCTGATACGTATTCCTCCATTGAAATTTGAATTTGGTGCAGTATGCAAATTAACCATCGCTAGCGAAACTTCGCTTCGCTTGGCGAATTAACACTAGCGCAACTTCGCAAACTAACACTACCCATGTGCGCAACTTCGGATTTTAGTGAATTTGCGGAGCGCTGGCGAAAATACGCCTGCCGAAGTGTGGCGAAGTGTGGCGAAGTGCGGCGAATTTGTGCCTGGCGCAACTACGATTCTTAGTGAATTTGCCCCTTAGTGAGAGCAATCTGCCAAAACCCATTTGAGGCATCTAGGATTGTAAATAATTTGGTATTTGCCGTTTCACCCAGGATTTCATTCTGAGTGGGCATATGAAAATGTTCTCTCCTTGTGTTTTCATTTAACTCATTGGGTTCCAAGCACAATCTCAGGGATCCATATTTTTCCTCTATAATGACTAAGGAATGTACCGAAGCTGAAGGTTGAGTGATAGGCTCAATTACATCTAACTCAGTCAGGCGCTGCAATTCACATTTAAGTCTTTCTCTCAGTGTCACGGGCACATGCCTTTTGGCTTGTACAACTGGTTTTGCATCAGCTTTTAATGACATATCATATGTTACTGGCAGTTTCCCAAGACCTGTAGACACATCCTTATATTCACAACACTATAACTAAAGTTAATGTAAACTTTAAAAAAAAAACTAGTAAATACCACAAAAAAAATACATTTATTCCAGAATTATTAAGCATCCACTATAGTTTAAGGGGCAGATTCACTAAGGGTCGAATTTCGAAGTTAAAAATACTTCGAAATTCGACCCTCGAATTGAAATCCTTCGACTTCGAATATCGAAGTCGAAGGATTTAGCGCTAAAGATTCGATCGAACGATCGAAGGATTTTTCGTTCGATCGAACGATTAAATCGTTCGAATCGAACGATTCGAAGGATTTTAATCAAACGATCGAAGGAAAATCCTTCGATCAAAAAAAGCTGAGCAAGCCTATGGGGACCTTCCCCATAGGCTAACATTGACTTCGGTAGGTTTTATCTGCCGAAGTAGGGGGTCGAAGTTTTTTTTAAAGGGTAAGTACTTCGACTATCGAATGGTCGAATAGTCGAACGATTTTTACTTCGAATCGTTCGATTTCGTTCGACTTCGATCGAATTTAACCAATTCGATGGTCGAAGTACCCAAAAAAAACTTCGAAATTCGAAGTTTTTTTTATTCTAACCCTTCACCCGAATTTAGTGAATCGGCCCCTAAGTGTCTATTTATATCAATGACAAAACCAGCAATTTGAAACATTGAATACAAAATTCAACCATATTCATTAACCATTATGCTTCATCCTGAATGAACTTTAGGCCATTATCATATCAGTCATAGGAGCAACCCAACACCATAGCAACTTCTACATTTACTTGGTGCCCCTAAAGAGCCTCTCCAGTACTGTGAGCCTGACACAAAGGGCTGTGAGACTATCAAAGTGCAAAAACAGCAGTTTGTCATTATTGCGTGTGTCATGGCCAGCACCTGAGTGACCAAAGCAGATAGAGATCCACTTGTTTGACTTTACTACCCAAATGGATCTTCATATATATTTGCAGTTTTTTTTCCTATATGAGTTTACTTACATTATAGAAGTTGCAATAAAGGTATTACCTTACCAATATGCAGTAGTAGCAATACCTTAATACTGATGAGAGCAAACATATAGCTATATAGGATTTTAAACCTAAAATAAAAGCAGTTTAGCTGATTAGCTCTTTAGAGTATTCATGCAGAATGGTGTTAAAGAAAGTGTATGCCATAACAAGTTACTATAACCTTTATATACCATTGTTTATTTAGGGTCACTTCATGCAAAATTATCTTAACGCTGGTGTTATTGTTTCCTCCTATTTTTAACCAGATGTTTCACATCTAAATGCAACTCAGCCAACTCCTGTTCCCACCACCACTACAAAGCCAATAACAAATATTCCTAACCCAACGAAACCTGGTCCAGTTGTACCAAAGGAATGTGAAGGTTTTGTGTGTGTAAATGACGGGGTCTGCGTCCTTGAGAATGCAAAGGCGGTATGCAGGTAATGCATTCTTGTTCATTTATTGCAATTAAATAAAGATTGAGAATATATATATATATATATATATATATATATATATACACATATATGTATATACACATATATATATATATACACACACACACACACAAGAGCCAGGAATATCTTGTAAATTATATCCTTATAAATGTTGAGTTTTGATGTCATCAGTTATAAACGGTGAGTTCTGATGTAATTTCTGTCACATGACTCACTGAAATTTGTGTATTATAATAAATAAAGTACCCCCAGTTGCAAAATATGAGGATATTAGAAATTACCTCGGAGTTCCATGACCTGTATGGTCATGAAACTCCTCGGTAACTTATAATATCCGTATATTTTACAAGAGGGGTACTTTATTCCCTGTATAAAGGATTGATAAAAGTGATGTCATTGGTTATAATTGGAGCTTAGTTATGTCATTTCTGTCACATGACTCACTGATACGTGTATATTATAATAAATAAAGTACCCTGTTGCAAAATATAAGGATATTAGAAGTCACGACCTTCAGCCTCGTGCTTTTAGATGGTCATGGAACTCCTCGGTAACTTATAATAACCTTATATTTTACAATAGAGGGTACTTTATTCACTATACAATACACAAAAGCCATGAATACCCTGTAAATTAGATCCTTATAAACGGTGCTTAGAGATGTCGTTGGTTATAATAAGAGCTTTGTGATTTAATTTCTGTCATATGACTCAATGAAAGATGTGTATTATAATAAAGTACTCCCTGTTGCAAAATTTGAGGATATTAGAAGTGGATCTTCATATCTTAATAGAAAATCATGTAAATATTAATGAAACCCAATAGGCTGGTTTTGTTTCCAAGGATTATAAACAATCCATATATATATATATAAATGCATGCAATGGCAAAACATTTAATAGGATGCTACAATATCTGATCTTCAGGGCAGTTATTTGACCAGTTATAGGCAAATGGTTGGCGCCATTGTATCTGACTCCTACAGTGTCATCTGTTAGTAAGAGTATGTAACAAATATACCACACACACTGAAATTCATTTACTCTGCAGTAGTGGTGCTGGTTCTCCATTGACCCGGCACGGTCCCACAGCGATCCGCACACACACAATTCTCTGCATTGGGGAAAGTGCCCCTTTTTTATTTGTTTATATCTCCACCAATATCAACGTTTCAGTTGGAACAACCTCCCTTCATCAGGATCTGTTAGTATGAGGACATTGAACAAAATGTAACATGTTGCATAGCCCTTAAAATGCAACTTTTCACCCAAATGGTAATTAAAAACTGCACTTTCAGAATAATAGTGCTTTTGGGAGATGAAGTGAGCCCTCCAGGTTATATATATAAAAACCCTGACTGTGCTGTAGCATTATTATTATTATTATGTGTTTTTAGAACACCAACATACAGTACATCACAATCACTTTTGAACAGTACATATGGATCAAGTTTAGCACACTCTGTGATTTCTAGAGGTTTATATTACATGCCAACACAAATGCAATATACCAAATCCCTACAAATGGGTTATGGGTTCTTCTGTTTGCTTAGGTGCAAGGTTACTAAAGACTGGTGGTATGTTGGAGAGAAATGTGAAAGGAAAGTCTCAAGCCAAGACACACTTGTGATAGCAGTCTCCTCTTCAGTGACCATATTTGCTGTTATGCTGATTATCACACTCACAAGTGTATTTTGCTTGAAGAAGAAACACAAGAAGCAACTAGCAAACACTGGAAAAGCTCAAACTACTGAAAATGTAAGTATGCAACTGCAGGTACAGTATCATATAGAACAAAATGCAGGAGACAGAGCACACTAGAAACAAATTATATATATATATGCCATTTGTGATGCAGTACAGTTTTACATAACTGCCCATGTTAGTCAAAAGGAGAGATTACAGAGGGTTGGAATATGCCACGTTTATACAAGAGAACCAATACAGGAGTTATACAAAGTTTTCTTCCTTTATATGAAGTTATTTTGTAAGAGAGAACATAAACAGTCTCCAGATTTGGAAAATAATAAAAGTAGGAGTTTTCATGGGCAGCAGCAATAACCTATTTCTTTTTTCAGGCCTATGCATTCTAAGAGCATGAGGTTTTTGTGAAACCATCAAGAAAGAAATACTGCACAATGTACTGGCATTACAACAGCAACTTTCTGTGGAAAAGGATCATTTGAAAATCAGGTTAATTGCATTATGTATATACTGTAAGTGGTATAGGAACACTCAATATGCATGGCATTGCTAACATCAGTTTAACAACTTTGTGTAGACTCCAGTGTTACCTGATATCCCCAGGCCATATAACCCATGAAAAGTATCATATTAAACAAATAAAGCCATTGAAATGTGTTTCTTGCAGTTATTATAAGCACATATAGGAGTATTTAGCTACTGAACCAACACAAAAGCAAAGTGGCCTGGTACAGTGCAAATCAAACAATTATAACCCCTGAGACCACCTTTGTTGTTAAAAACATATGCACGTGGTGGGTAAACTATTACAGGACAGGATCATTTGGGCCTGACAACCACAGAATGAAGAGTGTGGGGAGATTGGGCCAATGTCTGTTGGGAGGTGGTTATGGGTAGAAGAGATTTATGCAGTAGAAATAGGCTGTGGGAATATGCAATGCTAGAGAGATCATGCAGGAGGTGTAAACATATTGGCTAGATGTAGGTGATCTTAACTCTTAGCACATATTTATAAAGCACCAATTAGGGTTACTTGCCTTTACAACGGTGGGGATACTCCCAACTCTGGCTCCAGGCTGAATGCTGTGAATGTCACACTGCAATGCCCATTGCATGGTCTTTAGGTGACAGGGAGGAAAACAAACTTGTGTGCATATGTAAAGAACTTCAGTTCTGAGTGTTCAGTACAGACTGTGTGTGAGGTGCTTGAAACAGTACTGGCTACTAATTGCAGCCATACACTCAACAACACTTATGGAAGACACTTGGAGAGGTGCAATTGTGAAACAGACACCTGGTCTGGACCTGTTGGTGAGTTGTAAGACTTTGAGTCCTAGCCTGTCTTTAACAAATGGCATGTTCAAATACAACTTCACTTCTAAGTGTAATTGGTACCAAAATCCTGTGGGCTAAAAGTCAGCTTCTGGCTGAATAATCTGTTTTGAGGACATTTGTTCCGGATGCTCAAGTAAAAATCTGTAATGTTTCCAAAAGGATCATAAATGCCACAGAAATGTATCTGCTCTGTGTTTATTTAGCTCATGTATACAAAATCATATATTAGGACTTAAAAATATTAATTTATAGAAATCCGTTTGTTAAATATAATTCAGAAGAATCATCTGACATCTAATTGTCATTCTGCATATTGTCCAAGGCCTCCTGACTGACCTCATCAGACTGTGACCAACTGCTCTTAAAGGAGAAGGAAAGCTACAGAGGCATTTTATTGCCAATAGATTAGCTGCCATAGTGCAAGCTAGAATGCTTTATTTATTCTGTAGAATGTTTTACCATACCTGAGTAAACAGCTCTAGAAGCTCTCTGTTTGTTTAGGATAGGAGCTGCAGTATTACCATGGTGTGACATCACTTCCTGCCTGAGTCTCTCCCTGCTCTGGGCTCAGATTACAGTAGAGAAGGGAGGGGGGAAGAGGAGCAAACTGAGCATGCTCGTGCCCAGGGCAATGAGGTTTAAGTTGAAGGCAGGAAGTCTGATACAGAAGTCCATGTGTACACAATAGAAGAAAAGAAATGCAGTGTTTCTTTTGACAGGGGACTCAGAGCAGCACTACTTTGGGAGTTTACTGGTATATTTAGATGGACCTTTCTGATAAGGCTTATTTAGTTTTAACCTTTCCTTCTCCTTTAAAGGTTTTCAGGAGGGCAGCTTTAAACTCTTTGGTCCTTAAAGTAAACAAATGTGCTCCACCCTTATCCTGGTGACTGAATCAATAATTATTAAATGATCAAGTAATTATTAAGTGATGATTTAATGATTAACATAAGGGACATTTTTTGGCAGTAGACAAAACTCAACTTTTGGCAATAAGGTAACTGAAATGAGCTGTTTAATAAAGCTCTGTCTACAGACATATAAAAGCAAGTAGTCTACTAAGCACAGGGTTGGGTATTCTGTGACTAAAATTTTGATTTAATTTGATCAATTTGTACTATTACACTTTATCTGAAGATGTACTATTGTTAACCCTTTGCACCATAAATAAAGATTTTAATAGTTAGTCACTGAGTATATCTGTGTTTAATGCCTTTTTTTTTAAAAAAAAAGAGGAATTGGGATGTGTATCTTTATATAATACACAATCTTTATATACTTATACAGTACATGTTATTTAGCCTCATGTTTTTATATGGTAATGGAACTCCTTGGTGACATATAAAACCCTTATTTTACAAATGTAACCCCCAGTGATTCTAATTGCTTACTTCAGGCACAGGCTGGTGGCAAGGCTCTGAGAAGAAAATTACTCAGGGCCAGTACATTTTTAGAAGAAGAGGGGTTCCAGTCCAGGGTCTAAAGCAGGGGCCTCCAACCTGTTTTATTACCCATGAGCCACATTCAGATGTAAAAAAAAAAAGATTTGGGGAGCAATGCAAGCACAAAAATGTTAGAATAAGGTATCCCCTATGTGGACTATCACCCAACAAGGGGCTCTATTTCGTAGTAAACCTGGTTTTTACGCAACCAAAACTTGTCTCCAAGCCAGGAATTCAAAAACAAACACCTGCTTTGAGGCCACTGAAAGCAACATACAATGGGTTTGATGAGCAACCACTGGTTGGGGATCACTGATCTAAAGTAAACTAGGGGTGCCTAACAACCTGGCACCCCCTAGTGATTTTGCCTATCTTTGCCTTTTAAATTTGTAAATTTGTAGTGGTTTCCTTTTGTCCATTTGTTGTATCTAATAATTTATATACCAAACCTCTTTACAATCATCTAAAGATCTTACCACATTGCAAGGATTTGAAACCATTTGGATAGCTCTTTTAACACCTTAGACATTAAGGGGATGATTTAAATAGTGGGGATTATTGATGGGCAAATTTGGTGTGTTTCGCCAAAAAATTGGCGTATTTCCCGCGAAGTTCGTGAAACGGCGAAAAATTAGTGAAACGTCAATATTTTTTGACACCGCGGAATTTTCTCGGCAGGTTCGCGAATTTATTCGCCGGCGTCGAATCTCGGGAATTTGTGCCTGGCGAATAAATTTTCCCATCACTAGTGGGGATTTCTTTGGGGATACCTGTTCTATGATCACAGGGACCAGCTCTTGAGTGCCTAGAAGTTGAGGTGTTTTTAGATGCAGCAGTCTGAAAAACAAGTGACCTATAACTAAAAGAATATACTGGTGCCCTATAGCAGATTTATCTAATAGCTGACCAGCTGCTATTCATTCAAATGGTGCTTCAGTAACAGTCAGAGATACTAATGAGCTGTGAAAATGTAACATCGAATCTGTTAACTAACAGGTCACAATTAACTAGATTCCCAGTAATCTTTAACTCATGAAAATATCTGCCCAGTAAATCCTTTGAAGAAGTCCTACATCATATCACTACTCAAATGCCCTCCTCATACATGATTTTGAGATATATTTAGAACAAAAAGTTAGGGTTTAGTACTGCAAGTGAACAATTCATAATTCATGGTATAATGCAGGAATTTCTTATCAGTGTCTGGTTGATGAGGCATCTCATTTAATACAGTGACATTCTACCTAACATTTACTATAGTGGGGGCAGCATCAAAGTCATCCCTAGTTATTTGTAAATAAGGTATTATGGGGGTATAGAATATGTATGAGGAGTTGGCTCATATTCCTCCTGTGTTAGGACCTCTAGTAGAACATTGTCCCACTTTTCAAGTGTCTCATTTTCTATAAATTTAAGAGTGCCAGACACACATTCCCGGGTACACATACAGTTCTTTATATGGATCCACAATTCCTGCATCATATTTTTCACAACACCAACATTTTTTTAAAGAAATTGGCAACATGGCAGCTTTTTCTTTCTACTGAAAAACCTGTTGTAGCCTAGTAGACAGGAGGTCCTCTAACAATGTAGGGCAGTGTAGTAGTACTGTATACTGAGCACAACAATTAATGTGATTTTTCCTTCCCATTGACTCCAATGCAATTTGACACCAGTTTGTGAATTTTGAAACAGTGTGAAACACGACAGATTAGCTCAACACAGTTAACAAAACTTGAAAGTAAGATTTTTTTTTTAATTATTGATAGCCCAAAAGTGGAAAAAAGCTGCTACACCATTTCTTTGCTACAAAAAAAGTTGCCACAACAACAAAAAAGTTTGTCTGATTTGTTAAAAAACAAAGAAAGTCCAATTCAAGGGGGGTGCCAATTTGGGTGAAGTTCCTTAATCCTGGGCGGATATTTATTTTCTCAAATTAGACCCAATATCTGAATACCTACTGTATGATGCTAGCAGCAATGCATATTTCCAATCATTGTCCAATTCCAGTTCTAGCTATAAAGTATATATCAACATGCTGAGTGGTTGCTATAGGTTATTGCACTCAAGGACCTGTGGATCATAAAGTACACTGCAATTGTGGTGTTGTTAGTAGGAGTTATTTTTTAAACCTACTTGAATTTTTTGTACCAATCAGTACTAAGTTATAGCATGAACCTAAAGTATTTATTAACAATAAAATAATATAGCAGTAGCCATATATGGGAACAAAGTACACATAGGATAAGTCTGTTAAAATTTCATAGTTCACAACAGAATCAGCAGCAGCCGACCCAGCATGAAGCCAACGGTTTTACCTCTGATTCTTCTTTGCCTGCACATTGTCATAGGAGTTGTAAGTATATTTTAAAATATTTTGTAAGCAATAGGTTAACTAAGAGTAAACCAGGACTTCAAGGGAATATTTATTTAAAAATATTCTGTGACCAGCAGGTCAAAGTTGTTTTTTTTTGTGCTGATAAATTCAGATATTTCTGTTTGTCTTAGTTTAACTTGTTTAGTTAGCAACATCTAAACTAATGTAAAGTGGAAACCTAGAAGTTATAATCAGGTTAAATTATATCAATTATATTTATTTCTTTAACAAAGTTATCAAACCTTTTCATGGGCAGCTTATTATAGTGAATAGTTTCATAGAATCTATGATGGATCCTCCAGTGTTATCACACTGCTTAGAATGATTCCAAATAATCCACATTTTTTAAATGATATTCTTGTTCTCTGTAATAATAAAACAATACCTTGTACTCGATCCAAACTAAGATATAATTAATCCTTATTGGAAGCAAAACCAGCCTATTGGGTTTATTTAATGTTTAAAGTGGCCATAGATGTAACAATTATGATCTTTCCTATGACCATTGGTTCATTCGTTTTCAGTACAGACACACAGAGCTGAATCATCAGATATACGGGAAGAAACAATAGAATTCTACCTGTATCTGACAAATCAGCACTAACAATGGCTGGTGTTTGACAGCCTTCAAAGGCACCAGATCAAAATTTTCTGGCCAGACCAAACGACAAGCCGACCAATATCTAAGTCTTCTGCTGATATCGGCTGGCTCATCTCCCTACATGCACTGAGCATGAAAATGTGTTTAGTATGATAATATTGGTGCTTCTATGGTCACTTTTACATGATTTTCTAGAATACGTAAGGCATGGAAATCAACTTTACAGAAAGTCCCATTATCTGGAATACCCCAGGTCCCGACCATTCTGGATAAAAGGTCCCATACTTGTATTGGGTAAACCTAGTGTCTTTGCGATTATCATGACAATATTGCCCTTTAGCACAATAAAGAAAAATGGTAATGGGACCCAATGAACCGTATAGGAAAGCAGGGACTCAACCCGGGGCTGCAAGGAGCCTAATCCACTTTTGAAGCACACTTCAAATACATTTGCTGGGTAAAATAGAGCAGGAACCAATCTTTGCAGTTGGGGCACAGTCGACCCCTTTCCACCGGGTGGGGGAATAATATAAAGGTTGGTTGAAAAGGTTTGTTATACAAACGGTTGGTTAAAAGTTGTAAATGTTATACACGTTAATTATTCTTATTACTTTGGTAAATGAACAACTGTGGCCATCTCTTTCCCAACCAGTGGTGTGTGTGTGTGTATCATTGGGGCAGGAGGTATGTGGTTGGGTCAGATTGGAGGGGTGCAGACTCGACACTGCACCCGTCATGGATATCAGGGAAATTAAGAGGATGAATAGAATATTTAGGATATGAGAAGGAAATTAATAAAATTATTGAGTATTCATCATCCATATCTGAGGTTTTTGTGAGGACACAGAGTCTATGGAGAAACACAGTACATTAAGTAATTACTAACTTATAAAACTCTTAACTTGCTACAAAATGTATTACATGAAAACAAAGCCTAAAAATGTATATGTGAAAAATGCTGTATTTTGTAAAATGGATTTAATGTACCAACCAGGATCAGACTGGGTCAATGGGACACCGGGAAAAAACCTGGTGGGCCCCATCAACCCAGAACCATTTCCCATCTTAAACTATGGGTGCTTCCCCTGTGGTTGCTCCGATCACAGCCACAATGGGAAGTTCAAGGTAAGCATGGGGTTGGCAGGAGAGTTATATGCAGCATCAGGTATTTCTGAGGACCTCACAAGGGGCCCATGGGGGGTGTGTGGGTGCCCCTCGGGTGGCAGCCCCAGTGAGCCCCAGACCCCTCAGTCTGATGCTGATCCCAGCCCATAGGTTTATCAGCCCTATAACAGTAATATTCCATGCCTCCAAAATTATCCCTAGGAGCCCCATCTCTGATGTTGCCATTGACAAGCTAAGATTACAGATTGTTAGAAATAGTAAAAGCATTAGCAGAAGCTGAGGTTACAAACGTGACATAGTGCATGATTATTAAAGAAATCAAATGCAATTTCACTGCTGCCATGTAATGTAGTTCTAAATTAATTGCTAATCATCCTGGTATTAAGAAGTTTGAATCGTAAATATAAAACATATTGTGAGTCAATCCCTAAGCTCAGTAAGTGATGCCAGCATAGAGCATGCGCAGTAAATCAACAGGAAGAATATTGGGAGCTAGTGGGGCATATCTGGACCCACAGATCTTCACTAATAATGGAAATGGTGGCCTTGGGCTGGTAAAGAAACTGAAAACATATGAGGGGCCATTTACCAGGACAGGTACAAAGTACAAAAACAAATGCAATCCACTAAGTTTTCCTGCACTTTGCATCACACCTTGTGCTTTCTCCATGTATGCTATATTCTGGACATGGGGAGGCACATAGTAATCCTCTCTCACTCTACCTACCTGCTCCCTCATTTGCACATCATCTAGAGCCATGAACCCCAACCAGTGGCCTGTGAACAACATGTTACTCACCAACCCCTTGGATGTTGCTCCCAGTGGCCTCAAAGCAGGGGCTTATTTTTTATTCCATGCTTGGAGGCAAGTTTTGGTTGCATAAAAAAACAGATGTACTGTGAAACCTCCTTTTGGCTGACAGTCCATATAACAGTTATCAGTAGCCAATCACAGCCCTTATTTGAGACCCTCAGGAACTTTTTGCATGCATGTGTTGCTGTCAACTTCTCTTTCATTTGATTTTGGTTCTCATGTAACAAACATTGGGGACCTTTGATCTGGATACACAAGTTAGAGAGCTCTATATTTACTGACTTGCCAATAAGTTCCAGGACTGCCCTCTACACCTTAAACTTGATTTTTATTCTAGCGCAAGGTGTACAGTGCAGCACTGACCCGGACACAAGTGCTTGGTGAATAAGCACTAAGGCAGAGAACCCCAACCTTTTTTACCCATGAGCCACATTCAAATGTAAAAAGAGTTGGAGAGCAACACAAGCATGAAAAAGTCCCTTGGGGTGCCAAATAAGGGCTGCAATTGGTTATTTGGTAGCCCCTATGTGGACTGGAGGCCTACAGGAGGCTCTACTTGGCACTATACTTCGTTTTTATGCAAATAAAATGTGCTTCCAAGCCTGGAATTCAAAAATAAGCACCTGCTTTGAGGACACTGAGAGCAACAAACAAGGGGTTGGAGAGCAACATGTTGCTCGCGAGCTACTGGTTGGGGATCACTGCACTAAGGTATATAATTTTGCACCTTGTAGTATTCTAGCACATGAACCCAGGGTATGGTAAATGATCTGTAAGGTGTAGCATTTCTTGTCTAATTTTTGTTGAGAATTGGGGCATATTTATTAACATTGGAGATAAATATGTCTGGAGATCTCTGGAGCTGTTTCCCATAGCAACCAATCAGATCTTTGCTTTCATTTTCTAACTTTGACTGTTTAAATCTTATTGCTGATCTCCGGAGATCTCCAGAGATATTTATCTCCAATGTTAGTAAACATGCCTCTTGGTTCTCCTGCCATTATACGCAGTTGACATTATTCAACTAATTGGCTTATCAGACAGTATTAGAGTTAACATCTGCTGTAGCTTTTGACTTGGCTAAATTGTATTAATGTGTTTGTTTCATTATTATGCCTTAATAAGGGCATTGAAGGCCCAAAATGTTGCTTTTCTGCTTTTGGGCTGAATAAAAGTACTTTGCAATACTCATACTCAATTCAAATAAATGACTTTATGTATGTAGGTCATATTACCAAAAGTATCAGGACACCTACCTGTCAAGCCAATGGTATTAATATCAAGCTAGTGTTTACTTTGTTGCTATAACTGCCTCTTCACTTCTGGCAAGGCTTCCCATTAGATTTTAGAACATTGTTGGTAGGATTGGCTTTCATTCAGCCAACAGGAGCATTACTAAGTTTGGGAACTCATGTTGGGGATCAGGGGATCAGACAGCCCTGACTCGCAGTTGACATTCTAGTTTATCCCACAGGTGCTCTGCTGGGTTGAGCTCAAGGCTCTTTGTACAAATGACTGTAGACAGGTTGTCCTTCCATATTAATAACTTATGGTACATGAACACAACATGTAGATCACTACTCATAACAAAAGTACCCAGAACTCAAAATAAAATAAAACATTTGACATCAAACTCATAATTTTTACCAAAATTATGAGTTTGATGCCAGGTTTTATTTAAGGAGTAAGGCATCTCTCAGTTCAGGTTTATTATAGTTCTTTGGAGAGATAAAAGATTATGTGGGGAATGTAATATGTTTCGCTCATGCATAAAACCTGCACAAAGACGCTTGCAAACTTTAGGGACCATGTTTGCATCCTTTCTGACTGATAAAAGACCTCAACTACTTCATCACAAAGTTTGCCACCAAATAGTTTTTGTGAACGTACGCAGTGGATGTAATAACATTTTGCAATTGCAAAACCTTTTTGGAGTCAAAATATTTAACAAAACTCCAGAGCAGGTGTTAATGCTAAATCTTTGCTAAACGAGAATGCGCAATGTAATATTCGCCTGTGACTGATTTTACATTGGGAGCAGTTCTAAACATTTGCAAAGAAGCCATTTTAAATCACTTTAATTACATTCCCCCCTAAGAGACAAATTTATATTAGAGATAGGTTTGTCGAAAATGTCTTTGTAGGGCTTCAATGTGTAATTTGTACTAATAATTATACTACATAAATTATTCTAATAACTTATTTTAGGATACTGGGTGTACTAAACAAAGACACTGATGTTATATGGGCTTTATATGGTTATTTATATGATGTATTATTTATACAGGTTACATGTAGTTGCAATAGGACCTGAAATGTATAGCTATAATAATGAATACTTAATTAACTTTCTAATTGGTTTTAAGTTAAGATGGAAGGGGTTATGTTGATTTTAAATACGTGACTGCTGTGATGTTGGCATGATCACCTATGATTAAGTACCAGAGGGTGGATTTGAGCAGACAGTGTCTCTGAACACCCCAGAATTAATTTGGCTGCTTCTGTCCTGTGTCACATCATGGATAAACACTAGTGTCCCAGTGCCACTGGCAGTCATGCACGCCCAAGCCATCACACTGCCTCCGCCATGTTTTACAGATGATGTGGTATGCTTTGGATAATGAGCTGTTCCACGCCTTCTCCATACTTTTTTCTTGACATCATTCTGGTCGATGTTGATCTTTATTTCATCTGTCTAAAGAATGTTTTTCCAGAACTGTGATGGCTTTTTTAAATGTTTTTTTTTAGCAAATTCCAATCTAGCCTTTCTATTCTTGATGCTCATGAGTAGCTTGCACCTTGCAGTGCACCCTCTGTACTTACTTTCATGCAGTCTTCTCTTTATGGTAGCCTTGGATATGGAAATACCTACCTCCTGGAGAGTGTTGTTCATGTGTTTGGCTGTTGTGAAGGGGTTTCTCTTCACCATGGAAATAATTCCGTGATCATCCACCACTATTGTCTTCCGTAGACATCCAGGTCTTTATGCATTGCTGAGCTCACCAATGCTTTCTTTCTCAGGATGCCACTCCTAATATTGTAGCAATTTCTCAGATGGGTTTTTTCTGTTTTTGCAGCTTAAGGATGGCTTGTTTCACCTGAATGGAGAGCTCATTTGATCACATGTTGTCTGTTCACAGCAAAATCTTCCACATACAAGCACCCCCCTCAAATCAACTCCAGTGCTTTTATATGCTTCATTGATAGACATAACAAAGGAATTGCCCACACCTGCCCATGAAATAGCCTTTGAATCAATTGTCCATTTGCTTTTGAACCCCTGGTCCAATTACTATTGAGCCCCTGAAATGAAGTGTTTGTTTTAAAAAAAGACTTTAGTTCCTCACATTTTTATGCAATCTTTTTGTTCAACCCACTGAATTAAAGCTGAAAGTCTGCAGTTCAACTGCATCTGAGTTGTTTCATTTAAAATTCATTGTGATAATGTACTGAACCATAATTAGAAAAAAAAGTTGTCTGTCCAAATATTAATGGACCTAACTATGTATATGTGTATATATATATATATATATATATATATATATATATATATATATATATATATTTATTCCCTGATTTTTTTGTCAATTATTAACTGTGTTTTTTGTTCATGAAAACATGTTTTATGGATTATATTACAGACTGAGTGACTAAAAAGTGATTAAAAACACTAACAAAAAAAAAACTTGTAATATTGTTTGTACCCCAATGAAATCAGTTCTATGTATTAATATTTATTTTTCATTCTTTTCAGCCTCTTCAAGATAATGCTGGTATGTAGATACATTTTTACATGCTTAAATTGTCCTTAATTGTCCTGACTTATGAACTTTTTTTCTGCTATAGGCCCAGATTGAAAAGACAACTATTGTGAAAATGTAATGAACCTGTTAAAAGTGCTAAAAATACACCATCTCAAACCGTTCCAGGTCATGTAGAAGTCAATGGTAGATGTCCCTGAAGTTGTTTCTTCCCATTGAGATCTGCACTGTATAATCCAGGTTTAACAATAATCAGAGTTTTCGTCTGATAAAACAAAAAAGTTGAGTTTTCTCAGCGGCAATTTGATAAAGTCAAAATTAAAGTTAAAGTTTTTTGCCTCGACTTTTTCAAGAAAAATTATTGATAAATGAGTTCAATTCATGGAAAGGAGTTTGGTTGACTTTGTTTTAATAAAAAAAATAGATTAAAACACCCCCTTAGTTTTAAGAATGGATGTGTAGTGAATTTGTGATGATTGTGGATTTTGCTAAGGGATTGTTAGAGCCTTAGGTAGTTCAGCCACTGTGATCCCAACCAGGGCCAGATTTATATAGCGACTGCCCCTAGGCCCATTGCCGTTTGTCACCCCTGTTGCCTTCCCTTTATTCGTGAAAATTTTCATCATCAGGACCGAAACAATGGGGATTGGTGCATGGGAAATTAAGAAAATGATTGTGTCTCCTGCGCATCCCAAGTGTTTTTGAAACAATGTGGGTGTGGTTGGGCAGTATGCCGCCCTCTAAAATCCTGCCGCCCTAGGTCCTTGCCTGTGTGGCCTTTCAACAAACACGGGCCTGATCACAACATGTGATGAGAAAGTTTTCATGCTGCTTGCAAGACCTTCTGCTTTGTGTGAAAAGAGCTTGCAGATGAGATCATGTTAAACTTACCCAATATCAAAGAAATCATCTTATCCTAACTGACATTCTTGCTGGGCTTACTGGTGTATCTGGGACAGCAAGTAGGCATTCCCCCAAATCACACCCTTTTAGGCTTCAGATTAAGACCAGGGCCAGATTTGTGAAGAGGCCACAAAGGCCCGGGCCTAGGGCAGCAAGATTGTAGGGGCGGCATGCCACCCAGCTGAATTCTAAGGAGCACTAATCCGCAGCACTCCGGTGCTTGCACTTGCATGGAGGGTGTGGAGGGGATTGTGTGTTAAGGATGGTGGACGCGAAGACCCTGCAGCCTAGGGGCACCCAAGACGAAAATTCAGGCCTGAATAAGCCCCTCTATCACTGATCCATGGCCCAACCCCTTGGGGCCACTGCATCATAATATGATCAGATAAAAATTTTAACATTCTGTATGGATTTTTTTTTACAGCAATTGATGTAGATGGAGGAAAAAACTTGGACATTTTTGACATCAATATAGGTAGGTTCACTGTTATCATATAATTATTTCTTCCTTGATTTTTTTAACATACAATTGTATTATTATTAACATGTATTTGTAGAGCACCAACATATTTTGCAGCACTGTAAAGTAAATGTGTTCAGCTAGATCACATGCATTCCATACGTAGAAAATATGAAGTTAGATACATCACAACCAATACAGGTACAAAAGGTGAGGAAGGCCCTGAGCAAAAGGGCTTACAATCTATAAAGAGAAGGGAATAAGACACAAGGGGGCAAATTTACTCATGGTCAAATATCGAGGGTTAATTAACCCTCGATATTCGACTGTCGAAGTTAAATCCTTCGACTTTGAATATCGAAGTCGAAGGATTTAGCTCTATTCATTCGATCGAATGATCAAACGAAAAATCTTTTGATCGAACAATTAAATCCTTTGAATCGTTCGATTCGAAGGATTTTAATCCATCGATCGAACGATTTTTGTTCGACCAAAAAAGATAGCTATGCCTATGGGGACCTTCCCCATAGGCTAACATTGACTTCGGTAGCTGTTAGGTGGCGAACTAGGGGGTCGAAGCTTTTTTTTTAAAGAGACAGTACTTCGACTATCAAATGGTCGAATAGTCGAACGATTTTTGGTTCAAATCGTTCGATTTGAAGTCGTAGTCGAAGGTCGAAGTAGCCCATTCGATGGTCGAAGTAGCCAAAAAAACCATTCGAAATTCGAAGTTTTTTTTCCTCTATTCCTTCACTCGAGCTAAGTAAATGGGCCTCAAGGTGTAGGAATGGGCTAGATTAGAATTAAGTGGGTGAGAGATGTGGTACTGTATTTGGCATTGCATTTGGTAGTTAAGCAGAGTGAGGGTAGGCTTCTCTAAATAAGTGCGTTTTAAGAGATTTCTTGAAAGCAGAAAGGAGAAAGTCGGACAGTTGTATTTTAACAAGCACTTTTGTGTTTATTATAGGTGCAGGACTAGATCTGTTTGAGGGAGACATCATATTGGCTGATGTAAGTTCAAATTGCCCAAGTATTCTTACCAAGCAGTAGGTCATAACAGGAGCAACATGGAACAGTATATATAAATAAATGTAACACTTATACTTTCAATAACTTTTAATACTGAAATGTTTTTATAAAATAGGGTTTACTGCACTTCCATGCTCAGCAAAAAGTTGGTCAGTATACTTTGCTATAACAATACTGGTTATTTATTCACAGTAACTAGTCTTTTCAGAACACACAAGTTGGAGTATAAATGTAAACAGCATTTCAGCCCACATAAGGACAGGTCCAAGTTGACAGCAGTTCCAGGGTTTCCTTTGGACACAAGCACGATTGTTAATAGCAGCAAATCACCGTCAATTTTGAGTCCATTTTAGTGCTTTACATTTGCACTCTTAAAGGGGACCTGTTAACCAACATCCAGACACCAGTATCTACTCTAACCTATACTCTACTAGAAATGTTCATAATGTTTCTTATCATTCTATACAGGAGGCTTACTGGAAATGTTACTCTAACTGATTGTATCATTCCATGAATTTAAAGATGAAATAAAGATCAGATGGGCAGCCTATATTGTAATATTTATTAAAGAATGAGAACTCAAAGCTGAACAGAATGAGAACTCAAAATATCACTATATACACACTTTAATTTCATGTTAAACACTTGTTAATCTCTTCACACAGACAAACCAAAGGAACTCAATCATTGGAGATCAATATAGGTGGCCAATACCTGTTCCATATTTTTTAGAGGATAGCTTAGGTAAGTATATAATATGTAACATTCCTCTGACTGTGTCATGACTGGCATATTGTTAAAGAATAATATATTTAATCTCTGGGTTATACCAGTCACTCACAGTACACTTCCATACACTTCCATACTAGTTTTCTCAAAAATTATGATGCTGAAAATGCTCAGAGACTGCCTGCAGGTCGACAATGTTGGTTGAAATTAATCTTCAAAAAAAAAGAAGGTTAAATACCATGTACACAGAACCATATTTATCATATAGGCACTTAAGGGCCCCTGCCTAGGGTGGCATCTTTAAGGGTGTCTATGTGGTAAAAAAGAAATTCTCAACCCTCCCCATGCCAGGTACTTGTCTACTAAAACTGGCAGTATCAGAGGGAAGGGTTAGAGAGGTACCTGAAGGTCCGTTGAGTGATGTGGAGTGCAAGCATGATAAATAATTATGTAATTTGCATATGTATTACCTCACCACCACTCACCTGCACAATGTCACTTCCGGCACATGTACATTGAAGTTTGGGGTTGGGTGTGCTGCATGTACAATATATGTTATTTAGCGCTGCACGTACAGTACATGTGATAGGAATTTCATTACACAGAGATGAAGTCTGAGATATTGGGCTAAGATATCTGGTATGGTCAGTAAATAAAGAACTAAGATTATGGTGGCCATTTACATTTCCCCAGGATGCAAGAGCAGAGGTGCAGACTACAGTGCCAGGCAAGGACAATCCTGACCCCTCTGCCACCCTGAGATGGCTTTCCTGTTGCTGCCCCCTTCTCCTCAGTGCCGGAGGGGGTCCAGAGGGGAGCCACGTCATTGGTGCAGAGAGTGCAATTGTATTCTCTGCACTAGAAGAGCTGAATTTGAAAAACAGAAATTTGACTCATAAAGTTACCAGGAACGGCTTTTTGCCACCCCTGGTAACTGGTGGGGTGCTGCTGCCTGAGGTGAGTTTCTCAACTCATTTTATTGGAGCAACACCCCATGTGCCAGAAGGGACAGGTCAGCCATGTTCTGACTGCCACAGGGCAAGTAATAAAGACAGGGCTTGTTGTGGGTTGCATCTCTATCACTCCCTAACTTGCACATCCGAAATATTCTGAACATATTGCAGCCACAGGTCTCTGTGCTTCAAAATGCCCTCTATAATCCATGTTCTGGCATTAATATTGTACACTAGCAACTATTCGTTTTACTTGCCTCCTTGTTATTCAAACTGTAATTTTTATCGGTTTTCTTTGGATCAATATTTCTTTTGTTTTAGAAATCAATGCAAAAGCACTAGTTCTAGAAGCATTTGAACGTTATCGACTGAAAACCTGTATTGACTTTAAAGCGTGGGAAGGTGAACCTAATTATATCTCTGTCTTTAAAGACAGCGGGTAGGTAGCTTTTCTGCATAATTCATTTCTGATGTCATTGCTAAAATCCATTTAGTTTCCATGTACAGTATTAACATTTCTTTTGGAACCATGTTCATTAATCCAGATTTCATATTCTAAAAAAGGTAACGTAATAAGGCCTTTGCGCGTGATCATGTTAATGGTATTCTGCCTTGCCTAGACAATATGCGGCCTAAACGGTGCAAAAATCCTGTGTCTTAATTTTTTCATCTTGTCAATATGATACCATCACATACACTAAAAATGTTTTACCATTTTCAGCTGCTATTCTTATGTTGGGAATTTACGACGAGGAAAGCAACAACTCTCATTGGGAACCAACTGTGATCGCATAGCCACAATTCAACACGAGTTCCTTCATGCTCTGGGATTCTGGCATGAACAATCCCGTTCTGACAGGGATGACTATGTCACTATTGTGTGGGACAGGATTCTGCCAGGTAAGATCTGCATCATTTAATCACAGGAGATCATCTCTACATGTACAAAAGCAAAATTGAAAGGTTATTTTTAATAATAGCAGTAAACTGTGAAGTATAGGTAGTAACTGGCAGTAAACGTCTGCCTCGGATTTAATGCTCAACTCCATGACTTGAGTCAGCCCAGGTGTAGGCACATGTGGCGGATTTTGGTGCACAAATGTATACTCATGCGTTTTGGCATCAAAATCCGTTGTGTGTGCCTGCACCTTGGCCGGTGCTCTGCTGCTTAAAATATTAAAGAAGAGATCTGGTAAGGGAATCTGCCACTGTCTCATAAATTATGGGTCATCTCATCATTCATTGGAATTGAGAATACTTCTCTAATCAACTTATTTATGAATAGTTTTGTTGAAAGAATGTAACCCCAACTAACTTAAAACGAAGTATAATAAATCACGCTATAAAATGGAGTATTTAAAATGAGTAAATGATAGAAACTGAAACTGAAAATGTATTTTCCTATGCATACAGAATAAAAAGTGACACATATATATATGATTTTACAGGAAGGGAGCACAACTTCAATGCGTATGACGATACACGATCAGACTCCTTAAACGTGCCATATGACTACACTTCTGTCATGCACTATGGCAAAACAGCCTTCCAGAGTGGGACAGAACCAACAATTGTCACCAAGATTGCTGCTTTCAGTGATGTGATTGGACAGCGGATGGATTTTAGCGACTATGATCTCGAGAAACTAAATCAATTGTACAACTGCTGTGAGTTTTAAGTTTACTAGTCCTGCTACCTCTGCTTGTTGCCAAAACTGTTCAAGACTCCTATAAATTATAAACTGCAAACAACAGATGGAGATTTGTCTGTTTCTAGTTGTTGTTCAGATGTGTATTTTACGAACAAATTATTTAACCTACTTCTACTTACTTAGCCGCAACTTTGATTGTTGAAATCAGGTATTTGCCCTCACTTGGGAAAGCAAAGGATACATATTAAAACCAAAATATTTTCCAAAAAATGTAGTTCCTCTAAAGAGCATGGTGTTTTCTAGCTGTAAGTTGATGAGTTCCAGCCAATAGGCCGATGTCTTACTGTAAAGGTGAATGCGTCATGCACTTTTCCCTAACAACAAGCTTTTTGCAAAATCCGTGTTTACATTCTGCAGAAAAAATGGGCAGAAAAATATTCAAACTATAGCTTTTCACTATTTCATTAAAGGGCAAAACTGATGAAGCGTATCTGTCAAGCCAGTTTTGCCCAGAATATTTGCATAGAACTGGATTTTCATAGAATCGATTGCATTGTCTATTTAATTTGTGTCTAGCCAATAATTTTCACCCTCTTTAAAAATAAAATAGTTTACATGACCCATATACCAAATAAAATCCTACAGGAAGATCTTTAAACAAAGGTGTTTATAATTGCCTTCCCGATACACAAGTAGTTAGTAGGGCCATACACTGATTTTTTTGTCCTTTTAACCTAGCCTCCAGCATTACCTTTATGGACACATGTACCTTTGAGTACAATAATATCTGTGGCATGATACAAGGTACAGGAGATAATGGTGACTGGAATCATATTCTTCACAGCGCAGATGGGCCCAGTAATGATCATACTCACCTAGGGAACTGCAAAGGTAGGAGATTACTTATCTTTTAGTTGTTTATTGCCACTGAGGTATGAAATGTATGTTCATCTTGAAATGCATGGAATGCCTTAAACAAGGAGCATAACATAAGGTTACAACACAGAAAACAGCAGGAAAATCATTATGTAAAGAAAGCACTTTGATCCCAATGAAACAATTCAGACAGTAACAGCTGAAAAAACAACTTTTTGCAAATGTGCTTTCATTTCATTGGACACTAGCAGTATGATTACCTGTAAACAGTATTCAAGCATGTTGCAGTGTATTGTGGTTTAAAGGAGAACAAAACCCTAAAAATTAATAGGATTAAAAATGCCACATTTTACATACTGAACTTATTGCACCAGTGTAAAGTTTCAGCTTGTCAATAGCAGCAATGATCGAGGTCTTCAAATCTGTCACAGGGGGTCACCATTTTGGAAAGCGTCTGTGACAATCACATGCTCAGTGGGCTCTGAGCAGCGATTGAGAAGCTAAGCTTGTAACCTGCATATCTAAATGTGGGGATCTTTGTATAGGGGGGGGCAACAAGAGGAAGGAAAACAGCTGGTACAACCATGTTTTTTTCCTAAGTATTTATTATCTAGACTTGCAATAGGTATTCCAGCGCTCTGTGCGCTAAAGAGATACTGTCATGGGAATTTTTTTTTCCAAAATGAATCAGTTAATAGTGCTGCTCCAGCAGAATTCTGCACTGAAATCCATTTCTCAAAAGAGCAAACAGATTTTTGTTTTTATTCAATTTTGAAACCTGACACGGGGCTAGACATTTTGTCAATTTCCCAGCTGCCCCAAGTCATGTGACTTGTGCTCTGATGAACTTCAATCACGCTTTACTGCTGTACTGCAAGTTGGAGTGATATCACCCCCCTCCCTTTTCCCCCCCAGCAGCCAAACAAAAGAACAATGGGAAGGTAACCAGATAACAGCTCTCTAACACAAGATAACAGCTGCCTGGTAGATCTAAGAACAGCACTCAATAGTAAAAACCCATGTCCCACTGAGACACATTCAGTTACATTGAGAAGGAAAAACAGCAGCCTGCCAGAAAGCATTTCTCTCCTAAAGTGCAGGCACACGTCACATGACCAGGGGCAGCTGGGAAATTGACAAAATGTGTAGCCCCATGTCAGATTTCAAAATTGAATATAAAAAAAATCTGTTTGCTCTTTTGAGAAATGGATTTCAGTGCAGAATTCTGCTGGAGTAGCACTATTAACTGATGTGTTTTGAAAAAAACACGTTTTCCGATGACAGGATCCCTTAACGATGCTGCTCCCATTTGACTGTCCGTTCACAAATAAGATAGATCAACTGGGTGGGCTAATAGTGATTCAGAATGCACATGGCTACTCTCAGTGTGGGATAAGTGCCACTTTGTGGTTTGGGAAGTTGTTCTGCTTCATAGTAGGCATAAGAATTTGGGAGATCTAGGCCACAATTAAGTTGGAATCCAAACATGGTGTGTTTGTTAATTCAAGGAGGTTTGTTGGACCAAACAAATTTAATTACCTTGTTTTGGCAGCAAGGTCATAGCATGACAAGATAGATTCTCTAAACCTTTTGAAAACGTTCTTACAAGCTTTGGGTAGTAAGCCTTATAGAATGTGGAATAAGAGAGTGTTATGTTGACTCCCAAGATGTTCCCAAAACGAAGAGTATCTCCAGATAAAGGGAAAATTCAGTTTCAGGAGTTTGATGGAATGTTTTGGACTTTTTGAAAAATTATAAAATGTTGAATGTTGAAAATACAATTCCCATTAACTATAGAAGCTGGCCAGAGAGTGAGGGAGGCAGGAGCAGCATCTAAAGTTGTATTGTGGTGCTCCATAGATCAGAAATGCTGTTACTGACATCCTGCTAACTGGCTGGGGTTCTCTGTCATTCTGTGGGCAGTTTGCTTTTCTTATATCAGCAGATCCTCTTTCCGTTCTATTTGTAAGGTTATTATCATATTCCTTTTGCTTTTTCCAAACAGACAGCGGTTATTACATGCACTTTAGCACCAGTACAGGGAATGCTGGGGAAAAGGCTCTGCTGGAAAGCAGACTATTCTATCCAAATAGGGGATTTCAATGTCTGGAGTTCTTCTATTACTACAATGGTAATGAGAATGATGCACTGAATATCTGGATTAGAGAATACACAGAAGCCTCTCCCAACGGCACTTTGACATTCATCACCAGCATTAAGGGTAAGCAATTTAAATGCATTTATTTGTATGTACAAATAGGGGCATATTTATTAACACTGGAGACAAACATCACTGGTGATATTGCCCATAGCAACCAATCAGAGCTTTACTTGTAGGTGAAAACTAAATGGTGATTGGTTGCTATATGCAAACATCACTGTTGATGCTTTTCTCCAATGTTAATAAATACGCTGCAATAGGCAATAAGCAACAGCTGACTTACGCGAGTGCCATTTGTAGAATAACTTCTAAGGGACTGTGGGCCTGACTGTGGTGTTTGCCATAAAAGCAAAGCTGACCGACTGGCCACATTCTTTTTCTTGTGGCCAAACATTTGTCAAGTGAACCAGTAAAGTTGACAAAGCGGCAACTAAACTTCATATTTTTTCCAGGAAATCCGGCAGAATATTGGCAGCTCCATCATGTTTCTTTAAATGTAAAGAACAAATTCCGTGTTGTGTTTGAGGGAGTTAAAGGAAATGGACCGAGCAACGGAGGGTTTGCCATAGACGACATTAACTTGTCGGAAGCTCTTTGTCCTCACTATATTTGGCACATCAGGAATTTTACACAGTCCATACAAGCGAATGGAAAAATGTTCAGCCCCCCATTGTATTCCAAGGATGGTTATGCATATCAAGTACAAGTCCTACACAATGGTCCAGCTGACAAGCCATATGATCTTGGAATATATTTCCACCTGATATCTGGAGCTAATGATGATACACTACAATGGCCATGTTCTTTAAGACAGGCAAAAATGGAGCTTATGGATCAGAATCCGGATATCCGAAAGCGCATGTCAAATCAGAGAAGCATCACAACAGATCCTACACAGGTGTCAAGTAAGATATACCTTAATATCAATTAAAATTCCTGCTAAAAGTGCTCATGTCAAAAAATATCATTGACCGTGGCACATTGGCATGTGTTTGATTTTACAAAATTAGGAAGACAGAAATGTAGAGTTGCACATAAAGACAGGAAAAAAGGGGGAATGTAATTAAAAGTTGCAAGCGTTAAATGTCGTCTTTGCGAATGCATAGCACTGCTCGCAATATGAAATCATTGGCTGGTGAATATTACATTGTGCATTATATTTAAGCAAAGCTTTAGTGTTAACACCTGCTGTCGAGTTTCGTTTAAATATTTTTTTCCAAAAAAACTATTTCCGATCGCAAAATGTCATTACATACACTGCGAAAGATCACAAAAGCCATTTGGTCACAAACTTTGTGATGAAGTTGTTGAGGTCTGTAACCAGTCAAAAAGGATGCAGGCAAAGTGGCTAACTTTTGAGTTTTAAACATTTTTTTGTGTTAGTGAAATAAAGTCTTATAAATATTACCTCTACTCATAAATACATGGATAATACAAAAACAAATACAAAAACATCAGTTGCTATAGTAGATAACTCATATCAGTTGTAGGTAGACATTCTGATTCAGTGTTTATTTTAGACAATGGTGGCTTATTCTGGGACAAACCAGAAAAAGTTGGAACGAGTACCACATTCCCTAATGGAACTGAATACTTCCGTGGGCCTGGATATGGAACCTCTGCATTCATCAGCCATGACAGACTTCTCAGCAGAGACTTTTTAAAGGGAGGCGATGCTTATTTTCGGTTCTCTTTTGAGGGTAAGTTCAACTGTTTGCATTTGTTTCCTTGTAGGGTTGTACTTCATGAATAGGCTTTTGTTACGGACAGTAGTCCAAGTACAGACTAAGAATATCATTTCAATAGAATAGAAAGTTGCTTGGAAGAACATTTGACAGCTGTAGATGACTAAGCCATTTTTATATCCTTGCCCAATATAGGAAATATTTAGGCTACATACAGATGAGAAGCTTTTTAAAGCTTGTCCATAAGCCTCCTATTGTGTTCAATTGCAATACCCATACCCAATTATGATTAGAAATATTTATGAAGCACTGCACAGTAAATATACACCCAAAGTACATACAACAAAAACAGATATCCAATACAAGAGGTAAAGAGAGGCCTGCTTAAAAAAAGTTTACAAAATAAAAATGTCTTAATGTTTTAAAAAGCACCTACAGTATACTCTCATACATTAAAAGGAATGTCAACCCAAAAAATAATTTATTGCCTAATAAATAGTAATTCTTTAACAACGTTGCAAATGCATTCATTATATATTTTGTATGGTGTTTAAATTATTTGTATACATGTTGCAATTGAAAGCAGTGTTTGTCCCTTTCTATTTTCTGCCTTGGTGGCTCAGACTGATGCTACAAAGTAAGACAATGCAGACCTGTCTTTGCTGGGGAACCAAGACTTTTGCAACATTGTTTAAAAAGTAACAACCTGGCGTTAAGCACATGCTGCTTTCCATAGCAACTGTTTTTTACAAATATCTTTAAAAGCACTGAACATGTTTAATAAATGTATATTGGAAAGTTGCTTAGAATTAGGTTTATTTATTAGGCAAATTTTTATTTTGAGGTTGACTTATCCTTTAATGTAAATTCAAAGCATTTTTGTAAGTTACTTTGTTTTGTGTTTGTTTTTAGATTTGAAAACGTTTTTACGGTACTAATATCATGCATTTGTAAAGTGATATTCTAGGACAATTTTCGATTGGTTTTTATTTTTATTTGTGTTTTTTGCGTAATTTAGCTTTTTATTCAGCAGTGGTTCAGCATCTGGTTTCTAGGTTGAAAATTACCATAGCAACCATGCATTGGTTTGAATAAAAGGCATATGAATAGGAAAAGGCCAGAATAGAAAGATGAGTAAGTAAATAAAAATGAGTAAATAAAAAAAATGTAGCAATAACAATACATGTGTAGCCTCAGAGCATTTGCTTTTATAGATGGGGTCAGAGACCCCCATTTGAAAACTGGAAAGAGTCAGAAGAAGGTGGCAGATAATTCAAAAGCTAGAAAAGATAAATAATGAAGACCAATTGAAAAGTTGCTTAGAATTAGCAACTCTATTATCACATACTAAAGTTATTGTGAAGGTGAACCACCCCTTTAAAAAAAACTAGTAAATACCACAAAAAATTAAAAACAATTAAATACAATTTATTCCAAAATTATTAAGCATCCACTATAGTTTGTGTGTCTATTTATATCAAAGACAAAACCAGCAGTTTAAAGAACAAGGAAAGTCTAAAATAGAATTAGGCTAGAAATGCAGTATTTTGTATACTAAACATAAACTTACTGCACCACAAGCCTAATCAAACAAATGATTTATGCTTTCAACGTTGGCCACATGGGGCTGTCATCTTGTAACTTTGTTAAACATCTTTGCCTGACCCTGCACATGCTCAGATAGGTTTCTTTTTCATTAAAGAAAGTAAAAATGGGATTTAATTTTTTTTTGCCTTTCCTTGTCCTTTAAATCATTACTAAAAATTGCAACCATTTTGCTTAATCCTGAATGAACTTCTGGCCATTATCATAGCAGTCATAGGAGCAACCCAACACCATAGCAACTTCTGCATTTACTTGGTGCCCCTAAAGAGCCACTCCAGTACTGTGGGCCTGACACAAAGGGCTGTGAGACTATCAAAGTGCAAACAGCAGTTTGTCATGGCCAGCACCTGAGTGACCAAAGCAGGTAAAGATCCACTTGTTTGACTTTACTACCCAAATGGATCTTCATATATATTTGCAGTTTTTTTTCCTATATGAGTTTACTTACATTTTAGAAGTTGCAATAAAGGTATTACCTTGGCAATATACAGTAGTAGCAATACCTTAATACTGATGAGAGCAAACATAGCTAGATATGATTTTAAACCTAAAATAAAACGAGTTTCTGGCTTGAATGCCAGGCTAATTGCGGATTAGCTCTTTAGAGTATTCATGCAGAATGGTGTTAAAGTGTATGATGTAACAAGTTACTATAACCTTTATAAGCTAATTGTTTTAGGGTCACCTCATGTGAAATTATATTAATGCTGGTGTTGTTTCCTCCTATTTTTAACCAGATGTTTCACATCTAAATGCAACTCAGCCAACTCCTGTTCCAACCACTACTACAAAGCCTCCATTAACAAATGTTCCTAACACAACGAAACCTCAGCAAACGCCTGTTCCCACCACCACTACAAAGCCCCCAATAACAAATATTCCTAACACAACGAAACCTCAGCAAACTCCTGTTCCCACCACCACTACAAAGCCCCCAATAACAAATGTTCCTAACCCAACCAAACCTGATCCAGATGTTCCGAAGGAATGTGAAGGTTTTGTGTGTGAAAATGATGGGGTCTGCGTCGTTGAGAATGCAAAGGCGATATGCAGGTAATGCATTCTTGTTCATTTATTGCAATTAAATCAAGATTTATTTTGATAGATATATGTTATAATCAGAACTTAGTTATGTCATTTCTGTCACAGGACTCAATGAAATGTGTGCATTATAATAAATAAAGTATCCCGTTGCAAAATATAAGGATATTAAAAGTCATGGCTTTCAGCCTCGTGCATTTAGATGGTCATGGAACTCCTTGGTAACTTATAATAACCTTATGTTTTACAATAGAGGGTACTTTATTTACTATACAATACACAAAAGCCATGAATATCCTGTAAATTAGATCCTTATAAACGGTGCTTAGTGATGTCATTGGTTATAATCCGAGCTTCGTGATTTAATTTCTGTCATATGACTCAATGAAAGATGTGTATTATAATAAAGTACTCCCTGTTGCAAAATTTGAGGATATTAGAAATGGATCTTCAAATCTAAATAGAAAATCATGTAAATATTAATGAAACCCAATAGGTTGGTTTTGTTTCCAATAAGGATTACAATCTATATATAAATGCATGCAATGGCAAAACATTTAATGGGATGCAACAATATCTGATCTACAGCTCAGTTATTTGTGCCACTTTATCCGACTCCTACAGTGTCATCTGTTAGTATGAAGATATTACAACAAAATGTAACATGTTGCATAGCCCTTAAAATGCAACTTTTTGTTCAAATGGTAATTAAAAACTGCACATTATTTTTTTTATTATTATTTTTAGTATTTTTATTATTTTATCTATTATTATTATTATGTGCTTTTAGAACGCCAACATACATTCCAATCACTTTTGAGCAGTACATATGACAGTCTTGTATCACTTTTAGCACACTGATTTCTAGAGGTTTATATTACATGCCAACACAAATGCAATATACCAAATCCCTGCAAATTGGTTATGGGTTCTTCTGTTTGCTTAGGTGCAAGGTTACTAAAGACTGGTGGTATGTTGGAGAGAAATGTGAAAGAAAAGTCTCAAGCCAAGACACACTTGTGATAGCAGTCTCCTCTTCCGTGACCATATTTGCTGTTATGCTGATTATCACACTCACAAGTGTATTTTGCTTGAAGAAGAAACACAAGAAGCAACTAGCAAACACTGGAAAAGCTCAAACTACTGAAAATGTAAGTATGCAACTGCAGGTACATATAGAACAAAATGCAGGAGACAGAGCACACTAGAAACAAATTTGAGAGAGAGAGATAAAAAAATATATAGAGAGATATAGATATATAAAAAAAACAGTTATATATAAAAAAAATATATATATAAAAAAATTATATATCTATCTATCTATTTTTTTATATATATATATATATATATATATATATATATATTATTTTTTTTTTTTTATATATATATTTTTTGATATATATATTTTTTGATATATATATATATATATCTTTATCTATTTTTTTATATATCTATATTTTTTTTTATATATGTCTATATATTTTTTTGTAATGCAGTACAGTTTTACATAGCTGCCCATGTTAGTGAATAGGCGGAGCTGAATGACTTGCAGGGAAATTACAGAGGGTAGGAATATGTCAGGGAGCCCTCGTAATGAAGGCCACGTTTATACAAGAGAACCAATACAAAAGTTATACAAAGTTTTCTTCCTTTATATGAAGTTATTTTGAGAGAACAAACAGCCTCCAGATTTGCAAAATAATAAATTAAAGAGTTTTCATGGGCAGCAGCAATAACCTATTTCTTTTTTCAGGCCTATGCATTCTAAGAGCATGAGGTTTTTATGAAATCATCAAGAAAGAAATACTGCACAACGTACTGGCATTTCAACAGCAACTTTCTTACTGCCTGTGGAAAAGGATAATTTGAAAATAAGGTTAATTACATTATGTATATAAGTGGTATAGGAACACTCAATATGGGCTGTAATGGGCATTGCTAACATCAGTTTAACAACTTTGTGTTGAAGTTTTACCCGATATCCCCAGGCCATATAACCCATGAAGAGTATATTAAACAAATAAAGCCATTGTAAATGTGTTTCTTGCAGTTATTATAAGTACATATAGGAGTGTTTAGCTACTGAACCAACACAAAAGCAAAGTGGCCTGGTACAGTGCAAATCAAACAATTATAACCCCTGAGACCACCTTTGTTGTTAAAAAACATATCCATGTGGCGGGTAAAATCTTACCAGGACAGGATTAATCAGGAATGAAGATTGTTGGGAGATTGGGCCAATGTCTGTTGGGAGGTGGTTATGGGTAGAAGAGATTTAGGCAGTAGAAATAGGCTGTGGGAATATGCAATGCTACCTCCTTACTGCAAAGAGAGACCATGCAGGAGGTGTAAATATATTGTCTAGATCAGGGGTCAGCAACCTTTATTATCAAAAGAGCCATTTTGCCCCCTCTTCCACTAAAGAAAAATAGTCTGGAGCCGCAAAACATAGCACAACTTATAAACTTTTAAAAGTTTTAACCTTATTTTAATTATAACTGTTACAACAACAGAATACAACAAACAGAAGTGCAGTGTGTATGTGTAGGCCTACTTTGAAATAAATTAAACACTGAATAGCCATGTTAAATGCTAGTGTTCCCAAATTTTTAATGTGACTTCTGTTTCTGAAGCTCCATGCTGATCTTCTCTCTCTTGTCTTGAGTGTGTGACCACAGTAAGGTCCATGATGAATCATCTTACTGAGGCTCAGTCTTGCCTGTCACTCCTGGGATGTCTATACAGCCCTTACACCTGCTGGCAGCTTCCTGAGTGTGCGATCGCAGTAAGCTAACCATTAGCTTACCGCAGTCGCTGTATAAACGAAATGACAGGCAAAGCTACAACACCGAGCCGCAGCAAGCAGGAAGAAGAGCCGCGGGTTGCCTACCCCATGTCTAGATATAGGTGATCTTAACTCTTAGCACATATTTATAAAGCACCAATCAGGGTTACTTGCCTTCTCAAGCATTCCCATTGGTAAAAGGCTTCATGCAACGGTGGGGATACTCCCAACTCTGGCTCCAGGCTGAATGCTGTGAATGTCACACTGCAATGCCCATTGCATGGTCTTTAGGTGACAGGGAGGAAAACAAACTTGTGTTCATATGTACAGAACTTCAGTTCTGAGTGTTCAGTACAGACTGTGTGTGAGGTGCTTGAAACAATACTGGCTACTAATTGCAGCCATACACTCAACACTCATTAAAAGACTTATGGAAGACACCTGGAGAGGTGCAATTGTGAAACAGACACCTGGACTGAACCTGATGGTAAGTTGTAAGGCTTCAAGTCCTAGCCTGTCTTTGGCATGTTCAAATACAACTTTACTTCTAAGTGTAATTGGTACCAAAATCCTATGGGCCAAAAGTCAGCTTCTGGCTGAATAATCTGTTTAGAGGACATTTGTTCCGGATGCTCAAGTAAAAATCTGTAATGTTTCCAAAAGGATCATAAAATGCCACAGATATGTATCTGCTCTGTGTTTATTTAGCTCAAGTATACAAAATCATATATTAGAACTTAAATATATTAATTTTTAGAAATCCATTTTTTAAATATAATTCAGAATATAAATTAGATTAGGAAAACCACATCATCTGACACCATGACCTGATTGTCATTCTGCATATTGTCCAAGGCCTCCTTTACTTCACTCAGTTCAAAAGGCTCTGGATTCCCCTTGTTGATGAGCTCCAGCAGCTGACTGACTGCAACAGACTGTGACCGACTGCTCTTAAAGGCTTTCAGGAGGGCAGCTTTAAACTCTTTGGTCCTTAAAGTAAACAAATATTAAATACTGTATTATACAGACATTATCACCACTTCCAGCTGCCTCTCTAACACTGAAATGTGTAGAAGATTCAGCCAAACAGGCGGCATGCCCAATTGGACGACAGAGTGCTCCACCCTTATCCTGGTGATTGCACCAATAATTATTAAATGATCAATTATTAAATGATGAGGATTTAATGATCAACATAAGGGACATTTTTTGGCAGTAGATAAAACAACTTTTGGCAATGAGGTATCTTAATTGTAGATGTGTTATATGTTTGAATACAATGACCTTCAAATGCTATTATCTTATCACATGCCATTATCTTTTCACAAGCCAAATTAAGGGCTCTTACAGACGAGCATTTGAAGCAGCGCTCCCCTGCGTTCAGTTTTTATGCGTTCAGCCGCAGGGGAGCGCAGGAGTAAACTCATTCAGTTTTTTTCAACCGGGCTGTACTCACACAGGCGCCAAACGCAGGTTGAGACGCAACATGGGAGCGCAGCTTCAAACGCTCGTCTGTAAGAGCCCTTACGGTCTCCCAGGCTTGTTAAACATATAATTAACCAATTTCAAGGTGTAAAATGTTCAGAGTTTGCAATGCTGTCAAAAAATTCAGTGATTCTCACAATTTTGATTGGTAAAAGGCAGAATATTAGGCAGTATATTCTACATGTGTATGGCCCATTAATTTTCATTTAAATAAACAGAGATAAGGGAATGGATTCAGTAAAGCATGCAGTAAGGAGGGTAGACACTGATGTGCATAACAGTTCACTAAACCTTGTTATTTACGGACAGATCAATCTTTATCTAGACAGTTGGCTTTGATGCATATCCATGTCCCATTATACCATCTCTGCCATCTATGTACATAGTTTCAGCCTTCCACTTGTGCATTACTGTGCCACAATGCAGACTTATTTAAAATTGCTTTGTTTGTATCTGCTCCAGTATAAACTGCAGGAAAAACTGCCAATGCAACACAAAAACAAAGCTTGTACCTGTTTTGACTCAAGGACCGCTTGCCATCTTGACTTTCTGCTTTTTTCCGTTGAGGTCTCAAACTCTGAGAAAGGGCTTCAAAAAGCACAGATTTCATTAGTTACACCCATAACACTGGTTATTTCTTCCCACATGCTGCAGTTTCATAGTCACTATATCACAGGGCCCCCATCAAAGCAGAAACCAGGGTCACATGTGCCATTACACTGGGTCATCAACAAAATCCTCCATTTGCTTGACAAATAATGTGTAGCAGTTACTGCAAGCTACTTCTAATGATAGGTTTTCGGTGCCTCTGAACCTGACAATTAAACGGGGGAATGTAATAAAAGTTGCAAAGAGCAAAATAATTGGCACCAATAAGAATAAAAATCTACATCTCACAATGTAATATTGTTCCTTAAACGGTTATTGCATTGTGAATTGTAATTGCGCTTGAAGGTGTTGTAATCTTTTGGAGCAAACTTAACTTTTGCAGTAAGTTTTATTACATTCACTGCGCATTGGCGCAAATGATAAAATTCGCAAATGGTCTTCCACTGTCCGAAGTGGTCGCTAAACAGTTTCCGGGATTGCAAAAGCTATATTAAATTCACACAAAGCAAAATTTGTTTGCGCAAAGGCATAACCTTTTGCATTACAAATAGTTTTTCTGTGACCGACTTTTATTACAATCCCCATAAATGTCTTATTTACAGAGGCAAAAACTCGTCCTTGGAAAAACCAGATATGGGATCAGTATTATTTTTTTGTGATATTAGGTGTGGTCTTCACTTAAAGGAAAACTATACCCCGGAACAATGTAGGTCTCTAAAAATATACTGCATAAAACAGCTCATATATAAAACTATCCTTTGTGTAAATAAACTTTTCATTATTATATACTTTAGTAGTATGTGCCATTGGTAATCCAAAATCGAAAATTATCATTTTAAAAAAAACATGGGCCGTCCCCTGAGATCCTAGGATTCACAGTGCACACAAACAAACCATACAAGTTAGGCACATGAGCCTATTAACAAGGCTCTGTGTTTTACTCCCATACTTCCTCCTGTTACAGTTCCATTATTTCTGGTCAGGTGACTTCTGAGGCAGCACAGAGAATGTGAAAATGGTGGCTCAATGTAAAATGGCGATATTTACTTAAATACTGTATATATTCCAGTTTGGTAAGATTCTTTAATATACATATATTGTTGCTTAAGTATTCATTTTGGGGGTAAAGTTTTCCTTTATGTTCTATTTTCGGTATTCAGAAATTAAATGTAATTCTAAACAACCGATATTCATTAAAATGAATTACTGTATTTAATTTTTTTTTAAATGAAATTGCTATTAAAAGCAGTATCTGTCTGGTTGTTTATATTCTCTGCACTCTTAGCTCTGAATCCTGCAACAAAGTAGCCGAAGTCAGCTAATGAGCAGATCTGACGTATGGACTTATATTTCAAAAATCAGAACCAGAGAAAAAAGAGGTATAGGCAAATGCCGTTTAATTGCAATTACATTTACAGATACCTTTAAAACCAATGAATATTCAATTTGTTTTAGAGTAAATCTCATTAAGTAAAAAAGAGGGGTATTTGAGGTCCCCATTAAAGCAGCGAACACTGTACATCAAGCCATTCATTTACGCAGAGGGACTTCCTGATGCACAGCCATTAATTACGTTTCAACATGGCCATTATGGCTCAGCACAGATCACAACCTGTGCAGCAAAGGAACTCTTAGCCCCTGACAAAACTGAGTAGCAAGAAAAATACAAAGAAGTTGCAAGGGCTATATTATAATATGAAGTTATGAATGTTGCCTTTACCCTTGATTAGAAACAATGAAGTGAATTTTTAAGGAATGCTGCAGTCGGTACTGTGAGATGTTAGAAATTCTAGACGAGTTCTTTGCCCATATAATGCATGAGACCACTGGCTGTTTTTCTTCACACACCGAAGTGCAAGGCACCTGCCACTATGAATTTAAAACTGCCAATAATTTTAGCAAGGAAGAATCATATCAGTTTCTATGTAGCGGATACCACTTGTGTTGGTGTATAGCTGTTTCTGTTTGCTAAAGCATTAAAAGACTATTGGGTGCAAGGAGCAAAGTGCAGTAAAACCAGGCACAAAGGGAGGGCTGCTATCTGTGCCTGTGAAAGATGTTTTGTGTGTCTTGTAGCATTTTCATAATGCAGCAACACAGCTCAACATGTGTTGTCCTTAGACTCCCATATATACCCTGTGCAAGTTTCCTGCGCATGGTACAAACATTTTCACAAAGTTCTGCACTGTGCGTGAATTAAATGTGAACTTGCCCAGAGAATATCTGCCTGGACAAGATGACAGGGGCTCACTGCATGAAAGTACCCTGGGCCAGTGAGCTTTTTAAAGAGGGGTGTTTGCCCAAGGTAGGTGGTGAGTGATAAAAGTGATGCTACATTGATCCCAGTGACTGTGTCCTTGTTTTAATCATGAAAAACTGCTAAATATCCCTTTATGCAGCAAAAAAATGCAATGAATATGGAATACGTAAACAGTTACAGATTAGAAACATAATTTGCTCTGGAATGACACTGACTCAATACTTACTTTCATTTAGACTGCTATCTTGCTCACTAAAAGAGTATGGGTCCATTGAATCATCTTGAGAGTCAGCAATTTTTCCTGCACGTCTAGAACTTTTCCTATATATAAAAAAATAAATAAAATTTACTTAATGTTGGATGGATCAGGACATGCAGGACTAGCAGCTAATCTATTTTGTATAATAGATCTTGCCAGACTAACTTAATTTCTTTTTATGAGAAGGTGTGCAGGTACCTTGATTCTGGGATGGCAGTGGATGTGATTTACTTGACTTTGCTAAAGCATTTGATACACACATAGAAGAGAACTGGCTAAAAGATAGATTACACAGAGTGGTGGTAAATGGAAAATTTTCTAATTGGACCAGTGGTGTTAGTGGAGTAGCACAGGTCTCTGTACTTGGTCCTTTGCTTTTCAATTTGTTTATTAATGACCTGGAGGAGGGCATTGAAAGCACGGTTTCTAGTTTTGCCAATATAAAATCGAGCAGAACTATAGGTTCCATGCAGGATGAGGCCACTTTGCAGAGTGATTTGACTAAGTTGGAAAACTGCAGCAATCTGGAAAATCAGGTTCAATGTTGATAAATGCAAGGTTATGCACTTGTATATAATAATATAAATGCAAGTTATACACTAAATGGCAATGTGTTTGGAGTTTACTTAACTGAGAAGGATCTAGGGGTTTTTCAAGATAACACGTTGTCTAATTCTGGGCAGTGTCATTCTGTAGCCAATAAAGCAAATACAGTTCTGTCTTGCATAAAAAATGGCATAAACTCAAGGGATGAAAACATGATTTTGCCTCTTTATAGGTCCCTGGTAAGGCCTCACCTGGAGTATGCAGAGCAGTTGTGGACTCCAATCTTTAAAGGAACAGTAACACCAAAAAATTAAAACATTTTAAAGTACTGAAAGTCATGTAGTGTTGCCCTGCACTGGTAAAACGGATGTGTTTGCTTCAGAAACACTAGTCTAGTTTATATAAACAAGCTGCAGTACAGCAATGGTGGAAATTAAAAACGGCTATATGGCCCAGGATAAGTAATGGATAACAGATAACACCATTGTGTTTTACAGAGTTAATCTACTGTGTAACCTGAACCTTTCCTCCTTTGAACGGCTGCCTCCATTGCTACACAGCAGCTTATTTATATAAACAATAGTAGTGTTTCTGAAGCAAACACAGCAGTTTTACCACTGCAGGGCAACTCTGCATTACATATTTATTACTTTAAAACAATTACATTTTTTGAGGTTATTGCTCCTGTAAGAGGGATAATAATGAGCTGGAGAAAGTGGAGATGTGCAACTAAACTAGTTAGAGGGATGGAAGACAAATTATGAGCATAGACTGGCAAGTTTGGGGGTTTTCTTCTCTGGGGAAAAAGGAGCTTGCGAGGGGACATGATTACACTTTACAAAGTAGCAGGTGACATTTTTACCCATAAAGAGGATCACCCCACCCCTTAAGACTAGAAGAAAAGGACTTTAATTTGAAGCAACCAATGGTGGTTCTTCACAGTGAGGACAGTGAGGTTGTGGAATGCACTGCCGGGTGATGTTATGATGGCTGATTCTGTTAATGCTTTTATGATTTCTTGGACAGACATAATATCAAAGGCTATTGTGATACTAATTCTATAGTTAGTATAGATATGGGTATATATAATTTATCTGAGAGTAGGGAGATAGAATCATGTACCCATGTTTTGGTAAATCAGGCCAATAGTCCTGGGGATAGACCTACACAAATGTACCTAGCTTAAAGGACAGTATAACCCTTTCAACACTGATACAATGAATAGGGCTTGTGCCAAACATACTTTTAAATTAGGATATATCTCTGTTTTTGTTATTTGTTGCTCTAAGCATGGCAATTTTTTAGAATGAAATTAAAACCACATTCTTTGTCCTGATCCAAAAGAGCTAAGTTAAGCAAACCAACAGCCAGCTGTGAAGCCTCTGGATGAAGCCAGATATCTTTTTAGATAAAGAGCAGCTCCTTATACAGAAGAGACAACTGGTTTGTTTGACGTGACTCTTGAGGGATCAGAATGCGGCTTCAGTTTTTTTTTTTATAAATTTTGCCCTGTTTAGTGCAAGGTATAAAAGCACCAGATATTGCCTAATTAAAAAATAGGTGTAAGGTATGTTCAGCACAAGCCCTATTTATTCACTTATGCTGAAAATGGGGGTATACAGTCCCTTTAAGGATCCAATAAAATATCCAGCCTATAAAAAGAAAAATATTCTCTGAGCAGAAAGAAAACTTTATTACTGTGCAAGATGCAAATGTAAAGGCACATTTCATGCCGTTTGTCTCACTAAAACATGTTTAAACAATGCATAAAAAACCGCATACTAAACATGCAAAATTCCTAAATTTCCAATTATATGTATGGGATAGACCAACCAATAACTAATTATCAATAATGTCCAAAAAGCCAGCAACACCATGTCCCACACTGTGCTATAAACAGACTTCTCTTCTTTAAATGAAGAAATGGAAAGAAGGACAGACTTGCAATTAATCTTTACTTACCAGTCACAAATCCATATAAGCACAGAACTGTATTTGTGATTAGTAGGTTTTCGGCACACTGCTACATATTACAGAAGTAATACTGGTTAAAAACCAGAACAACAGTACCAGTAGTTGCCAATGGAAAGCCAATGTTGTTCAATAGGAGTAACAGCTGGGTACTTAAATAGAACATAGCTGACCCATTTGGCGCGGCTGTGACTGAAAGCTCAATATATTTAAAACCGTTTAAAAACAGTTTTACCATAAGCAACATTAAATATAGAACTGTTTTGTGTCTTGGCACAAACATTCTCTGTATTGCCTGTAACTTACCGAACACTCTCTTGGCTAAGCGTGTCTTGACTTAAGGCTTCATCATGCAGATCGTCTGTTTTTTTCTTTTCTTTTGCCAAGACCTAAACATAGCATACATAAACCTTTAGATCATGATACATGTACCATCAATGGTACTGTGAAATTTGATTGAGAAAGTTTTGCAATCAGTTTAGTCATAATGATGCATTCAATATGGAGATTTTAGCCTCAGATATAAAGAGACACCTTCATATCTAAATTCATATGCAGGAAACACCTAGTTATTCCTGTGGCCAGGCCCTATTATATAACTGGTATACAAGATAAATTATATATGATGATTCAACCTATACAAAAATTCCACATGCAGCTACATTGGGACACAGCCAAACACTAGCACACAACTTTGGCTTGTACAAGTACAATAAATTAAGTAACTAAGTGTAAAGGATCAGGATCAGACAAATCCTTCCCCTGTTTTTCTGTCTGACATCATCCAGCCTAGTTACAGGCTCGAGAGCCATCCTATTGGCCAGGCGCCCCAGTGCATCCTTGAGAGAGGAGGAGTGCCTGATTTTGAAACCAAATATACAACTGCCCCCCCCCCCACAGCTATTTTCATTCATACTTTTTTATTCAGATCTTTTAAAAACTTTTAATCATGGTTTCAAAAAGCTCCAATACGACTAAAATCCAAACTTTAATAAATTGGCCTCTTAGATAATAAACTTTTACATATTCATATTCCTATACACTGATTAATTGTACAGTTATACAGCAATACTAGAAATAGAGCATTTTGGTAGTACTTCACCTTACAGAAGCACATTTACCTTCTTGAAATAGGCAAACTGGACCAGCTCAAGTGCAGTTTCAGCATCCTGGCGCTCAATGGTTTTGCTCATTCTGACCTTAGCGTGAGCAGTAGCCAATCTGATCATGGTTTCCAGAGCTCTGGCAGTAACTGGCATTGTCTAAACACGAATCACATATTATGGATTTCTCCCAGAAAATACAATATTAAGTATTCTAATGATTAAGACTCAGACCAGAAAAATATACTTACAATTTTCCATAGAGTTTAACAGGTTAGTGATACACTATAAAGCCACAATCTTGGAAATACCCAAGAGTACATATATAATTATATTTCTATTCCAAACAACAAAAGAAGGGAAGTTGCTGTACCACACATACCCTGGCACTATCATTATTTATCTGATCATGGTTCCTGATCTTTGCATATTCCTGAGATATGTAGTCAGCAGCTTCAGAAGTCAGGACGGGCTTTATCAGTTTAGCAACATGGATATACTTCCGAATAAACTGCATGCTCACAATCTTTGACTTGCTAAGTAAAGGGAAAAGCAAATCAGGGTATTAGTCTGACCTTATAAAACATTTAATACAATATACCGTAGTTTAATATTCTCTACTCTACAATTCTCTGTGGCATCAGTTCAGTAGACTTAGTTACAGGAGCCTCACAGTGACTGTACCTGGTGCCTAAACTGTGTGAAAAGTTACAACCTCCCCAGCCAAGGATGCCATCTCATTTCTCTGAAATCAAACTTAAACTAAACCGCTATGCAGGATGAGGACTTGATGTGTGTCTGTTTTGCTGGTTTCTGGGTAAGGTGGCAACAATCAGTAGACTTACAAAGTGGCATCTAACACTGAAAATCCGTGGTAAAATAGTTCTCACTTCTGAAGTGGCACTTCTGAGATTTCCCTGCATGAGTGCAGTTGAATTCTACAACCAGCCAGAGCAGATAAAAGGAGTAGATCATCTAATTATGTTGGAGTCACACTCATATAGTCAAAGCCATACTAACTTTTTCCGTGGCCCATGGAGTAAATTATCATGTTTCTCATAAATTTGCAGCTCTTGATCTGTAACATCTGTGGCATTTGGATCATCTGTGGCAAAGATCTCAACACTGCATCCAAGAGGCAATGCTGGAATAAAATAAAAAATAGTTATTTATTCTTGGTGGAGAAAAAAAAAAAAGCAAAATAGCAAGTTAAAAGTAGAATTAAAGTTGAGGATTACATTTTTCCTTTTACTGTACATTCATAGATAAAAGACTCTAGATTAAAGGGGTATACAGGTATAGAACCTGTTATCCAGAATGCTCAGGAGCAGGAGGTTTCAGGATATGGGGGTCTTTCTGTAATTTGGATCTCCATACTTTAATTTATCAAGCTCCGAATATCCGAACCTCGAATAATTAGTAGTTTTCAGAGCAAAAAAAACTACGAATTTTTCAAGATTTATTAAAGCCTGTTCTAAAAACTCAGAATCCGAAATCCCACCATATAAAAGCTCTCGAGGTCCTGTATAAGTCAATGGGGAGGATTTCAGTGTCTGTGCTGATGTCCATACCGATATCCTATGATTTTCGGGTTTCTGCGCAAAAAAACTCCCAAAAACTCAGAAAAAACATAGGAGTTGCTTGAAGTTCGATATTAGAAATACGGAGATAAATTCGAACTTTGATAAATAACCCCCTAAGTCTTCTAGAAAAAATATTTAAACATTGAACTCGAGATGAGCTACACATTTGTGTTGATGTTCTTTTGCTTTGTGGCAATATAAAACTGATGCAGACAGAGGAGCCGTTTTTAAGGACGCACTCGTTTTTACTTAATTATCTGCTCTTCTAAATAACCCTGTTCATTGTAACGAATCCTCTCACATAATGTAAAGTTAGTTAGTCTCTGTGACACTGCATTATATAACTAAAAATTGAAAGCGCCTTTAAAAGTTACTTTTGCACTATTTGAACGAATATTTTTACTGGCAGTGATATGGCTGGTTTGCCAGAATGTAAAGGAGAGTGAAAGTCAATCAATTTTAGGACACCAGACAATCTTGTAGACAAGCAGCCCCAATTACTGTTACCAATTCCTACTTTGTTTTCGACAAAATTATCTTTTAGGACTCAATATTCTGTGTATAATTAGGTCCACCACCCTCCCTTGACCCAAACAAAACCAAGGGCTAAATAGAATAATAATAAGGCATATAGAGCCCCAGTCCCAGAGAATTATAAATAAGGTCAGTTTGCTTCTCATGATCTCAGATAAACCTCTGGCAGTAACAATTGAGAAGTAATAAAGAATGGTAATTTTGGTTAAATGATACATTTGTTCCTTTACTGGACTGTGAACTGAATCGCTTCATACCATAACCATCTTGTTCCCCTGGAGTCCTATATCTGTGCATCCTCAGAACATGGTCAGCAATTTCTTGATCATTGTCTGCATCCATTTTGTCCAGGACAATAAAAAGCAAGTCAAATCTTGAAAGCAGAGAATCCTGCAACCCAATGTTCTCCATTGGAGTTCTATATTGGTCATACTGTTGGGACAAAAACATTACCCAGCGCATTCACATCCAGTTTGCTTTGCAGTACCAAACATTAAGGAACAGTAACACCAAAGAATGAAAGTGTTTTAAAGTAAAGCAAACATGACAGTTTTACCAGTGCAGAGCAACAGTACCTTATAGTTTCATTACTTTGATACACTTTCTGTTGATGTTACTGTTCCTTTAAAGCATCACCTGCTGGTGTAAGGAGACTTGGGCTTGTTGCCATATGACTGTGCTAAAAAGTCCATCTTTATTTTTTTCCGCTCAAGTACAACAAAACAATGTGTAGGGGTTGGTAAAGCAGAGAAATATGAAATAAATGCATTGCTTGATTTCTGAAATATTTAGCCAACTTTAAATTTGCATAGGGATAAACTGGCTTTCAGATATATTGTTAAATAAATGGCCAATGACCAGTCAAGAAATGATGCATATTACCTCAATAAGCCGAATGAACCCCACTAAACACCATCTGCTGACATACCCTTCCATAAACAGGATTTGCTGCTGCCAGTACGCTACATCGGGCATTTAATCGTGCCTGGATCCCTGCTTTTGCAATTGTCACTCGGCCCTGCTCCATCACTTCATGGATTGCAGTCCTGTCCATATCCGACATTTTGTCAAATTCATCAATGCACACCACTCCTCTGTCTGCAAGCACCATAGCCCCAGCTTCCAAGCGCCTCTCCCCTGCAAAAAGATACAATTGTAAGTCAATATTCACATCAATAGTATATTTCATAGCTTACTATGTTTTATTAGTACAAGGAAAAGTAAAATTTAGGCCAGCACTTTTCTGCCCCAGGGAACTTTCCATCTCAAAGCCACAATTTCCCAGAAATCCATTGCACCAGGCATGTACAGTATAGTAACATTTCAGACTTTACTATAATGCATGCACAGAAAATCACCATCCCAAGGTTAGCAGTTCACTTCAATAGGGTTGGGAGTGATTTGTACAAAACAAAGCCATCAACAGGAACCAGAATAGCGAGGGGTCAGCAGCAGCTGTCAGAGCACTGAACTGGGTCTGAAGGTGCGGCTTTGTCCCTCCAGAACTCAACGCACTGACAGTTCAGAGATATAACCTGCCACTTGCAAATAACTTCACTTACCAAACTTGTAATCTGCCATCGTTTTGGCAACAAAAATCGATTGGACCATTCCTGTATCAAAGGACGGCCCCTGAAAAGTTTTGTTTTATTCTGTGTCCAAATAACAATGAAGGCAGCAGCCAGAGATATGTAAGGCCAATAGGCTTTGGGGCCAGATATTTGAATAAAAAAAAAATTGTTAACTTCATGAGTACTGAAAAACACGACCATACATGGACAACTTTGATCTATAAGTAGAATATAACTGCCTTTCCATAAAGAAGAGTTGTATAAGGCGCAGAAGCAAAGAGATTGCAGTGGCTTTTGACAAAACAAATATACCCCTTTTTGACATGAGCACATTCAGTTGAGCGAAAGTAAAAAAGGTGCATAAACATTATTGATAGGAAGCTACAATAACGTGCTTTGACTTGCAGGGACCATTTTCCCAGCTTGTCTTGTGACATAACAAAATTATGGAACTTCCACAGAATATTTGCACCAAAAGGGGTAAAGGTAATGGAGGGTTTTAATCACGGAGCAGAAAGTGGGATCCCTGAAATTAAAGAATGTGTAAAAATATTTTTATCCATAAAAAAAATAAAAAATTAGCCATTATATAGGCATCAGAGGGTCGGTGCCTTAAAGCCACCACCATAGGCACACGCAGTCAGGTGTCTATATATAAATATGGATACAATTTTTTATATATATACATATACATATATATACACACAGCTACATTTTATTAATTAAATAAATGTCTCACCAGTTTCCTGGTCCGTTGTGACAGCTGCCGTTAACCCTACTCCAGAGGATCCTCTACCAGTAGTAGGGATGGCTCGTGGAGCTGTGTGCAGTACATAGCGCAATAGCTGAGACTTGGCAACTGAGGGATCTCCTAGTTGAGAGAGAAAACCATTTTATAAAATATCTTAGAGTTAACTGTAACCAATATTAGAAAAACAACAGTCTTCCCGCAAAACTAAATTCAACTCTGAATCTTCATGTATCAAACTGCAGAAATCTAAATAACTCAGCAGTCTGTCTCGGGGGGGGGGGGACAGAAATGGGGGGCCAGGCTATATGTTTAAAAAAATGTTCCTTTTCAAGCTATCCTTTGTTGAGGTTTTCAATTTCCCATTAGAGCCAAAATGTGTCCAACATCAGTTTAGGACAATTCTTTGCTTCCCAGTCTATGAAAATGTTCACTTTCTAAGCACCAAATTCACTAAAAGTTCAATCTTTTTTTCAGAAAACAAAAATGTAGATTTCTGAAAAAAGATTTTAGGGGCTATTTATCAAAGGTCAAATTTTAAAACTTCTTTAAAAAAAATTTTTACCTCTAAAAAACTAGAAATACTTCTATAGTGAAGCCTGAAAAAAACTCAATCATGAAGGCTATTAACATCTTGAAGGCTTATAACATCATCAAATGGTTCAAGGGACCTCTGCCACTGACTTCTAAATGACCTTTGATTGTCTATGACTAAGTGCCAGGTAAGCATGAAATGCGTTGGGCTCCATGTGGGGTGTTTTTTGGTATTTTAATTTGACATTAAAGTATTAAGCTAACAAGCATGCATTTAGAATTTTTTTGTGAATATCGTGTTATACCTCTGTTTGGTCACTAGAGGGTTCTAGCATGCTAGAACTTGTTACTCATATTTACAGCCCTGTATCCAACACTTCAGTTATATGTTCTACATGACCTTGACCTTTTTTATGTTCTACATGACCTTGACCTTTTTTTAGCTTGAGTATTTTTGGGTTTGAGCTATTTACAGCTTCTGGGTATAATAAATCTTGAAAAATTCGAATTTTTTTTAACCCTGAAAAATTCGGGTTTTTTATTTTTAACTTTTGAGTTTTGACTGAAAAATTACCGTCAAAAACTCAAATTAGTCAGGTTAAATAGAACTCAACCTTTAATAAATCTGTTCCTGAATGTGTATTTAAATCAGTGCTCTAGGTGGTACTCAAACTTACCAACATTCTGACTAAGACAGAAAAGTGTTGCCAATCTTGTACAATGCAGTTTGCATTATCCACCAATATCTGACCCATACAGGTTGGAGTAAGATGGATGGGATCCGTGATCCACAAACCTATTATTCAGAAAGCTGAAAACTGGTGGGAAGGTCATTTTCCATAGACAATTTTAATGCTATTTTTAGCAGATTAAAGGTATGGTGATCCAAATGACAGAAAGATCCCTTATCTGGAAAATACCAGGTCCCAAGCATTCCGGATAATAGACCTATATACCAAAATACAAATATAAATGGTTTACCTATTAAGAGAACATTGATATCTCCTCGTATACGTGTGCCATTCTCAAGAACCTTCTCATTGCCCCCAAGAAGCATACACAAAATGGCCTTCTTAATATACTCATGGCCATGAATACTGGGGGCCAACGATTTGCTTAAATGTTCAAATATGTCCTGGGGAAAAAAAGTGTAAGAAAGGAGTGATGCATTACAAAAAAAATAAAAATAAAAAAATGAATAAAGTAAGCATTTTCAGATCATTCCTTACTTTGGAATGAGCTTTGCAGAATTTCTTGATTTTAGCTACATCATCAGCTGAAAATGTTGGCGCAATCTCCTTACTCATCAACTTAATGTTATTAGCCAATAATATGGTCCTAAATGAAATGAAAAAACATATTAAACAATCTCCAAATGGTATCATGCAAAGCTGTGCTAACAACCATGTTCTCCTATAGGGTTTCACATCCTGCCGAGTGTCTGGTGTGTTAAATAGATATCACAACACTAATATAAAGAACAGATATCTTCAGAAAACAAGAGTACAAGCCATATCTGCAATAATACATTTTCACCATTAAATATTACTCAAGCCCACTTAAAGCGTAGTAAATAGTGATGGGCGAATTTTTTCACCAGGCGCGAATTCGCGGCCAATTTGCTCGATTCTCCAGGCGAAAATTCGCCCGAATATATTCGCCGGCGTCAAAAAAAAATTTCGCCCGCTTCGAAAAAAAAAAAACAGACGCCGGCGTCAAAAACGGGCGTTGAAAAACGGGCGCCGCCGTCAAAAACGAGACGCCAGCATGAAATTCGCAAATTTTTCAGCGAAGCGAAATGGCGCAAATTCGCCCATCACTAGTAGTAAACTCTGTTGTAAATATTTGCATATAATGCAAATTGCATTAGATGGCCAGTAAGTGCCATCAATAAAAGGAAGTATCCTTCCATTCCAGTACTGGTTGGGTGATGGAAAAAGGAAACATTATCCAAGATGAAGAAAACATTTTTATATTTCTTTTGGCAGCAATTTAGGGATACCTGAAAGTTCCAGATGTGAAGCCCCCTTGCTTGGAAGGAAGGCAACGGTATATCCCTACTATCTGCACTCTATCACCTGGTTTACATTTATCTACTAGATCATCATCTGCAATAATGTCAACAGAACGAGGAAGCTGCCCAGCTGGTGCCTTTTCTGGCATTTCTTGAATACTCAAGGTTTGGTGGTCCTTGTAAGTGCTCAGTCCATATTCTGTTTCCAGTGGGTTGTTTTCCTCATCCTACAAAACATACAAGGGGCACAATACTGGGTAATTATGGATTTAGAAAACATTGCAAAAGGTTATTGGGCTTACATTGCTAACACATAGTGCTACAATGTCAGACTTTCTCTCAACCAAGCAAGCATTCCATTTCAACCAAAGAGCAATGGTGGCTGCCCCCACTCAAACACAAATGGGTACAATTACTTGTTTTATACAAAATATTTTTCTGAAAATTTACAGAAAGACATTTAGTATAAAAATGTATAAATTTTGCCAAAGCTGCAACTTCCCTTGTTATTTTACCTTTGTAGGATAAATGGAGCTAGAAGGAAATGCTTCCAGGGATGTAAGGTCAGAGTATTTCCTTTCAAGGGTTTTTTTGGTGGCTGGACAATAATGGACACTGCGCATTACTTTGGGTCTAACCAAGGAACCTGTGAATAGAGAACAGAAATATTTATTATCAATAAATCATGGACTATTTAAAGGAGAGGGAAAGTCTTCTACTTGGGGGTGCCAAATGTTACTTACCCGAAACCCCGGACCAGTGTTCCTATCAGCAGAAAACTGTATTGGCCTCCTCTTCCAGCTTCTTCTTTCTTCTCGCGGCTGCACATACTCAGTAGAGCAAAAGGTTTAACTTTAACTAAAACGTCAGCTATTTCGTTCTACTGTGCATGCGTCTGCCCCTGGAAATTTGAAGAAAGAAGAAGCCGGAAGAGAATCGTTCCGTGGTGCTTGCTGGAAGAACCCCCAGGCCAGTGTAGTTTTCTGCTGATAGGAGCACAGGCCTGAGGTTTCAGGTAAGTCAATACAATCACTTGGGGTGCCCTACTTTAAAGGGAACACATCACCCAGACACAAAAAGCTGTGTAATAAAAGCCATTTCCAAACTAATAATGAAACCCAAATTTTAAAAAAAAAAAAATCTATACCGGTTATATACTTATTTAAAAGTCTTCATCTAATTGTGTAGCCAGTGCACAGGCATTAGGCATATTCTAGCATATAAACAAGATTTTGGCATGATGCAAAGCTTACCATAATAACAGAGACCAAAAATGCTACCTGCCTACTTGCTGTGATTGTGAATTCCCAGATCAAAAAAAAAAACCAAGATTTTAATAATTTTTATAGTGTGTATTTTACTTTTCTATCATCATAAAAATGGGATTTGGAATTATTTCTTAAGGTGACAGGTGCCCTTAATCACTTTATACTCAAAAAGCAAGGCGTTTCCCACTAAATAAGTACACTACATTGAGTTTTAAGAGCAGCTTCATCACCTTTAATCATAATGACAAGATGATGCTTTTATATCAATATATAGAATATCTGCTGTTGACATGCAGCAAGTAACGAGAAGACCAAAGGACACTGTAGTAATATTGCAGTCTTGCCAACCACACTACCAAGATAAGTCAATGTAGTTTCCTATATAAATAACACTACTATAGATGGTTGCTGA